>CM060318.1:62106011-62116011 GCA_030674155.1 Stramonita haemastoma | reverse complement strand
TCTCTCTCTTCTCTCTCTCTCTCTCTCTCTCTCTCTCTCTCTCTCTCTCTCTCTCTCTCTCTGATACACGCACGCATAAACACACAGACACAGACACAGAACACAAACTCACACACATAAACACATAAACACATACACATACATCACCAACACCAGTGCCACCAATATCGCTACCACACCACATTTTGCAAGAAGCTATCTAACATCACTACAATCCATCATTATCATCAGACCATGTTCCTTTTTCGCCACATCAAGATTAAGGAACCCTACTCAAAACCAAAACAAACGCATAAAATCACAAGAAACACGCATTTTGCCCGTCCACTTATGCGTCCAACAGACAAGAACAACGTTTGTGAAAATGTAATGGAAAACAAAAACAGCCGCACTCCAGATCCCATTACTTTTCATGTATCAAATATGAAAGGACAAAAAAATACAAGTACATTTCAAACCTTAAAGGAATTATTCATTTATATAAAAAAAAATCTGCTGACAGGACACCAGGACAAAAATCTTTCGGGAAATGACGTCATTTGGGGTTTTTTTTTGCAAGAAAATAGTTGCATTCATTGAAGATAATTGATTATAACATAAATTCATGCATGACTCAGGTTTTTTTTTGGGGGGGGGGGCAAATATATTGTGTTGAAAATTGATGCTTTAAAGTATTCTTTGCTGAGCGAAAGAGATCTCAGCACAAATGAACTGGAGCAGTGGGAGTTTGCCAATGATAGTAAATAAAAGTGGCAGTGAGCATCCTCTCCCCCCCCCACACACACGTACGCATGCGCGTACACATTAACACGCTACATAGACACACACACACGTATGCACGCACACACACACACACACACACACCACACACACACACACACACACACACACACACACACATACATACCACACACACACGCGCACACACACACAACACACACACACACACACACCACACACAAATCCACTATTGCCATGACACTCTTGTCATCACCATCAAACAAGTGGCTGTCTGAGATCACATAAATTGATCATTTACTTTATATGGTTCAATGTGCTTTCAGGCAATATTACTCAGGTGCTAAGCTTTAGAGAAATATCAAAGCTAATTTTTATAGGGATAGTAGAAGTAGTAGTAGTGGTAGCAGCAGCAGCAGCAGCAGCAGCAGCAGCAGCAGCAGCAGCAGCAGCAGCAGCAGCAGCAGTATTAGTAATAGTAGTAGTAGTGGTAGTAGTAGAAGTAGTAGTGGTAGAAGTAGTAGTAGTAGTAGTAGTAGTAGTAGTATAGTAGTAGTAGTAGTAGTAGTAGTAGTTAGTAGTAGTAGTAGTAGTAGTAGTAGTAGTAGTAGTATCCCCATTATTGTTATCACTACTATTGTTATTATCCTGATTTATGTAATCATCATCATTTCATACATCAGATCCTTCAGTCAATTACAAAGGAATTCTGCAATAATATTTTAGAAACAAAACAAAGAAATACAACAAGACAGTAAACAAAATCAAAATAACAAAAAAATTGTGACAAGTTCATTTGTTCCTCTGTCAGACCAAAAAATAAAAAAAAACACCTAACAGCAACCTTGTTTGCGATGAACAAAACAGCTGCACCTACCAGATTCCATTTATTTCTGTGACAAAACAAAGGATGGAGGAAAGTCCAAGAGCAGCTGCCAACTTTTGGAAAACCTTTATTTTGCATAGAGACCTCAGACGCGAAGAGACAGACTTCCCTCTGTGAGTGATTAGCTTATTCTTGTTTTATAAAGGAGTTCTATCCATGTAAGGTCACAGATATAAAAACAAGCCACAGTCCAGGTTTATTAATAGAAATGTGTTCATATTGTGAAAAAAAGAAGAAGAAAAAAGCATTTAAATGTTTTCACTAGTTTAGGAATTGTTTGAAAATTATTATGCAAATGATAGCAAAATTGCAGGTAATAATTATATTAGGTATTAGAGGGGTAGTACAAGTTTACAAAATAGGAACATCTACATAACACACCTGAATATGTGCGTATGCTAACTACAGTGTATTAGTTAGCCTTATGACTAGGTGATGAACAATAGAATAAAACACAAGTTTCATTCCAGCCCCTTCAAAACAAACAAAAAACGTGGGAAGGTTTCAGCAAAGGGCGTGAGGAAAACAAACAAAATACTATATAGTTTAGTTTATTTCATTCTCTTATTTCAAGCAGAATGGAATAAGCACTCATTGTCCCTTGCATCAGTCCCCCCGTGTGTGTACATGCAGTTTTGTAAATGTTGTCATCCTTTCTCAATGGTATACGATCGCCTTTACTTCCAAAAGCGAAACAGGTTTTAACGTGTGTGCATAGATGTTCTAAGTGCGTTCCCACGCGGGACCTTGACTTATAATCTCATCGGAAGGACTTTTGGGGGGTGGAGTCGGCACTGATGTTATATTCAGGAGGAACAGTCACCTTGAATCGATTTGAACCGGGATCAGCAAATCACGAATGCAATGCACACGAAGATCGCTCTAACCACCAAGCCATTAAAAGATAGAGGAAGTAGCGCCTGTAGACTGAAACTAGTAAACCGTATAATGAATACCCGATGGAAACTGTTAGAAGAAACAGATTGTGGGTTATTCATATATATATATATATATATATATATATATATATATATATATATATATATATATATATATATATATATATATATATATATATATATATATATATATATATATATATATATCTGCAATGCGCAAAATCAAAAAAATTCAATGGCAAGAAAAGAAAGTATAGGGAGACAGAGAAAGAGAAAGCCAAAATAGGGATAGGAGAAACAGACAACAGAGAAAGAGAGAGAGAGAGAGAAAAGTAGAGTAGAGAGAGAGAAGACGAGAGAGAGAGAGAGAGAGAGAGAGAGAGAGAGAGAGAGAGAGAGAGAGAGAGAAGAGAGAGAGAGAGAGGAGAGAGAGAGAGAGAGAGAGAGAGAGAGAGAGAGAGAGAGAGAGAGAGAGAGAGAGAGAGAGAGAGAGAGAGGCATACAATTAAAAAAAAAAGAAAACAAAGGGAACAAGAAAAACACATAAAACACTTTAATTTGACTGCAAAGATCAAAGCACAAGCATGCAGGCAATCATAAAGAACCTATAAAAACGCTTCAACATGCACAATTTTAATTAGTTTACGATGGTGCACACATCCGACCCCATCCCAACCCACCCCACCCCCACCCCAAAGGAAAGAAAGAAACAAACAAACAGCCAACAAGGAAGTAGGATACACAAACCAACCAAAACCATTGCAGTACTGGACAGCAAACTACCCCACTGACAACGATTATCAAGAAAAAAAAGTTGTTCAGGAAAGGCAGTGGGCGGGAAGGATCTATGGAGTAAGCAAGAGTTTATGATTGGGAAGCCAAGATTGTATTCATTACCCCAAAACCATCCATCGTACAACGCAATCTAGAAGTAGGATGATGAAATTGTACAGTTGCACAAACACTGCCCATCGATGTTAACTCCAGAATAAGCTCTAGGATAGGAAGACTATGATTGCATAGAACATGTAAAAAAAAAGACATCAAAAATGGTGGGCGCAGGGGGAGGGGAGCAAGGGGGGGCCGGGGGGAGGGGAGAAAATGAGGGAAAGCGTTAAAACGAGTGACAGAAAGACTTAAGTATTGTAAACTGCATGTGCACATGTGCGTTCACACAGACTCCAATAAACACACACGCGCGCGCGCGTCCATACACACACACACACAATGGACACGCACACGCACACGCGCACGCAGAAAAAGAACAGGTGGAGAGACAGATAGAGAGATAGACAGACAGAAAGATACAGAAACAGAGAGAAAGGCACAGAGAAAAACACAAGAGATATAAGAACAGATAAAGAAAGATGAAAGACAAATAGAAAGAGAGAGAGAGAGAGACACTGACACTGACACTGACACTGACACAGTTTTATTGTCCATACAGCATTACAGCCCTGTAGACAAGGGGGAATAACAAGTTCAGATGAATTTGTGTAACATAATAACATTTTTCAAATTTTCCTCTCACTTCGCACTTACATTATGCTACTGCACATTCTAATTGCCACGCAGGTGACACACACACACATACACACACACACACACACACCACACACACACACACACACACACACACACACACACACACACACACACACACACACGCACGCACACACACACACACTCTCTCTCTCTCCCTCCCTCCCCCCCCCCCCCCCCACACACACACACACTAACAGAATCATTAAAGGACCATCTAAGGACTAGTTACTCAGTTCCGTTATCTTTTTCCTAATGTTCATTGCTTCTCCAATGAATTTAGCTAGACTTTCTATTTTCTCTTCACTGCTGACAGATAGAATATTTGCAACAGAATTCATATCAGCAATGCCTTTAAACACACTTAGCGCCTCACAGTTTCTGCGTTTATCAGAATAGGCCATACAATCGAAAAGAAAGTGAAATTCGTCTTCTGTGGCATTTCGGCATGAAGGGCATATATTATCGTTAGAGTTATCTTCACTTGAAAACCAATACAAGTGAGAGAGAGAGAGAGAGAGAGAGGAGAGAGAGGAGGAGAGAGAGAGAGAGAGAGAGATGGAGAGAGAGAGAGAGAGAGAGAGAGAGAGGAGAGAGAGAGAGAGAGAGAGAGAGGAGAGAGAGAGACTTCAGACTTCAGACTTCAGACTTCAGACTTAAAGTCTGAGAGAGACAGAGACAGAGACAGAGACAGAGACAGAGAGGGAGAGAGACAGAGAGGAGAGAGAGAGGGAGAAGGAGAGGGAGAGGGAGAGGGGGGGGGGAGCAAAATAGCGTAAAAAAACCACAAACAAAATCTCACATATTGTTTAATTATAAAGAAAACAAGTGAACAATAATATAAAAAGACAGCCATGGCGCCAGAGAGAAACCTAAAGACTCATTTCTTCAAATTATGCAAATAACTATCCTTACGATGGCAACCATTTTTCATCCTCCCTCCCCCAAAGAAAAGAAAAAAAAATAGCAAACTAAAAAAAAAAACAAATGAAAATCATATAAACATAGCCACCAAACCTTTTCACTGACAGAGGCAATCAAAGAAAAGGAATGACCGAGGAATACATAGAGTGGGTGGGGTAGGTGGATATTACGGCAAAAAAGTGTATGTGCGAATCTTGTGATATATATATATGTTTGTGTGTGTGTCGTGTGTTGTGTGTGTGTGTGTGTGTGTGTGTGTGTGTGTGTGTGTGTGTGTGTGTGTGTGTGTGTGGTGTGTGTGTGTTTGTGTGGTGTGTGTGTGTGTGTGTGTTGTGTGTGTTGTGTGTGTGTGTGTGTGTGTGCTGGTGTGTGTGTTGTGTGTGTGATGTGTGTGTGTTGGCTGGACACTATGCACTAGCAAGCCATGATTCGTAGATGGTTGATAAAAACATTGGACAGGGGCACGCACAGTGTCAATCAATGTTAATTTTGGAAGCCACACTAGGGTTAGAAGACAGTTAGTGCACATTCAGAAAAGCAGAAAGAAGGGTATAAAAAGAAAGAGGGAGAAAAACAAAAAACAGACAGAGGACAACGGACGACAGACAGACAGACAGAAACGAAAGAAGACAGAGAGAGAGAGAGAGAGAGAGAGAGAGAGAGAGAGAGAGGAGAGAGAGAGAGAGAGAGAGAGAGAGAGAGAGAGAGAGAGAGAGAGAGAGAGAGAGAGGACAGTAAAGAATATCTATAAATAATAAAAGTGACCTATTTTCTATCCGTCTACCTGTGCATTAACGCAGGAAAAACATTAGCAAAGGCACGTGCATGCGTGATTTCACGTAAACACGCATGTGCACATTCATGTTTTGCAACACCAGACATACACACTGATGTATGCGGGCGCACACACACACGCACTTACACACATACGCACACACACTGCTTTACTACTTAATAGATAGATAGATAGATAGATAGATAGATAGATAGATAGAGATAGATAGATAGATAGATAGATAGATAGATAGATAGATAGATAGATAGATAGATAGATAGATAGACAGACAGACAGAGAGCAGACGATAGACAGACAGAGAGACAGACAGAGAGATAGATAGAGAGATAGATAGATAGAGAGATAGATAGAGAGATAGATAGAGAGATAGAGAGAGAGAGAGAGAGAGAGAGGGGAGAGAGATAGATAGATAGATAGATAGATAGATAGATAGACAGACAGACAGACAGACAGATAGATAGATAGAAAGATAGATAGTTAGATAGTAGATAGATAGATTAGATAGATAGTTAGATAGATAGATAAATTAGATAGATAGATAGATAGATAGATAGATAGATAGATAGATAGATAGATAGATAGATAGATAGATAGATAGATAGATAGATAGATAGATAGACAGATATCTGCTCGAACCTCTTTCAGACAAGTAAAACTGTTTGGAACAATACAACAGACAAAAACACCTGCATCTTCTAGAAATACATTTAGTTCTTTTTTTTAAACAAATGTACAGATAGACAGACAGACAGACTAACACACAACACACACACACACACACACACACACACACACACACACACACACACACACACACACACACACATAGATGGTAGGCGCTGCACTTGTGGCGACGCGCTCTCCCCGGCGAGAGCAGCCCGAATTTCCCGCAGAGAAATCTGCTGTGACATAAAGTGGTATAAAATAAAATAAAATAAAATAAAATAAAATAAAATAAATAAAATTCAGAAGCAGCTGTACGTCTTAACAAAGCCTTATTTACACAGAGAAATAGAGACAACAATATGCGTTCGTCCAAAAAAAAAAAACCCAACCCATCATATTAAATGTGAAAGTGATGTTTCATCCATTTAAGGTCACCAATTCTAAAACGAATGCATCCAGGACCTATTTTTAGAAAATCGCTCCGTATGTAGATCAATGCATTGAAACATGAATGTAGCTTAGATACAAATCAAATAAGCGCATGGGGGGTTACAGAAAAAAGCAAAGAAAAAATGGAAAAGTGTACGTGTGCACACTTATTACACAATTACCTACATGCATACACATGGTCCTTTACCACACACGCGCGCGCGCACGTGCACACACACACACACACACACACTAACACACACACTACACACACATACACACACACACACCACACACACACACACAACACACACACACAACACACACAAACACCGTGCGCGCACATGTACAAAATCTTAACGAGGGACAGAGAGACAGAAATACAGAGACAAAGAAAAGACAAGCAAGCAAACAGACAGCACACAATAAAACATAGAGATATACAGACAGACAGAGACAGACAGAGACAGACAGACAGACAGAAGTCAGACAGACAGGGAGATAGAGATAGAGACAGAGAGAGAGGCAGAGACAGAGAGGTAGAGATAGAGGTAGAGGCAGTGACAGAGACAGAAAAACAAACAGAGACAGACACACACACACAGAGATTGAGAGAGCAAAAAATTAACATTAAAACGCAACAACAGCAAAAATAACCAATTTGATTAACACATTTGGAAGCCCGAACATAGAAGTTGGCTGAAGGGGAAACCTTAACGCTGTGCAAATGATTATTCTCACAATATTGAAGACCCTGCGTCTCTTCCTGTTAGAGGTGCGCATGCTACCCTCTTACCCCCCCCCCCCAATAGAGATGAAGAAGAGAGAGAGAGAGAGAGAGAGAGAGAGAGAGAGAGAGAGAAGAGAGAGAGAGATGAGAGAGAGAGAGGAAGAGAGAGAGAGAGAGAGAGGAGAGAGAGAGAGATGAGAGAGAGAGAGAAGGCAGACAGACAGACAGACAGACAGACAGACAGACAGACAGACAGACAGGAGACATCAGAAAACAAAAAAGCCCCAAAACTGCAAACAGAGAGAAGCAATGTAACCATAGACAGCAAACCTATCTACTGATACAGACAAGTAAGAAACATTTTCTGCTGAAAAAAAATAGGGTAGGAAAATCAGACTTTATTGTTTGGCAAGTCAAGAGTGTGTACATTATAGTGGAAATCATTCATCTGCAAAATATGATTCAGAAGTTGGTGATGGAATTTTACAGTTTGATGAACATTGCCTATCAGCATATAAACCCTGGAATCGACTTCAGGATCAAAAGCAATTTAATGTATAGAAAAAAAGCAAACAATAAAAGCATGGCAAAAAGGGGTGTGATCAATATAAGACATGAGACAGCTTACGCAATAAGAAAAGAAAGCTGAAATAATTTTACTTTTGTATATCCATGAGTGTGCAGATGCTTGTGTGCGTATGAGCGCGTGCATGTACACAACACACACACCACACACACACACACACACACACACACACACACACACACACACACACACACACACACACACCACACACAACACACACACATACACACACACACATGCGCTTGCAGGCGTATGCACTTTAAAAAAGGCGCAAAACAATTTACCAAGTTTAATCACATAGATAGAAGCACAAACACTAAAGCGGCTGTAGAAAAACCTTACTACCATAGAAAAAAAATGTTCCCATAAGGAATGAAACTCTACCTCCCGTCTCTCCCACCTATGCTCAACCCACACAAGCAAATAAAACAAATATCAAATACAACACTAAAACAAAAAGCTATCTAACTTTAGACACCAAAGTCTTTACTGATACAAACCATAACAAACTTTTAGTGAGAAAAGGGGTAGGTAGGAGGTAGGTAGGGCAGACTACAGTCTATAATAGAGTTGGCAAGAAGAGTGTGTGCTCTTACTAGAAATCATCCACTGGTTAAACATTATTATGAAGTCTCTTGATGGAATTGTACAGCCCGATAAACTTTGCCTATTAGCGCAGATTTAAAAATCGACTTCAGGATAAGAAGTGAATCAATACAAAAGAAAATTATAAAAGGCAAAACAAATCGGTAAGCAGTTAAAGAGTAAGAAAGTTTTGTTAATAGAAAAGAATGCTAAAATACTGACGTTTTTCGTGTATATAGTGTGGGGTTGCACGTATGATCTTGTGTGTGCGTGCACTCATTCACTCATCACATCACACACACACACACACACACACACACACACACACACAACACACACACACACACACAACACACACACACACACACACACACACACACACACACACACACACACACACACACACATCATGACCATCACCATCACCACGACTACAACAACTACAACCACGTACATATAACACGCTGACTTGCACTACAAACAACTACCGTATTATTAACCATATCCGTTTTTTATCACATAGTAACTCAGCAATGTCTAAAGATAAAGCCAAAGCAATAAGCACTGCTCAAAAAAATCAAAACAAAAACAAAACAACTATATTATAAATTCTTACTTAGGAGCCGAAAATGGAGTCAGGTCAGGCCAAAGGCATGGTTCTTTTTTTTTTTTTTAAATCTCCACAATGCTGTCATTGAAAGATTTTACTTTCTAGAGTTGTTTATACTCAATCTTTGATAAATTATTTTCAAAAGTGATTGGGATGTTGTAATTGGTTACCTGCACTTGTCAATCCTCCACAACAATTCCTTCAATAAAATAAAATATGAGTGTACTTTTACCTCTTCTTAAACGTGAATATTGTGGTACTGGATGGGGAAAAAAACAGCTGCCCCCTTAAGCCTGCATTTGATCCTGTAAATAAAAGTGACTAAAACAAAAACAACTGGTACAGTCAGTACAAAAGCAGGCGCACATTTTAGGGAAACCTTCATTTACATAGAAACTTGCTGACAACTTGAGACAGATTGTCTGCTTCTTTCATTAAAACAAATGTTTTGTTTTTGTTAAAAAGGGTTGCATTCATTGAAGGTCATTGATTCTAAAATAAACACATTCAGAAGGTCATTAGTTCGAGAAGAAGCAGATGTATCTACAGCAAAACATGTGTGTATGCATGTGTGTGTGTGTTGTGTGTGTGTGTGTGTGTGTGTGTGTG
>CM060318.1:62093511-62101011 GCA_030674155.1 Stramonita haemastoma | reverse complement strand
CTTATAAAAGCTTGTTCCAAATACAAAACTCTCTTGTGAGTGCCATCATCTTCATTAGAATGGGTCATAACAGATCACTGACCTAACATGACGATGCACAGGTTAATGCTTTACAGTTACTCCCTGCTTTAGTGTTCAGGGCATCAGGCTCACTCTCTGTCACCTGTCTCCATCGCCGCTGTCGATGGCAGGAGCTCCACGCAATGCCACCAGGGTTCGCCATCTTTCACTTTCTCTGCTGAGGTCTACGATCTCCTGTAGCCTTCCCAGACCACTGATATCAGTGAAATTAGCAGTGTTGGATATAGTAGCCTTCCTGTTTTCTTTCTGCCCTAACCCTCGCTTTAGAGAACTGTCGTCATTAGATTTGTCTTTGTTTCTGTTTGCGAGACCAAAATATCTCAGTCTTGTTAATCATTCTAAGTATCCAAATACTTTGAACTTTGAAAAAAAACACTATTTCTCCATAAAACAGGAAAATTCTGCTCCATGTCGTGAAAATGGTTAAGGCTATCAGAAATGACCTGTAAAACACGTTTAAAAAATCCTCAATATGTAAAGGGAAAATGGATGTCCATACTTGTTCTTCAGTATTGTGTTCATATACTGCGGTTGGGTAGTGCATATCAACTAAAGCTGTTAGGCTACGACTTTGCGTCTTGATATTCTGCAAATTATCCATATGGGATGACAGGAAAAAAGACATAAGAATCTAGACTTTAACATGATCGTAATTGTAACAAACATTTTAGTTTTCAAGCAATGATGGCTATATACAGCATTCCAACGCGTCTCAAGTCTCAAAACCTTAACCAATAAAATGACTGGAATAACATCAATTTATATAATCATGAAGGTGTTATGATACGCAAAATATGTAACCACAGTCAAAGAAGATGGCAACAATGATGCTAATTGAAATGGATTTAAGATTTGGTTCGTTCCTACACTTCCTTTGTAACGTAATTATGGGCTCGACATAACCGAGTGATAAAGCGTTGAACTGACGATTTGACAACCTTAGTTTGTGCCACCATGGAGGCACCTGTTCAAGGGAATATTTTATTACCTGGAGTTAATGCATGCAGAATATCTTGTGTACATTTTAAAACCAGCTCCACTTATCGGAGGGGTAGGCCATTTTGTTTTATGACAAAATGAAAAAAAAAACAAAAAAAAAAACGCATGCACACTGGTGTGTTTTGACATGATCCCCAAAGTCAAAAAACGGCAAATTTGTTGATAAATAAACGGTCATATACGCAACTTTTCACCAATGACAAACCTCAGAACTCAAGCCCAAATCCGACAAAAACTACATGGACAAAAAACCCAAAGTAATTGCCATGGTGTGGTACAAGGAGATGAAGCAATACTCTCCAATACACGTCCGTGAGGTCAGTCTTACTCAGGCTGCTTGCTCCCATCTTTCCACACGAGTTACCAACGCCCACGATGATAGATCTGAATAGGCCGTAGAAACCAACTTTTCTGCAAGTTTTCCTTCTAGTGATAGGCTGCACACACACTCAGTGCCCACTGCTCACTCCACTGCCCAATTCCTCAGGCAAACCAGCACACCCCGGCGACCGGTCACAAACCTAATTCCTGTACGTGCCTTGATTCCTTGCAATGCCGGAACATTCCATGACACTTCTGTAACTCTCTGCCTCTCTCTATCTCTGTCTCTGTGTCTCTGTGTCTTGTTTGTCTGTCTGTCTGTCTCTGTCTGTCTGTCTGTCTGTCTGTCTGTGTCTTCTCTGTCTTGTCTGTCTGCTTGTCTGTCTCTATGTGTCTGTGTCTCTTTTCATTTGTCTGTCTATCTCTGTATCTGTGTCTCTTTGTATTTTGTCTGACCATTTCTGTCTCTGTCTCTCTCTCTCTGTCTCTCTCTGTCTCTCTCTGTCTCTCTCTGTCTCTCTGTCTTTCTCTCTCTCTACATAATTATAACAATAAAATCCTAAAACCCTGTGAATTGCTCTCTCTCTGTCTCTGTGTTTGTGTGTGTGTGTGGTGTGTGTGAGTCTGTCTGTCTGTCTGTCTGTCTGTTCTGTCTCTGTCTCTGTCTCTCTCTCTTTATCTGTCCCCACTCTCTCTCTCCTCTGTCTATCTCTTTCTCTTTCTCTCTTTCTTTTTTCTTCTTTTTTTTCTTTCTCTTTCTTTCTTTCATTTTTCTCTTTTTATATATCTCACTATGTGTCTATGTCCTCAATGATCTCTGTCTTTTTTATTCTTTTTCTTTTGCTGTCATTATTCTCTACCCAAATACATATCATCATAGTTCTGTTGATTCTATCTTGGAAGCTAGTCCCACAAGAACCAGTCACTTGCTCATTTGCGCGCTGATGTAAAAGAACCAACAACTGAACGCTCACACTTAAAACAATTATGACATCAATACACCCCCAAGCAGACCATTCATTAAGTAAAAATGTAATAAATATATGCAATACATCCAAAGCATCAACAAAAAATGCATAAACAGTAAACCACCACAGCACAAAATCTTCAACGCTGAACAATATTGAACTGAACAATGTCGGGAACTGAACTAGTAAAAGTTTAAGTTTTGGGATACTATGCATGTCAAATACGTCCCGAAAATAAATCTCCATCCAGAAACTTCTCTCCTTAAGTGTGAACCGGGTACAAGCTGTCAAAAATTCTACAGCAGGAGAAAATATATGATCTACCATATCTCTGAAAAAACGGGCAACAGAAAAACGAAATTGGCAATCTGTAAAAGTGACTGCTTGTCTGCTTTTTACAAAATACCTGAAGTACTGCCTGTTTTAAATTCTCCACAAACTACAATATCTGCTTTAAAAACCTTTTTAGGAAATTGAACTCTTTTTTTTACGGATTTTGACGTTGAGAGTGTTTCACTTTTGTCCTCAGGGTCCATGAAGTCGTGGGTTCGAATTTTGGCTGAAGTATTAGGTGTTTAAGTAAGGGTATGAATTTTTACGAGCTTCCAGATCAATTTTTAGCGCAGGCCGTTCAGTGGCTTATGTCTTTCCGTGTATATACACATGCATAATTATGATGAAATATGCATGTTAAAGATGGTATAAACCATACCAACCTTTAACAAATTACAGAAACACGTGTTTAAAGATAGCAAAAAGAAAATGGCCAAACACGCTTATAATTTTTTATGTGAAATGTCAAGTTTTTACACAAATCTCACCCAAAATGCCTTCTCTCAAAACTATAGACTTTCAACGTATTCAACTTCACAAAAATTATTTCCCACCCACAAACCACCCCACCTTTGTAGAATTACTCACTTTCAACCACCCAAACTCTCCCCTCCCCCTTCCTAACCCCCTCCCCTCTCTCCTTCACCCACTCGAAAACAGTTCACTTACAGATGCAGAGCAATCACACATAAAGAGTCACCCGCGGTAGGTGCCAGAACCCAAGAGGGTCATAAACACACTTCCATATCTCCCTTAAGGGTCTGCTCCCATCTTCCTGTCTTTCCTACTGGAGCACGAATCCTGCTGCCAGCGCCAGATTATTTAATGGTCCCTGGGAAGCGAGATACGGCATCATGAATAGCATTACCCACCAAACCGCCACCCAGACCCAAAGTAGAGACTATCGTGTGTGACAAGGGGTGTCATGAATAATGATCGTCATCAGCGGTAAAGGCTTGTCAATGTCCAGCCCCGCTCCCGCCCTGTGCCATATTGGTGCATAGGTCTTTTGGAGGAGGGCGGAGTGTAAATGTAGCGGGTAATTAGTGGAAAAGGTACTTGTGACGTCGTTCGAGTCGTGCCTCATTTGCATACAGTGACCGTGCTGAGGGGGGTGAATTAATATGCCTCAGACTGCTGACGTCTTTAGTACGTGGGTGAATAACCCAGATGGACGTGTGGAGTACGTCTCGGCTATGCTCGACACTTTTATATCGCGTAACGGTTTTATCAGCTTCTAATGAATGCGGTTTATTTCTGGGCTCTCTAACCTATACTGTAGCATCTTTCTTGGTCTTTGTACTTTTTTGTGAAAAAGTATAGATAAGAAAATATCTTGATTTCATTTTAGCGTATGATGAGAACATCTGGACAAATAGTTTGTAACTCTTCTGACCTGAAAACTAGGAAAGGAAATACGAAAGACGACAAACACCAAAAATACAGGGAAAGGTAACTGAGAGCCATTTTCCATCCGTGTTTTAAAAACTTTTTGCCTCGAAGTCGTATACAAATACCTACATGGTGAGGAAAAAAACTATGACTCACGCACAAATTTCATTATTGGTGAACCTCAAGCTCTAGCCGAGAAAAAGAAAGCAAAACACATTGGACCTAACATCAGCAAGAACAATAATTGATTTTCTACATCTATTTTAACATTTTTGTCAAAATACATGTTTTGAATCCTTTGAGTAATATACACAAAAAGTAGTTTAAATCAACTGAGGCACAAAATGAACTATGGGGGCGGGATAGCCCAGTGGTTAGAGGTGTGCGTTCACGATTTGACGGCCTGGGATCAAACCAATAGTAACTCCACAAACCCAAACACCGTGGCTGCGCGTTCGTACGCAAGTAGAACATCTTGTACACACGTGGAAAACCTGTTTTGCTGGGAAAAACAAAACAAAACACCACAATCGCTCTAAATGGACTTGATAAGTGGGGTTATTCATTACAGAGCTTGATAAGCCTACACTTTAACAAAATGCAAGAAACACATACGGTCAAACAAAAAATGAAATTTTCCATACCGTCAAAAAGGTCAATCAGTTCAAGCATATGAAATAAATTACAAACAATTTTACTACTATCTGAAAACGACAAAACCAAACAAGGAAAACGCCTCTATCTTATACCCCCCAAAATTAGAAAGAAAATGACAGCACAATCCAACATTTGCAGGAACATGAACATAAAAAGCTGCTCCGTAACCAAATGTTTTCAGAAGCTCTTTAAATTCTCGAAAAGATGAAGACAGCGAAGTGTCAATCATCATAATTATGGGAGGCAATTACCTGGCAGATAATGAGCTACACACACGCGCGCGCGCGCGCATGCACACACATACCCACGCACGCACGCACACACACAAACACATACACACACACAAACCACACACACAACACACACACACACACACACACACACACACACACACACACACACACACACACACACACACACACACACAACACACACACACTCACGAGTAATCCAGAATGCTTTAAATCCGGCGGGAAGGGACAACATAAATCACAATACTGCATGCACACGGGAAATAGTTGTTGAAGAAAGTACAAAAGCATTTATTCCATCATCCTCAAAATGAAAGAAAAAAACTCTCTCTCTCTCTCTCTCTCTCTCTCTCTCTCTCTCTCTCTCTCTCTCTCTCTCTCTCTCTCTCTCCTCTCTCTCTCTCTCTCCTCTCTCTCTTAAGGGGAGGAAAGAAAAGTTCTGAAAAAATAGCCTTCATGATTCCCAGGGCAGAGTTGTTCTATAATAAAAATCAAACCATGCTGAACTCAAATGCTCGGGCCAATCACACATTACTAGTTATTAGGGAAACGAGGTGCCACTGGTTCATGAAAGGGCAAGACAAAAAACATGCTGAAAGACGGATGTGTCAAAAACCACCATTTGCACAGAGAGAGAGAGAGAGGAAGTGGATCCCTGACACTTTCTATGCAGACACTCCACGTGCCTGACGAGCTTTAGAAACAGTTTGGGACCGTCAAGTGTTACCTGGGATATTAGAGACTGCACAGTGACTGTCGAGAGCGTTTAGAATGTATGTCTGTCTGTCTGTATCTGTCGGTATCTGTCTGTATCTCTCTCTGTCGCTTTGTCTCTGTCTCTATCACACACACACACACACACACACACACACACACCACACACACACACACACACACACACACACACACACACACACACACACCACACAAACTACACGCACGCACGCACGCACGCACACAAACACACATCACACACACACGAGCGCGCACGTACGCACGCACGCACGAACACGCACGCACACGCACACGCGCGCACACACACACACACACATGCGTGTATGCTCCTCAAAACACAACTCATTTCATAGTTCAGACTCAGCGCTTCAGATGCTGGTTTAAAGCGCCAGTGAAGTCATAAGTGTAAGCCAGTTTCAGTTTTGTTCTCAAAGATTGAGGACTGGCTGGCTTCATCGATCGATAGGTGATTTTAAGTTAAGAACAAAAGGAGATAATAAGGTACTAATCTCATTTCCCGAATGATACTGCCATTTATTTTATTTTTTTGCTTTTTTTTGTTTTTCAGTTGCAACCTTGTAGGTACATTTTGTAGTTAGTTGCATATGTAAGAGTAGGTTGAATGCAAGTGCTTTGATTCGCTTTTGCACGATATTATGCTGTCTCGATTCCAGCTATAGTTATTATTATTATTATTATTATTATTATTATTATTATTATTATTATTATTATTATTATTATTATTATTATTATTATATTATCATTATTTGTGTGTGGTCCAGTGTACTCTACGCTCGTAATACATGTCAACATACTCTTAATAGAAACTAAGTTTCTGCCTTAATAGTTCTGATGTTTTGTGGGGTGCACCAAGGATGTCTAGTCTCTCCTATCCTTTTCAACATCTTCTTAAAGACAATAATGTCTGACGCATATGAAAACCATGGAGGAACAGCCAGCATTGGAGGCATGACAATCACAAACTTAGGTTTGCCGATGACATAGATGGCGTAGCTGGAGAAGAGCAGGAGCTTGTCAGCCTGGTAAATCACTTTGATGAAGCCTCGTCGGCATATGGCATGCAGATCAGTGCAGAGAAAACTCAGCTGATGACAAATATTGCCATTGGCATTACCACTCACATATCTATAGATGGCAAGAAAATCGACCCGTCAACAGCATCAAATATCTAGGAGCTGTAGTATCAGATGAAGTATCGAAACCTGAAATTCTCTCCAGGATAGCCCAGACCACAGCTGCAATGACCAAACTTAAAGTCTTCTGGAATGATAAGAGCATTGCCATAAGCATCAAGATCAGACTGATGTGTTTTTACTTTTCATTTCCGTATTTTTGTATGCATTTCAAACGTGGACCATAACAACAGAAATTAAAAGAAAAATACAGGCAATGGAGATGAGATGCTTTTGCAAACTCTTTGGTATCTCATACAGGAATCACATCACAAATGAGAAAGTGAAACTCGGATTCAAAAACGCTATTGGACTGTATAAAGAGCTCCTGACTTCAGTGGAAATCGCAAGCTAAAGTGGTACAGGCACGTCACACGAAAATCTGGACTGGCCAAGACTTTACTACAGGGAACAAGTCAAGGAGGGAGACAAAGAGGCAGACAGAGGAAATGATGGGAAGACATCAGAGAGTGTACTGGCCTTGGGTGGAGCGATCTGCTACAGAAAGCAGAGGATCACAGGGAGTGGAGGAAGCTGGTTGCAAAATCTTTATGGTGCCACACGGTCTAA
>CM060318.1:62081011-62088511 GCA_030674155.1 Stramonita haemastoma | reverse complement strand
CAAGACGTTCTTCGTGCTTTCGCATACGGAGCCTTGGTGTAGAGTCTCATCCGATGGACTTTTGGGGAGAGTGAAGTCAGCACAAATTTTATCTCCAGGGGAAAAATACCCTCGAAACGTCAGATTGCGAGTGCAATGTTCTGACCACTAGGCTATCCCGACCCCCTTGAGAGTGCATGTGTTTGCACGCATGTGTGTGCTTGCGTGCGTGCGCGTGTGTATTGTGTGTGTATGTATGTGTGTGTGTGTGTGTGTGTGAATGAGTGAAAATATGTATGAGTGTGTGTTTGTGCGTGCTTGTGGATGCGTGCCTGTGTGCACGCATGCGTACCTGTGTGTGTAAGTATGCAGATGTCTGCTCATTTGTTTGTTACAGAATATCTGTTCATGTGCATAGCATATGATTCTGTCATTAGCACTGAGCTATTAGTGAAGCTCTATTGCTGTCACGTAAAAGCTAAGTTTGAATCTTTCTACCGCAACAACCCCAGCATCTCATGAAGGCTCGCATTCGTTTTAAGAGCCAATGCCCTCACTAAAGCCGTTCCGCAGGGAACAGTTTAGGGAGAGGGGCAAAGAGATAGGGAAAAATTCAAACAACAAAACCTAACAACCAAAAACGGTGGATTGACAAATTTTCCTGAATGGAGAGGGAATCAAGTCATAGAGACCCACACTCTGGCTCTATCGGACTCATGGAGGAAGCCAGTGGCCGGCTCTTCAGTACAGTGGCCCATCAACTCTTCGTGGAGTTAAGGGAAGAAAATGCGTACATAAATGTCATTCTGAATGTGGGGTGAGGTGAGGATATGGATAGGTTTCAGTTTGATTTACCATTTTATTCTTTAATGTTAGGTTGTGGTGTTGTTGTGGTGTTTATGAAGTTGCTTTGTTCAAACCGAATAAAAGTGTGAAACTCAGTTGTAGTGTAATGTTTTGTTTTCGTGCATTCTCAGCTATTTTTTTTATTCAGTTACCGGTGCATGCCATATTCATTCCAGATTGTTAAACCTAAAGCAAAAGTAACAACCAATCTATTTTGAAATTATTGGGTATATTTGACTTACTTAAACTACGCCGTAAATTTTAAAGCTGAAATGATATATTATACAAGGTGACAGCTCTGAAAAACTATTGCATACTGTGTGCAAGGCATAACACATTTTAAAGCTACAGGAGTGTCTTGTATTCGGTGAAAGCTCGAAAATACTATCCGTGTCGGCAAGGTCTTATATTTTGAGATACGAATTACCAAATGTATGATTTGGACAAGAATCCATGTGCAGGGAGTTTGATGTATTATCAATTATGTGGAGTGATAGTTTGATGTTTGTCGTTGTGTGTGTGTGTGTGTGTGTGTGTGTGTGTGTGTGTGTGTGTGTGTGTGTGTGTCTGTGTGTTTGTGTGTCTGTGTGTCCGTGTGTCTGTGTGTCTGTCTGTTCTGTCTGTCTGTCTGTCTGTCTGTCTGTCTCTGTCTGTCTGTCTTCTCTCTCTGTTATTCTATTACCCTCTTGAATATATCTTTTCATCTCTCTATGTCTCCTCTGTCTCTCTTTCTCTCTCTCTCACTTATTTTAATAATTCATCTTTTAAAAATTTATTCTTAAATATCGGGGATAATGAAATTAGCATTCATATGCTTTTTTTTTTTTACATCCAGTCCCCGTGTGTATGCAGTTTTGTAAATGTCATCTGTTCCCACCGGCACCGATGGCCTAATCTTATGATAAGCAGAACAGGATTTAAAGTGTGACCAAGAGAGAGAGAGAGAGAGAGGAGAGAGAGAGAGAGAGGAGAGGGAGAGAGAGAGAGAGAAGGAGAGAGAGAGAGAGAAGAGATGAGAGTGTGGTGTGTGAGAGTGCGTGTGTATGTGCGTGTGCACGCGCACGCGCGCGCGGTGTGTGTGTAGTGTGTGTGTGTGTGTTTGAGTGTGTGTGCGTGTTAATTTGTCTATCTCTCTGTCAGTGTGTCTGTGTCTCATCATGTGTCTGTACATGCGCAGGCATATTTCTGTTTATCATCTCTTCATAACATGTATTATTAAGCTTGCGTGGGTGGGAGGGGAAGGGCAGTGTGTATACACACACACGTGCAATAGTTTGCGTGTGTATGAGTGTGATTGTGTGTGTATGTGTGTTGTTTGTGAGTTGTGTGTGTATGTGTGTGTGCATGTGTGTGTATGTTTGGTGTGTGTGATGTTGTGGTGTGTGTGTGTGTGTGTGTGTGTGTGTGTGTGTCAGTGTGTGTGTAATTTCTTTTAACATCTCTTTCTGTGTGAAATTAAGCGTGCAATATTGGGAGGGGAGGGTAATGTGTATGTGCACAAACGTGTACGATTTTGTGTGCGTGTGTGCGCGCCACTTGTGTGTGTATGTGTGTGTGTGTGTGGCGTTTGTGTGTGCGAGTGTGCCTGTGTATTATTCTTTTTTTTATATTTGTGAATAATGGCATAGGCATTCATGTGTTTTCTTACATTCAGTGCCCGTGTGTACACAGTTGTATTTAATAATATAGTCTTATTAGAAGGATGTTGTGTGTGCGAGCACGCGCGTGTGTGTATGTGTGTGTGTGTGTGCGTGCGTGCGTGTGCTCACGTGTTTGTGTGTGTGCGTGTGTGCGTGCGTGTCCGTGTATGTGTCTGTTCATCTTCTTGATTTATATTGACAATCTCCTCTTTCCTGATATCATATAGAATGAATTTCATTTTATCTTGATATGCCCTTTTTGACAAGTAATGTTGCCACTGATATTTCACATAAAAACACACACTCACACACGCACACACGCATGTGCGCACACACACACACACGCACACACACGCACGCACGCATGCACGCGGACACACGTACGCACACACACAAACTCATTAGCACAAGCACACAAACACACGCACACACATGCACACACGCACGCACTCACACACATGCACACATGCACGCACATACACATACACACACAAATAAACACACACGCGCAAACACACATGCACACACACTCACACACACACTATCTCTCTCACACACACACACACAAACACAAGCACACACACACTAGCACACACACTCTCTCACACACACAAACACAAACACAAGCGCACACACACATACACAAGCACACACACACACACACACACTCACACCACACACACACACACACACACACACACACACACACACACACACACACAACACACACACACACACACACACACACACATTGCAATTGGCCAAGCCCTCGGCCTAAAGAATGGTTTAAGATAACCAAAACTGGTTTGTATCTGCCTAAAAATAGGGTGATTGCTTTCGATTACTTTGTTGCTCAAAATTATAAGATCAAAAGCTACGATGAAACGATTGCTACTATGAAACAGATGGAAACCAGAGAGAATGAAGAAGACAACATGGAAATAAGAAGAAAAGTAGCCTTTACTTATTGTAGTGAGTGAGTGAGTGAGTGAGTGAGAGTGAAGAGAAGGGAGAGAGAGAGAGAGAGAGAGAGAGAGAGAGAGAGAGAGAGAGAGAGAGAGAGAGAGAGAGAGAGAGAGAGAGAGAGAGAGAGAGAGAGAGAGAGAGTGAGGAGAGAGAGAGAGAGAGAGATGAAGAGAGAGATGTGTGTATTTGTGTGTGTGTGCGTGTGTGTGTGTGTGTGTGTGTGTGTGTGTGTGTGTGTGTGTGTGCGTGGCTGTGTGTGTGGTGTGGTATGGTGTCTGTGTGTCTGTGTGTCTGTGTGTCTGTGTGGTTTTATTATTTCTTCTGTTTTCCTCATGTTTCTTTATTCTATCAATTTCCGTTCCCTTTTTTTGTGAAACCATTTGTATTTCTTTTTTTCTGTTATATCAAAAAACTGGATTTCATGATATAAAGATATGTTCAAAATGATTCAATTGAGTGAACATGTTTTTGTTTTAAAAAGAAAGAAACTAGAGAGAAAGAGAAAGAGATAAAAGAGGTACAGTAAAAAAAAAAAAAAAAAAAAAAAAAAAGAAGAAAAGAAATAGGAAAAAACTATCAGGAAAAACCCAACCCAAAATATGTATTATATACACAAGATGAAATAGGGGGTAATGAGAAAAAGAAAGAAAGAAACTAGAACGGACGGAAAGAAAGCAACTAGTAATAAAAGAAAGCAAAGAAGAAAGCAAGAATCAGAGAAAGGAAAAAAAGACAGAAAGATAGGAAAAAAATAACGTAAGAAAATACAGAAAAGAAAAGGAGAAGAAAGTAAGAAAAGAAGACAATCGTGAACGACAGAAAAAATATCTGGAACCAAAACAAGGAGAAGCTAAGAATAACAAAGCAAAGACAGAATGACGAGAAAACAAACAACGAAGGAGGAGAAGATAAGAAGAAGAAGAAGAAGAAGAAGAAGAAGAAGAAGAAGAAGAAGAAGAAAAGAAGAAGAAGA
This sequence comes from Stramonita haemastoma, assembly GCA_030674155.1. Taxonomy (NCBI): domain Eukaryota; kingdom Metazoa; phylum Mollusca; class Gastropoda; order Neogastropoda; family Muricidae; genus Stramonita; species Stramonita haemastoma. Next base: position 62,084,107 of record CM060318.1, on the reverse strand, counting down.
AGAAGAAGAAGAAGAAGAAGAAGAAGAAGAAAGAGAACAAGAAGAACAAGAAGAGCAAGAAGAACAAGAAGAAGAAGAACAAGAAGAGCAAGAACAAGAAGAAGAAGAACAAGTAGAGCAAGGAGAACAACAAGAAGAAGAAGAGTAAGAAGAAAAACAAAAAGAGCAAAAAGAAGAAGAAGAAGAAGAAGAAGAAGAAGAAGAAGAAGAAGAAGAAGAAGAAGAAGAAGAGAAGAAGAAGAAGAAGAAGAAGAAGAAGAGAAGAAGAAGAGCAAGAAGAAGAACAACCAGATACCATCAATAAAAAAACAACAACACGAAAACAAAAACAGCGGAGTGACAAAACAATAGTATCAATAATGCTAGTTACGGCAACAGAAGACATCATCTATATAATCAACAGCAGCAGAAATAAAAAATAACATGAATAACAACATAATAATCTTATCAACTTTAACAGAGTCTTCATTTATCTTGATTTTTTTCCCAAGCGTGCTCATGTGTTTTTTTGTGTTGAGTGTGCATGCATGAGTCTGTATGGGTAGGCGTGGGGGGGGAGTGGGGAGTAAAAAAAGTATTATTGTTTATGCTCAGAGCAGTAAAACTGGTACACAGATAGATATGCACGTACACGCGTATATAACATACAAACGCGCGCGTGTGTACACATATTCGCGCGCGCAAATACACAAAACGTGCCACAGATGAGTCTATTAACCGATGTACGCAGAACATTTTGCGCACACGTTAAAATAGGCCATTGTGTGTCGGTGGGAACGGATGACATACACACAGGGACTGGATGTAAAAAAAGGACATGAATGCTTATTCCATTATCCTCGAAATAAATAGATAGCTAAACACACACATGCACAAATACATACTTACACGCGTGCGCTTGCAATCACACACACACACACACACACACACACACACACACACACACACACACACACACACACACACACACACACACACACACACACACACACAATATACACTTACACACGTGCGCTTGCAATCACACACACACACACAGACATACACACACACACTCAAACACACATACATACACACGCACGCAAGCTTGTTTGCTTGCTGCTTCATTCTTGTTGGTTTGTCTATTGTTGTTGTTTTTGTTTTTTAGAATTGTTTTTTGGGGGATTTTTTGTTTTGTTTTGTTTGGGTTTTTTGTTGTTTTTTTTGTTCACTAGATAGATGGGTTCATGAAAAAAAAAAGAAATCTATTGCTTACTCAATGTACCATTTGGAACATTTTTAACCATCTGGAAATAAAAATTTGACTTGACTTGACTTGACTTGACTTGACGCACCACACACACACACACACACACACACAGCACGCACACGCACGCACGCACACACACACGCCGCGTGCGCGCGCAGACGCATACACTATCATCATCTGATCACGATGTCACAACAGTAACAGCATCATCGCCTTGTGGCCTCATGGTCAGCATCACCATCATCACCATCATCACCACCACCATCATCACCATAATCATCTCTTCTTCATGATCATCGTCATCATAATCATCTCACCCTGACTACCATCACCACCACACCATCACCACCACCACCACCACCATCACCACCGACCATCACCACCACCATCACCACTACCACCATTCCACAACCATCACTATCCTTCACATCTCACAAACGCTATCACCCAACAAAACCACACAAAAAAGAAACCCAAACAAACAACTACCCCCCGCAACCACCAAACCACCACCCCACACCACCCACACCCCAACCACACCCGAACCCAACAAAAAGGACCAAACCAAACAAACACAAAAAAAACCAACCTCAACCTCACCTGTCAATAGCGATGGCCATGAAGGTCAGCACACTGGCGGAGATGGCGCAGGGCGAGATGAAGAAGCAGAACTTGCAGTACAGGCGCCCGAACCACCAGTCCTGGTAGAGCAGGAAGACAAAGTTGAAGGGCGTGTTCAGCAGCGAGATCATCACGTCCGACACCGCCAAGTTCACCAGGAAGTAGTTGGTCACCGTGCGCATGCGCTTGTGGGCCAGCACGATCCAGATGACGATGATGTTGCCGCCGGCCGCCACCAGGAACATGGCCACGAAGATGATGTAGAAGAAGAGCTGCTGCCACCAGGGCAGGTTGAAGTCGCTGGTGATTGTGGCCTCTGTGGTGGTGTTGTTGGAGGAGAGCGAGGAGACGTATCAGCGGTGGAGATGGGGAGCAGGTCCACCCCTCCTGCTGTGTCGTTGTTCATGGTGGTTGTTCTGTCTGTGCTGGTTCTGAACTTCAGTGAAACATAAAACCAACGTGATAAGAGTTGTTGTGGTAGGATGATTTCGAGGACCACACCTAACAATTACAACACACTAGGTTTTGAAGACTGATTTCAAAACGTTGTGAATTGTTGTGAAGGTAATTTCAAGGACCAAAACCAACACGTAGACTTTCAGTACAAGTTGTAGGGTAAGTTCAAGGATCAAACCAACACATAGACTTTCAGTTACAGTTGCAGGGTAATTTCAATTACTAAACCACCACCTAGACACCTAGACCTTCAGTAACAGTTGCAGGGTAATTTAAAAAATCAAATCATTACCTAGGTTTTCAGTATTAACATCAAAATGTTCTGAATACTTGAAGTGTAGTTTCAAAAACCAAATCAATGCCAAGGCTTTCAGCACCTGCACCAAAATAGCTGTAGGGTAGTTTCCAGGTTCAAAACTAAAACACCTAGATTTTCAGTACTTGCATCTATATGTTCTGAATAATTGTAGAGCAATTTCAAGGACCGACTCAAAACTTACACTTTCAGTACTTACATCAAAACCTGCGACCAGAATCTGAGGGTTATTTACAAAAAATAGAATCCAGTGTATCAGTCTCCATCAGTGGTGTTTCTGGCATCTTGGTTTAGATACTATTTGTTTTTAGTTTCTGAATGCCAGGGTGGGGTACAACTCCTGGAATGAACATATGCTGTACAGCATAGGAGTAAAAAAACAAACGGCTTTGCCGACCGCTCATATCAACTTTGTTAGTAGATTACCTTGTCCCACAGTTCTGGTGATGTGGCC
>CM060318.1:62071011-62073511 GCA_030674155.1 Stramonita haemastoma | reverse complement strand
TCAGCCAACGTATTCCATTCCTTGCCTTAAAAAGGCTGGCATAGCCCCAATTCCAGACGAAATGATAAATCGATTCGTTTGAATGGAAACAATTGGAACAAATCCTTGAATGACAATTGAACTGAGCATAGTTCAGTGTAGTTCGATATTGGTTTTGATCATCTTCCGTTTATGACTCTCAAAGCTCATATGATATAGATATATATATATATATATATATACTATATATATTATATATATATAATAGATATATATATATATATATATATATATATATATATATATATAATATATATAATATATATATATTCTGCTAACTGTAAGCCTGATTTCGTAATTACACGACTAGAGGTGTGTTTACATAATTATAATATGGATCGGAGAAACGGCCTGACCTTTTATTTCATACGAAGTTTCTTTTTCTTATTATTTTCACGTCGTTTTCAAATGATTAGAGTTGGGGACTTTGAAGAAACATGTGTAAGGTTTTTGATAATTAATAAGTTGGCCGACTGCTTAGCACTGTTTTTATGTGGATGAGGTATTGGTAATGATAATAGACATAGTGATGATGGATTTAGTGGTGTTGCTTCTTCAACTGCTGTGCTGTTGTGTTGTAGCTGTTTGTGCTGCTGTTGCAGCTGTTGTGCTGCTGTTGCAGCTGTTGTGCTGCTGTTGCAGCTGTTGTACTTCTTCTACAGATTTTGTACTCATACTATGTTTGTGCTGCTACAGCTGTACTTGTGCTACTGCTACTGCTTTTTGTGCTGCAACTGCTTTTTGTAATACTGGTTTTGTGGTGCTACTGCTTTTTGTACAGCTACTGCTTTTTGTGCTGCTACTGCTTTCGTGCTGCCACTGTTTTGTTCATCTAATGTATTGTGAATACTGATTTTTTTTTTTCATTTTTGTGCTGTTCATTTTGTAATGATTTTTGATGTGTGTATCTTTCACACGCCCACATCTGCAAGATTTAGGTTTTATCAAATTTCATGTACCCCTCGGATTAAAAAAAAAGAAAATCTTGAAGTCTGTGTACCCTGTACTGCTACTGATTTTGTGCTGCTACTGCTATTGTCCTGCTTTTGTGCTGCTACTACTTTTAAGCTGTAATGATTTTGTGCTGCTGCTGCTCTTGTGCTGCTACTGTTTTTGCACTGCTTTTGAACTGCTACTGTTTTGTACTGTTTTCGTGTTGATACTGTTTTGAACTGCTACTGTTTGGTAGGCCTACTGCTATTGTATTGCTACTGTTATGTACTGCTGTTGCGCTGCATCTGCTTTTTGTACTGCTACTGTTTTTATGCTGCTGCTGTTTTGAACTGTTTTTACGCTCTTACTGTTTTATACTGTGTGCTGGTACTTCACTGTTTTGTACTGTTTTTGTGCTGCTACTGTTTTGTGCTGCTACTGTTTTGTAATGCCTTTGTGCTGCTGCTGTTTTGTTCTTGCTTTTTGTGCTCCTTTGTGTTTTGTGCTGCTGCTATTTTCATGATGCTACTGCTTTTGTACTGTTTCATGCTGCTACTGTTTTTATGCTGCGATTGATTTTGTAATCTTTTTATGCTGCCATTGTGTTTGTGCTGTTTACTGCTTTTATACTGCTTTTTTTGCTGCTACTGTGTTTGTCTTCCTACTACTCCTATTCCAAATTTTCAACGTTCGGCATGGGAAATGATGAAGCAGAGAGTATATATGGTCTGCAACTTGAAATAATCTTTCATTTGTTCTTTTTCCCCTTTATATCATCCATTCTTTCATTATTTCGCTAAATCGATTGTTCTTTCTTTATTTCATTCTTTCTTTTATACTTTTTTTCATTATTTACTTACCTATTTCGTTCTAGTTGTTTCAACGTTAATAATTTTCTTTCAAATGTACAGCTATCTATTACCCAGGTTAGTCTTATAGGTACGTGTGGGGGTTTTTTTGTTTTTGTTTCTTTTTTACCTATCTGTATATTTTACACCCGCATCTTATGGTTGTTTGATTTGCATGCTTCGTTCTTCCTTCACTAACCTCTTCTTTACATTTTTCCCCTTCTGACAAACCAGACACTTAACTGACTACTTGCTTACTAATGAAATTAACCGACAGTACTGACTGCCAGACAGAAGGACTAGCTGACTCAGACTAACAAAGCTCACCTACTCCTATGCATATACACACGCGCGCCACACAAGCAACTCTTTTTTTTTGCGTGTCGGTTTCCAGGGCGAACTGACAGTGTGGGTGTCCTTCTTCCTCCTCCTCACCCTCCTCTTTCCCCCTTCCCTTGCAAATGGAGCTGTCAGACAGAGAGAATTGCCCCATTTACACTACTGACACCATGACTAATGCCCACATCTATCCCCTATCGTCGTGTGTAGCATTTCTGCCATGAAAGCAACAGATAGACAGAGAGACAGACAGACAAAAAGAGCTTAAAAAAGGTTGAAGAAAGAAAACAAAAAAAAAAGAAAGAAATTATCCGAGGTTAGTGAACAGACAAGAAAGGTCT
>CM060318.1:62043511-62046011 GCA_030674155.1 Stramonita haemastoma | reverse complement strand
CTGTGTCTGTATCTCTATCTGTCTCTCTCCGTCTCAATATCTCTGTCTCTCTGTTTCTGGGTGTCTATGTCTGTCTGTCTGTCTGGCTGGCTGTCTGTCTGCCTGTCTATCTCTCTATCTGTTCTGTCCTGTCTGTCTGTCTGTCTCTGTCTGTCTCTGTCTCTGTTCTCTGTCTCTCTCTCTGTCTATCTCTGTTTCTCTCTCTCTGTATCTTCTCTCTCTCAATGTCTCATGTGTCTCCTGTCTCTCTCTTTCTGTCTCTATCATCTCTCGTCCTCCTGTCTCTCTTCTCTCTCTCTCTCTCTTTCGAACACTTCTCTCATGATACACACTTTGCCACCCCTTTTCACCATGATCATTTCAGTTTACATTGTGAATGTAGTTAACTGTCAAAGATTCATCCACCTAATTTGATTGAACTTTCGTGGTCTTTCAAAATATAAAAATAATATAATATAGTTGTAGTGCAAGCCAAAAAGACTCACACACGTATGAATGTGGCATACGGAAAGTTGAGACAGTCACAGTTATTATTCTGTTGCAATCTTAATGTGTGTGTGCGTGTGTGTGTTGTGTGTGTGTTGGTGTGTGTGTGTGTGTGTGTGTGTGTGTGTTGTGTGTGTGTGTGTGTTGTGTGTGTGTGTGTGGGTGTGTGTGTGCGCGCGCGCTGCTGCGTGCGGTGTGTTTGTGTGTTTCCAATTTTTCGTGTTTAGTGTGTTGATAGTTAAGAAAATGTGAATGTGTGTGTGTGGGCGCGCGCGCGCGCGCGCGCGCTGGCACGGGAGTTGGGAAAGTGAGAAAAGGTGGGTGAAGGAGGTTATGGGGTAGGGGATAGGGAAGAAGGAGGGAAAAGTAAGTAGGTAGAGGGTAGTGCTGTCCTCCATCTCTTCACCTTGTTACTGTCACCTCCTGTGCAGGTTTTCCCAATATCCTCGCATTAACAGCTAGACTAATCCTGGCTCACCAGTGGTGAGATTTGTCAAACAGCCTTTTTCACGAAAGTCTGCTATAGTTTTTAAATACATTTTAAAAGTAAAATCTGATACAAAAAATTATGAAATAGTGTAAAGGATTAAAGTTAAGCAGGAAGGAGGGGGGTGGGGTGAGGGGGACTTACCTTCACTCTGTGTGTCAGAATTGAACTCTTTGGCGGCTGAGCTAGATACACAGTAGTCTATTCTATTGATGCTCTGGCGATCGATACATAGAACAATGAAGCCAGACTGTCAATAACTTCTTACTACCCCCAACACAACACCACACCCCACAACACCAACACAACACACACACACACACACAAAAAAAGCACCTGCGCAGATGTGCTTACGTGCACGCCTGCACACAAACACATACACACACACATACACACGCACGTACACACGCACACACGCACGCACACACGTACACACACAACACACATCACACGCATGTACACGCATGTACACAGCACAATTACACACGTAGCCGCACGTACACACAACGATGCGTGAACACACGTAGAGCCGTGTGGCGCACACACTCAAACCACATCCACACACACACCACACGCTCCCACACACACAAACACACCACACTTTAGCCTCGAACTCTTGATTAAAAAACAAACAAACAAATACGCTATTTTATTGCTTTTTGAATAAACAGCAGAAACCAAAAAGTCCATTTTTGGTGCCATTACTCGGTTGATTTTCAGCCGTTTAGCCTGAAGGGAGGGAGGTTTCTAATATGACCCATTATCACATTCCTCCTGTTTCTATCCTGAAGCCAGATGGAGAGATAGCAGACGACATACTACTAGGCTTTTAAATGGCGAAGCTAAAGTACGATGCATCATTTTGTTTCTTAGATAACGCACCCCCCCCCCCCCTCCTGCCTCCACTTGAAAAAAAAAGAAAATCGGGTTCCAGTTTCAGGTTGTTTTTTGTTCAATTTACAATTTTACTTCTTTTTTTTTTTTACAGAAAGTATGTTTCGCATACATATGTTTAAGATGTGTATATGTACCTGTTGTGTATGTAAGTATGTACATATTTGTGTTGCTTTACAGATTACAGATTCTTCCACAGTCTAATCTCTGAAGAACACTCATAGGCACAAAAAAGTAACGTTGCTAATTGTCTTCCAGTTAGATAACGTTCCCATTCATTTGTTTTTGGAGTAATTAGGAAACTGCAGGGAATTATTTCAGACCTCTGCCATGGTTAAATTGAATCTGACAGAGTCCATTCGCCCCCCCCCCCTTTTTTTTTTTTTGGGGGGGGGGAGGCATGGCGTGGGAAGAGGAGTGGACAGGGGGGGGGGGGGTTTCAAAGAGTGTGTGGTGGTTATATTTGTGTTGATCATAGCACCAACCCAAGGTGTTCTATTCTTCTACCAAGAAAATGGACAGGCTGGTTTTTGCTATTGTCGTAAACGTCGTCATACATTAGTACCCCAAACTTTGGCTAATAGTCTTACCTGGGGAGGGGGGGAGGGGAGGCGGGGTAGCCTACGGTTACAG
>CM060318.1:62031011-62038511 GCA_030674155.1 Stramonita haemastoma | reverse complement strand
ATTAGTTGATTATAAATGAATGGATCCTTTCTTTTTACCAAACTTAATTGTTTTGATCACATATATCACTTTTTGTTTACCGTTTCACAAAACTATTTTTGTTACCTCCCTTGTCAAAAGACCCAGTTGGGTAATGACAGCACACTATTAAAGCGTTAAAAGCCTCTCTCTCTCTTCTCTCTCTCTCTCTCTCTCTCTCTCTCTCTCTCTCTCTCTCTCTCTCTCTCTCTCTCTCTCTCTCTCTCTCTCTCTCTCTCTCTCTCTTTCTCTCTCTCTCTGTCGATAGCCTAGTGTCAGAACATTGCGCTGGCAATTTGAAGACGTTGAATCTGGTCGGAATTTTCTCTGGAGTTAACATCAGTGCTGACTCACTCTCCCCACAAGTCCTTGGATGAGACTTTAACCGAGGCCGTGTGCGAACGCTGCAGGACATCTTGCGCACACTTAAATCTGTTCCGCTTTGTAAAGTAGGCATCGTGTGCCGTGGAAAAGATGAATTTACAAAACTGCTCATACACACGGGGACAGGATGTAAAAAAGCACAACGTGTGCTTATCATTATCCTCATATAAAAGAATAAATCAAATCTTATCCTTCTCTCTATCTCTCTCTCACTCTCGTCTATCTCTTCTCCTCTCTCCTGTCGTCTCTTCATCTCTCTTCTCCCTCTTCTTCTCTCTCTCTCTCTCTCTCTCCCTATTTATCCTTTCATCCTGAGGTGGTCACACATATCCTAGTTACTGAACTGCCTACAACAATCTTGCTGTGACTGCTCTGAGAGAAGCCAACGCTCTGAACTGTCCCTGACCTCTGCAACCTTTCTTTGCGCTGACTTAAGCTTCAGGACAGTGCTCTAAAGTTCGCTGTAACAGAACCGCAGATGTCCTAAAAAGATCGATTTAGCTGCTGTCTGCTACACACACTGGAAACAAAAATAAATAGATCTAGACGTCTGTGGCTATTTCATCTCCATCCAAAGCTCAGACAGTAACTATTTATTGCCTTTTGTCATATGAGCAAAACTGCATTGCACTGCAGTTAAGCCCCTAGCAATTTAGGCCCCGCGCATTCGAAAATTGTAACGTTTTAAGTCTTTGAAAAAAAAAGGCAGCTGAATGAAAAAAGAAGGCAAACAATATAAAAGAAGAAGGTGCAAAAAAAAAAGGAACAAGACAGAAACAAAAGAGGGATAGAAAAGTGAGAATTCCTAGCACAGAGTTTCCAGTAGGTTAAAATGCTATCTATACATTGACAGGGCCATGGCATCTTTATGGCGAAGTATGTGGCTTAAACTTGCAACATTGAAAAAAAATCAACTTGTTTTTTTGTTTTATTTTGAAGCGTTATTGTATACATGTACCAAAAAAAAGTTATAGTGCAGTGTTCATCAGTATGAATCGACTGGAAAATTATTTATAAGATTCTGAAGTGATGGAAGCCAAATTAATCCATCGTTGCATTATTTGTGTTTTTCCACTTCGTATTTTCCCGTGTATACCTATACGAGAACTGTTACCATAAGCACATCAGTACAAATCGATTGGGAAATTATTGACAGGATTCGGAAGTGTAGGGAGGCAAGTTTTGTCCCTCGTCATATTCAGCTGTTCTCCAGCTGTTGCCTCAGCCCTGAAGCCATTAACGTCTATGTTCACATCACTCACGTAGCTGTAAAAACTCGATAGTATCTCACTCTGGACTATCTTTGTCAGTACCTGCTGGCAGACTGTTTTCAGGCACACACATCTGCTCTTTGCTAGCCTACACCTCAGAGTCTGGTTTCTGCCGTGGTGCACAGAATTCCACAGAATTATTGATCTTCATGCACTTGAAGCTACCTTCCCTCAGTTTGTATAGATTTGTCTTTTCTCTCCTTGGCATCTGTTTTTTTTGTTGATATCAAATTGTTATTTTTTTAGGGGGGAGGAGGGGGTCTTCACTTTTGATAATCAATTATTTACAATATATTTCTCACATACTGGTCTTTAACAGATGTTCAGAGCATTTTCACCTTTTATTGTGTTGTCTAAAGTTATATGGACAAAAAATAAATGGATCAAATAGGCAGAAAATACACAAGAGGGAGGAATGGAAAGAAAAAGAACAAGGTCTAATGCAAAGAGAGAAATGGAAAAGTGGACTTGCCAAGATCAGAATTTCCAGAAAAGTGAGGATGCTATTTATGCTCACAGGCCCCAGCATCTGCACAGAGGGGGGGGGGGGGGGGGGGGGGGGGGGGGGGGGCTTTAAATTTGCAACTACAAAAAAGAAACCAACTGGGTTTTATTGTTTTATTTTGCAGTACAAAAGTTGTTATATAGTGGGATAGGTCAATACTAATTGATTTACATTTATTGATTAGTTCTCAACTGTAGAGAAGCCAGTTTAGTCCATCCTTACATTCAGCTGTTCCCCAGCTGTTGCCTCTGCCTGAAGCAATTTATGTCTGTGTTTCACATTCCTGACATAGTCGTGAAAACTGGATGGTGTCTCACTTCTGAACTAATCTTAGTCAGTACCTGCTGGCAGACTGTTTTCAGCTGTACACATCTGCTCTTTGCTAGTCTATGTCTCAGAGTCTGGTTTCTGATGTGATGTACAGTAATTCTTCTTATTGATCTCTCTGCACTTAGAACTACTCTGCCCAGTTGGTTTTTTTTAGATTTGTCTTGCCGTTTCCTGACATTCAAATTGTCTTTCTGACTATTTTTGTATGGGGTGCCAGTCTTTTATAATGAATTTTTAACCACCCATTTTCCAAATATTTGTTTTAATACAAGTACAAAAATTATTTTGCTTTGTCTTTATTCTTCATTGTCTGAAGTCCTTTGAATACCAAATACATGGATAAAAAAGGCAGAAATACACCAGAAATAATGACAGAAAAAACCAAGGAACAAGGCCAAAACAAAGAGGTATAGAAAAGGGAATCTCCAAGCTCAGAGTCTCCAGAAGGCAGGGATGCTCTGTATGCTCACAGGTCCCTGTTGTCTTATGAAGGAGCTGGTGGCTTCAACTCAACACAGCAAAAAGGAAACTCCTTGGGCTCTTTGATTCATTTGCAGTTTTAACGTATGCCTGTATGGAAAACTGTTATACAACTAGCTTCATGAGTACAAATCGATTGGAGAATGTCTGATACGATTCTGAAGTGAAGGGAGGCCAGTTTTAGTCTATCAACACAATCAGCTCTTCTCCAGCTGTTGCCTTCGCAAGGTCCACTGCCCTAGACCCACAATTAATGTTGGGTAGTGGACATTGCGTATTGTTTCTCAGTCTGGCTCAGAGAAAATGTACTTTATAAATCGTTTTCTTTCTTTTCTGTCAAGAATAATGCAATCAGCACTCATCTACTTTTTTACATCAAGTCCCCGTGTGTTTGCAGTTTAAAATATTTTGTCATCTGTTCCCAACGGCACACAATAGACTACTAGTAGGAAAAGCTTAACAGGTTTTAACCTCTGTGCAAGATATTCTGCGTGCGCACACGCACACGGGACCTTGGCATATAGTTTCATCCGAAGGACTTTTGGGGGCAATGGAGTCGGCACTGATTTTAACTTTAAAGGAAAGATTCCCCTTGAATAGGATTCTAACCCGGGTCAGCAGATCATGAACACAATGCACAACCCTCTAACCAGCCAGACCATGACGTTCATGTAAAGCTAATGCTGTTGATAATCTGAATAAAGCTAGATATTTTTGTAGATTGTGGTGGACATCATTATCTAGGATTGGAATTGGCACCACTGGGATGGCACTGTGGTAGCAAATCGCTTTTCGACTGCTTATTGGACTTACGGCTTCATTCGCAGCTGAATGTATAGTCTTAGTTATAAGATGGTACAGAACGAATGCTGGTCACAGCGTTTGAGGTACAGCTGACATAAATTACTTGAGAGACGTTACAGGGATGAAATCAAAGATCCAATAACTGTGTGCATGCAATAAAGGACAGAAATAAGCATAACACATGCATAGTCCTTACGAAAACAAGGACAAAAACAGGATTATAGAAAAAGTTACCTATGTGCAAAAATCAAAATCGGGGCATAAAAGAAAAAAAAAAACGCAAATAAAAAAATAATCCAGATATATGGCAATGAAATGAATGAGCCGATTGGGAGATGAGGACTGAAAATAGGACACAAAACATGAGCGACCAAAAATGCGAACAAGGAATGAAACAAAACCGAACGAATAACAAAAAAGCGAATGACAGAAAGAGGACACAGGAATGGAGTACCAACACGAAGATGCTCATGACGACCCAGAATGGCAAACCCCGCTTTATTAACTTTCTTACGTTATCTCCCGAGATGTTACCCCTGGTCCAGTATTGAATTTAGATCGTACAATAACGACCAAACATCTCCAAAATAGTTCCAGAAATAACGTAAAAGATAACAATAGTTTCCCACGCCGAAGTGGGATGCGTTGGCCTGACTTGTTAGCCACTTAAATGCAGTGCAAGCATTTGGTTTAATTTCACAGACAATGGTTGTTGTCTGAGCGTTTGACAAAGAAAAGGCTCACAGAATTTACACACTAATGTAAAACGACTGCATTGGCCATTGCGCAGGATTTATATTAAATACAAATTCTGAGGACTACAAATTTGCTATTTCCCTAATAAACAGGACAAAACATCTTTGTATAATTAGATGTTGAACTAAGGTGGACATCACAAACAGTGAATGGGGAATGAAGAGACTGACCCACTATATCATTTTGTCAAGAAAACACACTTGTGTATGCATGTAATGAATAGTGAACAGAGCAGCTCTTTGTCGCTGAAGTAACTTTTTTGCAGCATGTAATGATGCCATTTTATATACGTGTTACAGTTCTCCTGTGACTGGAGCTACCAAAGACAAGTCACTGCGCTAGGCAAAGCCTTCCTTGCAGAGTATTTGAACAGAAAGCACGTAAATACATCCTTCTCACAAAACTGAAATATTCTTCTATATCCAGACATTTGAGTTTAGTGAGAAAAGTAGATGCGCAACTTTAATGATGGAACAGCTCAGTAAACAGAGTACGAGCTCTCCCGAGCCCCCCCCCCCACCCCTCCAACCCAAAGTTAAGCATCGTTTAACATAGGTGACTCCTAGTTGGGTGAGCGTCTGTGCACCTTGGCTTCACAACAGTCCCCAGTTCACCCAGCTGTAAATGGGTATCTGTCTTCTTTGGGGGCAGGGATACAATGCTCTAACCACTCAGCTATTCCGCCCCCCTTTAATCCAAAGAGCTTTGTGGAATTGAATTCAGTACAGGGTTATCTCCAGTGGAATACACTTCTCACACAAATACGTAGCCTAAGCATGAACTTGACCCGATTTCCTGGTTGCAGTCTGATCACATGACCACGCGCTAGCTGCTAGGCTATTCCTGCCCCTGATCATTACGTAGTGTTCCTAAGACCTTTGGATGGCCAGATTAAGACAAGCCCACGAATCATACTTTCCAAGTTCATGGCAACACTGAATTTACTTGAATGCAGAGGAAACAAATAAGTTTGCAGACAGGATTCCGTTTCAACGGGTAGTGCTGCTCCAGTAGTGACGAACTCTCCCTAGGAAGAACGCCCAGCATTTCACGCAGACAAAAACACACCACGACTAAAAGTAGTGTACACTACCCTACAGTACACTACAGCGCAGTAAACTATGCATCAATGCAATATGAAATGATACAATAAACACAACACAATACAATACAATACAATACAGTACAGTAGAGTACTTCTTCTTCCTCAACAAACGCTCAGACAACAACTGTTACATGGGAAAATGCGTTGCTCTGCCATTAAATGTCTGACAAGTCAAGCCAAGTGTATACAATTTCAGCATAAGAGAGATTTTTTTTTTAATAATCTTTTAACCTTTTTTTCTGGAAAAAGGCAGGAGAGTGAACTAATAAGACAAAGATCAGACAAAAAGTGACAGAAAGAAAGGGAACAAAGCAAAAACAAAAGAGGAGGACATTGCCAGCACAGAATTTTCAGAGGGTGGGGGTATTATTCATACTAACCCCCCCCCCCTTTCCCTTCCAGCACCCCCACAAGGGAATATACAATACAATGCATTAGTTAAAAAATTGGTGTCTCCAAAGTGTACAATTTCATGCAACTGTTCTTGCTCAGCAAGTCAACTGCTTTGAAGAACTAGGACATGATATAACACAACCACCAGAGGATGTTAACAGCTGATAAAAAAAAACACTGCCCTTACAATAGTTCTAACAGACAGCTAATGTGAACAGCAAACTGTCAACAAGCAAAACACACAAGAGTAACTAGTCTAATACGCACCAAAAATTTATATATAAAAAAAGAAAACCATCAAACACAACACGGATACAAGTCACAAAATATGTGTTACCCTGCATAGTGAGCTAGGAAGATGACTGGATCTCTGCTAGGACCACAAATACCAGGGGATCTAGCCAACCCTCTTCCCTCTTTCCCACCTAGTCCCTAAACCTCCTGTGACCATCAGAGTGACGTTTCGCACTTTCCAGGCAGGAAAAAGAAAGGTGAACAGAAAGGGCAGTAGTCTCCTGGCGGCCATTAGAGGGCCCAGTGCTGTGCGATGGCTGACAGGCGCTGAAAGCGTTCAGCGTGACAAGCAGTCCCTGGCCGCCAGTACAGGCCCGGTAATGAGGACCCAGCCAGACGGCTTAGGAGTCGGGGAGAAGAGAGAGGTAAGGGTTCCAAGCCTACCAGCCTGCTCAGCTTGTGCTGATGGCTTTCTAAGGAAGTGAACAGCACAGTGAAGCAACTCACCAGAGACTACAAGAAATGGGAGACAAAATACTGGGCAAGCACTTAAAAGACTGTTTCATCTTTATGAATCGACTTTGTATCATACAAACACACACTTTTTTTTTTTTTCTTTAGCTTGATCAACTGTTAAAACAAATAAACAAAATCTTTCTAGTCAGCAACATACTCAAAGTTGGAATGCATCTACCTTAATTGTTAACAAAAACGGTCATGTACACAAACTCTCAGCATTGGTGAACCTCAGAGCTCTAGCAAAGGAACAACACACACAAGAAGTCAGTGCCATGTAAGTTTTGAATCGCACTTACGTCAGACTTGAAAACATGTTGCCAAGAAATAATATCCCAAATATCCTGACACGCTAAGTTAAAGACAATGCTAAAAGAAAAGAACTAGATACGACTATAGTTATTGCACTATAGCTGCTAAATGTAGAATATTCATTTGGAAAAAAAAGACCTAGTTAAGCACATTTAAATTCATTGTTCTTGGAGTTCACCCCTGATGTGTTTTCTTTATTCTTTATTTAATGTTGATTTTTTTGTTCCTGGGCTAGAGCTGGAGGTTATCAAGGGTGAGATTTTCTGCCCACCATGAAGGTAGATGCATTCTGACTTTGGGGATGTTTCCTTTATGAAATCTGGGAATCTCTGTGTGACCATAAGTCAACACTAGGTGAGATGGTTACCTGTATGGATGCTGACAAAAAAGTT
>CM060318.1:62021011-62026011 GCA_030674155.1 Stramonita haemastoma | reverse complement strand
ATTTCATATCACCCCAGGGTCTGCAGGGCCTCATCGACACTGCCACATAACGGGCACATTGCATGCTGGAAACGTGCATGCCATCCATACCATCAGCCATAACCTGTCTCTTCCTCCATAACAACTGACAGGTTTCTAACGTGTGGGAAAGATATTTGCGTGAATTCTATAGGTGGCTTCCGTTTATAGTGTCGTTTAAAATAGACTTAATGGAATATAAAGCCAGGGTCACTGGGACCTCCAGGAAAAATCCCTTTAAATCATCTCTGGGGACGGGATAGTTCAGTGGTCAGAGCACTCTCTTTCTCCAATCTAAGGTTAAGCAGCGTCGTGCGTAGTTACTATGTGGATGGGTGACCGTTTGCGCACCTTGGCTTTAGTGTTGTCCCCCCGTTCACACAGCTGTAAATAAGTGCCTGCCTTCTTTAGGGTCAGGAAATGTAAAGCAGCGAAGGATAGGATATGGGTGCCGCCCTCAATATGATGGCCCCTAAAAATGCTGAGTTCTCTGATGCCTCGCTACCCTATGGCTACATAGGTAATGGAACACCATTACTTTTTTTTTAATCACCTGTCGTTTTTGCTGTTTTGTTCTGTTTTTTGTTTTACATATTTTATGCTGAATTGCATAAAATGTATAAGTACTTATACTGAATTGTATTGTTCTTATTTGTTACAAACCTTCACTGTCTACTCGCCTCTTATCAATTTTAGATTACAAGAAGAAAGATAGGGGTGGGAAAGCCTGGTGGTTAAAGCAGTACACTCGTGGTTTGACGGCCCAGGATTGAGCCACCACCAGGAACCTCTTCAAGGGATTTTATGTTCTCCTGGACTTAACATCATTACAAACTCTGCTCCCCCTAAAAATCTTTCTGATAAGACTATAAACCAAGGTCTGGTGGTGCAACTGCACGCAGAGCATCTTGCACACACGTTAAACTCATTCAACCTTTCAGAAGAGTTAGACCATTTTCTACCAGTACAAACAGATGGTTGTGAATGTATGAAAGTGTTATTGAACTATTACTTATGCATTTAATTATATGATATTTGTGTTTGTATGATCTCTGTTTGACTTGTGTATTTTCTTATTTGAATTCTGTTTTTCTAGTTTTTTTCTGGTTTTTTTTCTTTGTTTTGTTCCTCTTTTGTCATGAAGGCCTGGCGTAAAGAATCCACTGGCTTATCCAAATACCCTCAATCAAACATTCGAGTTCGAGTTCGAGATCGAATTCTCTCTCTCTCTCTTCTCTCTCTCTCTCTCTCTCTCTCTCTCTCTCTCTCTCTCTCTCTCTCTCTCTCTCTCTCTCTCTCTCTCTCTCTCTCTCTCTCTCTCTCTCCACCCTTTATTTCTTCCTCTCTCTGTCTTGGAGTGTGTATGATTTTTTTATCCTCGAAATAAAAATTAAAAAACCCATTCATAAGCACCTTTTATTTTTGCTATCTTGTTGTTGTTGAGGAACCTGAGTAAGCACTTTCGTAATATTTTTTACAGCCAATCCCTGTGTGCATGCATTTTGTTTTGTAAATTTTGTAATGTGTGTGTGTGCGTGCGCGCGCGCATAAGCACCTTTTATTTTTGCTATCTTGTTGTTGTTGAGGAACCTGAGTAAGCACTTTCGTAATATTTTTTACAGCCAATCCCTGTGTGCATGCATTTTGTTTTGTAAATTTTGTAATGTGTGTGTGTGCGTGCGCGCGCGCGCGCCGCGCGCGCGCGCGTGTGTGTGTGTGTGTGTGTGTGTGTGTGTTGTGTGTGTGTGTGTGGTGTGTGTGTGTGTGTTTGTGCGAGCATGTACGTGTATAATAATATGCGTGCGTATGAGCATGCCTATTTTTCTCTGTGTGAAAAGGGTTATCAATAACGTTTTCCCAAGCAATCATGTTCTGAGTGAACCATTGAACTTGTCAGGGCTGGAATGCCAGGAGTGTTGACAGCTGATTAGACACAGCACGATTCTGTGAAACTGAAATTTTGTATTTTTATGACAGCAAAGACTTATTTGGTGTTAGAGTATTTTATGCAGTAGTGCATGGTGTTCGTATGTATCAATAGACATTTTGATTGATGAGCATGTTGCAAAGTGGTGTAGTGTGAGTGGAGTGGAGTGGAGTGGAGTGGAGTGGAGTGGAGTGGAGTGGAGTGGAGTGGAGTGGAGTGGAGTGGAGTGGAGTGGAGTGGAGTGTGGTGTAGTACACATCGCATTACACTACACTACACTATACTACACTACACCACACCACACCACGCCACCACCACACCACACCACACCACATACACCACACCACACCACAATACGCTAACTCATACACTACACACACTACACTACACTACACTACACTACACTACACTACACTACACTACACGACCACACTACACGACCGAACCCGACACGACACGACACGACACGACACGACACAACATGACACCACTCTACTCTAACCCTTAACTACATGACACCCTTCATACAAATCAATATGTCCACTGGAACATGCAAACATCACACACCATTAAACGATTACACTCAATAAAGGCTTTGCTTTCGAAGAAAATATTTACATTGACAGAAACATGCCATGTGTAATCAACTGTTGTCGCTCTTGGCATTTTAACCCCCACAAGTTTAATAGTTCAGTTAGAGTGTGTTTGCTGGTAAAACAGTTTTATTCGACTTAGTTTTGTTGTTGTTGTTGTTGTTTTTAGAAAGAAGTAATGTGCACACACAGACACAGATACAGACATACAGAAACAAAGACACACAGACACAGACATGGACACAACAGAGAGACAGACAGACAGACAGATAGATACACACCACAACACACACACACGCGCACACGCACACACACACGTGCACACACACACACACCCCGCGTACGCGCGCACACGCCACACACACACTACAAAAGATGAAGAGAGAGAAGAGAGAGAGAGAGAAGAGAGAGAGAGAGAGAGAGAGAAGAGAGAGAGAGAGAGAGAGAGAGAGAGAGAGAGACGAGAGAGAAGACAGAAGACGACAGACAGACAGACAGACAGACAGACAGAAGACAGACAGACAGAGACAGACAGACAGACAGACAGACAGACAGACAGACAGAAGAGACGAGAGAGACAGGAGAAGAAGACAGAAAACAGACAGACAGACAGAGACAGACAGACAGACAGACAGACAACAGACAGACAGACACAGACAGACACACATACACACATAACACACGCACCACGCACACACACACACACACACACACACACACACAACACACTACACATAAACACATGTACGCACACGAGTTTAAATAAACACCAAAACAATTGAGTAATAAAAGTTATATTTTTAATATGCTCTTACATCAATAAACCAACCAACCAACAATCAAATCAGAAATAAGATCACAGTAATCATTTACACACATCAAAAAGATTTCTGAAAATAGAGTATAAAGTACATGATGATACATCGATGCTTACACGACATATGATATTAGCTAAAACAAAGACAGAATGAACTTTTGTGGTACAAACTGGCCTCTGACATTAGTTGTGGTCGATGTACTAACTGCAATGCAAACATTTCAGATGGAAAGTCACACTGGACAGAGGTCATTGTGCTTAACCATTTGCAGTTGCACTATAGCTAGGACATTGGACTGATCAGATGAATGTCGCAGGTTAGAATCCATAACAGCCTTTTATTTTTTTTTGTCTCACCTCTGGGTTATTCCTACCCAGAGGGAGTTTACTCTATGCTTAGCGAGAAGGCTTGGACCATATTAGTCGAGCGCCATCCACTTTGCAGATGCGACTTGGTGGTTGTTGCTGAAATAAACTAATCAACGCTGTAAAGATAAAAGGTAAAAGTGTTCCATAACCTAGACGGTCGTAGGGGATCGAGGTGTCAAGACCTCAGCTTCTCTAGGGGCCAGCATGTTAGCTGGGTGAACTGGTGGACTGTACTGAAGCCAAGGCGCGCAAACGGTCACCCATCCAGCGGGTAACCACCCTCGACGCTGCTTAACTTGACTGGGGGAAAGCGAGCGCTCTGACCCCTGAGCAGTCTCGTCCCCAACGTATGTTTCTGTTTCTCTTGGGCCTGGATGACACTAGTAAATATATAGGAAGCGTGAGAAAATAAATTTATCCTCCTTTTCTAACTCACACGTAAACGGGTATTGTTTGGTACACTAGACGCGCCTACTTGCAGGAACTCCATCAATGATAAATGCCTGTGGGTTTTCATTCTGTCTTTCAATGAATATCTTTCGATATGGAGAGAAAAGTTGATGGACATACAGTTGGATTAGTATACAGGCGGACAAAGAAGCAGAGGTAAAGTAACAGACAGACACGACCACCGACACCCGACTCTACATTGCTACACTACTCTAGTCCCCGTCGTTAAGACGAAAACAAAGCTGTCTCTATTTGATGTGATTGTGTTCTAATGTCTGGGTCTCATTTTCTCTGGTTCATTTGGGATGTTGTCTCTATCTGTCCTCTGTCTTTCTCTATCTTTTTGTCTCTGTCTGTCTGTCTGTCTGTCTTCTGTCTGCTCTGTCTGTCTGTCTGTTCTGCTCTGTCCTCTCTCTGTCTTCTGTCTCTCTCTCTCTCTCTCTCTCTCTCTCTCTCTCCTCTCTCTCTCTCTCTCTCTCTCTCTCTCCCCTCTCTCTCTCTCTCTCTCTCTCTTTCTCTCTCTTCTCCATACTGACTAAGCCTTTCTGTTTTTCGCCAATACTGACTAAACCCTTAAGGTTTTTTCTCGCCGTTACTGACTAAACCCTTAAGTTTTTTTCTGCCGATACTAAGCCCTTAAGGTTTTCTAGCCAATACTGACTAAAGCTCTTGTGGTTTTCTCGCCGACCTGACTAAGCCTTTATGGTTTTGTCGCCGATACTCATTACAATACACTTCCACGCCATATTCGGATACTCTAAGGTTTTTCGCTAATACTGACTAAGCCCCAAGGTTTTTCCCCGATACAGAATTAACCTTTATGTTT
>CM060318.1:62001011-62018511 GCA_030674155.1 Stramonita haemastoma | reverse complement strand
GAGACAGAGAGTATGTAACTATTTACCCATCTATCTACCAATCTACTTACCTATCTGCATATCTGCCTAACTACCTACCTAACTACCTACCCACCTATCTCTCTACCTACTTACTTGCCTACCTACCTACCTGCCTATCTACCTCTCTGTTTGCCTGTCTGCCTGCCTGCCTGCCTGCTTGCCTACCTACCTACCTACCTACCTTCCCTCTTTCCTTCTTCTTACAGTCAGTCCAAATTAGATTAATAGCAGGTATGGTTCCCCCCCTCCTCTCTCTCTCTCTCTCTCTCTCTCTCTCTCTCTCTCTCTCTCTCCTCTCTCTCTCTCCTCTCTCTCTCTCTCTCCTCTCTCTCCTCTCTCTCTCTCTCTCCCCTCCTCTCTCTCTCTCACACACAGATAAATATATATATATATATATATATATATATATATATATATATATATATATATATTTTGAGTGAGTATCCGTACATATATATATACCTGGTCTCTTTGTCTCACTCCTGCTTCTTTTCACTGTTCTTCTATACCAAAAAGGATCAGTGTAAATTTGTATCTATCAGTATTGTAAAAGGGGTAGATTTAAAACCCAAAAAGGTCTTTTCAAAAATAATAATGCGAAAAACCGTTCGACTCGAAAAAGCTAGTTTACAATTTTGATCCCTAATCCATACTAGTTTCAGAGGGGTCTAAGAGTATTATGGTAAGATTAAAAAAAACAAATCACAGGACTTTCTGAGAAAAAACAATTCGGAGCATTTTTCTCTGCTTTTCCTTTTTGATTGTTATCTGTGCCGGCGTTAACAGAGCTGGGTAATTATTGCCCTTGTCGACTGGTGTCTTTAGCTTGTTTACGAGCTTTGGTACAGTGCCATCCTTTGCTGTTTGGAATGTTCTCTCTCTGCCTTTATCTCTCTCTCTCTTTCTCTGTCTTTCTTTCTAACTCCGCCTCTGTTTCTCTCTGTCAATTTGTCTGTCTATCTGGCTGTCTGGCTGTGTCTCTGCTTCTGTCTGTGTTTCTGTCTGTCTGTCTGTCTGTCTCTAGCTCTGTCTCTGTCTTTCTCTCTCTGTTTTTCTCTCTCTCTCTCACTCTAATTCATACGTGTGTATGTGTTTGAGTAGGTGGGCGTGCGTGCGTGCGCGCGCGTGTGTGTATGTGTGTGCGCGAGCGCGTGCGCGCGCGCACGCGCACATGTATGTACATGCAAGGAATCTCTCTCTGTCTCTGTCTCTCTCTGTCTCTGTCTGTCTGTCTGTCTGTCTGTCTGTCTCTTGCCTACCTACCTACCTACCTGCTCCCTCTCTCTCTCTCTCTCTCTCTCTCTCTCCTCTCTCTCTCTCTCTCTCTCTCTCTCTCTCTCAAACAATCCTAAATTTGTCTCATCTGAAACCATCCCACCACCAGTCCTGAATTTGACTAGAGTACATCGTGTGTCAAAGAGTGCTTACAGGTATACACTGAGAGAGAGAGAGAGAGAGAGAGAGAGAGAGAGAGAGAGAGAGAGAGAGAGAGAGAGAGAGAGAGAAGAGAGAGAGAGAGAAGAGAGAGAGAGAGAGAGAGAGAGATTGGATATGGATTTGGAAAACGGAAGTGAGTTGTTTTTTTCTTTTGGGTGTAATAGCTAGTTTCTACGTCGAATAGAATAAGTAATAATACAATTACCTGTCATAAATAATCATGAAAAGTAATAACATCCATATCAAGTTTTAGAAGAGTTATAACAATTTAGCAAAGGCATAAATCTCTCAGAAGTTTTATGATAGTTAATAACATGATTAAGTTTTTTTTTGTACTTAGGAACAATCTATCGAACGCAACTACCTCTCAGAAATGTTTGCGGTAATCTAAAAGATTAATATTATTATTTTATAACTGTGGTCAGTTCCTTGACTGCCAATACCACTGGAAACATTTTTGGGAATTGATAACATCCGTAATATTTTTTAATAATTATAAACAATTCATAAGCTGGGTAGACGGGAATGGTCATAAGGAGAAATGTATTAGAAATTAATAGAAAATTGGATTCTAAGTTTAAAACTATACTTCAGTTGTACTTTTTCCCCCTTTCCTGCTGTTTTTCTAATAATATCGTACACACATTCAACCCTTACTTTTGTATATCCTACACTGACATGTACTTATAGTGTGAAAGACTAGCCCCTGACGCATAATCCGTGCATCTTTGCATACATTTGGTAAGTTTGATTAAACAAATTCAACAAACACTATACCCCAACATGTCTTTGTTATTTACTAATAACATCAACATACATGCACGAAGTCATTGACGTATGAGCACAAGCATTTCTTAGATGACGATCTTTCCCACCTTTTTCATGATTACCTAGCTAGCATTGGTCTATATACTCAAACCTGAAACCAACCCCATGGTATCTTTTTCACACCTTAAAAAACGTGTGAAGAGACTGTTTCCTGGCCTGTTTAGCACTCTTTAGACACTGCTTGACCCAGAAGCTAAAACTAGACTGCAACCTGAACTATCCGGCCCTCTGAAGCAGATCATGTGTCAGTCATTTGGCAAAGAGAAATCAACCCTAACCAGCCATTTGGTGATGGGGGGGATGGGGGGGGGGGCGAGGGGGGGAGTATCTGCTTTCTTGGGGGTGGCTCTCCAATCAGGTGAACAGTACTTTTCTTTTGTTTAGGAGCTAGTACAGTAACGATGGGATCTACACTGTGTGTGCCCAAAGATACATTTCAAAGATAACACAGCTTGTACTCTCAGAACAATGTGCAACACATGACTAGGACACAAACCTAGCTATCAACAAAACACTCCATCTTAAATAGCTGTCAACACCCCTTTTGGATAGCTATCAACACCCCTTTTGGACAGCTGTAAACATTCCATCTTAAATAGCTGACAACACCCCATCTAGGATAATGGACAAAATCTCTCTTGGATAAATGACAACATTTAATCTAGGACAGCTGACAACATCCCATTTTGGGTAGGAACCATTCTAGTAGAAATACAAACGGGGATGTACCCAGTATTGGGAGGGTTCTAGATTATGCAAAATGTGCAATGGAATTCTAATCTTTTGTTTGAATGGTAAAAGGTGTCCCCATACACTATGTGATCATAGGGAGCAAGCAGCTTCTCCATGATCCAGAATAAAATAGGTGGCACCCGGCCCCTCTCTCTCACTGCTTTATCATCCATAACCCTAAAAAGGACAGACATTTACAGTTGAGAAAAATGGTTAACAATCCTGAAACTAAGGCATTCTTAACCACCACCAATCCGAATGGTGACCATACTTGATGTTGCTGTTAAAAGCCCGATATTTCTAATGTGTCATCTATGTACAATACCTACGAAGAACACACCTATACAATTTGGATAAAACCTCTATAAAGAGGCTGCCTAAAGACTACATTTCACCATGATCCCGAACTGATTACAACAGATGGTTTACAACCACCACCCAAAAAAGCAGAGTGTCGTGCAATTCGCAGGTGTGTCTCAATTTAGAAACACGATGCTGTGACAGGGCCCTGATCACATGGGAAGTAATTTCTTTACCACCTCATCACACTGCTAAACCTTGGCTGGGGAAAGCGAGTGCTCTGACCACTGAGCTATCCCGTCCCCGGAAGTGCAAGGAAAAACCTGACTTCCTGGTGAATACTACTGACTGTGTTGTAGCTGAACATTTTATTTGGCTTGTTTATTACACTTGTTACAGCTTAAAATGTCTAGTGTCTCAACCAAACTCAAATGTCTCTATCGCCTCTCAATTTAGAAACACGACGCTGCGATAGGGCCCTGATTACATGGGAGGTAATTTCTTTACCGTCCCATCACACTGCTAAACCTTGGCTGGGGGAGCTCCTTGCAATGCCACTAGCGTTTGCCAACTCTTCCTCTGCCTCTGCTGAATTCTACGACCTCCTGAAGATCAGGTGCTAAAATACAAGAAAAAAGAAAGAAGCAACATATCATAACATGACAAAGCAGTGAAAACATGACAGAAAGCACAGGTAAATACACAGACAGACAATTCCTACCATGCGGTTTATTATTTTTTGTCTGCAAGATCTCCTGGTATATCCATAGATACCGGAAGGAGAAAGGCTGGTAAAGCTATTCCTTCTGCTTTCTTGTCTTCTATCCTCCTATCCTCCTATGCACCTTGTTTTCTATTACCGTTCTATCTCTACTCCTCTATCCCCTTTCTGTGTTTTCTCCCCAGCCGCAAGTCGATCCTCTCTCTCTCTCTCTCTCTCTCTCTCTCTCTCTGTGTTTCTGTCTCTCTCTGTCTCTATATCATATATGTATGTCTGTATGTATGTCTGTATGTATGTATGTCTGTCTGTATGTATGTATGTATGTGTGTATGCATGTATGTAGGTATGTATGTGTGCATGTATGTATGTATCCATATATCTATCTATCCAATTATATATATATATATATATATATATATATATATATATATATTATATATATATATATATATATATGAGCTCTATAACCAAGAGAGTGGGGTAGAAAATGGGGACATACATTTCAATTTGTCGCTTTTGTTCTTACTTTCTAGACAGTGATAGTGCAGAAACCTTTCCAGTAAACTCAACCATCCCAAACAGCCTGTCCCTAAGGGACTGTTGGGTGTGATGTGGGAAATGACTGTGGTCATCAGTTTTGAAACTGTAACGCGCTTGTGTGTCTATTCGGGTGACTAATGGATAGTTATGACTTCTCTTTTTTGTCTTGGTTTGTTCCTTCTTTTCAGATCGGGGATAAGATTGGTTGTTACAAAAATTTGCGTGGTAGTGGAGAGGGGGGGGGGGGGGGGGGAGGTGGAAAAAAGTGAGAAGAAAAAAGATGAAAAATAAGATAAGATTGCAATTGTGCTGTGAAAAAAGAGTAAAGAGACAAATGTATACGTTCATTGGTTTGAGGTCTACATCTTTGTGGGGATTTTCTGTGGGGTTTGTTTTGTTTTTCTTAGGGGGGGGGGGGGGGGTTCTTGGGAAGGGCAAGGTAGATTTTTTGTTGTTGTTGTTGAAATGGCACAGTGCTGTAAACGAACGGTTTTCGTTCTTTTGTTGTTCAGAGGGTAACAGTGTAAGCACAAATTGTCTGTGTTTTTTCATCGCCCACAAGGAATGAAAAAAGTATCAGATCATGCACAAAAGTTGTAAACAATCAGAGATATACACTCAGATTGCTTAAGCACAAACCTCAAGACATAAACACATACACGCGTTTACATACTCACATATGCGCGCGCGCGCGTACACACGCACACGCACACACACACACACACACACACACACACACACACACACACACACACACACACACACACACATGCACGCGCATGTTTGTGTGTATTATGGTCGTATTTAAGTGTTATATATATATATATATATATATATATATATATATATATATATATATATATATATCTTTGTTGCTTCCCTACATGCCAAGAAGGCATAAAAAGGCTTTGGATGATGGATATATATTATATATATATATATATATATGTGTGTGTGTGTATATATATATATATATATGTGTGTGTGTGTGTGTGTGTGTGTGTGTGTGTTGTGTGTTGTCTGTGTCTGTGTCTGTGTCTGTGTGAGGGGCGTCCACAGAGAAGGGGGAGACAGAGACACAGCGAGAGAGATATTACACAGAGAGAGACAGACAGAGACAGACAGACAGACACACACACATAAAGAGACAGAGAGACATACAGAGAGAAGGAGAGACAGAGACAAACAGAGAGAACACAAAGAGACAGATACAGTGACACAGACAGACAGATTGATAGACAGGAGCAGAGACAGGCACCCATATGGGATCAATGATTCGCACCACGAGACACAGGCAGGACAGTTAGCCATCAATTAGGAGATGACACAAATTCAGAGCACAAAAACACTCACTACGTGGGCACAAACACCACAAATAGAATAGAAAGGCCCCTCTGATGCAGCCTCGCTGTGTCCTAAACTGGTGATTGTCGTAACGTGGACAAGGTCCACAGACATAACAATTCCTCCCTTGATCGGGAAACTTCATGCTGGCGTGTGGCGTGTGTGGGTGGGAGGGGGGAACCTTTCTCCTTTCTATCGTCATGTTGGGTGCCAATGCACAGATTGCAAATTGCGAGATAGACCAATGGTTCTGAAGTGTCTCAGACTGAATATTTCCTTATGTCTTATAGAGTGTACAAATCGGCTTTAGTGACTGATATATTGCGAGAAAGTTTGGGAAGTACTTGTTTTGCGTTCGGAGTTTTGACTGAGGTTATTAAATAAAAAGCTTACGTAATGTCTTATATTGGCATTATTTTCAGTAGTGCTTTCATAATTATAATCATCTTGATATCAAAACGATGTGATACTTGATGTAGTCACCCAGGGATGTTTTTAAATACATATGTACTCTGTGTCATCTGGAGAAGTTGTGATACATGTGACAAGCTGATTCTTTTTCCATGTATCTTGACTTTATCTTATTGCTCATTCCTGTTTTTCTTTCTTACGTAGTCTTTCTTTCTTGATTAAAGATTACGATCCTGTAATATCAATATGCAAATATGTAAGAGGTTTCAAAGTTTTCACAAGTGAAAAGACAGCAAGTTTAGAAATGAAGTCTTTGATTTATTAATACATTTTTTTTTCAAAAAGGATTAACTTCTGTTGCGACAATGTTTTTCTTTCAGCTGCCAAATAGCAAGTTTCATTAATTTTGGTTTGATGGCGGAGTACAGTAAAAGCTATGAGCTTGGTGATACTCCAAATGTTTCATGCACAATGTGTTTCAGCTTCTCAACACACTTTTTGTGTGAACCAAACGATATGAGAAGCCAGTTTAGAAATAAATTCGAGTTAATTTTTGACCAGTACTGCAAAGATGAACATCTCAAATCCAGTTAGCGACGAGGACACCATATAAAGACACCACACGTGTTCCTCCAAAGAGGAATGGCCTCCTGTCATGCCCAGCCAAACATGCAACACTCCGCCTCAAATAAATATAATGCAATCATACCCCCACCCCCACCCCCACCCGCACCTGTCCCAGTCCTGCCCCCCCCCCCCCCCCCAAAAAAAAAAAAAGTTACAAAACGAGACGAGTCAAGTCAGTTCAAGTTAAAGTTGTCTCAACCCAAAATGATTGTTCGGATTGTATCCCCATTAAGTGTCACCATGACACAGTGCAGAAGCTGATTTTTGCAGTTCTGCCAGTAGTCTAAGCAAAAAGCACGGGGGAGGGGCGGTAGGGGACGTTGATAACGATGGATGCTTTATAAGAAAAAAAGGGAAATGGGGTGAGATGAGGGGAACATGTCTGCTGATTTAGTACAGATGTAGACTTGGGACGAAATATAGTGCTGGAGAATCCAGAGAGAGAGAGAGAGAGGGGGGGGGGAAGAGAGAGGGGGACAGAGAGAGAGAGAGAGAGAGAGAGAGAGAGAGAGAGAGAGAGAGAGAGAGAGAGAGAGAGAGAGAGAGAGACAGACAGACAGACAGACAGACAGACAGACAGACAGACAGAGACAGACAGACAGACAGACAGACAGACAGAGACAGACAGACAGAGAGACAGAGACAGAGAAACAGAGGTGCAGACTGTAAGGGATAAGGTACAAGAAGTTCTATTCTATGTGTGGAAACTGTCTGCCTGTCTGTCTGTCTGTCTATCTGTCTGTCCGTCCTCTCTATTTCTACACATGTCTATCAACTTTCCTCTATGTCTCTGTGTCTCTGTGTCACTGTGTCTCTCTGTCTTTATATGTCTGTCTGTCTTTCTGTCTGTCTGTCTGTCTCTGTCTCTGTCTCTTTCTCTCTCTCTAGCACCATTTTTTTCAGGTCTAAATATTTACTGTCACCAGTGTGAATGTGTGTGTGTGTGTGTGTGTGTGTGTGTGTGTGTGTGTGTGTGTGTGTGTGTGTGTGTGTGTGTGTGTGTGTGTGTCAATCAATCAATCAATCAATCAATCAATCAAATTTTTATTTCCAGATGGTACATTGAGTAAGCAGCGATCTGCTTTTTTCCATCAAGCCATCTATCTAAAGAAAAGAAAAGAAAAAAATCAAAACAATAGCAAAATCAAATCCTAAACAAAACAAAAAACCAACAAAAAACAAAGTAGAAAATCCCTAGCAAACAAACAAACAAACAAAAAAAACCAACGAAAGAAAGAAAAGGGGAAAAAGCAAACAAACAATTAAAACAACAACAACAAACATTTCACCAACATTAACTTGCTAACATGATTTCAACAACTTTAAAATAAACTATGCCTATAAATAATACAAGCAACTACTATAACAACAACCAAAAGAGAAAATAAAATAAATAAAATAAATAAATAAAATAAATAAATAAAAATAAAAAAATATTTTAAAAATCTACTCGAAAGCCATACACACATATGCACATACACCCACACCCACACCCACACCCACACACACACACACACACACACCCGTGCATCTACACACACACACACACACACACACACACACACACACACACACACACACACACACACACACACACACACACACACACACACACACGGTTTGCGCTCTTCCACTCAGCTCGTATACTCGTAGGTACATGCACACATTTAAAGTCTTTTTTTAAAAAATCATATAGTGTCAAAAAAAAAACCCAACAAAAAAACACACTCACACACACACACACACACACACACACACACACACACACACACACACACACACACACACACACACACACACACTACAGCTTATATCAATTACAATGTAACCAAAAAACATTAAGACTTAATAATAATAATAATAATAATAATAATAATAATAATAATAATAATAATAATAATAATAATAAATAATAATAATGATAATAATAATAATAAAACAATTTTTTTTAAAAATGAATAAATACAACAACAACAACAAAAAATTTTAAAAATAAATAAGTAAAATAATAAAAAATCTATAAGCAATTTATGTCAGATTACAATATCTCTATACTTCAATTCATACTTTATATTTGTGACGCTCCGCCACGAAATGAGTCGCTTAGCACATTACCCAATTTTGCTCTAGGAGCCATTAAAGGCAGGTAGGGGTCAAGTTGTCAATTTTGAGATTTTGATTAATTATTAAACTATATCCATTTATCTACCTTATAATGAAGTATCAAGGCATAATTTTTATCCCTTTTGCTTTTAAATGTGTTTTGAAAATACCCAAGCCCTCATTTTGACAACGTGTTACGAAAATAAACTTGTCCGTTTCTTATTTTGCCACTTCCTGTAGTCTATCATTTCAACTTGTAATAACTTTGCACAGAATTGTCCGATTTTCAATCTTTTTTTTGTATTTGATAGCCACTTTATTGTACATTGATAACATGTCAATAACTAAAAATTGACCTCATGTGCACTCCGTCTCATTATGTGGTGGAGCGTCACATTTTTAAAAGAAGATAAGGAAAAAACAACAAACACAACGATACCTTATGATAATACCCATCATCACTGAGAGGAAATAACATATACGCTAACAAACATACAATCAAACAAAAGAAAAACCAAACCAAACAAACAAACAAAAAACACATAAAAACACACCAAAAAACAAACAATCAAACCAAAACATCAAAAAACCAATCCACACGGATTATATATTAGAAGGAAGAAAAGAAAAAAACAACTAAAGCAACAATACCATATGTAATACCCATCACCACTTAGTGGAATAACATAACAAACATATGGGCATGCACACATTTAAAAAAAAAAAAAAAATTTTAATCATATGGTGTCAAACAGCTTATATCAATACAATGTCACCAACCATTATTTAAGACTTAAAAAAAAAAAAAAAAAAAAAAAAAAAAAAAAACAACACACACCACACCAAAAACAAACAAAAAACCCACCAAAAAACCAACAATCAGACCAAAACATCAAAAAACCAATCCACACGGATTATATATTAGAAGGAAAGAAAAGAAAAAAACAACTAAAGCAACAATACCATATGATAATACCCATCACCTCTGAGTGGAATAACATAACAAACATATGGGCATGCACACATTTAAAATTGTTTTTTTTTTTTTTAAATCATGTGGTGTCAACAGCTTATATCAATACAATGTCACCAACCATTATTTAAGACTTAAAAATAAAAAATAAAGATAAAAAAATAAATAAAATTAATTAAAAAAATCCATGAAATGTCAATAAGCAACTTATGTCAGATTACATTATCTCCACACTTCAATTCATACTTATGTTATGAGGAAGAAAAGAAAAAAACAAAACAAAACAAAACAAACAAACAAAAAAAACAAAAATAAAACCCCGAAAAACAAACGCAACAATACATATGATAATACCAATCTCCACTGAGAGGAAATAACATATACACTAACAAACATTCAAACTAACCAAAAAACTAATAAACAAACAAAAGCAACAGAGAACCAAACAAACATAATGAACGAAAAAAAAACAAGCAAAATAAAACTAAAGCAAAAAACAAACAAAAAACAGGCAAACAAACAAACACAACCCCCCAAAAAAAACACACACAAAAAAAACCCCACACACTCAAAAAAGAAAAAAAATTTGGAGGGGGGGTGGGAACGGGTGGGGAGGGGGTATCAAGAGGAAGGGGGAAAACACAAACAGCAACCAGAAGAATTATAATAATGATTTATGATTATATTTCATAAATAAAAAACCCTACACATATGAACAAAAACAAACAAACAAACATTCAAACAAACAAACAAAAAACAAACAAAACACAACAAAAAACATACACAACAACAACCAGAACAAAAAAGTAAGGCCTTTCCACTTATCAAAATAATATAAATATAATAGTGCTAATAGTCTCATTAGTATAATTAATAAAATAAAACAAAAATTAAATATTTATCCTGAAACTATTAAACTGGGTAAGTGGGAAAAAAAAAAAAAAAAAAAAATCCAATCTAGTCGTCAAATCAGTGGTTTGGTTTTCTCCTTGTGAATTTGCAGAATATACACGTGTTTACATACATCACTTATTCCCTATCCTGTTCAAAATTAAATTATAAAAAAAAAACAACCCTTTCTCCCCCTTTTCCCCCTTCCACATACATATATAGCAAGCAAAGTGTAGCTTTTTCAGTCACAGTGAGCCACACGTGAAAGATTTTTCGGGGTTAGCAGAGAGTATCAATATCTTTAGTCTGTTCTAAGTATGGTTGATTGGATTGATGTGTAGTTCTTAAACATTTTTGCATAAGCGCATTAAGTGATTTTTCAACTGATTTTTGAACTGATTTTTATTTTTGATACATTTTAAATGTTTTGGGAGCTTGTTCCATAAATCACTACCTGAATATAGGAAGCTTGTTTTGTAAAGATTGTTTCTGGGTTTGGGAAATGTTAGTAGATGGTTATGCCTGTGCTCATTAATTTTGAATCTATTGGTGATCTTGGGAGGGGCATTTCCATTGACAACTTTTTGTACAAATAGAGCTTTATTGAGATAAAGCCTGTTTTGAAATGTAAGAATATTTGTTAGCTTATAATCATTGATGGTTAGGGAGCTTGATTTTAATAGGACAAGTTTTAGCGCTCTTTTATATAATCGATGGATGAATTTCAAATTAGTTTCACTGCAGTTGTCCCAAAGAGATGAGGCATAGTCAACTATTGGCAAGATGTGTCCACAAAAAAAGAGTTTGCGTGAATGACTATCTAGGAAGTGTTTTATTTTTGATAGCTGACGTACCTTGTTTGTAAGACGTTTTCCTTGTGCCATCACATGGTCAGTCCAAGTAAGATTATTGTCGATAATTACACCCAGAATTTTGTGTGAGTCAACTTCTTCAATGATTTTTTGATCTATCAACAGAGGTTGAAATTTACTTTTCATTTTTTGCCTCTTTTGTCGTCCTAGTACGTACATACTTTTAGTTTTTTGAGCATTTAAGGACATATGGTTTAATTGAGTCCAAGTAATCAATTTGTTGATATTGTTTTGAAGTTTGAGTGTTAGTCTGTGGGGGTCAGTATCACTACAATAGAGGGATGTGTCATCAGCAAACATTTCACAGCTACAATCTAGAAATAAGGGTAAGTCATTTACATATATTGAGAACAAAAGAGGACCCAATATTGATCCTTGTGGTACTCCATATCTAATAGATACTAATTCTGATGTTTGATTATTTGCAGTTACCAACTGCTGTCTATCTAACAAAAAACTTTTTAAAAGATTGATTATTTCAGGTGTTAGTTTGTATAGGTGAAGTTTACGCACTAGCAGGGAGTGATTAATTACATCAAATGCTTTTTCAAAGTCAACAAAAATTAGGCCTGTATAGTTATTTTCATTTATGTTGTGTAAGAGACTGTCTGTTAGTTGAGTTAGAGCTGTGTGACAAGAATAGTTTTTACGAAAGCCTGACTGATCTTCATTTATTAGGTTGTTGTTAACAAAGTAGGAATATAAAGATTTTTGGATATGTTTTTCAATGGGTTTGGATAAGACCGATAGGATTGAAATTGGTCTGTAATTTGAAGGACAAGAAGAATCTCCAGATTTGTGGACTGGTATGACTTTTGCCTTTTTAAATATGAGAGGAATGTTGCTTTTATCTATACACAAGTTATATAGATATGTCAGTGTTTCAGCTATAATAGGACCAGAAAGGTTCAATATTTTTCCATCCAGATTGTCAAGGTCACGTGTTCTGGAATTTTTTTTGAGAGATAGACTTTCCAACACGTCTTTAATTGTCATTGGCAATAATTCAACTGGGAATTTAATTTCTTTTGATTCAATATATTGTTCTAAGTATTGGAGATCATTTTCATTTGACTTATCACATGATATGATTTTAGTAGCGATGTTTGAGAAATGGGTGTTCAGTTCATCAGCTGTTATGTCTTTAACTGTCTTTTGGCTTTTTGATATAGGTCTATTACATAAAATATTGATGGCTTTCCATACCTGGCGAGAGTCGGTAGTTGTAATTAACAGTTTTTGAAAGTAATCACGTTTTGATCTCCGTTTTAGTGAAGTTACTTTGTTTCTTTGCATTTTAAATTCTTCTTTTGTACCATGGGTTTTCAAATAGTCTCTTAAGCGCATTTCTGACTCTATGTCTTTTGTTATCCAAGGAGGTTTTATTTTTTCTTTAACTCTTTTTTTGATGAAGGGGGCATGCCTATCATACACTGAAATAAATGTGGTAATCCAGAATTCTGCAGCTTCGTTGGGGTCTCTGATTTGATATATGTCTTGGAATGGCGAATTTATCAAGTCTGAAAGAAAGTCTTGTTCGTTGAAGTTATTAAATTTTCTGTAAAAGATGGTTTTATGTCCTACTTTGGGAATTTTGACACGATGTTTAAACCAAGTTAAACACACAGCATTGTGATCACTGCATCCACAGGAGGGGGCACATACTTCTGTTATGCTTTGTTTTGTAGTAGTATAGATATGATCTATCAAAGTTCTAGAGTTATCTGTTATCCGAGTTGGTTTGTCTATTAGTTGTTCCAGGCCATGCATAGTAATGTTGTGACTCCATTTAGGCTTGGGTTTTAATAAGTCGATGTTAAAATCCCCAAGAATAATTGTTTCATAGTTTAAAAATGTCACTTCATCCATAAGAGAGTTGAATTTTTCAAACCATTCTGTGGTTTCCGAAGGATTTCTGTATATGAATCCTATTAATATTGGATTATTGTGTTTTAATTTTATTTCAACCCAAATTGATTCAATGTCATAAACATCAAAGTTGTATAATCTTTTGCAACTCAGTGAAGAAGCGAAATATGTTAATAACCCAGTGGACTTGGGCTTGTGTGGATCCTGTCGAAAAATCTGATATCCTGGAATATTCATGCATGTGTCAGTTACGTGTGGTGAGAGTCGAGATTCAGCAAGGCAAAACAAATGAAATTGATTCTCATCATTGTGCAGTATGGTCGAAATATCATCTTTTTTGTTTGTTGCATTGTTGATATTCAGGTAGCCTACAGGGAGGCCTTGCTTTGTGGGCCACTTGTCTAAAGTTAGAGACATGTTAAGATTGATTTTATATATATATATATATGTATGTATGTAAGATCTATCAAAATAAGAGACTTGATTATGAAATTTTTTGACAAAATAAGCTATAGTTCAATTTCGAAAACTAAAATATAAACACAAATCAAAATCTGTAAGGAATGAATGTGTTATAATAAACAACTTTTTGAATCCAGTCCTGTTTTTACATAGATCATATACTACGGTCATAAAAAATAATAAAACATATAAATTGGGAAAAATATTTTAAGAACAACTAAGATACAACAATTTTTGCTAAATCAATATAACCAATCACACACTAAATATTAATATGATACTAAACACAAAGAGATACAGTGACGAATAATAATAGATGAAAAAGCAAACAAAAATATAGTATGGCAGAGTTGGTTAAAAAACTCCAATCCACACTAGCCCTAGGCAACAACTGCCCTGTTGCAAGAGTCTCTGGATCCGATATACCTGCTAGATGTAGAAGGCAATTTATCCACTCAAATGAGATATACACTGCAGCATGACATTGATCAACATTTGATGTTGGGGAGAAAAAAAAAAAAAAAAAAAGAAAAAAAAGAAAAAAGAAAAAAGAAAGGGGGCTGGGGGCTGGGTGAAAGTATGGGGAGAGAGAGAGAGAGAGAGAGAGAGAGAGAGAGAGAGAGAGAGAGAGAGAGAGATTTCCATTCAAGCAATCATTTATCATCATGGGAACACTGCATTTAACATTTGGACACCTGCACAAACACATTTGTAATTATATAGAACATTATACATGGGCTGTATGTTTGATGCGGGCTTGCAGGCAGACATTTATTGCACGCATGCACACACACCGCATGCGCACACACACACGTTCACATAATTATCATACACGTACACACGCAGTGCATACGCAAAAGCAAGCATGCATGGTTACATACCAGGCAAGCACCCACAAGCTCACCGGCATATCCACAGACACACAAACACGCACACATACGCACGCACACACACACACGCACGCACGCACTCACGCGCGCACGCACGCACACACATACACACACACTCACGCATGCTTACATACACACAAACACACACACACACGTGGTGAAACATGCATATACATGTTCACTTACACATACACTCAAACACCACATACACACACTCCCCCCCCTCCCCTTCCCTCCACACATACTCACTGGTACACACACACACACACACACACACACACACACACACACACACACACACACACACACACACACACACACACACCACACTATTGGGTCAAGCAATGGAGTAGATCTGAAAGTATTTTCACAAGTGGCTGTGTAGCTGCCACGGAGTGTTGTCTTCCTAACACACTTGTGACATCTGAACACTGGGGGTTCCTTGGCTCGGGGATGGGAAAGTCTCTGTCCAGTGTGTGTGTGTGTGTGTGTGTGTGTGTTGGTGTATGTGAGTGTGTGTGTGTGTGTGTGTGTGTGTTGTGTGTGTGTGTGTGCATGTATATATGAGTGTGTTCATATGAGTCTCTGTGTGTGTGTGCGACCGCGCATGTATGTGTGTGTGTATGAGTCTGTGTGTGTTTGTGTCTGTGTCTGTACCTGTGTGTGTGCGTGTGTGTGTTTTCACTGAAAACATCGGTGAAGTACATTCATATGACTGTGCATATACACACCTGTGTACCTGAATGCCCTAGATTTAATCGTTGCTACTCAGAAACTCTCTTACGCTGCCTCGCGTATACTGCTGCCCTTTCAAGTATTTGTTTTGAGAAAACTTTCTGCACATCCTGTGTTAGTCAATGTCAAAGTCAAAGTCATTTATTTTCCAAATGGTACTTTGAATAAGGCTGATTTGCTTTTTCATGAAATCCGTCCATCCATGAACAAAAAATATTTCATCAATGATAATTATCTTATTACATGATTACAGCTACCTTAATAATAAAATATAGTAATAAGAGAAAAACGCAAAAAATAATACACTCAAAAGTCATTAATCTACACACAGACACAGCCACAGCCACAGCCACAGCCACACACACACACACACCACACACACACACACACACACACACACACACACACACACACACACTGACACACTGACACACTGATACACACATCCCCTCCAACATTTGATATGAACATATCACGTGTTTATCTTTGGCATCTCTGTAATATCTACCCCATCTTCCCCCAATCCCATTATTACCCTTTGATTTTCTCACTACACGCAGTGCAAACCCCCCCCCCCCCCCCCTGTTCTTCACCATTACGTAGCACTGTCCGCTTATCACTCCCAAGGGATTCCCTGCCTCTCTGTCTCTCTGTCTCTCTGTCCTGTCTCTTAATGAAAAGGTGCTGTTGTCTACCTCTCTTCAACTGTGATTGTCATTGTAGCTGATGGTGTGTGTGTGTGTGTGTGTGTGTGTGTGTGTGTGTGTGTGTGTGTGTGTTTGTGTGTGTGAGTGTCACTCTATGTGTGTGTTGTGTTGTGTGTGTGTGTGTGTATGTGTGTGTGTGTGAGTGGGGGGGGGGGGGCGTTGTCACTGTGTATGTGTGTGTTTATTTATTTATTTATTTATTTATTTATTCTTTTATATCTAGGATAATGGATTTAGCATTCGTGTGCTTTTTTTACATCCAGTCCTCGTATGTATGCAGTATTTTGGGGGGTAAATCGTGTCATCTCTTCCTACTGGCACTCGATGGCCTACACGTACAAAAAGCAGAACAGGATTTAACATGTGCGCAAGATGTTCCGCGTGCGTTCGCACACGGGGCCTCGGTTTATAGTCTCATCTGAAGGACTTTTGGGGGGAGTGGAGTCAGCGCTGATGTTGACTCCAGAGGAAAAATCCCCTCTACCAAGAATCGAACCCAGGGCGTCACATTACGAGCGCAATGTTCTGACTACTAGGATAGGTGTGTGTGTGTGTGTGCATGTGTGTGTGTGTGTGCGTTTGTGCGTATGTGTGTGTGTCTGTGTGTGTGTCTGTGTGTCTGTGTGTCTCTGTGTGTCTATGTGTCTGTGTGTGTATGTGTGTGTGTGTGTGTGTCTGTGTCTGTGTGTCTGTGTGTGTGCGTGCGTGCGTGCCTGTGTGCGTGCGCGCGCGCGCGCGCGCGCGCGTGTGTGTGTGTGTTGAGATAAAAAAAGAAGAATGAAGCCTCACAACCGCTAGTAGTACCCACCAACCACCAATTTGTTTTGCTTTTTTATATTTATTTTTGTTTTTTGTTGGTTTTATTTTTTGTCTGGCACACTCGGAACCCGGTTGCAGGGACATGATTTGTCATGGATGCTAGCTGCACAAACAGCCAACCCTGCCCACGCATGCATTTGCCGGCACGCTATACCACGAGCATGTTAAATACTTGTTGCTTTTTTTCTAGTTTGTCGTGTTGCTCATAAATGAATATT
>CM060318.1:61986011-61993511 GCA_030674155.1 Stramonita haemastoma | reverse complement strand
TTAAATAAAAATTTTTATTGACGTGGTTTTTCTGGCTCTTCTGCCGTCCTTTTTTCTTCATGGGTTTCTTTTTTGTCTTTCTTTCTTTGATTTTTCTCGTTTTGGTTTGTTTGGTTATTTTTTGTGTGTTTTTTTTCTTTCTGTTTATTTTCTTTCGCTCTGTTTGCTTTCTGTCTCTCTTTTTTTTTTTTTACGTACCTCTTACTTGCTTTTTTTTTCTTTCATTTTTGTTGTTGTGTGATAGTCAAATTTTGTCGATAATGATGATCATCTGTCTGTCTCTAGGCCAGTCAGTCAATCACTCAATCCCGTCAATCAATCTGGTAATACTCTCCTCCTCTCTCTCTCTCTCTCTTCTTCTCTCTCTCTGCTTCTCTGTCTCTCTCTGTCTCTTCTCTCTCTCTCTCTCTCTCTCTCTCCTCTCTCCCCCTCCTCTCTCTCTTCTCTCTCTCTTCTCTCTCTTCTCTTCTCTCTCTCTCTCTCTCTCTCTCTCTCTCTCTCCTCTCTCTCTCTTTTCCTCTCAGTTTCACTGTTGTTGCATTCAATGTGGGTTTTCCCAGTCCAGTGTGATACATTATTCACTTTTCTTCGTGTTTACATATCACACCTGCTGCTTGCTTTCATATGAATTTTTTTTTAAATACCTCCATCATTTAAAAGAAAAATCGGTTTAAAGTCTGTCTAACGCACTTGAGTGATTCCAACTGTGAAAGACAGCACATCTTTGCCGGCAAGTCAAACGGGTTCTTCTGTCTCTTTGACAGGATTGGGGACTGGATGTAAAAAAAACAATAACACACGTGTGTTTATTCATCTTCCTCGAAATAAAAAGAATTTTATTTGATTTGGTTTGGTTCACTTTGTCTGCCCATCTGTGTGTGTGTTTGTCTGTGTTTGTGTGGTGTGTGCTGTTGTGTGTGTGTGTGTGTGTGTGTGTGTGTGTGTTGTTGTGTGTGTGTGTGTGTGTGTGTGTGTGTGTGTGTGTGTGTGTGTGTGTGTGTGTGTGTGTGTGTGTGTGTGTGTGTGTGTGTGTGTGGGTGTGGTGTGTGTGTGTTGGTTGTGGTGTTGTGTTGCGTGTCTGCGTGCCTATCTGCCTGTCTGTCTGTAACTCTGTCTGTCTGTCTGTCTCTGTCTCTGTCTGTCTGTCTGTCTCTGTCTGTCTGTCTCTGTCTGTCTTCTGTCTCTGTCTGTCTCTCTGTCTCTGTCTCTCTCTGTATATATATATATATATATATATATATATATATATATATATATATATATATATATATATATATATATATGTATATCTTTCGGAGGAGGGGGATGGGGGCGGGGGATACGGGAGGGTCTGGTGGTTAGAGTATTACGCATTGCGCTCGTGATCTGCCGACCCGGTTTCAGTCCCATTCAAGGGAATATTTTCCTTCGGATTTAACATCAGTACTGATTCGACTCCTCGCAAAAGTCTTTAGATGAGACATAAACAACCAAGGTCAAGTATGCGAAAGTACGGAGAACATATTGCGCACATATTAAAACCTGTTTCACTTTTCGGAAGACTATGCTGTTGTGTACCATTGGGAACAGATGACAAAATGTACAAAACTGCATACACATGGGGGACAGGATGTAAGAAACCACATGAAAAATAAAACATAGAAGGAAGTCGTGGAAAATAAAAAGAATAAATTAATAAATAAGCACATGCAATAGATAAAGAAATAAAGGAAAACATAAATAATCGTCTCTTTCTCTCTCTATCTACCTGTCTCATTTTTTCACATTCTTAACTTCTCTTGGTTTTTTTTTTCGTTTATTTCACAACCTCTCTCTGTCTCTTGAACAAGCCAAAAACTGCTGACAATATCCACTCTAGATGCACGCATATTTCTCTTTGATCAACATGACAAACTGGCTGACAGAAGTCTTCAGTACGTTAAGATTAGCGTATGCAGACAAACGTACATGCGTGGGCCTACTGTTTTCCACAAGCTTCCACACAGAAAGCAACAAGATTCAGAGTTTGTCAAAAACAACAAATTGAAACGGTTTGCAACAGAAAGCTGAAAATAGACAGGAGAAGAGGAAGCTGGTTGCAAAATCTTCAGTGGTGTCCCAACAGCAGTCTACAAGACTACTGGACAGGTGAAGGTGAAGGTGAGGAGGTTACTAGGGCATGGAGCATCCCCACCTTTATCACCACACACACACAACACACAGACACACACACACATACACACACACACACACTTAACACACACACACAACACACACACACACACACACACACACACACACACACACACACACACACACACACACACACACACACACACACACACTACATCGCAATATAGCAAACAACAAATGGAAGAGAGGTAGACAACACCTTTTCATTAAGAGACAGGACAGAGAGACAGAGAGGCAGGGAGGCAGGGAATCCCTTGGGAGTGATAAGCGGACAGTGCTACGTAAGAGCGCAGAGATGAGAGGGGATAGGGGGTAGGGGATTGCTGGGCCGTCAGAAAATCAAAAGGAAAATGTAGTGGGGGAGGGGGGGAGGGTAGGAACAAAGGGGGAGGTGAGTGTGGGGACTGATAGAGATTTGGGAAGAGACAAACCCATGACATGTTCATGTAATGTCAAAGAGTGGAGGGGAGATTGTTGGAGTGTTGTGTTTGTGTGTGTGGTGTGTGTTGTGTGTGTGTGTGTCTGTGTCTGTGTCTGTGTCTGTCTTGAAGCTGTGGTGTTGTGTGTGACTAGATAGCAACAGATCTAAAAGGAGAGGAACAAGTGGATATGTAAATGATAAGGATATATTCTACACTTAAGCAAGCAAGCACATGCACACACGACAGATACACACAAACAGCACGCACTATGTACACGCACACGCACATAAGCACACAACATGCACACCATACACACAAAACAAACACACATGATCATAAGCTTGCACCACACACATACACAAACCACGATCCAAAAACACACACACACACACACACACACACACACACACACACACACACACACACAACACACACACACACACACAAACACACACACAACCACACACAACAACACACAACACACACTGCCATAACAAATTTGATACCCAAGCATTATCAGGAACACATGCCCATCAGTCAAAAAGTGTAACAGTATGAATGTTTGATGGCACGCTTTGTGCTCATATATAACCCCATTATCACAAGGTGCAAAAAATAGCATCCTCAGCGATGTATGCAAGCAGAAAATAGAGAAAAACAGAATTGTATTTGCATATTTATTTCTGTTCCTCGGCTAGACGTAGAGGTTCACTAATGGTGAGATTTTTGCATATTGAAACAGCCTCCCTCCCACCACCCCCTACCCCAACCATCAGCTATCTGCATTTCGACTTTTGCAAAGGTGTCTATACATGGTACATGGGTTTTTTTTTTAAATTGTGTGATTTATTTCTACTGGGAGACGGGATAGCTCAGCGGTCAGAGCACTCGCTTTCCCCCAGCCAAGGTTATGCAGCAATGAGCGTGGTCACCAATTTGGATGGGTGACCATTTGCGCGCCATGGCTTAGTACAGTCCCCCAGTTCACCCAGCTGTAATTGGGTACATGTCCTCGTTTGGGTCAGGGAAGGTAAAGCAGTGAAGGAGAGGAGATGGGCGCCGCCCTCAAAATGCTGACCCCTAGAGAAGCTGAGTCTTTGATGCCTCGCTCTCCTACAACCACATAGGTTATGGAAACACCTTTACCTTACCTTATTCCTACCGACACGCAATGGCCTATTCTACCAAAAGACAGAACGGGTCTTAACGTGTGCCAATGATATTCTGCGTGCATTCGCACACGGGGCTTTGGCTTATAATCTAATCTGAAGGACTTTGACATTCACTTCAATTTCTCATCAAATTGTGAAGAAAGAAAAAGACTGGGTATCGTACCTGCCCAGAACCTCATGGTTTACTATTCGGCAGGTGAACGTCGTAATCATTCTGCCACCTTCCTTCTTGTGTTTGCATGCTACAGACGTGTCATGGGCCTTTTCTACGATAACTACGGCAACTTTCCAGGCCTGCCAGCGCTGCTGCAACATCTCCATCAGCAGGCACAACGACTGCTATAGCAGAAAGCAGCTGCATCGCATGCACCCAGAACAGAAATAAACAAAACTTGTTAGAAAGCAAGATACGACATGTGGCAGATTTGGTTCTAGGAGCAGAGTACGCTAGAGAAATGTATACTGATACATGTACAGCTTTCATTTCAAGAACTATCTCTCTCCTGAACGCAAGACACACATAAACACGCACACACGTGCACACATGTGCGCACGCATACACATAGATACACACGAGCGCGTGCACACACACATACGTGCGCACGCGCGCAGACACACAACACAACACACACACGCATACACACACGTGTACACATGTGCAAACATTCTCTATCTCCCTCCATCTCTGCCTTACGCACACACACACACACACACATACACGCGAGCGCGCGCAAACACACACACACACACACACGGGCATGCGTGCGCGCACGCACACATACACACACACACAAACACACACACATACACAAACTAGTACATGCACACACGTACACACGTACTTACACACACACGTACTTACACACACACACACACACACACACACACACACACACACACACACACACACACACACACACACACACACACACACACACACACACACACGCATACACACACAGAGTGAAACATCCATTCACTCACATCTGTGCCTATACAAACCCTTTTTTTTTAAAAAACAGATCTACTTCCTGAACATAGCAACTACACACATGACAAAAAAGAAAAGAAAAAGCAGCCT
Source organism: Stramonita haemastoma (assembly GCA_030674155.1). Classification (NCBI taxonomy): domain Eukaryota; kingdom Metazoa; phylum Mollusca; class Gastropoda; order Neogastropoda; family Muricidae; genus Stramonita; species Stramonita haemastoma. Next base: position 61,988,664 of record CM060318.1, on the reverse strand, counting down.
ACACTGCATAACTATTTGAACACACTGTTAAACACACTGATACACGCATGCATTGTTTCACTCATGCTTTGCTTTAAAACCAGACAGACATAACACATACATACATACATACATACATACATACATACATACATACATACATACATACATACATACATACATACATACAACATACATACATACATACATACATACATACATACATACATACATACACATAACATACATACATACATACATACATACATACATACATACATACATACATACATACATACATACATACATACATACACACTACACACGCGTGCGTGTGTGCGTGCGTGCGTGCGTGCGTGCGTGCGTGCGTGCGTGCGTGCTTGCGCACGATAAACTGAACTGCAAACACATGGCAAATACTAATCTATGCAAACTATGTATAAGCAAAAATACAGGTTGATACTCAATTTTCTGTTATCTGCTTCATTACACATACATGTGCTTGAAGTGTGTATATGTGTTTGTGTGTGCGTGCGTGCGTGCGTGTTTTGTGTGTGTCTGAGTGTGTGTGTTTGAAGTCTTGTGTGTGTGTGCGTGCGTGTGCGTGCGTGTGTGTGTGTGTGTGTGTGTGTAGTGTGTGTGTGTGTGTACGCACGCGCGCTCGCGCGCGAGTGCGAGTGTGTAAGTCTTCGAATTAACGCCTGTCTGTGTGTGTGTTGTTTTATTATTTATCTATTTACTTATTTTTTATTTATTCATTCATTTATCTATTTTTTATATCAAGGATAATGGAATAAGCACTCATGTGCAGTTTTTACAGCCGTCCCCGTATGTATGCAGTTTTGCAAATCATGTCACCAGTTCCCACCGGCACACAATGGCCTCCTCTTACGAAAAGCGGAACAGGATTTAACGTGCGCGCAAGATGTTCTGTTTGTGTGAGGTGTGTGTGTGTGTGTCCGCGCATGTGTGATTGTGTGTTTGTGTGTGTGTGTGTTGTGTGGTGTGCGCGCGTTTGTGTATGTGTGTGTGTGTGCGTGCGTGTGTGTGTTGCGTGTGTGTGTGTGTGTGTGTGTGTGTGTGTGTGTGTGTGTGTGTGTGTGTGTGTGTGTGTGTGTGTGTGTGTGTGTGTGTTCGCTGTGTCTCTGTGTATGTGTCTATCTGCCTGTCTGTCTGTCAGTCAGTACGGTTGGTTGGCTGGCTGTCTTACAGAATGTCTGTCTGTCTGTCTGTCAGTCTGCCTGCCTGCCTGCCTGCCAGTCTGTTTATGTATCCACATCGCGTATTTGGGATAAGTCTGAAGGGGAAGAGGCAGCAATAGAACTTTGGCCTGGTCTTGTGTTTCTCTGTTAGAAGCAGATGTCATCTGATTTTTGTTTTGTTTCTCAACCTGGTTCCTATGTCTTGTGGAGTCTGGCATTGGCTACATATTAAGCGATGTTTTAGTCAGCTTAGGGTTTTGTTGTTGTTGTCGTTTATCTTTTGCACTGTCCTATGTCTCTCTGTCCTTTTGTCTCTAGTATGTATTGGTCTTGTTCTCTAACTGTCTCTATCTTTATGTCTGTCTGTTTCTCTCGCTCTCTTTCTCTATATCTTTCCTTTCTTTGATTTTTATGTTCTCTGTATCTGTGTCTCTTTGTCTCTGTCTCTTCTTTCTCCCTTCTAGCTCCCTGTTTATTTCTGTACGTCTCTCTGTGTCTCTCTTTCTGTCTGTCTGTCGGTCTGTCTCCCTGTCCTGCTGAATTATTTTTTGTCTGTCAGTAGATTTCTGTGTCTGGCTCTCTCTCTCTCTGTGTCTCTGTCTCTGTCCGTGCGTCTTTCTGTCCATCTGCCTTTCCCTCCCATTTCCTCCTTCTGCCTCTCTCTCTGTCTCTGTCTCTGTTTCTCTCTTCTGTCTCTGTCTTTCTGTCTTTCTTTCTTTCTTTCTCTCCCTCTCTAGGTCACTCTGTCCCTGTTTCTGCGCCTCAGTCTCTCTGTCTCTATCTCTCTGTCCTTGTGTCTGTGTATTAGTTTCCTTAGTTTTTTATTGTCATTTCTTTTTTCCGCCTGTGCAACAGAAAACCCAACACAGAAAATAATAACAAATACAACAAAACAGACACACTTTCCACCAAAAAACTGTCCATGATCCAAATTGCTGTCTACTATTATTCTTATTTGTTCTACTATGCTTCTGTTCTTCTTGTATGCTCACTTTTGTACTTTTTTCATTGTTTCGTTTTCTATTTTTTTGTTTCTTTCTTGTTCCTTTTTTCTGTCATTCTTTTATCTATTTTTTTGTACTGCAATTCTTCTGTGACTTTCATTGTTCGCTTGTTTTCCATCACGCTTAGTGAAATTTTGTTTGTAATATTTTCATGATACTATATTGCATGTTACCAAACTAATATGGGAATCGAAGACAAAAGAGGAGAGAGAATGAAACAAGAGAATGAAAGAAGAGAAGAAGAAGAAGAAGAAGAAGAAGAAGAAGAAGAAGAAGAAGAAGAAGAAGAAGAAGAAGAAGAAGAAGAAGAAGAAGAAGAAGAAGAGAAGAAGAAGAAGAAGAAGAAGAGAAGGAGAAGAAGAAAGCGAAGAAGATAGAGAAAAGAAGCGAGGAGAAGCGAGAACAAGAATAAACAATTTTCAATGATACCGTAGATAGTTTTCTGGTAAGAGATTTTAAAAAAAAAAA
>CM060318.1:61971011-61978511 GCA_030674155.1 Stramonita haemastoma | reverse complement strand
GATGATGATGATGATGATGATGATGATGATGATGATGATGATGATGATGATGATGATGATGATGAATGATGCTATCTGTGCTGCTGCGTGATGATAAAAATTATGATGATGGTGATGAAAACGATGTTTATAACGATGATAATAAAGACAATGATGGTGGTAATGTGATGGCGGTGGCATTGGTGGTGGTGGTGGTTAAGATGATGGTCATGGTGGTGGTCATGGTGGTGGTGGTGGTGGTTGTGGCGGTGGATGATGATGATGATGATGATGATGATGATGATGATGATGATGATGATGATGAGATGATGATGATGATGATGATGATGATGATGATGATGATGTTGATGATAATATTGATGATGATGCAAAAAAAATGTTGTCTTTAAATTTTGTTCAATGTCCTTCAATGTCCAGATGTATCCGCTCTTTCTTCTCCCGAAAACAAATGCAATAAAAAGGATTCAAGCACCAAAAACCAAAAGAACCAGATGCAAAATTTGACGAAGAGAGAGACTAAGGCAAACCACGTGTTCCTTTTCGTGGTGGGTATCGCCAGAGGGTCCAATTAGGGCATTTTGTTCTGGAGTATAAAGTGTCTGAACAAAGCACGTTCAACAACGAAAGAAAAGTCCTGTAAGACATGTTTGTTTTTTGGCTTGCGTTGTATTGCTTTGCTTTGTAATGTGTATTTTAAGGCATTTTATGGGTTTGAATTTCGTTGTCTTCTTTCACTTTGGTCAGTATATGAACCAGCACACAAAGCAGCATGCAATTTGATGTAGAGGAGTAGAAATTAGAATGTTCGTTATGTTTCTAAGCTTTGGCCTGTTAATAATATATATATATATATATATATATATATATATATATATATATATATATATATATATATATATATATATATATATATATGGCTGTGAAATTTGAGGTTTTGAAAATATTGTCATTTTAGAACAATTGAGATTCATAGTTTTGAAACCCTAAGCTAGACTTACAGAAGCAGACGAGTAATCTGATATATGCTGAAACTGGACTGTGCCCTATTTTTGTTCTACCTTGCTCTATACTAAGCAGATTTTGGACTGATCTCATCACAACCGAATAGTATGTTCAAAACCGAATAGTATGTTCTATGATTTGCATACAAAATAGAGTATTGCCTTCCTTCTTGGGGATACTGGGGGCCTGTAAGTATAAATAGCATACTGACATTCTGGAGATTCTATGCCAGAAATAGATAGATATATTATATATATATATATATATATTCCTTCTTTTCCTTCTCTCTCTTTTTGTTTCTGCTATGTACCTTTTCGTTTTGTCACCTCCTTCTTGTCAATTGTCTGCCTTGCTGGTCCAATCTCCTGCTTTTCATTCCAAAAGAACTAAAAGATGATAATTCTCTCTCATGTCAAAGTCGGATCCGCTGGGCCTGACTTGTCAGGCGCTTTACGGCAGTGCAGCGCATTTTCGCTCATATGACAGACAATAACAGCTGCTGTCCTAGCGTACGAGGAAGATGTGTGGCCCCGAAATGTTGAAGACAATTACGGAATTTTAATATTAACTTGTTTGTATTTGAATTCAGAGTTGTCACTGTAATGTACATGTGTTCTATTATGCAACATTATCAAGGCATTAAAGGCTAATTTTGCTAAGTCATAGTCAGAAAACCTTCAATCACGCAAGTAATGTACATTTGTTATCGTAACTGCGAAAACATTTTAGAGAAAAGCATATCAGTTTGTTCCTAAATAAATTATGATTTAATTATTAAGGGTTAGGACTACTAATCATTCACTTCCAATTTGAACAGAACGTGTGAATGACATTGCTAAAGAACGTTTGAGTCGTGTGTGTGTGTGTGCGTGCGTGAGTGTGTGTGTGTATGTGTGTGTATGTGTGTGTGTGTGTGTGTGTGTGTGTGTGTGTGTGTTGTGTGTGTGTGTTTGTGTGTGTGTGTGTGTGTGTGTGTGTGTGTGTGTATGAGAGAGAGAGAGTGTTTGTCTGTCTTTATGTCTGTCTGTCTGTGTTTGTGTGTCTGCGCGTGTGCGCGCTATAGGTCTAACTTACTACACTCTCTTGTAATTTTGGCTGCCTGAGACACTAACTCTGTGGGAAGGGAGAAACTGTAGAGGAGTGTGACAGTGACACTACACCGCCTCATGAAAATCTCATTTTAAGATGGACATTGAGCAACGTGCTAATACATCATAACAAAGATAATGTCAGTCTATATCTATGTATAGATCTATCGTTAAATGTTATGAATTTCATTTCATGTTGTTTATATCCCTACTGACCCCAATGGCCATATCAGGGCTGTTATTCCATTGCAATTTCAGCAACCCTGATAACATTCACTCAAGTTCATACTCAGTAACACCTTATTCTTTAAAAAAAACCAACATCGTGAAGGTGAAACACATTATTATGCGATGACAAAATACCTGAATCATTAATTCATTCCACATGGCTAATAAAAATCGAACTGTGCTAAGGACAAAGGCCAATCCGCTTAAGTTATCATCTACAGTTTACAAACAAGTTTTAAATAAGGATAATGTACACTTCAATAAACAAACAAACAAATACAGAAGCAAAATGCCATTCGGGTAAATAACACCACAGAATCGACAAGAAACTGTTTCTAAGATTTACTTTTTAAAAGGCAAAGTAGTGGATTAGGAAGGTAGAAAATGAGTGAGGAAGACAATAGAAATGTCAGAAAAAAAGACAGAAACAAAGAAAGTGATAGAAAAGAGGAAATTTCAAGCACAGAATATCAAGCTGGTGATAAAGCTATTTATACTGAAAGAATCTGCGGCATTCCCACGGGGGAACATAAACGAAATAAAAAGGGAAATGTAAAGTAAAAACGAGACAAGGAAAAAACGAAATGTGAAGGTAAAATTGAAGACATATAAGTCAGATGTATACGTATATAACATGATACCAGATTTTGTTATCAGATAAAGTTTAAACCAAAATTTCGTTTATTCATTAGGCATCATTTAAGGGGGGGGGGGGGGGGAATTGATGGTTAAAATCATTTTTTTTTTCCATCTGTTGAACAGGGTTTAGCAAAAGGTTATTCGTGCTTGAGTGTCTGATTGCGTATCACAAAATTAATATCTTTTAATTGGCCAGTAATACGCATTCTTCCCTCTTCCTCTCCTCCTCCTCCTCCTCCTCCTCCTCCTCCTCCTCTGCTCTTCTTCTTCTTCTTCTTTCTTCTCTTCTTCTTCTTCTTCTTCTTCTTCTTCTTCTTCTTCTCCTTCCTTCTTCCCTCCTTCTCTTCTTCTTCTTCTTCTTCTTCTTCTTCTTCTTCTTCTTCTTCTTCTTCTTCCTCTTCGTCGTCGTCGTCGTCATCGGCGGCGAACATTCAGACAGCAACTACTGTTTGTCTGTCAGCTGAACGAAAATGTGTTGCACTACCGTTCAGCGCCTGAGAAGACAGGCCTAGCGCATCCGACTTTGGCGTAGGAGAAGCACTGTTATCTTTCAAGTCTTTCGGGAGAGAAAAAGGCAGGAGAAAAGGAGCAACAAGGCAGAAAATTGACCGGAAGGTACCTAGTGACAGGAAGAAAATGAACAAAGCAGAAACAAAGAGAGGTGTAGAATAGAGGGAATTCCTAGCACAGAAATTCCAATTATGTTGATAATTATGCATGTATGTATGTGTTGGTTTTATAAAGGCTTTTTTTTATTGTTATCTTCTGTTTGAATTTCATTTACTTTACAAGAAGTACATTGACAGCATCGTTGCTTCCTCCTCGTTCTTTTTCTCCATCTTCCTCCGATTGGTTTTGGCATCTTGGAATATTAAAAGGTTTATTCTGTTCTTGCGTGGTTCATTGTTTCTTTGTTATGATATCAGCTCTTTTTTTTGTTGGAAATGTTTTTTCTTAATCTTATGTCACTGATGTGTGTCCTGATTGTTATATGTAAGCGTTTTATATGTTCTGCGTGGATTTTCATTAATTTTTCTCTTTTTGGGGGTCTTTGTAGTGCTTTTAGATTGTATCTAAATTGACATTACCCCCAAAAGAATAAAAACAAAACAAACGTTTTAAAAATGAAGAAAGGATTTTTAAACTACCAAAAGAAAGTAAGTCACAAAAAGAAAGAAAAAAAAAGAAAAAAAGAAACGAAAGAAACAAAGAAAGAAAGAGAGAGAGAGAGAGAGAGAGAGAGAGAGAGAGAGAGAGAGAGAGAGAGAGAGAGAGAGAGAGAGAGAGAGAGAGAGAGAGAGAGAGAGAGAGGATGAAGAATGAAGGAAGGCAGAAGGAAGAAGACAGGAAGAAAGGAAGATAGCAAGAAAAAAGAATGAAAGAAAGGAAGGAAGCAAGGAAGGAAAGAAGTGATGGAAGACAGAGGAAAGAGAGAGAGAAGAAAGAAGAATAAAAAAACAAAGTAAACAGAAGGAAATAAACAAAGAACAACAAGAACAAAATATATTCAAAAGGGGGGGGGTGAAAGAAAGAAACAAAGAAAAGAGAAAAGAGGTAAAAACATACAAATATAGAAAAAAAAGAAAAACAAATTGAATTAAGAGTAAATGAATGATACTGTAAATCAAGGAGTAAGAAGAAGAAGAAAAAGAAGAAGAAGAAGAAGAAGAAGAAGAAGAAGAAGAAGAAGAAGAAGAAGAAAAGAACAAGAACAAGAACAAGAAACAAGAAGAAGAAAAGAAGAAGAACAAGAAAAGAACAAGAAAGAAGAAGAAGAAAAGAAGAAGAAAAGAAAAGAGAAAAAGAAGAAGAAGAGAAGAAGAAGAAGAAGAAGAAGAAGAACAAAGAAGAAGAAGAAAGAAGAAGAAGAAGAAGAAGAGAAGAAGAAGAAGAAAAGAAGAAGAAGAAGAAGAAGGAAGAAAGAAAGAAGAAGAAGATGCGCAGAGAGAAGAGGAACAACAACAACAACAACAACAACAACAACAACAACAACAACAACACACAACCATATAATCAACAATTATAATAACAACAACGATGGCAAAAACAATACACGATAATTCAAATCAAATTTAATACAAAAACACAACCACCAGTAAAGACACGGAAAAAGACATTTCTTTTTTTTTCAAAAAGAAAGAAACAAGAAAAAAAAGACGGAAAGAAAAGAGAATAAAAACTGTTATCTCACCTGCAAACGTAAAGTGAAGTTGAAGACGGCAGTGACGGCCAAACAAAAGAACACACCAAAGCGAGCACCGAAGCGTTCAACCCTAAATCACCGTATTTCCCCTAAACCAACACTTTTAACAAGAAACTGTACAAGGTATGCATGCGTGCGTTACTGCTACCGCTACAAAACTTCAACCAGCCCCACTATAGAACCTTTTCTTTCCTCCCCCTAAAAAACAAAACAAAAAAAAACAACAACCAACAAAAAAAAAAATCAAATAAAATCTGAAAATTTGAAGTTTATAATTCTTTAGAGAGAATTTTTTTTAAGTTGTCTGTGTCTATATCAGATATGAAAAAAAATGTATGTGAATGTTCTTATCAGTTGGTTCTTTTTTTTAAGTCAGATCTTTCACTTCCACAGTCTATAACATGTGAAGAAACGACAGTAGCTTGATGCCATCGCCGAAGCTGTACCTGTGCTAGTCTCCCACAAGTCTGTCGTCTCTTTCCGCACGCGTCCGCGAGCGATCGTTCGGTTGAAGCTTTCCGCGGGACAGGCACACATACATACACACAAGCACGCACGCACGCACGCACGCAGGCGCGCGTGCGCGTGTGTGTGTGTATGTGCGCGCGCGCGGGGAGGGGTGTGGTGTGCTTGCTTGTTTACTTGCGTGCGTGCGTACGTGCTTGCTTGCTTGTAGTGGTGTATGCATAGAAGAAAGCATAGGCTTGCATGAGTGCAGATTTTGTTTAAAGTGTGTGTATTAGTGTGTGTGTTAGTGTGTGTGTGTGGGGGGGGGGGGGAAGGGTGTGTGTGTGTGTGTGTGTGTGTGTGTGTGTGTGTGTGTGTTTTGAGACGTTTGGTAAGCATACCAAATCATGCGGTAATATACGATGTATACCGTAACAAGATAAAACATGTTACACGCACGCACACCGCGCTCACACACACATACAACCATAACCAAACGCACGCGCGCACACACACTTCCGCGCGCACGTAGGCACACAAGCACACACACACACAATGCGCGCGCACTAGCCCCCCCCCCCCACACACACACACACACAGACACACACAGGCACCACACAGCACACACACACACACACACACACACACACACACACACACACACACACACACACAAGCGCGCGCACACCCACCCACCTACCCATCCACACACACACACACACACACACACACACACACACACACACACACACACACACACACACACACACACACACACACACACACACACACACATGTGCGCGTTATTCGCATTCCGTGAAGATACCAAAAGCGGGAGGGGTAGGGGGTAAAGGGTGAGACATTGCTAGGGGGAGGAAGGGAAGATTAGGGGGGGTGAGAGCAAGAAAGAAGAGGAGGAGGGGTAGGAGAGGAGAAGAGAAGAGGAGAGAAGGAGGAGACGGAGAAGGAGGAGGAGGAAGATGGTTGGTTTATAAGTGGTGTTTTCGTTCTTAAGCAGAGTGGTCATCGCGAGGGTTTGTTTGGGCACGGAATTTACCTTTTGGCACCAAATGCTTTTTTGCTCTGGGGGCTTGTTGGGCCTCATTTGCTTGGTTAGAGGTGTGGTGGTTTTTGTTTTCTTTCTTTTCTTCTTCATTATTATCTCTTTTTTTGGGGGGGAGGAGGTATTTTTTTGTATTTTATTTCTTATTTGTTGTGGGGGTTTTTCGTGGGATGGGGCTTGTTTAACTTTGGAATGGGTTTTGTTTAATGTGTTTTCAAATGTCTTTATTTATCTTTATCAATTATTGTTTGTTTCTTTCTTATTTCGTTTGTTGGTTAGTTGGTTATTTAGTTAAAGTGATTAGTTAGTTAGTTAGTTGGTCGGTTTGGAGATTGGTTAGTTGGGGTCTTTTTTGGTTAGTTGTTTATTTTGGCTTGTTTTGTAGCTAAATGATTACTTGGTTAGCTTGCTGGTTGGTTGGTTAGTTGATTAGTTCGTTGGCAAGTTTGGTTAGTTAGTTGGTTAGGTGGTTGGTTATTTGGTTGGTTGGTTAGTGTGGTTAGTAGTTAGTTTGTTAGTTTAGGTTAGTTAGTTAGTTAGTTAGTTGTGTTAGTTAGCTGGTTAGTTAGCTGGTTAGTTAGTTTATAGCTGGTTGTTGCGTTAGTGTTAGGTGTTAGGTTAGTTAGTTTAGATTAAGCAATGATGTTTGTTTGCTGTGTGCTGTTTTGTGGTGCCTCTTCGGTTCCAGTCATTTGGGAAAAAAATAACAGTTTGGGGTTAGGGTTGAGGACTAAGGGAGAGGGTAATATGGTTAAGCTGACTTCTTTTGAGATTTTTTTTTTTTTTTTTTACTTTTTGTAATCATAGTTTTGTTTTTTCCTTTATCCTTC
>CM060318.1:61961011-61966011 GCA_030674155.1 Stramonita haemastoma | reverse complement strand
CCCCAACGTATCCTCAGTATGTATTCAGCGGTTCCCAGTGGACAGCACTCAGATCCATTAGGTTTCTTGAACATTCAGTGGATCGGTGGTCTAGAGGTAACGCGCCTGTTCAGAAAGTGAAAAATCCGGATCGGAGTGTGCGGTGGTTCGAATCCCCTTTGGGCCCAAAACTTTTCCCTCATGATTTGTGGTGGGAGAGCAACCTGAATTTCAGCAGAAAATCTGCTGTGACATTAAGTGGTATAAATAAATAAATAAATAAATAAAAAAATAAGTAAGTAATAAATAAATAAATAAATAAATAAATAAATAAATCAGTGACGGACCATCCATACCCAGGCGTAGAGGGTCAGTCCCGTCAGGAACAGGCTGACCCAGTCACTTTCACACCTGGTTCCACCTTTTGACCTCTCACACTCACACTTAAGTAGCTCGGTCCATGTGGCAGATACCAAGCATCTTGTTCTCTATTTTACCTGTTTACAGTGTAATGACCCTCAGCAGTCATTCTGGGGGTGAAGTTGTTCACAGGCTTGAACCATTGGTCCATTTTCTCCGATTGTCAAGTAGGGCCAAATTTAGGGATTTACTGTTGTGTGTCATTTCCTTTTTGACATTATAAAAAAAAAAAATTTGATCAGGGATTTGTTATCACTATAAATATGAAAGTTCTCAAATTGAAAAAAAAATGCGGTTAATGTTGATATTGGTTGGTTCTTATGGTTGACACGGAAACCAATTTTTTTCCGTTTTTTTTTTTTTTTCAAATTTTACGAGTTTTTTTTTTTTTAATGCTTGTTGTTGGTTGTTTTTATTGTTGTTGGTTACATTAGTTTTTTCAAGCTGTTTTCAAGACAAGTGTTTACCTTTTTTCATATTGAAAAAAAACTAATTTATATACCTTTGATAGATTCCATATCCGCTGCGTTTTTTCCTTTTCTACCCAAATTGCATATGTGTAGCTCCATGTTATCAAATCTGTATGTTGCAGATCTCCACATATACTGATAGACTCCAGACCTGTAAACACTTTTGTGGCAAGAAGCTCAAACTGTGGGATATAATTTTTGTGTCCAATGACATTTCCTTGCGCCTTTAACTCGTTTTACAGTTCCAGAAACCTCGGGCTGTGCGTCTATTATCTGCAACTCTTTATTCTTTCATTCCATTCACCATTTTTAGATTCGTTGTTTACAACAGCTTTAGCTTCTTCTCGTCAAAACTTGGATATGGTGGTTCTATTCAGCAAATGATATTTGATGTGGCAATTCAAATATTATTTTCAAGAATTTTCGGAGGCTATATTTTGAGTGGTATTTAGATATCGTATGTGGTGAAAGGAAGGCGCGGGGTACCCTTGTGGTTAGACCAATGCACTGGCGATTGGATGGACAGGGACTGAGCCACCACCGGGATGCCTGTTCAAAAGGATTTTTTCCCCTATAGTTGATAACAGTGTGCCTCATCTACTCTTCCCCCGAACGTCGTTCCCATGAGACTAAGAAGCCAGGCCTCATAGTGTGAACGCCACATGAACTTTTTGCGCACACGTTAAGTCCCGTTCTGTCTTTCCAAGGAGTGAGCCATTCGTGCAGGTAATGATAGTTGACAAAAGATATATAAAACATGTATGCACACTAGCGACGTATTTTTAGAGATCATATACAAAGTTGAAACACAGTTGTCATAGTTTTTGGCAAAATCAGTCGCAAAAACACACACTATATATATATATATATATTATATATATATATATATATATATATATATATATATATATTATATATATATATATATACAATTGAGAAAATATAGTGGAGAAAAACAAGTGCAGGTAACCAATGCAACTTCATTCTCATCATAGAATTGATGTTATTCAAAGATTCAAATATAAAAAAATATAATAAAAATAGAAAAAAAACAAAAAAGACCCAAACCACTATAAGATAAAAGTCTTTGAAGGCAGCATTTGGGGAATTATTGAGTAAGGACCATGTTTTGGGCCTGACCTGACTCGAGTTTCGGCTCCTGGTTTAGCACTCTTCAGAGGTCCCGGCAGTGATTGCAACCTCACTCACCCTCTGTGGTAAGAGCAAGACACTTTGTAGAATTCAGAAGTGTCTATTGCAGCTCTAGGAATAGGTAAATATTCCTGTGGCTTACCAGTGAAAGATGAAAATAGAAAGAGAAAAAAATATGTTTGGAAAAAATGTTGTAAAAAAACTGAATATACAAGAAAATATGCACCTAATGAATCTTTGTGCCTTATGTTCGGGATCCTTTATAAGAAAGGATGCAACGGAGATCATAAAGTCCACGCCCAGCTGATAGGCTAATCCCAGCTGGATATAATGATAACCCAAACATTACCAGTCACTTTCAGTACTGGCACAGGCAGTAGAGGTTGAAGAAAAATAGCCTTTACTTGGAAAAATAGCCTTTACTTGAAATATAGTGGAGAAATATATATAGATAGATAGATAGATAGATAGATAGATAGATAGATAGATAGATAGATAGATAGATAGATAGATAGATAGATAGATAGATAGATAGATAGATAGATAGATAGATAGATAGATAGATATAATCATACGGGGTCACGACCTTTCAAAAAGCTGCCACACACCTTTCACACATGGTCAATCCAGTCAGGAATATAGACACGTCTTTGACCTGGTCACCTTCACACATGATTTACCCCCCCCCCCCCCCCCCTCCCCTCTCTCTCTCCTCTCTCTCTCTCTCTCTCTCTCTCTCTTCTCTCCTCTCCTCTCTCTCTCTCTCTCTCTCTCTCTCTCTCTCCCTCTGTCTTCAGCAGTCTGGCACCCCCAAGATGAAGATGTGGGTGGCTAACAGACCCATGTTACCACTTTAAACCAATTATTTACCTACCTACCTGTGGCTTATTCAGCCCTGACGTGTAGGCTACGTGTTTTGAGCGGTTTAATGACCTTTGAACAGTCACCTTTATAGGGCTGGGTTGTACACCAGCTGTATAGTCGTCACCGTCACTAAGTCTTTTCAGTCTAGGGGTTGGAGAGAGGAGAGAGAGGAGAAAGAAGAGATCAAAGGTGAGAGAAATAAATCAGCTTATATAAGTGTGAGAAGATAGTATGTTTGATCATGAGATGTGCTGAGAGTTTGGCGTAGGTGGAAGCAAAAAAAAAAAAAAAAAAAAAAAAAAAAAAAAAAAAAAAAAAAAAAAAAAAAAAAAAAAAAAAAAAAAAAAAAAAAAAAAAAAAAAAAAAAAAAAAAAAAAAAAAAAAAAAAAAAAAAAAAAAAAAAAAAAAAAAAAAAAAAAAAAAAAAACAAACAAAAAACAAAACAAAACAAAACAACAAAAAAAGCGCAATAATTAAAGAGCAAACATCAGAATATGATGAGGTTAAATGACTGAAGACATCAATCCACCACCATCTATCTCAAAATAAGTCCCATAAAACATAAGATTTTGATAAAAGGGGAGAAAAAACAACAACAGGTAAGGAATAAGACAGAGATACAATATTGAGGTAATGTTACAAAAAGGCACTCATTCTGAAACAAGAATATGAAGTAAGAATCAATGATTTCGATTTGGAAAACACACACCACACACACACACACACACACACACACACACACACACACCCCAACACACACACACACACACACACACACATACACACACACAAACACACACACAAAAAAAAAACAAATAAGCTAACAAAACAAAGCAAAAAACAAAAAAAAAAAAAAAAAACCCCACAAAAAACAACAACAACAACAACAAACAACAAACAAACAAACAAAAAAAAGGGGGGGGGGGGGCGCAATAATTAAGGAGCAAACATGGGAATACCATGAGGTTAAATGACTGAAATCACCACCATCTATCATCAAAATAGTCCCATAAAACATAAGTTTTGATAAAAGGGGAGAAGCACAACAAAGCAGGTAAGGAATAAGACAGAAATACAATATTACGGTAATGTTATAAAGAGAGAGAGAGAGAGAAAAGAGAGAGAGAGAGAGAGAGAGAGAGAGAGAGAGAGAGAGAGAGAGGAGAGAGAAGAGAGAGAGAGAGAGAGAGAGAGGAGAGAGAGAGAGAGAGAGAGGTGTACAAATTGCTCACAGCTAGATCAAAAGGTTTTTGGTGTTATGAAATAAATCAGCTTATATACAGTGTTGAGACAGACTTAGTACTTGTTTTCTTTGATCTCATGTCAACTGTTTCTCTTACTTGTTTTTGTTGTTGTTGTTTTTTGGCGTGCGTGTGCATGCATGTCGTGTCGCTGTTATTGTTTTTGATGTGTCGATTTTTTAAAAAATCGAGGAAGTTGTTGTTGTCAGGCCTTCCCTAGGTAGCCTGTTTTCAGATACAGAGCTTATTATTTACATTCTCCTAAAACAAATTTGGTTTAAATAGGGATTAATCATTCAAAAAGCACGGAACAAAATGTACATATAACATGAAATACATAATCAGCATACAAGATCAAGCTAGTAGCTTCTTCTATTTTACTCGTGTACAACATCACTATTCGCAGACACCATAAAGTTTGCCGACTAAGATTGAGTGTCCTCACACGCTGAACGCATAATGCAGTTGTTAGGCAGAATATAAATTTCGATCAACACGAAGGTAAGTGCACCTTCAGTGGTACGGTGCAACCGTGCTGTCTGGAGCCAGACTCTCAGATCACCTTAGACAGCTATAATGCAGTGCAAGTGCAGAGGAAATGAAAATCGCAGTTAATGTCGCTTTCTTCCGTAAGTGGGAACATTTTTACCTTTTTTTGCTCGTTACGCTTTCAGCTTAAATTAATGCTTTCATTGCTGAAAGTCTCGCCAGTGTGCATGTAGTCTAAGGTGGAGAGTTTAGGGTTTTTTTTTTATCAGTTTAAACAAAAATTCAGGATTTAGAAGGTGGGGTAGTCTGTGATAAGCCTTGACGGTCTGGGTCAAGACTTTTCCCCTGTAGTTTTTTTTTTTTTGGGGGGGTGTTGTTTTTGTTG
>CM060318.1:61938511-61948511 GCA_030674155.1 Stramonita haemastoma | reverse complement strand
CTCTCTCTCTCTCTCTCTCTCTTCTCTCTCTCTCTCTCTCTCCTCTCTCTCTCTCTCTTCAGCATTTTTTTTTTATACTACTACTAACAAAGACATGATTTTGGACACTTTTCTACCCAAGTTCACACTGAAGGGGTTTAAATAGCTTATTGTACATTACAGAGATACATTTGATCTGTAGTTAAAACCGTTTTCCATGCAGTTAAACGGATTTTACTCGGGTGTTACTTTTCTCAGTTCTTTTTACGTTGGTTTTACTCTTTTCACAACCCTGACCGGTAGTACAAAAAAGAAGCGTTGTTCACAAGTAGACAGCTGTTTGCTCCTGTCAGTGTGGGTTTGGCTGGGTCACCAACCAAGCGGAAAACGTGAGGAAAGACAGTAATGAGCAATATCGTCTCTAGACTGGGGGGAGTAATGAGCAAGAAGGTAGACCCCTGGCAGTTATTCATCCTACCCATTATATCTATCTGTTGGTCTCTGTCTCTGTGTCTCTGTCTCTGTCTGTCTATGTCTCTCTCTGTCTATCTGTTTGTCTGTCTCTGTCTCTCTCTCTCTACCTTGATTTTATACCTGATAAGGGCGGGGACTGGATGTAAAAAAACCACACACGAGTGCTTATTCATTATCCTCAAATAAAAGAATTTGCCTTGCCTTGCCTTGCCTTGCCTTGCCTTGCCTTGTCTTGCCTTGCCTTCTGTCTGTCTGTCTGTCTGTCTGTCTGTCTGTGTCTGTGTCTGTGTCTGTCTGTCTGTCTGTCTGTCTGTCTGTCTGTCTGTCTCTGTCTGTCTCTGTCTCTCTGTCTCTGTCTCTGTCTCTGTCTCTGTCTCTGTCTCTTCTCTCTCTCTCTCTCTCTCTCTCTCTCCATTGTAGCGCAAGAGAGAGAGAGAAATGGATAGTACTGATGTGCGTCTTCAGACACCAGCTGCCTGATTGAAGACTAAGCTAAGTTGAGTTTGGAACTGGTAGGAACAAGGTTATGTGTACTGAGCACAAAGTTAGGTGGGTTTGCCTTTGAGTGCATATATGATAGTGTTTGTTTTATGATGGAGGGTGTTTTAACCAACTACAAAAAATATGTGTGCGTGTGTGTGTGTGTGTGCGTGTGTGTGTACATGTGCGTGTGTGTGTGTGTGTGTTACGTTATTGGTTCTGAGGAACAAACTCTTTGTTTTGAAGACACTCCAGTGGACGTATAACGCTGACTGAAGTGCCAAGAGTTGCTCCCCTACCTCTCGGGAATCACATCTAACAGAGCACACACGACTCAGAGATCAAGTTATAATTCTTTTATTCAACTAATCTACTTCAAAACAGTATTGTTTCCAGTACAAAAATTCCAATAAAAACAAACAAGAAAACTCCTTTCTAACATCACCACGAATTTAACCAAAACTCTATTACTACGCTCACTAAACACAAATTTCAATCGCTAATCACTTTCACAGTTCTCATAACTTTTCTCCTATTTCTTCAAGTTTTCTCCCCTTCTTCTAGGCCTATATAAAAAAAAATCCCTAAATCTACCGTCCGCATTGCCTCCCCTGCTCGATCACTAGGGCGTTCGGCCGTGGGACTCCCTCCTCTGCCACTGCGAAGGCAGCCCCTTGTATATATACAGTCCAGGCCCCTTCTACTGCCCGCTAAACATTCCAGCGCCGTGGGAATCCCCCTCCTCTCCTCTTCTCAGTATCATCTTTCCTCCTCGACTCTCCTCCCTCCTCGAGGCGATAACAGCCCCTTGTATTTATACAGTCCAGGCCCCTTCTACTGCCCGCTGCCAGACCATCGCTGACAGACCATCCCGGAAGCTTGGGGTACTTCACACAAACATTTTAGATTGCAGCAACGCGTCTTGACAGATTCCAGAATGTCATAGAATACTATGAACGATTCTCGGTACTTCTAAAACCTCTTAAAATATTATAAAATACTCCCGAAACTCCACGAGCAGACAAACATATATGCAATCGACAGGCATTAACATGTATCAATAACTAATATTCCATGCGTCATAATCAAAGAATGTCATTCATTGCAATCCTAGGAACATGCTTAATTAGGAGCCCTGAATCTGTTTGTAACAGTGTGTGTGTGTGTGTGTGTGTGTGTGTGTGTGTGTGTGTGTGTGTGTGTGTGTGTGTGTGTGTGTGTGTGTGTGTGTGTGTTGCCATACTTGGTGGTAGGTAAGCATACGTAGTCAAAGTAAAGAAAAATGAGTTTGAAGGTTCACTTGAGTACAAAGGAAAACCAATTTTGTTTGTTTGGTTTGTTGGTTGGTTGTTTTGATTTTTTTGGTTAGGTTGTTAGTAAAGTAGAACATAAAGCATTTAAGAGGTTATGAAACCAAGACTTCTAGCAACAAAAAAAGTACAATAAATATTGTTGTCATTGTTATTGTTGGTCACAGCTCATAAAGCACTCAAGTAGCCTAGAGGACTCTCTGATTGCATAAATCAACCCAATTGTCGGTGCCAGGTTGTTGTTTTTTTTTCAAATTCAGTAAAACCTATGCGTGACATGAATGAATAAACCTTCAGCAATCAAATGTACACACATAAGTATACAAACAGGAAGAAGAGTGGTGCTGCATCGTGGTCACCTATTCTTATTGGGGACAGCAACCTTAATTTCACAGAGAACAACAGCATAAACATGTGACAAAACATTATATATACCACTGCATATTTCTCAACTTGTGTGACCAGTCTGTTGACTTTTTCTTAATTAACAGTGCCACCCTTTGCTACTAGGTGAAAAGATAAAACTTGTATTACTGATGTATATAAAAGAAATGTACAAACTATGACTTATCACCTGTTTTTTTCCTTAAACCTCTAAAATTTATTGTGTCTTGATCAAATTCAATCTTCTTCTTCTCCTTCTCCTTCTTCTTCTCCTGGTCATGCTGAGTTTTCAGTTTGGTCTGGATGGCAGTCTGAAATCTGCTGCAGTGAGCCCACTCATCCCCGTAATTTTTCATGGAGCCCCACTGAGCTGGGAAAGTGAATCTAGTGAATCTGACACTTCACCAGTTGAAGATTATAATGTATTGCTATCATTAGTTCTATCAACCAGAACTGGCGTACTTGTCAGTTACTGATGGGCGAGTTTTTAACGTGCATGCAGTATGTCATATGAGTGTTTTCACACAAGACCTCAATGTGTAATCTCATCACAAATTATTGTAGGTATACTCAGTTTGAACCATGTGCCAATGTCAACTTCAAAGGTTAAATTCTCCTCAATGGGCAACCTGGAGGAAATTGAACAACCATCTTCAGATGACTTACGGCTCCATACTGACCAGTGCAATGCCCTTATGGAATGACCCTAAAAAACGCTTCCCGTATCATGTAGCCTTGCCCCACCATCAACACTTGGTGATGCGGGGCATGTCCCATCCCGGCAGAGGTTCAGGAAAAACTGAGACCAGTGGGGCTAATGTGATAGACTGCAGATGTATTTAACCATCTGAACTGGACTGAAAGTCTGTTATTGCTTGGGAAAGTAGAGGAAGAAGATGATGACTTCAGGACGTGTGTCCATCTCTATATTCACTTTACTTTCAACACAGTTGATCAGCATTACATAACAGACAAAACCAACCACATTGGGTTTGATGGAACAGGCACTAGTGGGAGAATTGACTTTTGCAAGGTTCAGCCTTCTTCTTAATTCCAATTAATTTTATTCAGGGTAAAGTATGCTATTGCTCTAATGCAGGAGACATCCATGTTATAAATGTATTTTGTTATGTTGCTCAAATCGGTTGACAAAACTGCATATGCATTTATTGTGAAGGTCTGGTGGTTGAAAACATATATTGCAAAGGAGTTATAAAGAAAAACTGTGTTGAATGATCTCAAATTCAGAAGCTCATAGCACCACTGCTGTCAATTTTATCTTCAGTAATCATCAAAGTGACTAACTCACGCTGGGTTTATGACTAATGTATCACTGCTATCAATACGAGCTTAGTAGGTGGTGATATCAGTTTGTTGGATACACCAGGCACCTCTAGGGATGCTTAAGTAACGCAAGTAGTGCAAGAGCCATCTCTGGTTCGTGGCATTATGGTAGCTCTAACACTAGTAACTCCCATGGGTTTCCAGCCTCTAAAACTGAGACTAAAGATGGCAGCAAGTGTTGAGACAGGGACGTGGCAAAAGCACAGCAGCAGAGGTACCTCACAAGAAATAATGGAGCAGAAAACAAATTCTGAAAAAATATGTACCCTGCACTGAACTTCAACAAAACAGCTCACCTATGCAAAATAGGTATGGGCGGGGTGGAGGGGCAGGGGGAAAAGAATAAAGAAAAAAAGTTTCATGCTGCTCGTAAATTGTTTTGGTCTTTATAAGAACCAGTCATTTGATTTTTTACTAATTCAGTTTCTTTTACCTCATATGAAAAGGGATGCATTTCATGCTCTTTAATTTATTGCGTACTTTTAAATTACTTCTATCTTTGAAGTCGGAATGCAGCTACGTAAATGGTGAGGAAAAAGTGGTCACATAAAAAACAAAATTTCACCATCGGAGAACCTCAGAGCTCTGGCTGAGGAACGAAATAAAATGAGTTGTGAATCGAAGTTTTCATGTATAATTGTGTATAATCTCCTATGCCCTCTCCCCTTCACCTTTTCTTTCTTGGTTTAGGAGGGGTTTGCCAGAAGTTTTCATGTTTGGATTTGCTTTTGCTTTTTATTTTATGTTTTGTTACAACTACAAACACTTTATTATCCTCCCAAAATACCATCAAGTTCATGGGTTTTTTTTTCATTTGTTTTAACTTTCCATCTATGTTGAGAAAAAACTGAATCCAGAAATAATATCTTGGGGAGTGGAGTAAGCTGGTTGCAAAATCTTCAGTGGTGTTACAATGGTCTACAAGACTACAGGATGGTAATGTTGAAGGTGGTGACCAGGTTGACCAATCAAAAATTTTCTCTCCTAGTACACACAGCTGTTTGCTGCTGACAACTTGTGTCTTACCAGTTCACCATCCATGTGGAAAAAAAAGTTGAAGAAAGACAGAAATGAGAGATATGGTCTGCACTGTAGGCAGGCAAGTAATGAGCAAGAAAATAGACCCCAGGCAGTTAACCAGCCTGCTCCTGATGTCTATCTCTGTCCTTCATCCCCACTGTGCGAGGGGAAATAGATGGTACTGCTGTGTGTATAGACACCAGCTGTGTGGTAAAGACTGTATATATTCAAGGGAGCTAGCTATGCAGTGTTTTGTTGGGAGTAGAGACACATATTTGCTGTGATGAACGCTTATAAGCAAGATTAGATGGGCATTAAAAAATTTCCACAATTTTAACTTGTTAGTTTACAAAACATTGATCATTGAAAAAAAAAAACTAAAATAGTGTGTGTGTGTGTGTGTGTGTGTGTGTGTGTGTGTGTGTGTGTGTGTGTGTGTATGTTGTGTGTGTTTGTGTGTGTTGTGTGTGTGTGCATTTTGTTTGTTTGTGTGTTGTGTGTGTTTGTTGTGTATGTGTGTGTGATTTGTTGTTGTGTTGGCATTTGTTTGTGTGTGTGTGTGTGTGTGTGTGTGTGTGTGTGTGTGTGTGTGTGTGTGTGTGTTGTGTGTTGTGTGTTTGTTGTGTTGTGTGTGTATTGTGTGTGTGTGTTGGTTTCTTGTTTTGGTTTTTAACTTTCCTACCGAGCTGACAAATCAGAAATTTTCTCTCCTAGTACACACAGCTGTTTGCTGCGACAGCCTGTGTCTTACCAGTTCACCAGCCATGTGGAAAAAACAAAACTTGAAGAAAGACAGTAATGAGAGATATGGTCTGACTGTAGGCAGGCAAGTAATGAGCAAGAAAATAGACCCCAGGCAGTTAACCAGCCTGCTCTGATGTCTATCTCTGTCCTTCATCCCCCACTGTGCATGGGAAAATAGATGGTACTGCTGTGTGTATAGACACCAGCTGTGTGGTAAAGACTGTATATATTCAAGGGAGCTAGCTAGGCAGTGTTTGCTGGAAGCAAAGGTGTATGTTTGCTAGGCTGTGATGAACGCTTATAAGCATGAAAAACATGCAATGGCAAACGTTCTTAGTATCTTTATTATCATTTCATTTTTATACTAAGAACTTTTGCCATTGCATGTTTTTGGTGCTGAAAAGTTGTGACAAAGTGCCTCTAACGCACTTTGTCACAACTTGGAGCTGAAGTCAAGAAAGTTGAAAAAAAATGTATAAGGAGCTTCTAAAATGCTAAGTAGTGCATTATATTGAACTTACATTGATTAAAGATATGTTTGTTTGGTTGTTTTTTTTACATGGGGGCCTATTGCAGTTCGTCGCATATTGCGACGAACTGTGTTGCTACGTCGAACTGTGTCAGAACACATGTCCACTTAATTAAAAATTATATTATATATATATATTATATTATTTTATTTTTGCTTGCTTTATTTGTATTCCCCTTTGTAAGGGGCCATGGCCTTTATGGTAAACATTTCATTTCATTTCATTTCATTCTCTCTCTCTCTCTCTCTCTCTCTCTCTCTCTCTCTCTCTCTCTCTCTCTCTCTCTCTCTCTCTCTCTCTCTCTCTCTCTCTCTCTCTCTCTCTCTCTCTCTCTCTCTCTCTCTCTCTCTCTCTCTCTCTCTCTCTCTCCTCCATCAAGTACGCAACACACAGATGCATACACACGCACCCACAAACACACATACACACACGCACAACACACACAAACACACACGCACACACACACAAACACACACAACACACACACAACACTCACACTCACATCAAACACCATCACCACGACCAAAATCACCCACGGCAAAACAAACAAGAGAGTACGATGCAGAGAAACAGAAGAAAAAAACAAACAACTGCAAACAATCAGACACACAAAAACCGAAAAGGTGGCCACTGACAACCTTTGACAACCAACCTATTAAGCGCAGCAGAAAAGCTGACAAACAAGCAAACAACTAAACAAACAAACACCAAAAGAAGTAGAGAAAAAAGAACAACAGATAAACAGGCAAGAAATGGGGGGGTGACAACTTAGATAGCCAACCTGTTTCTGCACTTCCTCTGTTTCGGGAGAGAAAGATGCAGACCATTTGCAAGCAAAATAAACGCTGCCCACCACCCCTACTCCCCACCCCTTAGCAGTGCCCCAACCTACATCTCTAATGCTGCCCCATCCTCCTCCTCCCCCTTCTTCCTTTCTGCCCTAGAGAATGGACAAGGTGACAGTTGCATCAAAAGAAATGAACTGATTTCTAGCAAAGCACAAAGGTTTTAGAGAGACAAAGACGCGAGAAGAGAAAGAGTGAGTAAAAGAGAATAGAGAAGAAAAGAGAGAAGATAGATAGAAGAAGATGAGATAGATGAGAGTAGAAGATGAGAGAGAGAGAGAGAGAGAGATGAGAAGATAGAAGAATAAGAGAGAACAGACAGACAGACAGACAGAGACAGACAGACAGACAGACAGATAGACAGACAGACAGACAGAGATAGAGACAGAACAAGACAGAGACAGGGAGGGGGGGTGTCTGGACAGACAGCCAGAGACAGAGACGGAGACATAGAGAACGAACTAGAGAGAACTAGAGAGAGCGATGGGCAGTAGTAGATGTAGCAGCAGTAGCTGGCAGTAGTAGTTGCTGTAGCGAGCTGTTTTATTTCTTTGCTTTACAAGATTCAGCGCTATATACAGATTCCATTATAAAGAAGTAGTAGTAGTAGGTGGTAGTAGTAGTAGTAGTAGTAGTAGTAGTAGTAGTAGTAGTAGTAGTAGTAGTAGTAGTAGTAGTAGTGTAGTAGTAAGTAGTAGTAGTAGTAGTAGTTGTAGTGTTGAACTATCTCCAACTATCATTTGTTGTTGTCTCTGACAGACAGTCCAGACTTTAGATTGCTTAATCCTTCATTAAATACCTACATCTCAGGTTTCCTTCATCAACAACACACACACAACACATACACACACACACGCACCCACACACCACACACACACACATCTATATACATATATACATATATAATTATAATATAACATATATTTATATATTTATATATATATAATACTATATATATATATATATAATTATACGCATCACATAATTAAGATACACAGAAACGTGTACGCTTGGCATCAATAAGTTACCA
Organism: Stramonita haemastoma; assembly: GCA_030674155.1. Lineage (NCBI taxonomy): Eukaryota > Metazoa > Mollusca > Gastropoda > Neogastropoda > Muricidae > Stramonita > Stramonita haemastoma. Next base: position 61,940,371 of record CM060318.1, on the reverse strand, counting down.
ACACAACCTTGCAAAAAAAACAACCAACAGCATAACCACATACCGCGCTCGCGCGCGCGCGGGCAGCACGCACACATACTACAATTATAACAATTATAACACAATTATTTGCAAAATACCATAAAAAGTGCACACCAAACTTTTGAAAAAAAAACAAAACAACAAACAACAAGAAATCATAAACAATTATTTGCACAGTGCGATAAAATTGTAAAACAATTGCTTACAAATATACAGTACAGTCCCATTGTAACACAAAACCATGAAATGGAATACAGTACAACTCAACACAATACAAAATAATAATAAAAAAAGGACTAAGACTCCTTACCCAGCAGCGAAACGAGCAGCATGGATAGCTGATACTAAGAACAGAGCAGAGGCAATGCCAGACACGGGTATTGGCCAAGATGCCTTGGTCACGTACCAGCCCTAGTTAACCTCTTCAGTGCCCCGTTGACGATTTCTGCAGTCATGCCCCTGTGCTCCTGAAACCATCCCCCTTTTTCTGGAACACTGTCAGGATCTAGGGAATATGACAGTGGGTTGCATTGTATTTTTTTTATCTTGTTTTGGTGTGGTGTGGTGTGGTGTGGTGGTTGGTGTGGAGTGGTGTGGTGTGTGTGGTGTGGTGTGGTTGGTGTGGTGTGGTGTGGTGTGTGGTGTGGTGTGGTGTGGGTGGTGGGGTGTGGTGTGGTGTGATGTGGTGTTTGTGGTGTGTGGTGTGTTGTAGTTTGGTGGGGTGTGGTGGGGTGTTATGGTGTGTGTTATGTGTTGTGGTGATGTGTGGTGTGTTGCTATTGTTTGTGTGTGTTGTGTTGTGTTGTAGTGTGGTGTGGTGTGGTGTGTTGTGTGTGTGTGTGTGTGGTGTTGTGGTGTGGTGTGGTGTGGTGTGGTGTGGTGTGGTGTGGTGTGGTGTGTGTGGTGTGGTGTGGTGTGGTGTCGTGTCGTGTCGTGTCGTGTGTCGTGTGATGTAGTATGGTGTAGTGTAGTTTCGTGTTATATCGTGTAGGGCCGCGTCGTGTCGTATTGTGTAGTGTAGCATAGTGTAGTGTTATGTAGTGTCAGGTAGTGGTCTGTAGTGTCATGTGATGTCATGTAGCGTCCTGTAGTGTCACGTAGTGTCTAGTAGTGTCATGTAGTTTAATATAGTGTTCGGTAGTGTTATGAAGTGTCATGAGGAGTCGTGTAGTGTAGTGTCGTGTAGTGTCATGCAGTCTAGTGTAGTGTCGTGTAGTGTCGTGTAGTGTCACGTATGTTGTGAAGCGTCATATAGTGTCATGTAGTGGCATCTAGTGTTGTGTGGTGTCATGCGTGTCATGTAGTGTTATGTAGTATCATGCACTGTCATGTAGTGTAATAATTATAGTGTTATGTAGTGTTGTGTAGTGTCGTGAAGTGTCATGTAGAGTAGTGTCATATAGTCAAGTATGGTGTAGTGTAGTGCTATGCAGTGTTATGCAGTGTCATGTAGTCAAGCGTGGTGTGGTGCAGTGCATTGCTTTGCATAATTATAATTCTATTGCATTGGTTTGCATTGTATATTTTTTCCGTAGTGTGCTGCTAGGAATAACTCACTTGTTCAAAAGAATTCTTATTCTGCTGTTGATTATGTGTTACAAACGGGACCTTGCTTAATTAATCGCCTAAACAGACAGATATGCACATATACCACGACTCAAGATCTAGTAGTTGGGGCAATAGTTTGGGCTCAAATTGGAATCAGATTCACACCCCTTGCTTTCTAGGGACGTGCCTTGAATGTTAAGAACTGATCGACTGACAATGTTACGCTATCTTTATATTGTGATTAATTTAATGCATTGTATACGTCTGCAAAGAATGTGTATGGGCTGCAGG
>CM060318.1:61926011-61928511 GCA_030674155.1 Stramonita haemastoma | reverse complement strand
GATAATAAGCATGATGAACAGATATATAAAACAGATCAGACAGACAGACAGTAGCTAGTAGCTAGATGGATAGGATGTTGGATGGATGGATGGATGGCTGTATATGTGGATGGATGATGGATAAATATGGATGGATAGATAGATAGATAGATAGATAGATAGAATAGATAGATAGATAGATAGATAGATAGATAGATAGATAGATAGATAGATATTAGAAGACAGACAGACAAACAGAGAGACAGACAGACAGAGACGAGACAGAGACAGAACAGAAACAGAAACAGAGACAGAGTGAAATACACAGAAAAAGAGAAAAATATATATTATTTTTGAAAAAAAAAACTTACGAAACGCAGCGCTGAAAATGCAGAAGGAAGTTGAGACCGAAATAAATTGTATTTGCATATTCTACATCTCCACTCTCCTTAGATCTCGCTCATGTCCCCAATTTGAATGGAAAATGCAAGTAATGAACTGAGTAAGAATTTTGCAGCATTGTAGATAAAGAAAAGAAAGCAAAGGGAAAAAAAAACGAAAAAAAAGCGAAGCAAAAGAAATTAAAGGGCATTAATCTCCTTCTGTCAGTGCCTAGGAATATGTAATGAACAGTGCCAGAATTAGAACGTTTGTTGATCTATTTTGAATTTCAAAATGTCTTGTCTTGGCTTGCATACATACAATATGCACGCATGCACATAGGTGCGCGCGTATACACATACACACACACAAACACACGCATACATGCGCGCACGCACGCACGTACGCATGCACGCACGTACGCAAGGCACGCACGCGCACACACACACATACGCGCGTACGCGGAGCATGCATGACAACTCAAATTATGGCAGGGGGGGGGGACTTAACCAAAGCATTTTTTTTAAAAGATAACAAACAAATATTCGCAATATTCACAAGAGAGTCTGAAATTTGGACACAAACTAATGCATCTATCTATAAGCAAGTATGCAAAGTTTTAACACCTTTGATTTAGTAGCTATTAAGACACAGATGTTTTATTCACATAACATACATTTTGCTGCAGACTCCTGAAACCGGCAGGCTAGGCATATCCACCTCTTCGTAAAATGGGCATGGTGCAAAGGTTCATTTTGTTTACCGTTAAGCGTGGCTTTTTCTACAGAATTTCGCCAGGGACAAGTCTCTTGTTGCCGTGGTTTCCTTTACGTGCTGAAGATATATATTGCACACGGGACCTCAGTTTATCGTCTTATCCGAAAGACTTGCACCCAGGCCAAGACAAGTGTCAAGTGGATGGAGGAAAAGTTTCGGGCACAAACGGGGTCAAACCACCACACACTTTAAACCTGGATCTTTTCATTCTCTAAGGCGGGTGCATTACCTCTCGACCACCGATCCACCATGTACCAATTAAAGAAACAGCAGATAGAAAATATAAGCTGGGACAAGGGGGACGAAGTGAAGAGAATAAACAAATGACAAACCCCACCACCACAACCCAAAAAGAAAATCATGTTTCGTTACTGACTCTTTTCTGGTCATTTGTAACGTCAATGTGAATCTCTAATCTGAACTAAGACAAACACATGTACACTCGTCTATTGCACCCAAGTACCTATCCATACACTGGCATGATGGCACATATGCTTACGCGAGCAAATAAACACATACATTTAAGCACCTTTACGTGCACGCGTGCAAAACACGCACGTATGCACACACACACACACTATTCTCTACTGCTCTCTCTCTCTCTCTCTCTCTCTCTCTCTCTCTCTCTCTCTCTCTCTCTCTCTCTCTCTCTCTCTCTCTCTCTCTCTCTCTCTCTCTCTCTCTCTTTTCACTACTGCACAATAGGTCTCTTGTCTCTCTCTGTACTCTCTCTATGCATATCGTATTGTTTCCATTATTTGACAGTGCCAGCCACTTGGCAAAGCACAGCGGCAGACAGAACTGTAAAAGCCATTACAAAACCAGCTTTTGTTTCATGGTCGCTCTGCTGGGATGCCTTAAGCCGACAGGTACGAGACAATTCTTCTGAGACTGTATATATAAAACAAAAACAAAAAAAACAAAAAAAAGAAACAAAACACTGGGCATAAATGTAAAGAAAAGAACAACGATGTGGACAGTGACAGTTAAAAAGGATTCCTCCTTTTCCCTCACTGAATTTTTTAGAATCTTTCTTCTTCTTTTTTTTCTTTCCTTAAATCCCTACTTTTTTGTTTTTTTCCCTAGCAAAACCCTGAAAATGTCTGGTAAATGTGGATATGTTTTAGGGTTTAAAGATAAATAAGGAAACAAAAACTTGAACCCCCCTACCCCCCTTCCTTTCATTTTACCAGCAACTACTTCTTGGGAGTAAATAATTTTATTAACTAGTACCCAGTACCCTTTCATTAACTTTACTCTTGATTTCGTGTCTTGGCTAGAGCTCCGAGGTTTTCCAATGGTGAGATTTGACCGATCCCCCCCCCCCTCCGCCCCACCTACACACACACCACCACCATCATCA
>CM060318.1:61918511-61921011 GCA_030674155.1 Stramonita haemastoma | reverse complement strand
TTTATACATCCTTTTGAGGCTTGCTTATCTTACAATCTTTATAACTTTGTTGTAACTTGATTTTGTCGTATGATTGTTACTGTTCTAGTATTATGAGTACTCAAGATAAATGTATCTACACTGTTTTTCAAAAAAAAATCCTGAAGATAATGAATATTGTATGTGTACCAATATAATGTCAGAAGACACACTGTATTGCATTGAACATTTGTGTTTTGCTTAACATCTTGATGATAATGACGTTCTGTATGATAGAGTATGTGCTTAGATATACTGCAATGCAAGTCAAAAAAAAAAAAAAAAATTGACTTTCTCTCTCTCTCTCTTCTCTCTCTCTCTCTCTCTCTCTCTCTCTCTCTCTCTCTCTCTCTCTCTCTCTCTCTCTCTCTCTCTCTCTCTCAGCACTCGTGTTTTTTACATCCAGTGCCCGTGTGTTTGTATTTTGGAAATATCTGTTCCCACCCTCCACACAATGGCCTACTCTTACGAAAAGCGGAACAGGATTTAACGTGTGCGCGAGGTGATCTGCGTGCGTTTGCACACGGGTCCTCGGTTTATAGTCTCATCCGAAGGACTTTGGGGAGAGTGGAGTCAGCACTGATAACTCCAGGAGAAAAATCCCCTCGAACGGGAATCGAACCCGGGTTGTCAATTACGAGCGCAATGTTCTGACCACCAGGATATCCCGTCCCCCTTGCTTTGTGACAGAGCAAGTTGGTCTTCCTGGATTGGAAAGGGGGGGGGGGGGGGGGCGCTTGATGCACTATTTGTACGCATGCATACGCGCACTTTAATACATACACACAAACAGACTACGAAAATGTACACTTACGCAAAGCAACACACCCACACACACACACACACACACACACAACACACACTACACACACCACGACAACACACCACACATACACAGCACGCATGACGCAGCAAAACACATATACCCCGCGCGCGCGCACACACATACACACACACCACACACACATTCGAAATGTATACAATTAAAAAAAGCAATCACAAAACACTTTTTCAATTGCAGTGTTTTAGTTCGTTTAACTGCGCTTTCTCCTTTAAACAAACAACAAAGATACAAATATCATCATTACCCACACACATTAACAGTCTGGCTAAACAACATCGGACAGAGCAAAATGTTTTTATCCACACACACCACACACACACACACACACACACACACACACACACACACACACACACACCACACCTAGACTATCTATATAATTATATATAAATATTATATAAATATTATGTGGTGTGTGTGTACTAACATTATTACAATATACTTATATACATAATGACATATATATACATAAACTTCATATATATTCATATATATACATATATATATATATATATACTATATATATATATAATATATAATATATAATATATACATAATATAATATATACATATATATATATACATATATATATATATATACATATAATATATACATATATAAATATAATATATATATACATATACTATATAATTATATATATACATATTATATATATAATATATAAAATATATATATATATATATATATATATATATATATATATATATAATATCTCTTTTCAAAAGGCCTCAGTTGCATGCAGATCGTGGAGCACCGTCTTTTTGTTTTGTTTTTTTTTGTTTTCTTTCTTTATTCGTTCTCTTTCGTGTGAGTGCTCTACACGTCTTTCTTCATTGGCCAAAAAAAACAACAACACACACGAACAACTAAGTAATTTTCATTCTTAAAAACATAACTCAATTCACATGTAAAACATCATATGTGAATGATAAAAATAAGATATAGCAAAAAAAACCACAAACAATGATTAAAGAAACAGTTTTGAATTACTCGCGAATCCTAAAGAAAAGCGAAATATACTGAATTGTATTTTTCGAGACTACCTATTTTATTTCAAGTCTAAACATCATTAAAAACCACGATTCCAAACTATACAAATGTACATCAATATAAATAATCAACACTCATTTCACATGTGTTTTGAACAAGCACGCACATCACAGCACCAAAACTGTTCCACAACACAAAAGCAAGGCTTATTTCTAACATTTGACTGTATCCAGAAATAAACAATATTTATCTACTATCAAAAGGCTTCTCAACCCAAGACAACGATACTGATTTAAAATCGAGGCGTGTAAAGTTTTTAGGAAACTTTTTTTTGGGAACAAAATAGAGCACATCTGAATCTTCAAAATATATTTAAAAGTACATTAGATTTTATTTTTTAAAAAGAAAAAAATTAAAACGAGATATTAACTTGTAGCCATAATTTATCAGCATCAGAAGTCATCAATATCATTATAAGAGTTTTGAGCAATCATCTCAATCAGAATGATGGCATGTTTAATTTCGTCAGTCTAACACAATCGAAGAGTGTACACAGGACTATAAAACTAATAACTAGAATTAATTTCAGAAATTGCCTCGCTAATGTCAAAGACCATCTCAGTGCC
>CM060318.1:61901011-61913511 GCA_030674155.1 Stramonita haemastoma | reverse complement strand
TTAGAATTTTCTGCACATTTGGCGCCAAAACGAAACGACATTTTAAGCCAGTTAAACCTTTGTTGGACCAATGTTCTTTTAAAAGCAATTAACATAGAACAAATTTATTGCGCGCATGTGTGTGTGTGTGTGTGGGGGGGGGGGGTTGTGTGTTTGAGTGTGTGTGTGTGTGTGTGTGTGTGTGTGTGTGTGTGTGTGTGTGTGTGTGTGTGTGTGTGTGTGTGTGTGTGTGTGTGTTTGAGTGTGTGTGTGTGTGTTTGAGTGGGTGTGTGAGTGTTTGAGTAAGTGGTGTGCGTGTTTGAGTGGGTGTGTGTGAGTGTTTGAGTGTGTGTGTGTGTGTGCGCGCGCGTGTGTGTGTGCACGGCGTGTGTGTGTGCGTGCGCGTGTGTGTGTGTGTGGTGTGTTGATGTGTGTGTGTGTTTTTGAGTGTGTGTGTGTTTTTGAGTGTGTGTTGTGTGTTTAAGTGTGTGTGTGTGTGTGTGTGTGTGTGTGTGTGTTTGAGTGAGTGTGTTTAAGTGTAAGTGTGTGTTGTGTGTGTGTGTGTGTGTGTGGTGTGTGTGTGTGTGTGTGTGTGTGTGTGTGTGTGTGTGTGGTAAGTGTGTGTGTGTGTGTGTGTGTGTGTGTGTGTGTGTGTAAGTGTGTGTGTGTGTGTGAGAGAGAGAGAGTGTGTGTGTTTGTGTGTATATGTGAGTGTGAGTGTGTGTGTGTTAGTCATGTTTGGGACCTAATCCTCACCCCATCTCAGTATACGAAAAATGTCGCCATATTACCAAATGACTGTTTTGCTTTGGAGCCGACAAATTAAATAAAAAGAAACGAAGTATAATGGTAGCAAACTATTCAAGAAAACCTAACTCTTAGGAACTATTTCAGTAAGGAGGAAGATCTTTATACTTTGACATCTTTGGTACCAACTAAAGAGGTGATGAAAAGAACTTCATACTTTGATAGCAATAACTCGATGTAAAAGATTTTTTTTTTCGAATTTCGACACGAAGGAATTGAATATAAAAGAAATAATCTTATAAATTGATACCAAGTAACAGATTATGAACGAAAGAAACTTCATGGTTGGACACTAAAGTAACTCCGTATAATACTTACTTTATGATTTGATACTCACATTCACAATAAATGGGACACTGTTATGCCTTTACACAAAGAAACTGAATAGGAAGTGAAAAAACTCAATATTCTAAGAGCAACTAAGCTAGCTCAATATAAACGAAATGGCGTGGACTTTGATACCAAGTTAAAAATACGAAGGAAGGAACTTTCATACCAAATAACTCACCATGTAGAAAAGAAATGCTCAATGGAAAAAAAACTTTGATACAAAATAAGTATGAAGGACAGATGCTTATACTGTGATACCAACTACTAAATGTATAATGTATAATAAATAACTTAATACTCTGATGAAAAATGTTTGACTGCCTAACTCAATAAGGAGTAAAGATCTCTACACACTGATAGTAACTAAAAGAATATGAAATAATTGTATACTTTATAAGAAGGTAATTTGATATGGGGGAAACAGCTTTTGCTTTAATACTAACAAACTTTACATTAAAAAAAAATTTTAAATGAAAAAAATTGTATACTTTGATACCAATTTACTGAATATGAAGGAATGGTCTCTTACTTGAATACAATCTCACCATAAAGAAAAAGGCCTTTATACTATACACAATCTAATCCAATGTGAAGAAAAGAACTTTACACTGATGTCAACTCAATATAAGGAACAATTTTTATACCTTGAAACCATCTACCTAAAAATAAAGAAAAGACTTCTATAATTTTACACCCCCTAGTTCAATATGAAGGGAAAAATGTACAGTTTCATAAAACTCGGTATGGAGGAAATACCTTTGATACTAGTTAACTATGTATTACGGACAGATTTTTATACCTTCATTCCAACGAGCCAAATACGAAAAAGAAGTCTACACTTTAACATCAATCTATTTAACATGAACGAAATAACTTTATTTTGTGATACCAAGTAACTCGATATGAACTAAAAAATTATACTTTTGACTCCAATACAATATGAAATAAAGAGCTTTATTGTTCATTTTGATCAAAATGTAAGAAAAAAAAATTACATTTTGAAACTAGCCGACAGAACCTAAAGGAAACAACCTCATTCTTTGATACCAGATAAAATTTGAAAGAAAATTAAACTTTGATACCAGCTAACTCAATTTGAAGGTTAGAGCATTAAACATTGATCCAAGCTAACTCTGTATGGAAGAAACAAACTTAACGTCAGAACCCAAAGCTGGTGTCTGCATATTTAGTAATATAGCAGAACCAGAAAGAATACACGATATTGGCGATTTGAATATGGTAGGGAAAATATAGTTTGGTTACAGTTAGCTTAACTGAAGAAGCTTTCTAAAATGTCATGAGCTTGCAGTAAGTTTGTTTTTTCTTTTTACTTGTCCTTGCACCTGAATAGGATGTGATAAGATATAGGGAAGAAGACTAGCCGAGCTAAGTGATTTGAGGGCTATGTTTTTTTTTTCCCAACAGTTTAAAACAAACCAAGACCATTAATTTTATTGTATGTATGTAGGGGTGGGGATAGCATGATTGATTAGAGCATTGCCTATTGCAGTTTTGCTGACCCACATTCGAATACCGTTCAAGAAAATGTTTTCCCTCTGGAGTTAACATCAGTGCCGACTCCTTCCCCCTGCCCCCCCCCCCCCCCCCCCCCCCCCCCCCAAGTCCTTCGGATGAGACTACAAGTCGAGGTACCGTGTACGCAGAACATCTTGCACACACGTTAAAACCTTAAAAACCCGTTCCGCTTTTCAGAAGATTAGACTATTGTGTGCCGGTGGGAAGGAATGACAATTGACAAAACTTCATGTACACAGGGACTGAATGTAAAAAAAAACCCAAATTGTCATTCCATTATCCTCAAAATAAAAGAATAACACACACACACACACACACACACACACACACACACACACACACACACACAACACACACACACACATGACATCTAAAGGTAAACACATCTGCCTAGAAAACCATATGAAGGCTTGATAACCCATTCAGTGTGTCTTCCATTGGTGCAAGAGTCCGTGGTGTAGCGTTAGTCTTCCGAGTGTGCGTAGTCTGTTCGTGGTGTAGCGTAGTCTTCCGAGGTGTAGCATAGTTTTCCATGGTGTAGTGTATCGTAGTCTTCCGAGGTGTATCGTAGTCTTCCGAGGTGTATCGTAGTCTGCCGAGGTGTAGCGTAGTCTTCAGCGGTGTAGTGTAGCGTAGTCTTCCGATGTTAGCGTAGTCTTCCGTGGTGTAGCATAGTCTTCAGTGGTGTATCGTAGTCTTCAGTGGTGTAGCGTAGTCTTCCGAGGTGGAGCGTAGTCTTCAATGGTGTAGTGTAGTTTTCCGTGGTGTAGTGTAGCGTAGTCTTCCGTGTTAGCGTAGTCTTCCGAGATGTAGCGTAGTCTTCCGAGGTTAGTGTAGCGTAGTCTTCCGTGGTGTAGTGTAGCGTAGTCTTCCGTGGTGTAGCGTGGTCTTCTGATGTGTAGCGTAGTCTTCCGAGGTGTTAGCGTAGTCTTCCGTGGTGTAGTGTAGTCTTCTGTGGTGTAGCGTAGTCTTCCGTGGTGTAGTGTAGCATATCTTCCGAGGTGTAGTGTAGAGTAGATTCCGGGGGTAGGTAGTCTTCGATGGTGTAGCGTAGTCTTCCGTGGTATAGTGTAGCGTAGTCTTCCGAGGTATAGTGTAGCGTAGTCTTCCGAGGTGTAGCGTAGTCTTCCGAGGTGTAGCGTAGTCTTCCGTGGTATAGTGTAGCGTAGTCTTCCGAGGTATTGTGTAGCGTACGTAGTCTTCCGAGGTGTAGCGTAGTCTTCCGAGATATTTATTAGCGTAGTCTTCCGTGGTGTAGCGTAGTCTTCCGAGGTGTAGCGTAGTCTTCCGTGGTATAGTGTAGCGTAGTCTTCCGTGGTATAGTGTAGCGTAGTTTTCCGTGGTGTAGTGTAGAGTATTCTTCCGTGGTATAGTGTAGCGTAGTCTTCCATGGTGTAGCGTAGTCTTCCGTGGTGTAGTGTAGCGTAGTCTTTCGAGGTGTAGCGTAGTCTTCCGTGGTATCGTGTAGCGTAGTCTCCGAGGTGTAGCGTAGTCTTCCATGGCGTAACGTAGTCTTCCTTTGTGGCGTTTTCTGTAGCGTAACGTAGTTTTTCATGGTGGTGTTTCCTGTGGCGCAGTGTAGTTTCCTTTGAGTTTTCCGTGGTGTGGCGTATTCTGTTGTGATGTTTACCGTAGTGTAGCGCAGTCTTCAGTGGTTTTCTATTCCGCAGTGTAGCACAGTCTTCAGTGGTGTTCTATTCCGCAGTGTAGCACAGTCTTCAGTGGTGTTTTATTCCGTGGTGTAGCACAGTCTTCAGTGGTGTTCTATTCCGTGGTGTTCTACTCCGAGGTGTAGCGCAGTTTTCCATGGTGTTCTGTTCCTTGATGTAGCGCAGTCCTCTGTGGTGTTCTACTCCGAGGTGTAGCGCAGTTTTCCGTGGTGTTCTTTTGCATGGTGTAGCGCAGTCTTCAATGGTGTTCTATTTAGTGGTGTAGCGTAGTTTTCCATGTTGTTCTATTCCGTGGTGTAGCACAGTCTTCAGTGGTGTTCTATTCAGTGGTGTAGCGTAGTTTTCCATGGTGTTCTTTTCCATGGTGTAGCGCAGTCTTCCGTGATGTCGTCTAGTCTTCCGTCGTGTCGTTTTCCGTGGTGCAGCGTAGTCTTCAGTGGTGTTGTTTTCCGTGGTGTAACGTAGTTTTCCGTGGTGTAGCGTAGTCTTCCGTGGTGTAGCGTAGTCTTCCGTGGTGTAGCGTAGTCCCCCGTGGTATAGCGTAGTCTTCTGATGAGACTATAAACCGAGGTCCTGAGTGCGAACTCAAGCAGAACATCTTGCGCACACGTTAAATCCTGTTCCGCTTTTCATAAGAGTAGGTCATCGTGTGCCAGTGGGAACAGATGACAATATTTACAAAAACTGCATACAAACGGGGACTGGATGTAAAAAAGAAAAGTACATGAGTGCTTATTCCATTATCTTCGATATAAAAGAATAAATAATAATAATAATAAGATTATGTGATAAAGCTCACTCTTCCATGGTATTGTTTTCCATGATGTAGCGTAGCCTTCCGTGGTAGAATCGTATATGGTATTTTCCGTGGTGTAGTCATCCATGGTGTAGACTTCTGTGGTCAAGTCTTCACTGGTTTTGTACTTCCATGACATCAGAGGAGCCTGAAAAGGAAAAAAAAAACATGTTTAGGAATAAAAACTCATGGTTTTGATTTAATCATTTTCCTTGTGTTGTTTCTCGCCTAGAGCTCTGAGGCTCACCAACGGTGATATTTTGTGTATCGGACCATTTTTTCTTTGTAATAACTAAGGTAGCCGCATTCCGAACGGAGATCTAATTTCTTTGAATGCTCGTGCAATAAACACAGCTCTAGTTTTCTCTAGGTACAACTCAAAACACCATTCAAAAAGATTTAACTCTCCCCCTCCCCTCCTGACGTTAATACTAGTCCTGACTTCACTCTCCAAAAGTGTTCAGGAAGGGTCTATATACTGCTAAACAAAAAAAAGAAAAAAAAATACATGGTCCAAGCTGATAGATGTGAGTTACAGATGTAAGCAAAGAGCTCATGCTGATTAATGTTAAGCTTCGGTACATGTTGAGTTTGTTTTCATCCATGACAAAGTCTTAGCATGAATTGTACTTTCCAGGAAAGGACAACATCATCTCAAACCTGAGTACAGCTGCCTATATAGCAAGGTGCTTGAAGAAAATGGACATATACGCAAACTTCTCACTCAGAAATCCGCGTACTGCGCAGGCAGTGATATTGTTATGTATGATATATGACACACAGTGGGTATTCTTCAGTACTCTCAGAGTGTTCAGCTGTGAAATGTCCAACAACAAATAGCACATTGACATTACCTTATTGGCTGCTTCCACTTGCTCGTGCCGCATCCTCAGGCATTGAAGTACCTTGGACGGGAACAGCCTTAGTGACAGAATGATTCTGCACAGAAAATCGAGACGTTTTCAAATTAAACGTATGGATACACACACACCCAGAGAGAGAGAGAGAGAGAGAGAGAGAGAGAGAGAGAGAGAGAGAGAGAGAGAGAGAGAGAGAGAGAGAGAGAGAGAGAGAGAGAGAGAGAGAGAGACAGACAGACAGACAGACAGACAGACAGACAGACAGACAGACAGACAGACAGACAGAGACAGAGACAGAGACAGAGAGATGATGTATATAGTTATGTTGTGTATCCTCTACCTTTCTGAAAATGCGCAATTGTTATGGATGTTTTAGCCAGTCACGGTGTCTAAGGGCTTTCCTCACATCAACTGCTGACGATTTGTATGGTCCAGGCCAGCTACTACTGCTTCCGCTACTACTACTACCTCTACACTACTACTACTACTACTACTACTACTACTACTACTACTACTACTACTACTACTACTACTACTACTACTACTACTACTACTACTACTACTACTACCTACTACTACTAACTACTACTTCTACTACTACTACTACTACTACTACTAACTACTTCTACTTCTACTACTACTACTACTACTACTACTATTACTACTACTACTACTACTACTACTACTACTACCACCACCACCACCACCACCACTACTTCTTCTTCTACTACTACAACTACAACTACTACTTCTACTACTACTACTGCCACTGCTACCACTACTACAATGACGACGATGACTTCGAAGAAAAAAAGACATGATAATAATAATATACCATCATTACTCTATGCTTCTATTAACTTCTCTGCTTCTTTCATGTCTTGCCTAGCTTCATACAAAGACGTGTATCCTATAAAGTAGAGAGCAGGTAGCATTTTGTTCAGTTATGTGCCCAGGGACACAAATAACAAAATGGGTAAGGTGGCGCATTTCTAATTGTAAAATTCCCAGCATCGATTTTGACAGTACTTGACAAATCAGGGGGCGTGGAAACAGAACTATTCAACATAAGTCTAAGACTTCTCAGTGGTACCACGAAAAACAAAAGCAAATACAAAGAAAACTTTGCACGTGCACTTACCTCTGTGGGGTCTTGATACATGTAACAGTCACGACGTCAGAGACAGGGCCAGAGAACTAAGATGACCCACATGACTTTTGACATCTATGCTTAGACTTTTAAGGAATCAGGGCCGAGATGGAAGAGACCCGGGAGGTCGAGCATTTAAATGCTTGAACAAAGTCTGAGGGCTGGATGTGTCCTTTCCCTTTGAGCACTGTGCAAAGGTTTTGCTGGCAGTGCCATTTTAGGACACCAAACCCAATGTCGACGCCTAGTCTGCCAATCATTCTGATCACAGAGTAGGGTTCAAAGGCTCCTGATGAAGTTCTGAAATCCGCGATCATTGAGCCTTGCATAAAACTCCAGGTACAAATTTCGATTTGAGCTTGGGAAATGTGAAAGACTGAGGTGCATTTGTGAGCATTATGCTTAAACGCATCGACAGGTTGTACACAGTACAGATATACCTGTGAAGTATGCTAGGTAGTTGTTTCATGGCAGGAGGCTTTGCATTTCTTACTTTTTACATGCTGCTGCATGTCCAATATCAGATGTCCACTGTCTTCACTGCTCTCATCGCATCTGATCTCTGAATTGTTTCAGATAGGAAGGTAATGTAGACTCCACTCTGATCCGAAAGCCCCGAAACATACATCAACTCTGCTGTTCAGTCTAGTGGGGTCTGATCTTAGATCCCTGGGTAGCAATTCTAAGCCCAGCACCGGATTTGCCCTTCAGGGGCTTGTCTTTTAAGAGTATGCCCTTCAGGGGATTGTCTCTCAGAAGTGTGCCCTTCAGGGGCTTGTCGTTCAGAAGTGTGCCCTTCAGGGGCTTGTCTCTCAGAAGTGTGCCCTTCAGGGGCTTGTCTTTCAGAAGTGTGCCCTTCAGGGGCTTGTCTTTCAGGAGTGTGCCCTTCAAGGGCTTGTCTTTCAGGAGTTTGCCCTTGATAAAGGACTTGTCTTTCCGGGATTTGCCCTTCGTGGTCTCGTATTTCAGGTGTGTGCCCTTCAGGGGCGTGTTTTGCATGCAGGATTTTGCCCTTCGGGGCGTGTTTTGCATGCAGGATTTTTCCCTTCAGGGGCGTGTTTTGCATGCAGGATTTTTCCCTTCAGGGGCATGTTTTGCATGAGGATTTTGCCCTTCAGGGGCCCGTTTTGCATGCAGGATTCTGCCCTTCAGGGGCCTGTTTTGCATGCAGGATTCTGCCCTTCAGGGGCCTGTTTTGCATGTCGCTGCCCTTCAGGGGCCCGTTTTGCATTGAGTACTTTGCCCTTCACGGGCCCGTTTTGCATGTTGCTGCCCTTCAGGGGCCCGTTTTGCATGAGGATTTTGCCCTTCAGGGGCCTGTTTTGCATGAGGACTTTGCCCTTCAGGGGCCTGTTTTGCACGTTGCTGCCCTTCAGGGGCTTGTCTTGCAGGATGCTGCCCTTTAGGGGCTCGTTTTTCCAGGGGTTTGCCCTTCAGGGACTTTTTTTTTAGGACTTTGTGCTTCAAGGATTTCCACTCGGTATATTGCTCTTCAGAAGTTCGAGCCTTCAGGGTTGTGTTCAAGCATTGCTCCATGTCTCCGGTTATTTAACCCGTCCTCCCTATCGGTCTAACATTAAGTCAAGTCAAGTCATGTGGGTGAGGACAAGTCCAATGGGCCCTGTGCTCCAGCATCGTGCTGCTGGTGTCTTCAGAGCCTGCAGTGGACAGGTCCAGGATAAGGGGAGAACACCTAGTGAAAAAAAACACGAGCAACTGGCTACTACAGATCCATATCAGAATACCTATGGCAAAACTTTGAGAGGTCACTGAGGGTTTTTTTTTTATTTGATCATGGGTTTTCATTATTTATACTTAGTTCCATGATCCTGTCTTTTTATCATCTATTTTGCCAGATCCTTTAGTAATATGGGGAAAAAAGTCCTCTGATGTGTGTGCACATATTCTACCGAAACTTCTGACATATGTGCAAGATAAGGTTTTTTTACGTGTTTGCAAGATAAGGTCATCTGACGCTTGTGCAAGGCAAGGTCTTCTGACGTTTGTGCAAGATGTTCCATGAAAAGAACTTCTGACATGTGTTCAAGTCCTTCGGATGAGACTACAAACCGAGGCCCCGTGTGCGATTTCACACAGAGCATCTTGCGCACACGTTAAATCCTGTTGCACTTTACAAAAGTGTAGACCATTGTGTGCCAGTGGGAACAGATGACAAAGTTTACAAAAAAGACTGCATACACACGAGGACTGGATGTAAAAAAGCACGCAAGTGCTTTTTTCGTTATCATCAATAAAGAAGAAATAAAATAGATGGATAGATGGATAGATAGATAGATGGATAGATGGATAGATGGATAGATAGATAGATAGATAGATAGATAGATAGATAGATAGATAGATAGATAGATAGATAGATAGATAGATAGATAGATAGATTGATTGATTGATTGATTGATTGATTGATTGATTCTGCACGCGTTCGTACACAGAATCTGAGTTAGACACTTATCTGAAGAACTTACATTGTATGAAGTTCGATTTTTTTTGCAGCATCTTCAGCGACTTTTCAGTCCTACTGTTCCCGCCCTGCTAATTTCAATCTCTCCACCCAGCCATGCAAAAAAAAACGTGTCGTATTCTCAGGGCCAAAACTCTATAGAACACTATCAATGTCAGGCCACCATGGGGCCACCATCCAGAAGGACAAGAGAAAACATTATCTTCACTATTGCCACGGAAAAGTCAACAGCCAGATCATGTGGTGTTTGATCCTTCTTTGGGCCGAAGTTTTCCCACATCTATTAGACCATGAGTGGCAGTCTGGGTGCTAGTCTTTCGGATGAGACGATAAACCAAGGTGCCGTTTGTATGCAGCGTACATTAAAGAACACACAGCGTCAAGAGAGCTGTCCCTGGCAAAATTATGTAGAAAAAAGCCACTCCAATAGGGAAACAAATACAGTTGCAGAGAGGAAAAAAAAAAAAGTGGCGCTGCTCTTATGGCGACACGCTCTCTAAGGGAGGAGCAGCCTGAATTTCAAGCAGAGAAATCTGCCATGACTTTAAAGTGCTATAAAATGAATATAAAATCTAATAGAAAAAATCAAAATGCTACAGATCATAGACAACAGCTATGAGCACTCCTTGCATTCTATCTAGGATTGTAGTGCTAGCATTAAAAATTAAATTCTACTGAAGGGAAATACATTACCAAGCATTATAACTGGCCCTCTATCAGTCGAAACCTTTTTTTTTTTAAATATTTTATTGATCTATATATTTCCAAGTACTATAGCTCTTCATTTTCGACAGGAAACAAATTGTTACTAGATTTTGTTTGTTTGTTTTGTGTTTTTTTAAAGACATTTTTTTGTAACGAATGAGTATGGTACTAGTTTCTGGCATTCATTATGATGTTTTTGTATGATTTTCCAAGAAAACTTTAAAACTGTCGGAATCCTAACCAATAATGATACTTGTGGTGGTGAATATACAACAGCACTCCTAATGTAAATGTTAGGGCATGAAGTACTATATTACAACCCCCTCCCCCAAAAAGAAAAAGGTCTACTTTTATGAGATTGTCCAATTTTTTTCTTTACAATTAAAAAAATACTACTCATTGGCACCGTCTGCTGAATAAAAATGCAACTTTTCAAAAACCGTTTCAGAAACACATCTAGTAACTTGAATGAAACTGCAAATAAATCATCTGAAAAAATGCTGGCTGTTTGTCCTTTTATTAAAAAAAAAACAGAATTCAGAAGACATTTTTGTCATAAGCTACACCTTGTTTTACATACCTTTTCTCTTGAATCTGTGGCCATGATGCTATTGGTTCTTCATGCTAAGTTTGTCTGGTCGGTCATGTTGCAAACCCAGCTCTTCCTCTGATGTCTGTGATGTCGGCCTCCCTCCCTCAGCTGTGCCTTGTAGAGTAGGCGTGGACAGGTTGTCACAGAAGGTCCCCTGGTCACCCAATTTTACCTGAACAACAAAACGGAAGTTTATAAGGTAGGTGAAAAATCATACAGCGATGTTAAACACAATCTCAAATGTATGAAACATGGGAATCTATGTTATAACGGTGACAGTTTTATTCGGTTTTTTTGTTTGTTTGTTTGTTTAGAGCAGCTCAGAATCATTGCGAAGTAACTTCTAAGTTGAATTGATTTCAAATAAATTGAAAATTTGAATTGAATATCACTTTAATTCACAACAGATTTATTTATGTGAAATTTGGGCTTCTCTCGCAAGGGAGAGTACGTCGCCACAAGAGCAATGTCACTCAAAAATAGTCCTCTTTTTAAGTGTATTTGTTTCCCTATCAGAGTAACTTTATTCTACAGTATTTGCCAGAGATCACTTTCTTGGTGTCGGGCTTTTGGGGGTTTTTTCGCGCGCTAAATGCGGTTGCATGCAGGACTTTGTTTATCATCTGATCCGAAAGACTCGCAGGCAGACCACCACTTACAGCCTCGTGGAAGGAGTAAAGTTTTTGGTGAAAACGGGGATCATTCACTAGATCACGATCCACCCAATTACCAGTTATCGACAACATTAATGGCATCATTTATAGGAGCTGTAGTATAAGATTCAAATCATCCAGTCTTTCACAAACGAGTAATGACATGCAACGTTATTGCATTCAGATATAAAATTATTTATTTACTTATTATCCACATGTTTTTTTTTGTCAAAAAATCCAAACACAACTCAGAAAGATAAGGTTCAAGCAATCTAAACTGCGTTAACAAAAATGTTTAATATCAGTAAGTGAGGATAAACTTTCAAATGAACGACGACGACAACAACAGCAACACATTAAAACTCGTCCCGCCTTTGGGAAGAGTAGGCCGTTCTGTGCCAGTAGGAGCGGATGATTTTTTTAAGGTAAAAGTTAAGGTAAAAGTGTCCCATAACCTAGGCAGACGTAGGGGAGCAAGGCATCAGAAACCTCAACTTCTCTAGAGGCCAGCATATTGAGGGCGGCGCCCATCTCTCCGTCGCTGCTTTACCTTCCCTGACCCTAAAGAGGGCAGGTACCCATTTACAGCTGGTGAACTGAGGGGACTGCACTGACGCCAAGGCGCGCAAATGGTCACCCATCCAACCGGTAACCACGCTCGACGCTGCCTAACTTGACTTGGGGAAAGCGAGTGTTATGGCCACTTAGCTATCCCGCCCCCTTAAAAAGAAATGCATGCAAACAGGTGTGTTTAGATATCGTTCTCAAGTTGGAATACGGCTACCTTAACGGTGGGCAAAAACGGTCGCGTACGCAAAATCTCATCTTCATTGAACCTCTAAGCTCTGGCGGAGGAACGACAAAAAAGAATATTTTATATGCTAAAATTCACAAACATTAAAACTACATCAAAACCCCACATCATTCTATTTATCATTATTGT
>CM060318.1:61888511-61896011 GCA_030674155.1 Stramonita haemastoma | reverse complement strand
TAATAAGTACCAGTATTTATTACCTACGTCATAATTACCAATATTCAATAGTTTTAACCAGGCCCCGTTGAAAAAGACAAAACAAAACTTTACCTTACTTTATCATTACTCTTACTTGTTGATTTCTTTTCTCTTTCCACAGCTAGCACTCCAATGCTTTACAGTGGTGAGATTTTCAGCACGCGCCCGTTTTACCCACCATTGAGATAGCTGCGCTCCGACTTCGGGGCGAGACTTGATCATCATTTCAGATTTAAGATTTATATCATTGTGTGCCTTTTGTGTAATATCTTTATCTTTGAGCGTATCGTTTCCCCTATGTCTACAGTCGCTTTATAAGAGTTTTTTAAATATTCCTGGCATTTGTCATAATTATGAAAAAGAATTTTTAAAAGTTATCAAAAGGGCTAATCTCAAGGCAAAAAGACGAAAAGACATGTACTATTTAAACAGCTAGTGCACACATTAACAATAAGAGACGGAGTGCACCTGAGGTCAATTTTAGATTATTGACATGCTATTAATGTGCATAAAGTGGCTATCAAATACAAAAACAGATTGAAAATCGGACAATTCTGTACAACATTATTACAAATTGAAATGATAGACTGCAGGATGGGACAAAATGAGAAACGGGCAAGTTTATTTTAGTAACAGGTTGTCAGAATGAGTGCTTTGGTATTTTCAAAACACATTTAAAAGCAAAAGGAATAAAGATTATGCTTTGATATTTCATTATAAGGTAAATAAACAGATCTAGTTTAATAATCAATCAAAATCTCAAAATTGACAACTTGACCCCCACCTGCCTTTAAAGGCTCCTAGCGCAAAATTGGGTAATGTGCTAAGCGACTCATTTCGCCACATTTACAGACCTGCAAGCGCGCAAGGCCGCACGCACACACGCACGCATGCATGCACGCACACACACACACTATCTTTTTTTTTTTTTTACTTAATTGCTGCGGTAAGCTTATTTTCTGTTATAGTACGAGATTGATATATCAAGGAGACTGCTACGAATCTGGTCAGCGGCTTATGCTTTCACAGAGATACCAGGAAAACAGCCAGAGGTATGTGCTGGTGACTGGCAAAGTCACTGTAAGTTACGGCAAAATGTACATCACCCCCTTCTGGCTGAAACCGTGATGCTCCGCAAATGGCTTTCAGAAAAGAACGTATGGGTTGGTCACCCATTTATCCCACACAATGAATGCTGCCCGTCTGTCTATAACTCTATCTTTCTTTTTACTTTTTTTTCATTCCTCAGCTTAGGGTTTTACGGTTTACCAATGATGAGATTTTTGCGTATGCAACTGTTTTCTTTTCTTCCACCATTTCGGTAGCCGCATTCCGAAGATTTCGGGGATGGTGTCCTAAAACCACACGACACGACTAATCATGTTTTTTTTTTATTTTTTCATTTTTTCCCTCTAGCACGCGATGGCCTATTCTTGCAAAAGGAGCAACGCGTTTTTAAAATGTGTGCAAGATGTTCTGCGTGCATTCATACACAGGGCCTCAGTTGATAGTCTCATCTGCCTTGGTTGATTTTGACATTCAGTTCGATTTTCTTGTCAAACTGGGAAGAAAGGGAATCGAACCCAGAACATCCCGATTTACGTGTTATGCAAGCGGGGCCTTGACCACGCTCCACCTTCCTTCTTGTCTCCTCCCCGAAGAAGAGCAATAAACAATGGTCAGGTTGAGGACTGGATACTGCAGACTCGGACACCGCATGTTCCCCAAGTTCCACATTCGATATCATGAGGCGTGCCCCTGTGATACACTTCTCCCATGACAGCAGAACTCTTCCTGCAGACCTGTCCAACACACCAAAACGTGAGGGCCAACATCTGGCCAACTGACCAGCCGATGAGGAACACACTTTTTTTTACCCCTGAAGGCTTTCAACACCTCAGCAGTTGCTGTCTGAGCGTTTGACGAAGAAGAAGAAAGAAGAAGATGCCACACACACACATACACACACACATTCACACATACACGCGTGCGCGCACGCATACACAAGCACACGCACGCACGCACACACGCACGCCACACACACACTCACACACTCACACGCACGCACACACACACACACACACACACACAACATTTTTTCATGTGCCCATTTGAAGTTAATCCTGACAGCTCTGATGTCAAGTGTTTGATAATCTTAAAAAAAGTGTTTTCTCTCTTTTTTGTAATTTTAGTTTTACCATTATTATTTTGTTTAGTCTCCACAAGTCGTCAGGGATTGTGGAAGGTATTGGAAGGTGGCCTCCTTCCTTCGCCTATCCCAAGGTCTAGTAGACCGTTTGAGCACCACTGAAGATTTTGCAACCAGCTTTCTCCACTCCTTGCGGTTTTCAGCTTTTCCTTAGCAAGCCGTTCCACTCAAGGCCTCTGATGTTGTTTTCCCATTGTTTTTTTTCTGTCTTCCTCCTCGTCTTCCGCCTTCTACTGTTCCCTGTAGGACAGTCTTGGCCAGACCAGATGTTCATGTACCCCTTCAGTTTACGTTTTTTTCACTGGTCAGGAGCTCTTCATATGTTCTGATGGCATTTTGAATTCTGGATTTTAGTTTGTTAGTTCTGTAGTTTCTGTATGAGATAACAAGAACTAGAAGTCTCTATCAGAAGAGGCTGGGGATTAGGTTATTTAAAAATCAAGAAGTTGATGGTGTAACAAACAGATTTTCTGGGGGGAAGGGGAAGAGGGTTCCTTTTCCGTCAGTCACAAATTTTTTTCAAGGTACATTGACACGTTCCCGTTCTGGCTAGCGATCTGAGGTTCATCAATGGTGAAATATTGCGTATACAATTACTTTTACACAGAGAACTGGGAGGAGGTAGCGGCTGACCGCAGCAAATGGCGATCTACAAACAGCCGAAGTGTGGTGAAGAAAAGATCCACACCGCAGCAAACGAAAAGACAGCCAAGCGGAAGGCATGTACTCCAGCCACCTCAACAAGCCACATCTGCAGCAGATGTGACAGAAACTGTCCGCTCCAGCATTAGACTGACCAGCCACAGCCGGCGCTGTCGCGGAACAAAATCAATGACCTTTCTTCTGGTGCGAATTCCATAGTCGACACCGACTGACAGAGGCCTACTACTATAATTGTTTTTATCCATCATTAAAGTTCACTGTATTTTGACTTCGGAAATGATGTCTAGCATGACGCCAGTGTGCACTCAGTTTTCATATTCTTGTCTCCCCTTCTTACCGGCATGCAATGGCCTACTCTTATGAAAATTAGAACGGGTCTTAACGTGCACGCGTGTGTTCACGCCATTATTAAGACACTGAAGCATACCAGCTAGGAATGGGGTCCAAAACAATCAGGTTTTTTTTTTCTTTTTCATATAAACTATTATAAATTGACATGAATCTATAAACAGATCACACAGCCAAGAAGTAAAAACAAAAATTGCATGTTTTTAAAGCACGTTTTTAAGCATAACTGCAGATCATTTCAACTAAAAATCCCAAAAAATGTAAGAAAAAAATGAATTCCCAATTGCATAACATCAACAAGTGATAGACGACATCAAAAAAAGAACCCAGGATAAAAAAACTTAAAAAGGACTGAAGAAATTGGACGATAAAATACAAGAAAAAAATGTGGAAAACACATTTTCAGAAGATTGGAATATTGCCTATACAGAGCGACATCTGGACAATATCAAGGGAATACATCTAACAAAAAAGATTTATCTAATCTATGAGTATCAAATATGATATTTCAAACGCTAATGATTACAGCTGTAAAAGGGATATTGAAAGAATGGACAATTCAAGCTAAACTTGAATGTTTAGAACTATAAAAAAAAATAGGGGAAAGATGCTTGCGCACGCAGATAATCATAATGTGCATTTGTGTGTGTGTGTGTGTGGTGTGTGTGTGTGTGTGTGTGTGTGTGTGTGTGTGTGTGTGTGTGTAGCGCGCGCGCGCGCATGGGTATGAGTGACGAATGTGTATAGGTGTGTATGTGGGGGGACTATTGATGGTTCTACGTGTCTGCACATTATTTTCAATGTTTGTGTGTTTGCGTGCGTGCGCACTCTTATGTGTGTGTATGTGTACGTGTGCGTGTGCGTGTGCGTGTGGTGTGTGTGTGGTGTGAGTGTGTGTGTGTGTGTGTATGTGTATGTGTGTGGTGTTTGCGCGAATTCGTAAAATAAGAATGCATGTGAAAAATACAACCTAGATTATGAGATTTTCATGATCATTTAAATAACGGTAAGGATGGTGCAAATTACTCAGAAATAAGAAAGAAAACAAACATAAAAAACATTGGCTCTGAAGGGAGACTTGTGGTGCACTCACCTAGCAAAGAAAGAACAAAAGAGAATAGATTATGCTCAGAGATCGTCAGGCAACTGAGGTTTCACAAAAAGACATCAGAAAATAGAAAACAAAAAACGTTTTAAAGAACATAAAAGTGTAAAAATTATTTCTAAAACACTCGTCAATTTTCTAAGAAATGACCGAACATGTTATTTGTATTCTTCTGTGTGTGTTCTTCTGGCTTACCAGCCATGAGATTTTGCGTGTGCGATCATTCACTATTCAGGTGGCGGCATTCCGACTTCAGGGATTATGGCTAAATACGAAACCAAATTTCATGAAGTTTTGTTTTTGTTTGGGTTGTTGGTTGGGTTTTTGTTGTTTTTTTTTAGTGTTCTCTTTTCCCTTTTTTTCTTAGTTATGTTTCATCATTCGATCCTACGTATGCGCAATGGTCTATTATTTTGATAGGCAGAACGGACTAACGTTTAAGACGTTCCGCATGCTTTACCACGCGGGACCTTAGTTAAAAGTTTCATCGAAAAGACTGTTACCAGAGTAGAGCCTGTACTAATGTTATCTCCAGGGGAGGGATCCCTTTGAACGGGTACCTTGGTGGTGACTCGAACCAAGCCCGTCAGATCACGAGCGAAACAGTCCAGCCACTTGGCTATCCTCCCCTCCCCCCCCCCCCCCCCCCCCCCACGCAAGTATTAATTTAAATAATTATGGATACATTATGGACGAACAAAGATGCTAACGATGAGATTAATTATCGGTTCAAAAATAAAACACAAACATTGACAATCCGCAAAGTCAGTCCTGCATGCACCTCCTACACTAGATTTTTCGGCAACGAATGCAAAAGCTTTAATCCATCCTCTAGCGAATCCTGATTTCAAAGCAACGTTTCGTGAGGACGCATGAAGCAACAAGGATATTGGAGGTAAAAACAGCCACGAGTGAAACTCGCAGCGACAGCATCTTTACGACTAAGACGTGCCATTGTGTCAGGAGTCACGAATGATGCTAAGAGTGGCGGGTGGGGAGGAACTGGCATGGATGGGGTGAATGTGGAGGACGCTAGAAGCTGGGGGGTCAGTGGTCTAGAGGTAACTCACCTGTCTAGAAAGCGAAAAGTCCACGTCGGAGTGTGTGTGGTTCGAAATCCCGTTTGGCACAGAAACTTTCCCCCATCCATTAGATCATGAGTGTTGGTCTGGTTCTGGTCTTTCTGATGAGACGATAAATCGAGGTCCGTGTGTTACAATCATTATTTAGCGCACGTAAAAGAACCCACGGCAACAAGAGCGTTGTCCCTGGCACAATTTTGTAGAAAAAAGCCACTCCGATAGGGAAACAAATACAACTGCAGACAGAAAAAAAAAATGGGTAGGCGATGCACTTGTGGCATACCCTCTCTCCGGGGAGAGCACCAGAATTTCACGCAGAGAAATCTGCTGTGACATAAAATGGCATAAATAAATAAGTGAATTGAGATATCAGAGCTTGAGAAGAGATGGTTTTCAGGATCATAGTCCTTCCTGCTACCATGCTGATGTTAGGCTAGGCAGTGCAGTTTGAGAAAACATTTTTTTTCCAGCTCTCTATCAGAAAGAAAGCCAAAACGTAGGTAAAACATCTTGCACAAACCTGTTCGGCGTTTAAGAAGACTAGGCATTGCATGCCGGTAGAAACTTTGCTTTGCTTTGCTTTGCACACACACACACTCTCTCTCTCTCTCCTCTCTCTCTCTCTCTCTCTCTCTCTCTCTCTCTCTCTCTCTCTCTCTCCTCTCTCTCTCTCTCTCTCTCTCTCCTCTCTCTCTCTCTCTCTCTCTCTCTCTCTCTCTCTCTCTCTCTCTCTCTCTCTCTCTCTCTCTCTCTCTTTGCATATTGACATAATGTCAGACTGTTTACGTATACTGTTAATGTTTGTCAGTTTTTTTTCTACATGTATGAAATTATGTTGTAGTCAATTTGCATTGTGTATGATATAATTATATGTTTTAGAATGTTCTTCATGCCATGTATTGTAAATCAATTACTTTTGAATGATTTTTTCCTTTTTTCCCCCAAAGGGTTGGACGTAAAAAAGCTATTGTTATGTTTGTTATATAATCCTCTATAAAGAAAAAAATGTTCACTGTTTATTGTTCAATATCCTTCCGAGCAAGTGTATTCTGAAGGGTGAACCGTTACGATTATTTGCTTGATCTAAGAATTTTGACAATAGCAACAAAGATGCAAATGTCGATGAATATTGTTATATTTACCATTTGTAACTAAAAAGTTTGAGTTTCAAAGAACAAACAAGCAGATAGTCATGATTAAGGTCGAATTTCTAACAATGCCATTGAAAGTTGAAACAAAACTTTTTTTACTACTTCAGTCACTGCCTGTAATAAATCTCGAATAAGCTTTAAGCTTTTAGGGAAAAGAGGGCGTATAGGCTTGCAACCCATTAGACTGCAAAATAAAAAGTCTGGGGTTTTCACCTGTTCAAAGTTTGCTTTTTTTCGGAGAAGAGAGAGAGAGAGAGAGAGAGAGAGAGAGAGAGAGAGAGAGAGAGAGAGAGAGAGAGAGAGAGAGAGAGAGAGAGAGAGAGAGAGAGAGAGAGAGAGAGAGAGAGAAAGAGAGAGAGAGAGTGTGTCCTTGTCGTGTCTGTCTGTCTGCCTGTCTGTTGTCAGTTTGTCTGTGTGTTGTCTTAGCTTTTTGGTGGATTCAAGTACCATAAGCTTAGCTAGTGTTGCTGCTGCTGCTGCTGTGCCACTCTTGTTTCTGATACTGTTGATGTACCTGATCCATCCACAGGTTTATCCCTTTTATCACTTTAAGCTGTGGCAGTGGTATGCTACTGTTTCACAGGCTCAGTCTAAAGAGAACTCTTAATAGTCATTTGGGCAAGGTGGACTGACAGGCAGGCAAATCCAATAGTATAGGGGATGAAATGTCCTTTCTCTTTCCTTTTCCATTCTTTTTTTTTTGTCCTTTTCCTTCAGTTGATTCTGCCTCTTCTTGCTCCCATTTTCGAAGCTCGTTATTAGGGTTCCGTGTTTCTGATGTTGACGTTGGTGAAAGGTTGTTACAAACGTTGTTTTTTTATCATCTTTTAGTTACTTTTGTTTTCAGCTTGAGTGGTGAGGAGGGCGATAGTAAAGGGGGGCGTGGGGGCATGGCAGTATTGATGTCTTTTTCTCTAGCGT
>CM060318.1:61876011-61878511 GCA_030674155.1 Stramonita haemastoma | reverse complement strand
TTAGAACGAACAAGTGATGTTGCTAAGTGTTTCAGTTTGTGTGTGTGTGTGTGTGTGTGTGTGTGTGTGTGTGTGTGTGTGTGTGTGTGTGTGTGTGTGTGTGTGTGTGTGTGTGTGTGTGTGTGTGTGTGTGTGTGTGTTGTAGTCTGTGTTTTTGTGTGTGTGTGTGAGTGTTGTGTTGTAATGTGTATGTATGTATGTATGTATGTATGTATGTATGTATGTATGTATGTATGTATGTATGTATGTATGTATGTATGTATGTATGTATATATGTATATATGTATAGATAGATAGATAGATAGATAGATAGATAGATAGATAGATAGATAGATAGATAGATAGATAGATAGATATTCGTGTGTGTGTTTGCGTCCGTGTGTGCGTGGGCATGTAGGATAACAAGAGGGACAGGAACAAGGGAGGTAATTACAACTATGCAGTCCCTACAGGTCCTCTCGTCATGAATAGGAAATCAGACGCAAATATCGTGACCGGAATATTTGAATGCAATTCTGGGCTTGTCAATTGTTCCACAGTATTATGATGGTAAAACTGTATTTTTTCAATACTTGTTCGATATTAGCAAAGCATACAGTCAGCTGTGCCATCATATTGTTGTTGTTAACGAGGTTGCTGTTGTCTTTGTTGTGTGTTCCCCAGCTTGACACCCTTGGGGTCGCTCGAACTAAGTGAAACATAAATTTGTAATTTTCAGGAAAATCTATCGGTGGAGGCTTGCAAACCTGTCAAAGTTTCGGTATGATTACTACCTTTGTTGAACTAAATGTCTGGTACATGTGAAAAAATATTACTTAGAACCCATGTTGTTTCTAGATTAAAAGCAACAGCAACAACAACCAATATAATAGAAAGAAGAAGAAGGTTAAAAATGCCGCCACTGCTGCTGCTGCTGCTGCTGCTGTTAGTGATGACGACGATGATGACTATGACGATGATGATGATGATGATGATGATAATGATGATAAAGAGGAGGAGGAGGAGCAGGAGGAGAAGAAGAAGAAATAAAACAACAACAACATCAAGAAGGACAACAACGACGACGACGATGATGATGATGATGATGATGATGTTAATATCATCATGATTTTCACCATCCTCACAACTGTCATAAGATAGAAAAATCTAGAGTACTGGCACAAGCTTTTTTTTAGTTTTTGGTTTATGTGTGTGTGTCGCTTTGTATAAAGGTCGGTGGCCTTACATTAAATTTTGTTGATTCGTAAAGTCTCTTTTGATTACTGCCTCTCTCTCTGTCTCTCTCTCTCTCTTTCTCTCTCTCTCTGTTCTCTCTGTCTCTCTGTCTCTCTGTCTCTCTGTCTCTCTCTCTCTCTCTCTGAGTGTTGCACACGGGACCTGCGTTTATCGTCTGCTTTGAAAGGCAGCTTTCATTATCAAAAAAACATGTTGGATTTTATTTTCATTTCTTGCAGGTTTCATGTGAATGGTCATAGACCACATTCTTAAGTGTGCGATCACTCTTTGTCATGCCCCTGTAAACATTCGAGACACAAATTATGTTTGGTTTGCGAAGCGCAAACAGCTCTCCAAATCCCCTACAGCGGCTTTTGTGTTAATTAGAAATGTATGTTTTTTGGCCTCTTCAGATCTGAGTGATTCAAAACTACAGCATGTGCAGAAAACGTGAAAATTATCGACGGTTTAAAAACTGATGGATCACAGTGATGTTGATGAAATGAAATCAATGATGGCAGCAGCAGCAACAGCAGCAAGCAGCAGAGTAGCAGTAGTGACAGTAGTAGCAGTATCAGTAGTTGTAGCAGAAGCAGCAGCAGTAGAAATAGTAATCGTAGTAGGAGTTGTGCAGTAGCAGCAGCAGCAGCAGTAGGAGCAGCACAGCAGCAGCAGTAGCAGCAGCAGCAGCAGCAGCAGCAGCAGCAGCAGCAGTAGTAGTAGTAGTAGTAGTAGTGTTAGTAGTAGTAGTGGTAAAAGTAGTAGTGGTAGTAGTAGTAGTAGCAGTAGCAGTAGAAGTAGTAGTATCAGTAGTTGTAGCAGAAGCAGTAGCAGTAGAAATAGTAGTTGTCAGTAGCAGTAACAGTAACAGCAGCAGCAGCAGCAGCAGCAGCAGCAGCAGCAGAGTAGTATAGTAGTAGTAGTAGTAGTAGTAGTAGTAGTAGTAGTAGTAGTAGTAGTAGTAGTAGTAGTAGTAGTAGTAGTTGTTGTTGTTGTTGTTGTTGTTGTAGTGTGGTAGTGGTAGTTAGTATACAAGTCTGTCTGATTGTCTGTCTGTCTGTCTATTGTTTGTCTGTATCTTGTCTGTCTGTTCTGTCTCTGTCTCTGTCTTCTGTCTGTCTGTCCTGTCTCTGTCTGTCTGCTTCTGTTCTCTTCTGTCTCTGTCTGTCTCTCTGTCTCTGTCTCTCTCTGTCTTCCTCTTCTCTCTCTTCTCTCTCTGTCTCTCTCTCTGTCTCTCTCTCGTCTCTCTGTCTCTCTCTCTCTCTCTCTCTCTCTTCTCTCTCTC
>CM060318.1:61848511-61871011 GCA_030674155.1 Stramonita haemastoma | reverse complement strand
TTTTGTTTTATTCTATTGGCTTTTCTGTCTGAATTTTTTATGTTGTATGCTACTTTTAGTCAGAGCAGACTTCTCTGCTTGTTGAAATTCTGAATGCTCTCCCAAAGAAGAATGCGTAGCCACATGAGTAGTGTCACCCTTTTAATTGGTTAGTTGGCTGGTTGGTTTGATTGGTTGGTAGGTAATTTGTTTGATTTATTTTGTTTGTCTGCGTGTCTCCTTGTTTCCCTATAATGATCATTTTGGGATTTTATTTATAAGAAATTTGCAAAGAACAAACTGTCTTATTGCTTTGGAATCTTTCACGCGCGCTGTATGCACGTGTTGTCAACACATCCAGGGTTTATCATCTCACCCGAAAGACTAACACCCACAACCACACACGCAGTCTATTCAAGAAGGAAAGGATGGAGCAAAAGTGTGGATATAAACGGGGGATGATTTTGTACACCTCGTTTTCTGAGCTGGTGAGTTACCTCTAGACAACCGATCATTGATAGAACGATTTAAAAAAACAAACGGAGGATGGGGGTGGGGGGTGTTTGTTTTGTTTTTGTCTTTCGAGTCCCAGTGTGGCAGTGAGTGCAGTGAGCTGGCGTAGGAACAAGCCAAACTAATGTCAGTGAATCATCAACCAGTCTGTCCATCAGTCGTTGGTGGACTGGTCAGTGGATTGGCTGCAGACAGTCCAGTTTTATGTCAGTCAGTCAGCTGGTGTCTCAGTTAGTTGATAAGTAAGCTTCTCAGTTATATACTTTGAGCTAACGATGAGGGACAAGCTTTCTTTGGCCCCTGGAAGGGCCTTCAGCGTATTATGGAATTTCTCGGGGCCTCTGGAACTGCTATCTGGGCGTTTGAAAATAAAGAAGAAGAAGAAAAGGAAGAAGAAGAAGAAGAAGAAGAAGAAGAAGAAGAAAGAAGAAGAAGAAGAAGAAGAAGAAGAAGAAGAAGAAGAGAAGAAGAAGAAGAAGAAAAAGAAGAAGAAGAAGAAGAAGAAGAAGAAGAAGAAGAAGGAGAAGAAGAAGAAGAAGAAGAAGAAGAACAAAACAACAACAAAACACAACAACAAACAACAACAAAACAAGAAGAACAAGAAGAAGAAGAAGAACAACAACAACAACAACAACAACAACAACAACAACAACAACAAGACTCAGTCTACCTATTTAAGAGCATTGGCATATACAGGATAAGAAAAAAAATAGCAAACCCAATCAGTACAACAACAAAAATAACGCGCACCCCACACACCCCGCAACAACAAAAAAATCTGAGGGGCTAAAATTTGCAAGTCCCATTATGGAAAGTACAAATTAATTAGTCTTCGGGTGTACAGCCTAGGCAATGATTTACGTTTCCAGCCAGCACTAAGTCGCGATTGTCACCGTTCTCCAAAGACTGTCCTTCATGAAGTCGGCAGAGCGGCCTCTGAAGCCATCTGCATTGCAAATGGACCCCGCCAGGTCAGGGACCGGACTTCTTGGTCGGTCAAAGTCACAGCCATTTTCAGATGTAGTCTCAGACATTTCGCTACTGCATGAATGATGCATAATCATAGTTTGTTGGGTCTCTGCTTGCTTGCCTGGCTGTGTGAGTCCGTCATTTCTTGCCCGTGTGTGTTGAGTCAGTCTGTCTGTCTGTCTGTCTGTTTGTCTGTCTGTATGAATGTATGTATGTCTGCCTGTCTGTTTTACCAGTGGGTTGCTATTTTTGTTTTTGCTTGATTGTATTCTTTGCCCATTGGTAGTCATTGTTGCAGCTTTTTTGTGTGGGGAGACTTTGGTTGTTGACCCCAGTGAGAGTATCTTGCCTCAGTACGGTTTGACCGGTTTACAGATGGTTTCTTTCTTTCTTTTTTTCTTCAAAACACACACACACACATACACACACACGCACACACGCACGCACGCACACCCGCACACACACGCATACACACACTCTCCCTCACTCATTCACTACAATACAACACAACACAACACACACATACTACAACACACACACACACACACACACACACACACACACACACACACACACACACACACACACACACACACACACACACACACCCAACACCACGTATTGATGCACAGGTAAGTAGCTTGCTATCACAGCATGACCCTATAGAGTCAAGTAATATAGTTGACTAAACTGTACATCTTGCCGTCCATACTGGTACAAGTAGCCTGCGCTTCTTAGAGGCAAAAGTGCTTTTAACGTGTACGCAACATGTTTTGCGTGGATCGCACACAGAGCCTCTGTTTAAAGTGTCATAACAGAGAGAGAGAGAGAGAGAGAGAGAGAGACAGAGACAGAGACAGAGACAGAGACAGAGACAGAGAGATGGAGACAGACAGACAGACAGACAGACAGACAGACAGACAGAGACACAGAGAGAGACACAGAGGGACACAGACAGAGAGACAGAAAGAGAGAGAAGGAGACAGAGACAGAGAGATGCTAGCTACACGTGGACAGACAGACAGACAGACAGACAGACTGTCTGTCACTAAAGTGTACTCTCTACAAAGACAGATGAAAACGAAGACTAAAAACAGAGTCTGGATGTTGACCTCAAGTGCAGACGACATTGAAATCGGTCATTTCACTTCTTGGGTTGTTTTATTTTTTTTCTCCTGAGAGCCAGATAATGAGTCCATATCCATCGGTCACACACACGTACACGATCTACAACTTTTGTCTGACTTCACAGACGACAACAGTGGATTGGTGGCCGATGAGCTCGATCCTCAGTTCTTCTTTGTCATCCTCAAACGCTAAGACAGCAAATTGAATGATCATTGTTGCTTGTCATATGAGTGAAAATGCGTTGCACCGCGCGCCATTAAGCATCTGACAAGTCAGGCCCAGCGCATCAGACTTCGGCGTGAGAGAGAGAATTGCTATGTTTTATTTTGTTTTCTTGCAGAAAGCAGGAGAATAGACCAAGAAGAAATAAAAAGAAAAAGAAGAAGATGACAGGAAGAAAGTGAACGTAGAAGAAACAAGGAGAGGGGTAGAAAAGAGGGAATTCATAGCCCAAAACTACCAGAAGGTGGGGATGATGTTCATACTCACAGTCCCCGGCGTCCTCACAGGGTAAGGATGGGTATCTTCATTTGGAGCCAAGCTTTTTTTCGCCATCTTCTAAGACCATACAAGGGGGTCTGGATGCTAAACTTTCCGATGATGAGATGATGAGACGAGGTCGTGTAAGAAGTACACATTTAGCACACGTTAAAGAACCCACGGCAACCAGAAAATTGTTTCTGGCAAACCTCCGTGAAAGGAAAAAACTAATACACTTACAGACAGGGATTTTTACTCCTAGTACTGTTCTTGTGGCTACGCACTCTTTTGCATGTACGCAATAGTTTATTAACATTTTAAAATGTAACACATTAAGAATAACTTTTTTTTTTTAATTTTAAATACGTGAAATATAAGTACAAGATCAGATGTTTGAAATAAACAACTTCACATTATACATAGAAAAAACCTACCAAACTGAAAGTAGTATAGGTTACAATACAATGCCTTGCAATACTACAGATCATACTACAATTCAATACAACCATTCAGCGATGACATACACACAGAAACTAAGTTCTGACTTTAATGGGGAAGACCATAATTATCTGAACAGAGAAAGTCTTTAGTTTATATTATGTTTTGTTGGCAGGCGGGACAACCTAGTGGTTTGAGTATTAGGCTTGCAATTTGACTGCTGGGATCGAACCCAGGTTCAAGCCACCGCTGAGACACCCTTTCAAGGAGATGTTACCCCTGGAGTTCAATCCAGTGCAAATATCTGTCTATCTATCTATCTATCTATCTATCTATCTATCTATCTATCTATCTATCTATCTATCTATCTATCTATCTATCTATCTATCTATCTATCTATCTATCTAAGCATATATATATATATATATATATATATATATATATATATATATATATATATATATATATATATATATATATATATATATATATAAAAGCAGAGTTGAGACGTTTATCGAAGAAAGTAATAACATTCAATCTTTAAAAATAGCTAGTGTCCTTTGGATGAAACTATCAGCCGAGGCCCCGTGTGCAAGCACACGCAAATCAACTTGCACATACCCGTTCCACCTTTCGAAAGATTAACCCATTTGTGCCGGTAAGAGCAGACAGCAAAAACATTCTCTCCCTCAATATTTTCAGGCGCATTAATGTTTATTTCCATTTGCTTTGCTGATTACGTTAAAAAAGTCATGTCGAACATAATGTGTGTGGCATTAAATCTATAGAGAAATGTACAAGATGTGCATTTTTGTCTTGATTTCCACGATACCTCTGACCTATATCGGAATGTGTGTGTGTCTGTGATGTTATTCCACGTTTATTTCCCTTTTTTTCATCAGCTATTGTGAAATCCTGGCTTTTTATGAATGATTATCTGAATCTCTCTCTCTCTCTCTCTCTCTCCCTCTCTCTCTCTCTCTCTCTCTCTCTCTCTCTCTCTCTCTCTCTCTCCTCTCTCTCTCTCCTCTCTCTCTCTCTCTCTCTGTCTGTCTGTCTGTCTGTCTGTCTGTCTGTCTGTCTGTCTGTCTGTGTCTGTCTGTCTGTCTGTCTGTCTGTCTGTCTGTCTCTCTGTCTGTCTGCCGGTCTGCGGTCTGCCGGTCGTCTGTCCTGTCTGTCTGTCTGTCTGTCTGTCTGTCTGTCTGTCTGTCTGTCTGTCTGTCTGTCTGTCTGTCTTCTGTCTCTCTCTCTCTCTCTCTCTCTCTCTCCTCTCTCTCTCTCTCTCCTCTCTCCTCTCCTCTCTCTCTCTCTCTCTCTCTCTCTCTCTCTCTCTCTCTCACGTGTACAAATAACACTGCAAAGAACGAATGTAAACAAGCAAGATAATCAGTTTTGACAAAGACACACCGTTCTTTTCGACCTGCGCGAAGAAAACGAATATTGATATTTTGTGCGTCTGCTCACACTTCAAAAACGAACTTTTGTTGGAATTTTATTTTATTTTGTGGGAACAGCAAACAAAGCAACCTAGTTGGCATCATTAACGGTTTAAAGACAAGGATGGCGGAAAACAAACAGTTCTTAAAACTGATTACCGATTGGAATGAGAGGGGAAATATTTTTGCAACATTAAATCAAGGCTTTTCTTTCTGGTTGTTTTTTTTTTTTTGGGGGGAGGTGTTTTGTTTTGTTTTTACCTCTCAGCGTTTCTTACCCTGGCCTGTTTGTCTGCATCTGTCTGTCTGTCTACGTCAATGTCTCCAATTTTACATACAGATGGTTGTTTCATTAGTATTTGGTGAAAGCTTTTATCTGGAATATTCCTCTATTTTCAAACAATAAAACTGACACGATTTATTTACGGTGCCTATACTATGAAAGGGAGGTAAAACAAACTAAATAAACTTTCAGAGATAAGAAACAAAAGCACTAAACGAATGAAACAAAAGCAAGCAAATAAACGAGCAAATTGGAGTCATCATTATGAAAATAAGCTTTGTCTCTGTCGTTTTTTGAATCACCAGATAATACACGAGTGTTTGCTCATCAACAAGAAAAAAGTTGCTTGGACTGCTAATCTCCTGATAAGAAAGGTTTGGCTTCGCTGATTGCATGCTGGGTGTGCATGTGTGTGTGACAACGCATCTCATTGACTTGACAGTTTACCCTTGTGGGACACAGAAAGCGGAACTGGATTGTGTCCATCATTGTCTCCATCCCTACAGATACCACACATAACCACATTAATTTCTAACCCATTTGTTTATCAGATGCCATCTGGTATGAAGGTAACAAATAAACCACAATAGCAACAGTCCAATTGTCTCCATCCCTACAGATACCACGCATAAACGCATTAATTCTAACCATCTGTTTATCAGATGCCATCTGTATGACTGTAAAAAATAACCCACATAGCAACAAGTCTTTCCAAGACAGAGACCAACACACAACTCCTCTGCCTCATTTTTTTAAGTCCAGCTGATTCCCAAGTGTCTGAATGGTGTCTCTCCAGACAATTTGCAAGGCAGGTATTGTCCTGACTGAACACCGTCACCAGGACTCTGACAGGCCTCAGTCACAGATGAAGGCGCCAGACACACTCTCCTTGTCAGACACCAATCTCGTTTCCCAGATTACGGCAGACCGAATTCAAGACATCGGCACCGAATTTTTATAGATGTTGGAGGTAGAGTCTGTCGAAAATGGAATAGTGAAAATGCAATGGTCTTGTTGAGTTCAGAACTAATCTCAACTATAGTCCTTGAACAGGAAAAGTGGTTACAAATTAAAACCCGCAGGTCTTGGTTTTTAGAGAGTATTTTTTTAGTTTACAAGTGTGTGTGAGTGTGTGTGTGTGTGTGTGTGTGTGTGTGTGTGTGTGTGTGTGTGTGTGTGTGTGTTGTGTGTGTTGTGTGTGTTGTGTGTGTCTGTGTGTGTCGTGTTGTCTGTGTGTCTGTGTTGTGTGTGTTGTGTGTGTCTGTGTCTGTGTCTGTGTAGTTGTGTTGTGTCTGTGTGCTGGTGTGTCTCTCTGTATCTTTTCTCTGTGTCTGTGTGTGTGTCTGTGTGCATGTGTGTGTTGTGTGGAGAGAGAGAGAGAGAGAGAGAGAGAGAGAGAGAGAGAGAGAGAGAGAGAGAGAGAGAGAGAGAGAGAGAGAGAGAGAGAGAGAGAAGAGAGAGAGGAAAGCAAGTAGGTGTATTTTATATGTGTGATTAAGCAACATTATCTTGTCTTTTTCAGACATGCTTTACATTATACTGTATTTCTTAAAACTGTTTCTTTCCTTGCTTTATACAATTGCAACTTCAGAAGAAAAGAGCAATAAAGATTGGAGTATACACTGCTCCATTGACGTATAACTTACCTTTATTTCATTTTTATTCCTCTTTGTTGGGGGGTGTTTTTGGCAGGGGAGAGGTCTTTTTTTTCTTTTTCCATTTTTTTTTTGGGGGGGAAGTGAGGCTGTTACTCTGTTGTCTATATGTGTCTTTCTGTATGTCTGTCTGCATATCTTTATTTATTTATTACTTTAATTATAAATCTATGTATCATCATTTTTATATAATTTTAATCTCTTTTTTGTTTATTCATTTTTCGTCTATTTTTTACGAGTTGTTATTTCACTGTCACAACTATGACTTTCTCTGCTTATACATTTTGTCTCTTTGCGTGTTTACAGTTTTTTGGTGTTGCTATCTTTTTTGTTTTCCTTTTCCTGTGATTTTTGTTTGTTATTGTGAAGAATTACACAGGAAAGCAGAGATTTGGTTATCTCCTTCCTCCTGTTATTTGTTTCTCTAGGGTTTTTTAAGCGTCAAGAACAACAGCAACAGCAACAACAATAGCCACAAAAACCTGTTTTGTGTTTGCTAGTTCTTCATCTTTGGAGCTAGGTTGTCCTGTTTTTCCTTCTGCATGCCTCACACAGTAGCGTAGTCTTTTTCTCTGATTAGCAATAAAAAGTATATAACCACAAGACAATAAAAATAATCATGATTCAAACAAAGATAAAGAATTCAAAATTAATAAAATATAGCAAACCATTAATATAAAAATGTCAATCAAAATTTGAACAGTCATAACTTTTCGGAAGAGTAGGCCTTTTGTGCCGGTGAGAACAGGTGACAAAATTACAAAACCGCATGCACACGAGCACTGGATGTATAAAAAGCAAATAGTTCATTATTCCATTATCCTCTAAATCAAAGAACGAATAAATAAAATACATACATATTCACATACACACATTTACGCGCATACAAACACAGACTTGAGCACGTATGCTTCCTAAGTTTTGAGCTTGTACACGAAATTACACACCAGGCTCATGAGCGTGTGTGTGAAAACTGACACAGCATGAAAGCATACAAACACGTAATTCCATCCTTTTCCATGTCATCAGCTTTTAAATTTAATTAAAAATAAGACGGGCGAACCATCTGCCTACTTTTTGTTCTTGTATTCTCCATCTTTTTAAAAAGAATTTTCGAATATGTATCCTGTTATTCAGTTCTCATGTTTTCTGGGGGGGTTCCTCCTTACATTTGGTGTGTGTGTGTGTTTGTGTGGCGCTGTGTGTGTGTGTGTGTGTGTGTGTGTGTGTGTGTGTGTGTGTGTGTGTGTGTGTGTGTGTTGTGTGTGTGTGTGTGTGTGTGTGTGTGTGTGTGTGTGTGTGTGTGTGTGTGTGTGTATGAGCGTGTACTGGCTAGTGTGTGTGTTTGTGTGTTTCTTTACGTGTTCAGTTTTTTTTCCGGTTCTGCTCTTCTCTTTTCCCCCTTCTTACCTCCCCTGTTTCTTTGCCAGTGCCGCCAACTTCCAACACAGCCCTGCCAAAAGCATGTGCCGCAACACTGTTCTTTATGGTCAGGCCTTTCCGCGGAGAACACTAAGCCGGCAGTCTTACGAGACAATCTCCCTGACAATGTGTGGCTTGTGGAAATCCTGGAACTGATGTGTCTTTGGAGAGGAGGCGAAGAAGAGTTAGAGAAAAAGAAAATGCGCAGGGAGGGAAGGGGAGGGGGGAGAGTAAGCGCATTGATTTTTTTTGGTACAATTGTAGCAGCTTTTTGGGAGGAGGAGGTTATAGAATGAGCTTTGAGTGTGTGTGTATTCATCATCATCTTTACCACCACAAAAAGCTGATGAGGACATCGACCCAAGTCTCTGACACACTTTTTCCCCATTGACTGTTGACATATATTTCACCAACTTAAAATGATATGGTACGCCGTTGAGGTAGCATTATGATCCTTTCGAGCAAATAATCACGATGCTCTAGGGTCAGTGAGAGAAGTGCTCCAATCACTATGACATAGAACTATATTTTCAGGCTCCTTAGCTTGGCCAGATCAGTAAGCATCAACAGCATCAAATACTGCTAAAATAAATATACAAAAATATTGAGATTGTGTCACAGCTAGAGCTTCCAAATTCACTGATGGTGAGATTTTATGCATATGCGACCGGTTTTGTTCACTATAAGGGTAGCCGCATTCTGACTCCGGGGATGATGTATAGATACAACACCAGTAGGCATGGCTTTTAAAGAATTTTTTGTCATTTGTCCTTACTCGCATGAGTGCTTATCTTCTGAAAGCAGAGCGGATTTTACGTGTGTGTAAGATGTTGTATTGCGTTTACAGACATTACTTGACTTATAGTCCCATCCAGGGGGTTCAGGGAGTGAGTTAGTACTAATGTTAACACCAGGAACAAATCCCTATGAATGGGCAATTTGGTGGTAGCTTGAATTCGGGCTGGATCCCACGCCATCAAATTCAGCGTATGCTTTAGCCACTAGCCTACACCATCCCTGTAAACTTTTTGAAGTAAAGACAATGACCTTTAATGTTGGTAAAAACAAAAGTGTCAGAGCCTCTCTTATCAAATGAACTACATCAGTGTTCAAAACTGTTAACGATAATGTAAAGAGTAGGGGAAGGGTGAGGCGGTTACCAATGTACTTAAAAACAAAAAATTTGTGTAATCTCTTTCTCTTCTCTACTTCTCCTCGTTCATGCTTTCTTTTTCCTTTTCTAGCACTCCATCACTTTTGGGATTTCTCGAACAAATTACGCGTCGTTACAGAAACTGTCTCTCAAGCTGGCTGGCTTAGTGCTCTCCGTGGACAAGCCATAAAGAACAGTGTTACAGTGGCATGGTTTCGTCTAAAAAAGCTTGGGGAGCTATCAACACAAGGCAAAGAAATAAAGAAGGAGGAGGGGGAGAAAGCTGATATATCAGAAAAAAGAATGAGAGGAGAAAGGACAAAAAAAGGTATACATACAATTACATAAGATTTATTCCTTTGGATTCCGTCACATGTAGTCGGTGATTATATGCCACAGGGTTGACGAGAAACTGGAGAAGCATACCAGGTATTTTTATGGCTGGTGACATATTTGATATCACCTTCTTAAAAGCTGATGAAATAAATAATATTATCCTCTTAAAGTCTGTAGAAAGTGTCACAGTCTTAAAGGCTGTGGAGATAAATCACACCATGCTAAAGGCTTGTGAGGTACTCAATGTGACAAGCTTAATACCTGGTGAGATAATTAGTGTCGCCTGCTAAGGGCTGATGAGATCGTTAGTGTCAGCATTTTAAAAGCGGGTAAGATCATTAGTGTCAATATCTTAAAGGCTGGTAAGATCATTAGTGTGGTAAGATAATACGTGTCAGTATCTTAAAAGCTGGTGATATAATTAGTGTCAGTATCTTAAAGCTGGTGAGATAATTAGTGTCAGCATCTTAAGGTCTAGTGAGATTAATTAGTGTCACCATCTTAAAAACTGGAGGCGTGATGAGTGTCACCAACTTAAGGGGCTGGCAATTTCAAAGGCTGGTGAGATAGTGTCACCTCTTAAGAGCTGGTGAGATAATTAGTGTCACTGTCTTAAAGGTTGATGAGATAATTAGTGTCACCATCTTAAAGGTTTATGGGGCAATCAGTGTAACCATCTTAAAGGCTTATGAGATGATAGGTGTCATTATCTTAATAGCTGGTGAGATAATCAGTATAATCAATTTAAGGGCTATCAGATAATGTATGTCAACATCTTCAAACCGAAGGGATAATTACTGTCACATCTTAACGACTGGAGAGGTAAGTGTCACCATCTTAATGACTGGAGAGGTAAATGTTATCATCTTAAAGACTGGATAAATGAGTGTCACCATCTTAAGACTGGATAAATAAGTGTCACTATCTTAAGACTGGAGAGATGAGTGTCATCATCTTCAAGACTGGAGAGGTAAGTGTCATCATCTTAAAGACTGGAGAGGTAAGTGTCATCATCTTAAAGAATAGAGAGGTAAAGTGTCATCATCTTAAAGACTGAATAGGTAAGTGTCACTATCTTCAAGACTAAGAATTAACATAAGGTATTCCACATCTTCGAGACTGAGAGTAAGTGTCACCGTTCTTCATACAGAGAGGTAAGTGTCACATTTCAAAGACTAGATCAGATAAATGTCACCTTCTTAAAGAGAGGTGGATAATAGATAAATAAGTCATTCTAAGGCGGAAATATTCCTTAAAGGCTGGATTTTAGTGTCACATAATCAATAAAGGCTGCACTGATCTCGTAACTATCAAGACTTGTGGAAGGTTGATGACATGAGCACCACACCTTTTAAAGCTGGTGAAATGACTACCACAGGCTTAAGGACTGCAGAGGAAAAGTGTGTCAGAGACATAGGTCAATGGACACACCAGCTTTTTGTAGTAGAAAAGATAATGATAGAAACACACACAAAAAACTCATTCTATCTCCTCCAAACCATCTCTTCTCCCCCCCCCCCTCCCAAAAGCTGCTACAAATTGTACAAAAAGAGATCGATGTGCCTACATCACCCTGCCCCTCCCTCCCTGCGCATTTTCTGTTTTCTCTAACACTTCTTGCCTCCTCTCCAAAGACACATCAGTTCCAGGATTTCCACAAGCCACACATTGTCAGGGAGATTGTCTCGTAAGACTGCCGGCTTAGTGTTCTCCGCGGAAAGGCCGGACCATAAAGAACAGTGTTGCGGCACATGCTTTTGGCAGGGCTGTGTTGGAAGTTGGCGGCACTGGCAAAGAAAGAGGGGAGGTAAGAAGGGGGAAAAGAGAAGAGATCAGAAGTGGAAAACCAAAACAAATGAGGAGAGAGAGAGAGAGAGATGAGAGAGAGAGAGAGAGGAAGAGAGAGAGAGAGAGAGAGAGAGAGAGAGAGAGGAGAGAGAGAGAGAGGAGAGAGGGGGGGGGGGGGGGGTGCATACACACATGTGGAGGAGGAAGTAAAATCACAAAAATGAAAACGAAAGAAAAGAAAACGCATGTATTCATTATTTTATAGAAGATGGCGATATCGTATAGAGGGTAGATGGTGGCTCATCGGACTTCTCTTTTTTGTTGCTTCATCCTCTGTGATGTTCCCATTCTGCTTTTCCCACTCTTCTCATTCCGATCTCCTCGCCACAGCCATAAACAGATTCGTTATGTTGCATCTTGAGGTCAGAATTCTCCAGAGAGCACAACACCATCAGGCAGCCATGGGCCACCAGCCAGAGTGGCCCTGCACTGCTGCTTGGTCACTGTGGTGGTATTCACTGGTTCCTGTTCTGGGAGAACACAATCATAACACTGCCTACTAAGCCCCCTACTAAAGGCAGTTTTAGCTCAGTCACGGAGCCAAACTGAATGAAACCCCACTCTGAGATGGCGACCACTATAACGTTCCTCCAAGGACCAGCCCCCATGAACTTCCAACCCCAAAGGCTTTGACTTCAAAACCAGCTCATCCACTCTGAAAATTAAAAAAAAACAAGAGACAATCACACACACAACCACACACA
Source organism: Stramonita haemastoma (assembly GCA_030674155.1). Taxonomy (NCBI): domain Eukaryota; kingdom Metazoa; phylum Mollusca; class Gastropoda; order Neogastropoda; family Muricidae; genus Stramonita; species Stramonita haemastoma. The sequence goes on along the minus strand of CM060318.1, from coordinate 61,858,667 downwards.
CACACACACACACACAATATATAATAATATAATATATATATATATATAGAATATATATATATATATATATAATATACATATATATACATATATACATATATATACACATACAACCCCACACGCACAACACGCACACATACACATGCACACACACACACACACATACACATGCACACACACACACACACACCACACACACACACAACACACACACACATACACACACACACCACTGGTAAACTTAGAAAAAATCTTCTAAAACCAGACTCAGAGGCTGTGTTTGCATCAGCCTTCTGTATAATTTCCTTTTGAGAGCTACTAAAACTACATCTGAGATTAATTCTGAAGTCAACAAGATCACTGCACTTTCACTATTCCAATTTCCGATACACTCCTACCTCCAACATCTATAAAAAGTCGGTGCCAATGTCTTGAATTCAGTTTGCCGTAATCTGGAAACACTACTGGTGTCTGACAAGGAGAGTGTGTCCTGGCGCATTCATCTGTGACTGAGAGCTGTCAGAGTCCTGATGATGGTGCTCAGTACGGGACAATACCTGCCTTGCAAATTGTCTGGAAAGACACCATTCAGACACTTGGAAATCAGCTGGACTTAAGGAGTGGGCGGGGTGGGAGGAAAAGGCTTGTTAGTCTTTGTCTTGAAAGCACAGTTGCTATTGTGGGTTCTTTGGTTCGTTCATAACGGATAGTTTCTGATAAGCAGATGAACTTGAAACCTGTGGTCATGTGTGATATCAGTAAGGATGGAAATGATAATGACCAAAACTCATTTCCGCGTGCACAGTGTCACACGATACGGGATAGCCTAGTGGTCAGAACATTGCGCTCGCAATTTGACGACCCGGGTTCGATTCCCGTTCGAGGGGATTTTTCCCCCTGGAGTTAACATCAGTACTGACTCCACTCTCCCCAAAAGTCCTTCGGATGAGACTATAAACCGAGGCCCCGGATGCGAACGCACGCAGAACGTCTTGCGCACGCGTTAGATCCTGTTCCGCTTTTTGTAAGAGTAGGCCATTGTGTGCCGGTGGGAACAGATGACAAGAATTACAAAAATGCATACACACGGGAACTGGATGTAAAAAAGCACATGTGCGCTTATTCCATTATCCTCGATATAAAAGAATAAATAAATAAATAAAAATAAACGAGGGGGCACTGCCCTATCAGGATGCGTTGTCTCACACAAAGGTGAATGCCCAGCAAAGCCTAGCCTTTCTTATCAGGAAATTATCAGTCTGTACAACTTTGTCCCGTTGATATTGTCAACCAGAAGGAGAAACACCTGTGCATCGTCTGGTGATTCAGAAGGCGATAAAGACAACGCTGATCTTATGTAATAAGTGCAACATTGTGTTTGCTTATTTTTTCATTTATTAGATAGTTTTTTCTTTGTTTCTGTATCATCCCCCTACTTTTGTTATTCGGTGATTTGCTGAGCTAGATAATTGTTATAGCTTTTGGCCTGGGACACAAACCACGAAAATGTTTGTATTTTCTTTTTTGTAATGGATGCGTACATATTTGTGACGCTCCACCACGAAATGAGTCGCTTAGCACATTACCCAATTTTGCGCTAGGAGCCTTTAAAGGCAAGTGGGGGTCAAGTTGTCCATTTTGTGATTTTGATTGATTATTAAACTAGATCTGTTTATTTATCTTATAATGAAATATCAAGGTATCATTATTATTCCTTTTGCCTCTAAATTTGTTTTGAAAATACCAAAGCACTCATTCTGACAACCTGTTACTAAAATAAACTTGCCCGTTTCTCATTTTGTCACATCCTGCAGTCTATCATTTCAATTTGTAATAATGTTGCACAGAATTGTCCGATTTTCAATCTGTTTTTTGTATTTGATAGCCACTTTATTCTACATTAATAGCATGTTACTAACTAAAAATTGACCTCAGGTGCACTCCGTCTCATTATGTGGTGGAGCGTCACATTTATCAACATTTCATTATTAAAAGGAAGCTATATTGTTGACGTTTTTCTTTATATTTCCGTTACAGTTCAATTTTTTTACATTTTCGAGAGGATATTATAGCATGTACAATAACCCCGACACAGCAAGTGAGGGAAGGTGGGGCGCGTGTATTTGTGTGTGTGTGTGTGTGCGTGCGTGCTTGTGTGCGTACGTGTGTGTGTCTGTGTGTGCGCATGCGTGCGTACGTGTGTGTGTGTGTGTGTGTGTGTGCGTGCGACTGCGTGCGCGCGTGCACAAATGCGCGCGCGGGGGTGTGTGCGTATGTGTGTGTGTGTGTGTGTGTGTGTGTGTGTGTGTGTGTGTGTGTGTGTGTGTGTGTGTGTGTGTGTGTGTGTGTGTGTTATTGGTTTTGAGTGTGTGCGTACACACATAATTATTATGACACCAAGACAGATACAAACAGATGTCGTGTTTAAACAGTGTTCCCGCAGTCGGAATGCGGTTACCCTAATGAAGGGCAAGAATGGCTGCATACGCAAAATTCGCACCTTTGGTAAACATTGGCGTTTTAGCTAAGTATTGAAAAATGATTAAAAAACAAAAAGTTTTCTTAATTCTGCGGTATGGATGGGGAGTTTGTGGTTATAAAGGCCTAGCAACCGTCATTAGATTCTGGTTGAACCTTTTCAAATATTTAAAGCGCTACTACCACAACCACCACCACCATCATTACCACTACAACCTCCACCACCACCACCACCATCACCACGAAACAACATCAACAGCAACAATTACGACTACAGTGATTGCCACCGCCAACCTCAGTAACAATAAATGATTGTATGACAACGTTATCCAATGTATTGACAGAAGATTAGTTGATTTGTTTTTCGCGAGATATAGATTTATGTAAGTTCCACGTATCATTATTATTATTATTGTTGTTATTATTGTTGTTATTATTGTTGTTATTATTATTATCAGTAGTAGTAGTGGTAGTAGTAGTAGTAGTAGTAGTAGTAGTAGTAGTAGTAGTAGTAGTAGTAGTAGTAGTATCATTGTTATCATTATTATTATTATTATTATTATTATTATTATTATTATTATTATCATTATTATTATTATTATTATTATTATTATTATTATTATTATTATTATTATTATTATTATCATCAGCAGCAGCAGCAGCAGCAGCAGCAGCAGCAGCAGCAGCAGCAGCAGCAGCAGCAGCAGCAGCATCATCATTATCATCATCATCGTTATTATTATTATTATTATTATATATATTATTATTATTATTATTATTATTATTATTATTATTATATTATTATTATTATTATTATTATTTATTATTATTATTATTATTATTATTATTATTATATTATTATTATTATTATTATTATTTTGATTATTATTATTATTATTATATATTATTATTATTATTATTATTATTATTATTATTATTATTATTATTATTATTATTATTATTATTATTTTATTATTATATTATTTATTATTATTATTATTTTAAGGATAGATATTTTATTCAGACTTAACTTTTGCAGGGGATAGATATGTTTCCTAGTCGACAGCACCTCTTGGATTTTCTGCCTACGTGAGCATCGAGATTGCCTCTATCTTCTTCTGTTTTCCCGTTCTCAGTGCATCGGAGTCTGCCTCTGTCTGTCTGTCTGTCTGTCTGTCTGTCTGTCTGTCTGTCTGTCTGTCTGTCTGTCTGTCTGTCTGTCTGTCTGTCTGTCTGTCTGTCTGTCTGTCTGTCTGTCTGTCTGTCTGTCTGTCTGTCTGTCTGTCTGTCTGTCTGTCTGTCTGTCTGTCTGTCTCTGTCTTCTTCTGTCTTCTCGTCTCTCTCTCTCTCTCTCTCTCTCTCTCTCTCTCTCTCTCTCTCTCTCTCTCTCTCTCTCTCTCTCTCTCTCTCTCTCTCTCTCTCTCTCTCTCTCTCTTCTCTCTCTCTCTCTCTCTCTCTCTCTCTCTCTCTCTCATCTATCTGTCTCGATCTCCATCAAGACGTGTTACCTTGCTCTCCATCTCAAATGACTGTTTGATAGAGTTACAGGTGGTGTATTGAAGTGATTTTTTGCACGTTTGTGTGTAAAGGTATGGTGATTACGTATGCTACCTTGGCTATGAACTTTATGTAGTCAATATTGTGCAAATAATAAATTCTTTTGTAATACATCACATAGAAGAAGCTAGTTTGTTGTGATTATCCACTGAAGCAAACCTGCACGTGAAATTCGGTGCTAAAGGAGCGAAATCAGCTGGTGGACCGTCACTGCCTTCCCTCACTGCCTTCCCTCACGTTAACACCACGATGCTGTTTTCACGTGACTCTTCAGCATGCCAGTGAAGTGTTGATGTGACAGCCAGGTGGGGGATGGAATTGTGACGTCATGTAAGTGTGTGTTCCTGTTTTTTCTTGTTTACATTTTTTTTCTTTAAAACAACATAAACATGGATGATGATGACGCATGTGACAGAGGCAAAAAGCTGAAATCCACATTGGATGAAATTCAAAAAAGATTTTTTTGTGGAACAGAAGAACTGACTGTCTGGCGTAACTCCCTAATTTATCGATATCTTGCCATCAGTGATCAATCTATATACATTCATGTATCAGATTTTGATCAGTTTGACACAGAGCTCTCCTCAATTCCACTGTTTCTTGCAACTCCCCCACCTGAACTATCGAAAACAGTGATTCGCTTCAGTCATAACGCCGCTAAATGCGTGACGCTAACTCTATATTTTTCTAAACAAGGCGGTGGGACTCTTCTTTGCCAAGGAAGAGATTGTGTCCTATGGGGCACTGAAGAATGTGAGAAACTAAAACATTCAGTGTCAGTGTTTTTAGAAAACAAAGACAAAGTAAACTGGGCAAAATCACTTCTGGAGACTCCACTGACCTTTTTAAATAATTTATCAATCAAAGTACCTCTGGAGGCTCCTTCCATTGACATCAACAATTTGGAGCAGCCCTGCATGAATGCTGCCCACAGCCCTGCAGACACACAGGCCTCCACTCCAGTCCCTGTCTCCTGTCTGCTATCCAGTGAGGTCACTGAAGCTGCAACATGCTCCAGCCAGGGACTGACCCTTTTTCCTCCATCGCCAACACTCAACAAGGAGACCGAGGATGAAGTTTCCCTTGGGAAAAATAAAGATGGAAAATCAACCACTCCTGTGGGGAAAAGGACTTGCAATCAGAGAAAAAGAACACTTTTTTCCTCTCAGCGGACTGCGCACACCAAAAAGACTCCATCATCAGCATGTCTGGCATGCCATCAGTCTTTGGAAGAAATCAGACATTCTGTTGATTCCTTAGCCTCAGCACAGACAGAGTCAGAAACCAAATCTGTTTCATTACTTGAAGATGCAAAGACAGCAGTAAAAAATGAGCTCCGTTTGACGATTTCAGAAAAATATGACTCACTTCTTTCGGAGCTAGGAAACTTGCAAACAAAAATCGAACATTTAGAAGAAAAAAACGCAAGATTAGAAAAAGAAAACCATTCAATAAAGACACAGCTAGGAACAATTCATTCACAGCTGAAAAAACTAAACTCAAGTAAATGTGTTTCAGTTCTTACTCAAACCCCCCCTGACTCCCACAAAGAAAGTTCTCCTTCGCATTCACATCATACAAACACTCAGACTGAGGCAGGCCAGAACAAAGGCTCTCCTGGCAAAGAGTCAGAATCCTCTTGTAGAACATCAGTCGATCCAACAGAGAAGTTGAGTGAAGTCCAGGACCACCCTGCTGACCCATCGACTTCAGTAGAAAGTCAGGAGAATGAAACTACCTTGGAATACAGTGTACCTGTAGCAAATACCTTTGGACTTCTCTCAGAATGTGATGCTGGGTCCATTACAGACCCTTCTCCACAAGCCCAGTCTATTTTTTCGAAAGAGCAAAAACTCATAGACACGTACAGCAAAAGCAGTAACACTTCTGTAGCTGAGCCCTCACCTAAGGACACACTGTCTCAAATTGCCATTCCAGACTCTGCCACAGCAATACTAGTTGGTGACTCTGTCATTAGAAACGTTGATCCTCACAGACTGGCACCACGGGAAGAGAACCTGTTCAAAGTATGTGTTCCTGGCATGAACGTTCAGGACCTTCTCACATGGCTTCTTTCACTTCCAGTAACATCCAAAATAAAATATGTTATTGTACATGTTGGAGTCAACAGTTGTCAATCTGGCCCAGTCACAGAAACAGAATGGAACAATATCATCAGACAATGCATTTCTACCTTCCCTCAGTCTACAGTTTACATGAGTTCCGTTCTTTCTGCTAAAGGACGCCATAATCTAAACAATTCCATTTTCCCTACCAATAGAAACCTCAAAGCAGCCTGTCAGCACCGTAACACTATTTTTATAGACAACACCAGCACTTTCATCACCAGCTCTGGTGCCCCTCGTCTGGCCCTTTACCTGAACCTGACACACCCTAGTGGCAGGGGAACTTCCAGGCTGGCTAACAACCTAAAGTCAGTCTGGTTCAAAAATGAACATTTGCAGAGTAACCAGACCAGTCAACAGCCAACCATCCATCCTCCTCAAGATGGGTTCTTCCATCGCCGTGTTTCCTCCCAGGGCAACTACCCCTCCATGAGGCAACCTCCTTTTCCAAACAAGCGTTACAGCAAACCCCAACGTCCTCTTTTCCAAACGCAAGACCGTTATTCCTCCGGAAACAGACAATACCAACGTCAGTTTGTTGAGTATGAACACCATGAAAACAGGACAAGATCCAACCTTGACAATAGATACCTGCTACCTCATCCAACTTCTCATGTGAGTGACCTCTCTGGAACTGTGCCGCAATTCCAAATTGGAAATCAAGCCACGCATGGCATCTCTGCACCATGTCCTCCCATGTCCTCTATCCAGCACTACCCTCCCCTTATTCCAAGAACACAAAATAATGTGTCCTTAGTTCCTCCTGAAGATCCTCACTTTAACAGAGCTAGCTTACATTCACGCTCAAGAGATCCATCGGTCTCTCTAACAGCACCTCCTCCCATGCTCCCTAGTGAGACTCATCCCTCACTTCCATGTCTGGATTTGAACAATCCTATGCCATTTAGGCCACCCCCTCATTACCCCCCTCCTTACCCCTCTCCATTTAAAGATTATTTTCACCCCTATGCCTGGAACCTCCTTTCTATGGCTTCTGAACTGATACAGCAAGGCAGGTCCCCCCATGCCCATCCCATGAGTTTGACATGATGTACACACGGTATTCCTACTAATACATGATAATGTTTCAGCATGTACGGTGGGATGTCTTGATTCCAGACCCTATCTTGGCTGCTGATAATGATTGTGGAAATTTTCTTTGATTTATTTAAAGACACTTGTGTATATTTTTTTGTCCTGTTATATTTGCTGAATCTAATATCAGATTGCTTAGTGTGTTATCTATTTTGCAGCCTCTGAATCTCATTGGCAATTTTTGTAGTTTCTTTTTTACTTGCTCTGTTGTTTATTGCTTGTTCATGTTTAGTGTCGTTTGGGGTTACCTCCCCTCCTAACTTATTGGTTATATTCACATATTATATAACTGTATTCTCCATACTCTAGACTTTAACATTATTTAAGTATCTTGTACTTGATAACCAGGGTCTTTATCCACCGTTTTGGGTTTTGCCTTATTGTTTTGTATCCTTACATAACTTTCATCGTTAACTTGTCTATTATGTCAAGTACAGTCAGCCCCTGGCTATCTAAAGATGGTCTACGCATTGGACATTTGAACATTAATCATGCAGTAAACAAAGTAACAGAATTTTCATCAATTTTATCGAATACAGGAAAAAAATTTTCACTTATTTGGCTTTTCAGAAACACATTTAACTTCTCACATTTCTGATAATGATATTTCAATACCAGGTTATAAAGTAATCCGCAGAGACCCAACCCATTTCCGTGAAACCGGTTTAGTCATTTATATTCATCAGTCGATACAGTTTAAACGCATTTACAACTTAGAAAATCATAGTGTGGAAACAATATGGATAGAAATTAAAACAAAACATTCCAAACCAATTTTCGTATGTTTTCCTTATAGAAATCCTGCAGAGACTTCAGAGTGGTTCGAAAAGTATTGTTCTATGATGGATGACATTAATGAAGATTCTAAAGATATTATATTGCTAGGTGACTTTAACATTGATTTACTAAAAACTAATAACAGGTGGACACATACATATGAGTCTTTTAATTTAAAACAATTAATAGAATCACCAACACGTGTTACTGAAAACTCCAAGACTCTAATTGACCATATATATGTTAATAATCAGAATTCCATCACTGAAATAAATGTTCCAATATTTGGTTGTAGTGATCACTTCCCCATCTGTGTTACATGGTGTAAAAAAGGGTTAAGATTTCCGAAAATTAATCACAAAGTTATCACATACAGGAATTTTTCTAACTTTGATGATGCTGAATTTCTTTCAGATCTGTTAAACTCACCTTTAAACGATGTATATCAGTGCACTGACCCTAATCAGTCCTTAGAAATATGGTACAACATTTTTTATAGTATTTATAATAAGCATGCACCATTTCAAACCAAAAGAGTCAGCTACCAATCTAAACCTCCATGGCTGACAAAAGAAGTACAAAAACAAATATACCAAAGAGATTATCTTTTGAAAAAAGGAAGCCATCAAGAATATAAAAAGCAAAGAAATTTTGTAACCTTCCTCCTACGTGCTGAAAAAAAGAAATACTTTGAAGACTTAATCAGTAAAAAGAAAGACAGCAAGTCTGTATGGAAAGCAGTCAATCTACTTACTAGAAAGAACTGTAATAAAACACCTAACGTTTTAGATGATATCTCTGCTGATGCTTTAAACCTTCATTTTGCAACTATTTCAGATAGAATAATAACTAATGATAAATCAAAAACTAATAACTTAAAAGTTTTAGAAGCCTTTTGCAGCAACAAAAATATAAATTCCGAACTAAGAATTCCATGCATGAGCGTACACGAAGTATTTACCGCTTTGAAAAGTATGAAGCAGACGGCAACTTGTGGCTTAGATGGTTTGAATAGCAAAATTCTTAAATTAGCTGCACCAGTCATAGCAGAGACACTGACTTACATCTATAATCTTTGCATAAGCAAAAATACCTTTCCAACTATTTTAAACACAGCAAAATTATTCCATTGTATAAATCAGGAGATCGAACTGATCCCTCTAATTATAGACCCATCTCAATTTTATCTGTCCTCTCAAAACCATTAGAGAAACACATTAATAAATGCCTACTTACTCATTTAAATGAAAATAGCCTTATACACCCCAATCAGTCTGGGTTCAGAGCAAATCATTCATGCCACACTGCCCTTGTTAAACTTATAGACAGATGGTTAGTTAATGTAAACAAAAAAGAATTTACAGGAGTTTTATTTATAGATTTTGCGAAGGCCTTTGATGTTATCAACCACAATCTGCTAATAAGGAAACTTGTATATTATAAACTATCTTCTGATGCCTTAAAGCTTATATCTTCCTTCCTTTCTAACAGACAACAACAAGTTTATGTTAACAAATATTGTTCCCCTTTTCTACCAAATAAATTTGGTGTACCACAGGGTTCTATCCTAGGTCCCGCTTTATTTTCTGTTTACATCAATGATCTCCCTTTATTTACAAAAGCTTCCTGTGACTTATTTGCAGATGACACCACTATTGATATTAACCATGTTAACTCGTCTCAAGTCTTCCGCAATTTGCAAGAAGATATTAATGTGCTTCTGGAATGGACTCAAATAAACCACATGGCACTTCATCCAAAGAAAACCAAATTTATGCTCATTTCCACAAGACAGAAACGACAGAACCTTAATATCGATCTACCACCGCTCTATATTGGCAATCAAAAAATAGAGGAAGTCTCAAATCACAAAATTTTAGGGATAACCATTGATAACAACCTACTATGGTCTGCCCACATCCAAAAACTGTCAAAAAACATTGCCTCAAAGGTATACCAACTCGGTAAGATAAAAAATTTCCTAACTCTGCATGCCAGAAAAATATTTTTTTATTCTTATATTCAAACTTCTATTGATTATGCATCTACATTGTGGGATATGGCCAGCAACAATCTCCTTAAATTAATAGTGAGAGTGCATAAACGCGCCATAAAGCTTATTT
>CM060318.1:61836011-61841011 GCA_030674155.1 Stramonita haemastoma | reverse complement strand
AGCCAAAACATTTTCCCCCATCCATTAGACCATGAGTGGTGGTCTGGGTGGTAGTCTTTTAATTGAGACGATAAATTGAGGTCACGGGAGATACACATCCTTATTTAGCGAATGTAAACTAACTCACAGCAACAAGAGGGTTGACCCTGGCAAATTTCTGTAGAAAAAAGCCACTCCGGTAGGGAATCAAATATACAGGTACTGGCAAAAAAAAAAGAAAAAAAAAGATAATGGGTAGGCCCTGCACTTGCGGCGACGCGCTCTCTCCGGGAAGAGCAGCCCGAATTTCACGCAGAGAAATCTGCCATGACATGAAGTGGTATAAATAAATAAGAGAGAGAGAGAGAGTGTGTGTGTGTGTGTGTGTGTGTGTGTGTGTGTGTGTGTGTGTGTGTGTGTGTGTGCGTGTGTGTGTGTGTGTTGTGTGTGTGTGTGTGTGTGTTTGTGTGTTTTGTGTGTGTGCGTGTGTGTGTGTGTGTGTGTGTGTGTGTGTGTGTGTGTGTGTGTGTGTGTGTGTGTGTGTGTGTGTGTGTGTGTGTGTGCGCAGCACATTTTACAGAAATAAAGGATACTTGTTCAGAAGTTAAAATTCAGCAACACACACACACACACACACACACACACACACACACACACACACACACACACACACACACACACACACACACACACACACACACACACACACACACACACACACACACACACACAGAAAGCTAGCTCAACAGGAACAGAGAAGAGAAAAACAAAGGACTTACATTAAAAAAAAAGCAAACAAAGCAAAAATGATTGTTTTTGTCAAGTCTTCTCTCGCACTGAAGAAATAAGCCGCTTCATTCAGCAGTTAAAGCAATCATCTTGCCATTTATTTCCATTGCTAATCGTGTCATTCTACACATATTTTCATAGCCTTCTAAACACACATACAGTTGGTATATCTGTTTCTAAGCTATATCTCCTAATACCACCTGGGGATGCCGGTGGCCTGTTAGTATAAATATCATTCCCACCCACGAACGATGTGATAGGATTTCCCTCTTTTCTATCCCTCTCTGTGTTTCTGCCTTTTTTCTTTCCTTCGTGTAATCTTCTGTTTTTGTCTATTTTCTGCTTTTCTGCTCCGTTCTCCTGCCTTTTTTCCAGACAGACGTAAAAGAAGACAAACGTATTCGCGGGGCCTGACTTGTCAGGCGTTTAGCGGCAGCAACGCAACGCATTTTCGCTCAGATAGCAGATAACAATAGTTGCTGCCTGAACGTTCGATATGGAAGAAGAAGCATCTTATCATGTATTACTTGTCAACATAATATTTTTTCTTTTAAATGTTACCCATTTCCACGTATCCTTCCATACCATAAACACATGCCTCTAACACTTCTTTTCTTTCTTTCTTTTATTCTTTTATTTCAAGTATATTGGAATAAGCATTCTTTTCATAAATTCAGGGCACTGTACCTTTCTTTGAAGATTAACTAACAGACCTACTATTTCCAGAAATCTCCAAACACGTTTTCCAGCTTTACACTGTAAGGTCAGCCCAAATCTTGTGCATGCACTCCGGTACATTGGCCCTAGTAGGTAGAGGCCACGCCCTTGTCGTGCAGCCTGTGTAGTTCAACAGTTATGTAGACAGGTCTCTTATCTATACAGGATTTCGTTTGACATCTGTACTCTTCCTAATGCAGATCGGCTGTTTCGGGTGACCTTTCATCGGCCTCAGCTGGGGAGATAAATGGAAAATCAGTTTCCATTGTGGCTGGCTGTGACGGACACTATAGCCAAGTGACTAAGACTGTTCAGTATTAATCCCATGCGTCTATGAAGTGGTGGGTTCGAATCTCGGTGGCGTGTGGAGAATACTAAGGTAGGGATTTTTACGATCTTCCCAGATCAACTTCAAATGCACGCCTGCTTGTGCTTTAATTCCCTTCGTGTATAGACACATGCAGAAGATCAAATGCGCACATTAACGATCTATTAATTCACGACGGCGTTCAGTGGGTTACGGAAACACTAACATACATCTGCATGCATGCCCTTTGCTATGCTGCCGAGGTTCCAACGAAGTGATCAGGAAATGGTTCTTTTTATCCATACACATGAAGGGGACGGGAAAGCTCATAATTTGTGTTTATGCTTGTGAAAACCTCTTATTTGCAGTGAATAGATAAATTATATATCAAGTGGGATATGGTAGGTTCTTTTGTGTAACTACGAGTAATTCTGACTACAGGGATGGTGTCTAAACACAACACTTGCATGCATGCGTTCTTTTTTTCTTTATTATTTGCTTTTTTCCTTTAGCTGTTGTGCTAAAATATGTCCGGCTCTTCTTACAGTCCAGTTCCTCTCGTGCCATTTCCATAGAAACGGCCAGCAATCGTGAGATAGAGAACGGTCATCATTACGTGGCCATGGTCTTGACCTCTTTGCAAAAATCCTGAACTTTGCCTGCCCAAGAGATAAAGAGCTGACCTCGCAGGCTTAAATTTGGAACTTGAAGGTATCAAGAGACACTAAATTGGTACCTTCACATCTTGACACGTGAATTTGGCCAGGAAAGGGGACTGAGTAGGGTGCACAGGTGGCGTGTGTTGTCAACGTAAAACTTGTTTTGGTAACTGCAAGCGGACAAAAGCTTTCTGTCCAGTGCATCATGAAGATCCACTTTGTTTTCTTGATCTGTCTGGGGCTGGTGTGGGCCAGACCGGGTCCTGAGCTCGAGGTGAGTTTGTCTAGATATAGAAGTAAGCAATCCCCGAAGTCGGAATGCGGTTACCTGATTGGTGAGAGAAAAAACGGTCGCATTTGCGAAAAGTTTCACAAACGGTGAACCTCGCCGGCCTAGCCTAGGAACGAATACATAGAAGGGAAGAAGAAAGATGCTTAGGAAGGGAGATGACACCATGGCTAGGCGTTCAGATGTCTAGCATGTAAACGGTGAAGTCTTGGGTTTGATTCCCAGCCTTGCTTGCAATCTCTTTCCAATTTGACGAAAAAATATAACTGAATATCAAGTCCTTCGAATGAGTCCATGAACGAAAGCCCCGTGTGTGAATGCACGCAAAACATCTTGCACGCACGTTAAAAACCCGTTCTGCCTTTCGAAAGAGCAGGCCATTTTGTGCCGGTGGAAAAGATGACAACACCAACTCTCCATTGCATTGGTATATTTCATCGTATTGTGTGCTACTAAGACATGGAAACTGATTGTAGATTTTGCAAAATAAAATTTCCGTACATTGGAATTAGATTCTCATTGCAAAGTGATATTAATAAGTTCACATGCATACAGGTGTGTTTAGACTCTATCCACGAAAATGGAATGTGGGTACCTAAATAGGGGGGGGGGAGGAGGATCGCATACCAAAAAACACACCATTGGTGAACTTCAGAGACCTAGCCGAGGAATTAGAAAAAGATTTAGTAGTTTAATCGAGGTATTACCTGACCATAACAACGTAGGTCTATGTTCTTGACCAATGCCAGCAGCCCTGCTTATTGACCAGTACACTGTATCAGTGTTGGACGCGTTAAGTCATGGCAAAATGCTCAGTGTATGTAATATTTAGTATTTTGCGATGAGAATATAATTTTAATGAATGGAAATTTTTTATTTTGCAAAATCTACAATCAGTTTCCATGTCTTAATAGCACACAATAGGATGAAATATACCCATGCAATGGAGAGTTGGTGTTTCAGAAAGATACGTCGACCTTTGATACGGGTTTCTGTTTGAAATAATGTTGTTTTGCTTTTGCTGCCATTGAAAAGATTTTTTTTCGTTTATGTGCTAGAGCTCTGGTGTTTACTAGTCATGGCAGTTTTGCGTATGACACCGGGTTGTTTTTTTTCTTTTATACCATGAAGGTAGTTGCATTCTGACTTCGAGAATACCGTTGGTAATTCAATCTACTAATTTTACCAGGACAGTCGGAAGATACATACCCACTCTTTCCTATTTTCAACTGTCGTGGGTTCTTCTCATGTTCGCAAGTCTGCAAGTACACGGGTTCGACTTGCTTAAAGTCTCCTCCGAAAGATTTGACATTTACTTTGATTTTCTCGTCAAAATGGGAAGAAAGAGGGAAAGACTTGAAGAGAATATCTTATTTTGATCTCTCATTCCTGATGATGAATCCTATGTAAGTGAGTATTCGAAGAGTTTCCAATGTTTTTGCACAGAAAGCTTTTTATCGGTAGTAATAGTAGGGAGGTAGAAACCAAGTTGCCGAAAAATGAAATGTACAGAAGGATTAGAGACAGATGGGAATGGAGAGAGCTAACAGAGCATCCATCAGTGGCTGCCATCAAGAGTGATGTCGCCGATGGGTAAACTGGTGATGGTAGGGCTGTGGCTGAACATCAACTTGCTTTATCTTAATTACGAGTATGGAATGTTCTTGTTCACCGGCTACTGGGCTATCATATCGTCTGCCAAGTGAGATAAGTGATATTTCCTCTCTAGTGCTAACTGTGCTGATATGGTCTTAAAATGCGTTGAGCAGAGAGCGTTCAAGATATTGTGAAAAGTGTGGAAGATAGAAGGCAACCTTGACAAACTCCAAAATAAGGTATGAAACCACCCTCCAACAAAATCATTTGTAAGTACAACACTGCCTGCTGTAATAAAACAAACAAATTTACAATGCAATTGTGATGACGTTCTATCTATTATTAAAATGTTCCGTTATTGACCATATGTCTTTGCCACTACAAAAGCCTTTTTGAAGTCTATGAAAACTTGATGCAAGACCTTTCTCCAATGTTGGAGGTGTTTGTCACAGAGCAATAACAAGTTAAGCATCTGCTCATTGGTACTACTACCTATTGAGAAATTAGGAGAGTCTTCTACAAACAATTTATAGAAGAAAAAGAACAAAGAAAACAGTAATTCAAACATACTTTTACAGAGTTTTTTCCTGAGATGTAAACTTCAATTTTACTTTTAATTATGTGTGGGAGTGGATAATGGTGTCGGGTAATTTATCTCATACAC
>CM060318.1:61808511-61831011 GCA_030674155.1 Stramonita haemastoma | reverse complement strand
GTGCGCCTTAGCTTCAGTAATCCCCACAGTTCACCCAGCTGTGAATGAGTACCTTCCTTCTTTAGAAGGTCAGGGATGGTAAAGCAGCGACGGAGAGGAAATGGGCACCACCCTCAATATGCTGGCCCTCGGAGAAGCTCAGCTCTCTGACACCTACCTCGCTCCCCAATGACCGCATAGGTTATGGGAACACCTTTACCTTTTACCAGTAACCAACCATCACCGTAACCTGTGTGATTTTGGGGGTACAAGGTTCTGTCATGTGTTTTTGTTTTGTCTCATCAGGTGCGCAATGCATCATCAACCCCAACCGCAAATGGCCCAGTGGTATCGTCTACTACCGTATCAGCAGCGTGTTCCGTAAGTAGTGTCAATGTTTATGATTATAGTGCATTTGTGAACAAGTGTGTGCGTGTGTGTGTGTGTTCAAATTCATTAACGTCTTTCACAATTGTGATATTAGTGTGTGTGTGTGTGTGTGTGTGTGTGTGTGTGTGTGTGTGTGTGTGTGTGTGTGTGTGTGTGTATTGTTTGCGTGCGTGTGTGTGTGTGTTGTTGTGCGCGCGCGCGCGCGCGCGCGCGGTGTGTGTGGTGTGTGTGTGTGTGGATGGGGATAGATGCTTGTGTATGTGTTTGTGCTTGTGTTTGTGTGTGTATGTGTGTTGCTGTATGTGCATGTTTGTTTGTTTGTTTATTTGTATGTGCCTGTGTGTGTGCGTGCATGAAAAATGCTAACATTTGAGATTTATGTCCACCATTTCTAACTTGTTAGGTGCTTGAAAATACTTTAAAAGTTGTTTTTCTTAACTGATCAATGCAGAGTAGTAAAGCTGATAATTTCCCATTCAAAGTCCATGGTTTTATGCGGTTCTTTTATCATTCATGATTTCCTCCTTCTGTTCCTCCTCCCTCCCACCTCCAGATCACAGCACCACCCGCGTCTCATTTTTTTTCTTTTTTGTTCCTTGGCTGGTTCTTCGAGGTTCACCAATGGTGATATTGTGTATGCAACACCCCCCCCCCCCCCCACACACACACACCATTTAGTTGGCCACAGTACAACTTCCAGGACTGTGTCTACACATGACATGTGTATCTATATTTTTTTCTAATGTTTGTCATCCGTTCCTACTGACACGTAAATGAACTACTCTTCGAAAGTCAGAGCAGGTTTTTTAACGTGTGCGCAAGATGTTCTGCGTGCATTCCCATAACTTGGCCTCGGTGTATGGTATCATCCAAAAGACATTGACAATCAGTTTGTTTGGGTTTTTTTTCGTCAAACTGGGAAGAAAAGGCAAGGCTGTGAATCGAACCCAGAACCTCAAGGTTTATTGTTAGGTTAGTGAACATCGGAACTGTCCTGCCAGTTTCCATCTTTGTATTGCTTATTTGGCTGCTTGCTTGCTCGCTCACTTGCTTGCTTGTTTAAATTGCTTGCTTGTTTCTTTCTTTTGTTTAGTCTAATTTCACAATGTGGACAGGTAACTCAGTGGTTAGAGTACTCGCTATCCACAGCTAAGAATGAGCACCATTAGGCGTGATTACCAAGTGGATGGGTGACCATTTGCGCGCCTTGGCTTTAGTACAGTCCCCACAGTTCACCCAGCTGTAAATGGGTATCTGCCCTCTTAAGGGTCAGGGAAGGTAAAGCAGCTAGGGAGAGCAGATGGGCGCCGCCCTCAATATGCGGCCCCTTGAGAAATTGAGTTATGTGACATGTCGCACCTCAGCAACCACATAGGTTATGGAAACACCTTTATTTTTTTTACATTTTTGATGTCATAATATGTGAAGACTCAATGAAATGATATGAAATGGAATAAATTATAAATAAATATCTATCTATATATCTATATATATATTTATTGTACTTTATATATAGATATGATATAGATATATAGATATACAGATATATAATATAATATTAACTATATATATATATATATATATTACCCTTAGACTGGCGAGTGTGGGGGCACCCATGAAAACTTGACAACCAGTTCCCTCCATTCCTCTCTTGTTCTGCCTTTCTCAGGGTTTTGTTGAGTTCTAGGCCTGTCCAGTCGCTGATGTTGTCCTCCCATCTCTTCTTTGGTCTGCCTCTTTTTTTCCTCCTTGGACAGTGCCTTGCAGTATTGTTTTTTTGCAAGTCCTTTTGATCTTGTGACATGCCTGTATCATTTAAGTTTACGCTTCTTTACGATTGATAGAAGATTTTCATAGGGACCAATGGTTTGCTGGATTCTGTATATATATATATATATATATATATATATATATATATATATATATATATATATATATATATATATATATATATATTGCGTGCTCTTTAGCGTCTACCACCAGAGCCACGATTCTGGAGGCCATGCGTGAGATGGAATCAGACACCAAGCATGGCTCTCAATACTGTGTGCGGTTTGTGGAGAGAACCACCCAGCATGACTACGTCTACATTCAGAAACACACCGGGTAGGACTCTCCATGTGTGTGTGTGTGTGTGGTGTGTGTGTGTGTGTGTTGTGTGTGTGTGTGTGTTGTGTGTGTGTGTGTGTGTGTGTGTTGTGTGTGTGTGTGTGTGTGGTGTATTGTGTGTGTGTGTTGACTCTGTGTGTGTATGTGTGTGTATGTTGTGTGTGTTTGTTTGTGTGTGCTGTGTGTGTATGTGTGTGTGTGTTAAAGTGGATGGGTGGGTGGGCGCGTGTGTGCATGAATATTTTGTGTTTCGTTGGTTTTCAGTGTGTGCGCGGTGTAGAAGCTGTCTTTTAATATCTTCATTTAGCTGTTGATATTTTATTAATTTTATTGTCGTTGTTTTGGGCGGAGTTTCTTCTTCTCCTCTCTCTCTCCTTCTCTCTCCTCCTCCTCTCTCTCCTCCTCCTCTTCTCTCTCCTCCTTCTCTCTTCCTTCTCCCTCTTCCTTCTCTTTTTTCTCCTTCTCTTCTTCCTCCATCATCATCTTCTCTCTTCTTCTTCTTCTCTTTTCTTCTCTCTTCTTCTTTCTTCTTCTTCTTCTTCTTCTTCTTCTTCTTCTTCTTCTTCTCTTTTTTTCTTCTTCTTCTTCTCTGCATTCTTAGCGTTTTGTTTTTGTATTGTTCTTCTTTGTATCCTTTTTTACCTTTCTTTTCTTTTGCGTTCTCCGTTCTGTTTTGTTTTAGTTTCTCTCAATATCGTTTTTTACCTCTTCTTCGTCATTCTTCTTTTCTTCCTTTTTTTCTCATTTTCTTTTCCCTTCTTCTACAAATTCCTTTTTGCTGGTTTCTTTGAGAGAAGAGATGCGCTAAAATTGGGTGTTTATCCTTTTTATATGCTGGCTTTGCCGTCATTTGCAGTTTTATAAGTGGATGATGTCCTTCTCTCTGTCTGTCTCTGTATCTCTGTCTATCTCTCTGTCTGTCCGTCTTTCTCTCTCTGTCTCTGTCTCTGTCTCTCTCTCTCTCTCTCTCTCTCTCTCTCTCTCTCTCCTCTCTCTTCTCTCTCTCTCTCTCTCTCTCTCTCTCTCTCTCTCTCTCTCTCTCTCTATATATATATATATATATATATATATATATATATATCTGTCTCTGTCTTTTTCTCTGACTCTCTGTCTGTCTATCTCTCTCTGTCTCTTTCTCTCCATCCATCCATCCATCCATCCATCCATCCATCCATCCATCCATCCATCCATCCATCTATCTATCTATCTATCTATCTATCTATCTATCTATCTATCTATCTATCTATCTATCTATCTATCTATCTATCTATCTATCTATCTATCTATCTATCTATCTATCGTTCTATCGTTCTATCGTTCTATCGTTCTATCGTTCTATCTTATCTTTCATCTATCTATCTATCTATCTATCTATCTATCTATCTATCTATCTATCTATCTATCTATCTATCTATCTATCTATCTATCTGTCTGTCTGTCTGTCTGTCTGTCTGTCTGTCTGTCTGTCTGTCTGTCTATCTATCTATCTATCTATCTGTCTGTCTGTCTGTCTGTCTGTCTGTCTATAGAGGGGGAGGGGTCTTGATACAATCTTTGTATTCTTTTTTTATATCATAATAACTATAATCCCTGACAAGGGTGGGTACTGCATGCATAAAAAACACAGCAATGTTTACCTCTTATCAAAGAAATATAGATAGATGACAATAACGATTACAACAACACCAACAACATCGACAATGATGATGACGAAGATGACGATAAACAACAGAAAGTGATGATGATTCCTATCGTTGATTCTTCAAATTTCTTTTTTTTAACATTTTTATTCAATTTTGCATGTTAGATATTAAAGAAATGAAGTAACACGATACATGAAATGAAATAGAAGATGTTGATGCATAATCATAACACAATAGAACACCATCTCAGAAAATACCCTCCTCGATTTTTTCTTAACCTTTGTATTCAATTTTGCATGTTATTTATTTTTTTAAATGACACATGAAATGAAATAGAAGATGTTAATGCATAATCAAAACACACAGAACACTATCTCACAAAACACCCTCCTCAAGTTTTATTTTTTAAACATTTTTTATTCAATTTTGCATGTTATGTATTTAAAAATACGAAGTTATATGATACAAAAAATGAAACAGAAGATGTTGATGCATATTCAAAACACAACAGAACACTACCTCACAAAATAACCTTACTCAAATTTCTTCTTTTAACATTTTTATTCAATTTTGCATGTTATATATTAAAGAAACGGAACTACATGGTACATGAAAATGAAACAGAAGATGTTGATGCATAATGAAAACACAACAGAACTCTACCTCACAAAATGCGTTCCTCGAATTTCTCTTTTTTTGAACATTTTTATTCAATCTTGCATGCTACATGGTTTTAAAAAATGAACTTACATGACACATTAAAATGAAATAAAAGATGTTGATGCATAATCAAAACACAACAGAACACTATCTCACAAAATACTTTACTCGAATTTCTTTCAGCTGCCACTCCAAGATTGGCAGACAGGGGGGTGCCCAGGAGTTGTCTCTGGGCACGGGGTGTGAGGGCAAGGGCACCATCATGCACGAGCTCAACCATGCCCTGGGATTCTGGCACGAGCAGAACCGCTACGACAGAGACACTTACATCACTGTCCATACTGACAACATTGCTTCTGGTACGGTGAACAATTATTGCTCCTTTGTTTCTGGGTGTTGTGGAGGGTCTGGCGGGTTAGTTGGTTGGCTGCGTCTGACTGTGTGTGGGGATGATGGGGGAGGGGGAAGGGGTATATGTGTGGAGTGTGTGAGGGAGGGAGAGGTAGAGGGGATGTAGGGTAAGAAAAATAAGAATGTTTTGAAAGATTTGCTTTTCACAGGAAAAAGGCAGATAGATGGACGAGAAAGGCAGAAAATAAGCAAGAGAGGTGTTAGAAACTTAAGAAGACGAAAAAACAGATAGAAACAAAGAGAGTGATAGACAAGAGGGAATTTCTAGCACACGAATTTCCAGAAGGTAAGGGAGGGGTACTATCTATACTGAAAGAGCTCCCTGGCATCTTCACAAGGGGTGGAGGGATAAATTTATATATGATTATTGTAAAAGCCCTGGGTATCCCCAGGGGAGAGAACTTTAAAGTTTGATACGCTTACACTTCTGGTTGTTTCGTGCTTACTTTTCTATTACAGTGGGTAGAAAAGCCTGGTGGTTAAGAGCGTTGCGCATTGCGCTCATGAATTGCTGATCCGGGTTCAAATCCTGTTCAAGGTGATCTTTCTTTGGTTTGTAGTTAACAACTGTGCAGAACCCAATCCCTCTCCCCCCCCCCCCCCCCCCCCCACCCGCCCAAGAAAAATGTCACTTCAGATGAGATTGAAAACCGAGGTCCTGTGTGCAAATGCACATGCACAGAACACAGAACATCTCGCGCACATGTTCAAGCCTGTTCTTCTGTTAAAAGTGTATGTCATTGTGTGCCGGTGGGAACGGATGAAAGCATTTACAAAAAAAAAAACCTACATAAACCATGGGTACTGGATATAAAAAAGTCACATAAGTGTTTATTCCATTATCCTACTTATTCATTCTTTTATATCGAGGATAATGGAATAAGCACTCATGTGCTTTTTTTAATATCCAGTCCCCCTGTGTACGCAGCTTTGTAAATCTTGTCATCTGCTCCCACCGGCACACGATGGCCTACTTTTACGAAAACCGGAACAGGATTTCACGTGTGCGCAAGATGTTCTGCGTGCAGTCGCACACGGGGCCTCGGTTTATAGTCTCATCCGAAAGACTTTTTGCGGAGAGTGGAGTCAACACTGATGTTAACTCAAGAAGACAAAATCCCCACGAATGGGAATAGAATCCGGGTCGTCAAATTGCGAGCGCAATGTTCTGACCATTAGGCTATCGTGTCCCCTTTTTCAGTTCACCAGCACGATTTCGCGAAGCGTACGACTCACGACATGACCACTCTGGGTACTCCCTATGACTTTGGGTCTATCATGCACTACGGGGCCTACACCTTTGCTGTGGACAAGTCCAAGCCCTCGCTGTCCCCCAAGCCTGGTCACGCTACTGGAGTGACCATGGGTCAGCGTCTGGCCCTCAGTACCCAGGATGTCACCCGTATTCAGAAGCTGTACCAGTGTACCGTGGGTAGGTTTGAGATGAGATGAAATGAGATGAGGTGAGATGAGATGAGATGTGTGTGTGTTGTGGGTAGGTGAGTGTGTGTGTTTGTTTGTGTGTGTGTGTGTGTGTGTGTCTCTGTGTGTCTGTGTGTGTGAGAGAGAGAGAGAGAAAGAGAGAGAGAGAGAGTCTGTGTGTGTATTTGTGTGTGTGAGTGTGAGTGTGTGTGTGTGAGAGAGAGAGACAGACAGGCACACAGACACACAGACAGTCAAGCAGGCAGAGATCTCGCATTCTTCAACTTCGCATTCTTCTTCTTCGCACTCTTATTCTTTGCATTCTTTGCATTCCTCTTTTTTGCATTCTTCGCATTCTTATTCTTATTCTTCTTTGTAATTCTTCTTTCTCTTCTTTTTCTTTCCATTTCTTTTTCTTCTTCATTCTTTGTAGTCTTCTTTTTTCCATTCTTCTTCTTCCTCTTTTTTTGCAATCTTTCTTGTCATCGTCGTTGTCATCGATGTCGTCGTCGTAGTGACTGTTCTGTCATTAATGTGAACAATTTTGCTTTCAGATACCTCCCACATCACCCACCCCTCAACTTCTCGTGAGTAGAACCTCTCACCTTGCTTATATTTATGCTTTAAGATCAAATGCGTGATTGATTACTTCAAATACACTCTGTCTCTGTCTCTCTCTATCTCTCTGTCTCTTTTCCTCTGTATGTCTCTGTCTGTCTCTCTCTGTGTCTCTGTCTCTCTCTCTGTGTCTCTTTCTCTCTGTGTCTCTTTCTCTCTCTGTGTCTTTTTCTGTGTCTCTGTCTCTGTCTCTGTCTATCTCTGTCTCTGTCTCTCTGTCTCTCTCTCTGTCTATCTCTCTGTCTCTCTCTCTGTCTCTCTCTCTGTCTCTGTCTCTGTCTCTGTCTCTGCTCTCTCTCTCTCTCTCTCTCTCTCTCTCTCTCTCTCTCTCTCTCTCTCTCTCTCTCTCTCTCTCTCTCTCTCTCTCTCTCTCTCTCTTGTAATTTTGCATTTTTGTTTTCTTTTTTGTGTGTTTAATGCTGGTCTTTTTTCTTTTGGCTTGCTCTTTTTTCTTTAAAAAACTGGTTTTGTTTATTTTTCTTTGTTTAATACTTGATTGTTTATATGTGTGTGTATGTATGTCTATGTGTGTGTGCGTGTGCGTGTGTGTGCGCTTGTGTGTGTGTGTGTGTGAGTGTGTATGTGTATGTATGTGTGTGTGTTTGTGCGTGCGTGTGTGTGTGTGTGTGTGTGTCCATTTCATAAAGAACGTTTGTCAAAGCAATATTTCTTCTTTTTTTTAAAATTTAATCTTATTAGAATGTTGTATTTTTAAAAATCTTAAAAAGACAATACAATACTGGCTCAGTTTCTTTGTTCATTTTTGTGGTTGATTTTGTTTGTCTGGGCATGGGGTGTTGTTTTGTTTTGTTTTGTTTTGTTTCTGGAAGCTCAGCTGTCTAAAGATATTGTTTACGCGCGTAAGTGTTTATCTTTGATTGCTTAGCTCCCAAAAAATATGTTTGTTTAGTTGTCTGTGTTTACTTTCTCCGTTGTGTGAGTGAATGTGTTTGGGATGTTAACAAGTAGGCGAGAAAAACACTGTCTTGGAAATTTATATCCCGAAATGGAAAGGACGAGTATAGGGAAGAGAGAGGAAAAGTGGTCTTTTTGTTGTTTTCTCTATCATTCTTTGTAGTTTTTTTACTTTTTCGTTTTCCTTTCATGACTTGCTTTTGCCTTTGTTTCCCTTGATTATTTTTTGTTTGTTTGCTTGTTTGTTTGTTTGTCTACTTGATTGATTGTTTGTTACCTCAGAATAAAATCGGTGAAGCTTCCAGGGAAAACACGCAAATTAAAAGGAAAACATTCAAGCAAAAAAATGAAAATATGAAAATATAACAACGGATAAAAAAAATGATTGCATGTTAGTCTATCTGCTGACCTGTTTCCCCTTTCTTTTCTTTTTCCTCTTCTTTCCATCTCCTCAATCTTTGGCATTGTCCGTTTTCTGTCTTCTTTTTATTTTTATCTTTTCAATTCTCCCAACTGTGGCTTTGTGTGCGACTTGTTTTATCATTGTATAACTGACTGCTTGCTTTTGAAAGTAAACAGTCATTTTATCATTAGCTTCGTTTCCGTTTCTCTTTTGCTTTTTGTTAAACTGTAAACATCAGAAACCGAGTACTTCATAAAAATGCAGTTGATTAATTTCCTCTATTAAGGATGATAAATTCCATGCATAATCATAAGTTTGGTGGAAGATCGAATACCATCACAAAACATCGAAATGATTTGTGTCTTTCCTCGCCTAGACCTCCGAACGTTTGCGTATGAGACGGTATTTTCCCACCATTATGATAACCATATTCCGACTTAGGGAAAATGATATCGGAACACAACATCAGTGTGCATAAAACAAAACAGTACAGTACAAGACGGTATATAACATTACAATATAGTACAATACAATTCAGTACAATGCAATAATGTGCAGTGTAATACAATACAGTACAAATGCAATACAGTAAAGTGAAGTACATTACAATGGGGTAGAATGCAATACAATACACTATTATAGTACAGTACCAACGAGTATTATACAGTACACTACAATATAACACCATACCAGATAGTACAATACAATACTGCACAACACTACACAGTACAATCCAATACAACGCAATACAATACAGTAATCACAAGTTAAATACAATGCAACACAATGCAATACAATACAATACAGTACATCACAATACAGCACAAATCAATACAGTACAATACAATACAGTACTTATCAGTACCATACAGTACAATACAACACAGTACAGTACAATATAGTAAAATACAATAGAGTGCAATAAAATACAGTATAATGCAATGCGGTACAATATAATATAACGCGATACGATACAATCATGATACATTACAATACAAAGCAATGCGATGCAATAAAACAATACAATACAACAATACAATACAATACAATACAATACATACAATACAATAAATACATACATGTAATAAAACGATACAATACGAAAATCCAACACAATGCAATACAATACTATAAATACAAAACAAGACAATATAATCCAATATGATTCAAGTGTGTGTGTAAATTTTGTTTGACGTTATATTGGAATGCTTTTAAAAACATATCTTAATCATGTATTTTCTTCGTGTTTTGATTTTTAAAAATATTTCTCATCACTCTATATATGTGCCTGTCAGTGCTGTAAATGCCCTTCATGGGATGATTAAAGTGCTTTTATTTCGACTTGCATACAATCCATGGCTTTATAGATTTATGACCACTGCGGGGAAAAATCTCATACAAAAAAAAATCAACCAACCAACCAACCCTACATACACACACAACTAAGCAAGCAAGTATTCAACCAGCCACACCTATGTTATTGGTGTTAGTGTTTTTAGATTTTGACGTGACTACAGTATATGGCTTTAGTGATTTATGACCACTGCGGGGAAAAAATCTCATACCAAAAAATCAACTAACCAACCAACCAACCCTACAAACACACACACACACACACACACACACACACACACACACACACACACACACACACACACACACACACACACACACACACACACACACAAAACAAGCAAGTACTAACCAGCCAAAAAAAACCTATGTTGTTGATGTTGCTGTTTTTAGACAACATCGTCAACTGCAACTTTGATGGAGGGCTGTGCGGAATGACCCAGGACAGTCACGACAACTTTGACTGGACACGCAAAGCCGGCAGTACCAGCACTGCAAACACTGGACCCAACGCTGACCACACAAACAGTGCCGGTAAATAATAATAATAATAATAATAATAATAATAATAATAATAATAATAATAATAATAATAATAATAATAATAATAATAATAAGGCTTGTATCAATGTGTTTTTGTTAGATGATAATTATGGTTGCTGTGTTGTGTTGTATTGTGTTGGGTAGTGTGTGGCTTGTGGTGTGAAGTGGTGTGGTGTGGAGTGGTGTGGTGTGGAGTGGTGTGGTGTGTGTGTGGTGTGGGTGTGGTGTAGTGCTGTGGTGTGGTGTGGTGTGGTGTGGTGTAGTGGTGGGATGTGGTGTGGTGCGGTGGAAATGTGGTGTAGTGGGGTGGTGGGGTGTAGTGTGGTGTGGTGTGGTGTGATGAAGTGTAGTAATGTGGTGTAGAGTGGTGTGATGTGTTGTGGTGTGCTGTGCTATGTTGTGGTGTGCTGTGCTATGATGTGATGTAGTGTGATGTGATGCGGTGTGGTGTTGTGTGGTGTGTGTGTGCTGCGCTGTGCTGTGCTGCACTGTGCTGTGCTGTGCTGTGCTGCGCTGTGCTGTGCTGCGCTGTGATGCTGACGATTGACTTGTCAAGATCATGGACTTTCAGCATCAGGATAGCTAATTGCTTTACTTGTCAGTGTCATGCTAACAGACTGATTATTCATGATCATGTTGTTTGGGTTTTTTTTCTTGTTCCTCAGCTAGATCTCTGAGGTTCACAAATGGTGAGATTTTGCGAGTGCGACCATTTTTATCCACCATGAAGGTAGCTGTATTCCATCTTTTAGGCTGTGTGCTGGGTATGTTCGTGTTTATGTAGCACAACGATTGCTGATATAAATATTGGGATCTTAAACGTGCATTATTCGTCTTCGTATTTTTGTATAAACGCAGGAAATTAATGCACTGGCAGGTCTACACTTGAAGTTGACCTGGAATATCGTCTAAATCCTTATACCCTTAATTCACCAGACGCTGCCGAGATTGAGACGCACGTTCTCCTGGCCCCATTGAGATTAAAGTAAAACGGTCTTAACCACTCGGCTACAGCGTCCGTAAGATCGTGATTGATCGACTTGTCAAGATCACGATAATGACTTTCCATTATCATCGACATAAAATAATAGATAAATAAGTAAATAAATAAAAATAAAGAATAAATAAACGCAGAAATAAAACATTGTCATAATGACTGTCTTGTTAATATCACGATGAATAATACTTACTCAAGATCACAAACCATGACTATTATAGATAACCTTACCCAACCCACACCCTCCCAATCCACGGCTTTGTGTCTTGCAGGCTACTACATCTACGCGGAGGCCAACAGTCACCACCGTCAGAAGGCCCGTCTGCTGACCAGCACAGTCAACGGTGGTCACTACTGCATGGACTTCTGGCTCTTCCAGCACGGGTCCCAGGAGGGCAACTTCCAGATCCTGGCAGCCGGGTCCCGGATCCGCGAGCAGGCTGTGAAGACGGTGTCCGGAAACCAGGACAACTCCTGGAGACACTACAGAATCAACCTGAACGTCCCCGCTTCCTTCCATGTGAGTGAGAGGGGAAATTGGTGGTTGGTGGTTGGTGGTTGGTGGTTGGTGGTGGGGGGAGGGGGGTGGTGGAGGGGGGTTGGTTGGGGGTGGTTGGTGGTGGTGGTGGTGGTTGGTTTTGGTGGTGGTGGCGGTTGGTGGTTGGTGGGCGGGGGGTAGTGGTGATAGATTTCGTCGTCGTCATCGTGGTCATTGTCGTCATTGTCAAGATGATAATAATGGTTGTGGTAGTGGTGGTGGTTGATTGTGTTGGTGGTGGTGGTGATGGTAGTTGTGATGGTGGTGGTAGTGGTGGTGGTGAAGATGGTTGGTTTGTTTTGAAGCGACGCGCTCTTCACCGGGAAGAGCAATCCGAATTTCAAGAAGAGAAATTTGCCGTGACTTAAGAGTGGTATAAGTAAATAAAATAGACAAATGAAGAAATTAAAGGTACGGAAATTTACAAAGCCTAAAAAAGCATGCTAAGGAAGAAGCAAAACACAATCTCTTCCCTTCTGTCCACGCCGCATCCTTCCCCACCTCCCCATCATTAGCTCAGACAGCAACCATACCACGCTTACAAGTAGGCCTACATTTTATCTGCCCACGCACACGTGAGGGCCTGCAGTAAGCAGCAAAGATCAGAACAAAAAGGAACAAAATAAGAAAAAAAATCTAAGAACTAAATAGCAGTACAAACTAACCAAACAAGCGAAACAAAGCATACCTTTCTTGTGTGTCTCAAACGCGAGAAAGGAAAAGAAACTAGAAAAAAAATAATCATATAAAAACCAAAGACTGTAAATATATATATATATAATAATGTATATATATATGTATATATACATATATATATATATATATATTATACACACACATATATATAATTATATATATAATAACAAAACACATGCAATAAGTAACTACCAACCATCCCCGGAAGAAAAAAAACTGTTCATATTCACATGAGAAAAACTGCCAATAGTAGTAGCAATTGAAGGAGGAAGACGAAGAAGAGGAGGAGGAGGCGTAGTAAAGATAGTTGTTGTTGTCGTTGTTGTTGTTGTTCTTTTATTTCTATAACTATGGTTATTGTAACGGTGGATGTGACGATGATGAAATGTCATTCTCATGGCTTATTTTTTCTGTTTCCCTCTCCAGATCATTCTGCAAGCCAACATCGGCTATGGAGATGTGGGTGACATCGCCATCGATGACTTCGCCTTCTACTCTGGCCGCTGCCTGTAGAGTTTGCCTCTGTCCAAGGAATGGACAGTTATTTGCTGTAAAACAAAAACTGAATTTATTTGAAAAGGAAAAATATGCAGGAAAAAAATTCGACGTGGTGTGGAAAGTTTTATTTTAATCTATGTTTTGTTTCTGTGTGTGTGTGTATGTGTGTGTGTGTGTGTCTTGTGTGTGTGTTTGTGTGCGTGCGTGTGTGCTGTTGTTGCTTTTCTATATGTCTCTGTCATTGTTTGTCTGGGCGGATGGCTTGCTGCATGTCTGGGTAGTTGACTATATGATTGACTGGCTATCTGTCTCTCCCTGTCTCTCTTAGTAGCTCTCTCTCTCTCTACCTCAACCTCTGTCTCTGTCTCTCTTTCTGCATGTATATATATATATATATATATATATATATATATATATATATTTAATATCTAAAATTTAGTTAGCTGATTTTTTTCTTTGGGTGAAAAGTATTTTTTGCTGTCTCATGTTCTGTGACGTTCCTGTCCCTGCTGTTCCCTCGCCACTCATTTCACTCTCCCCTCCACAGCCATACCCCAGGTTCGCTATGCCGCATCCTCAGGGTCGGAAGTCCACAGCGAGCTTACCAATATCAGGCCGTCCTACAGCTACTAGCCAGAGGGGCCCTGCCCTGCTGCTGGGTCACTTTGGTGGTGTTCAGTGGTGCCTGTTCTGAGCTAACATACGCAGGAGACCACCCACTACTACCGAATTTCACGCAGAGAAATCTGCTGTGACATAAAGTGATACAAGATACTAAGTCGCCTACTAATGACAGTATTAGCTTAGTCGCGGAACAATACTGAGTGAATCACTCACCCGAGGTGGCGACCACCACAACATCTCTCCAACGACCATCTCCCAGCGAACCTCCAGCTCTAAAGGCTTTGACACAAACTCACCACAGACACAGTGGTGTACGGGAAACCAAATCTGAAGTTACCATGAGACCAGATCATTTGGGAAAACCGAATTGGAGGCTATTTTTCATTGCATGATGATCGATGATAATGACGATAATGTAATGCTGCTGCTATGAAAATGTATGTGCTTTGAGACTGCTTAACTGAATTGTACTCCACTATCATAATAATTATATCCCGGTATAAACCGGATCCGAGAGATGCAGACACCTGCAGTGTTACTCAGGAAAATTGAGAAACATTCTCAAAATTTGCATACATAAAGTAGATGAAGCTAGACTGGGTGGTCCCAGACTTCCCGATGATCCCACAGCACACTCACTCTGGATGGGAGCCGGCCGGAGTCCGAACAAATCTTTATCACTCCTGTAGGATTCGAACCCGCGACCTTCCAGTTCGTAACCCAAGGCGCTAAACACTGCGCCATGGTGGCTGGTGGATGAAAACGTTTTCTGAGCCCGCGTTCGTTTATCCGTTTGTGGCCAATGTTTTGTTGTCGTTTGTTTATTGTCGTTTTGGGTACATTTTTTCAAATACAATTTACAACAGACAAAACAAATGTGACATTCATTGAAAAGAAACAAAGTCAGAAATAATCACACAAATAAAGCACTGTGACAGCGAAAATAAGATGACAGCAGCTTTTAGAGTAAGCACGTTTTTGGCTGTGTTTTCTTTAAAAAAAATAAGAAAAACTCAAATAAAACTGTAAACAAACAGAAAAAAAACATCACATTTTCGATAGTAAAGAAATAAGTTAATGCTTAATCTTTCACATAATGTTCAGCAAACAATGGGTTCATACATCAAAAAGTGAGTTACCACCAAAATTATGTTCTTTGCCTTCTTTTAGGCAAAGAAAACGCATTTAACCCGTGAAAGAGAAAATAAAAAATACATGGAAAAAAGGATTATTATCGTCATTTGCTTTAAAAGCTTTGTTGCCAGCCTTCCTTGCCTTTGTTTGACAAGATCAGATAACTCAGTTACAATGGTAATAACACAGAGTGTCTTTGTGAATGGAAATGAAGCGTGGTTCCATTGTTGGCGCTATTTGTGCATACAGAGTGGGTCTATGTTCTTACTTGATTCGGTTATTTACCTGTGCGCGCGCGCACTTGTGTATGTATGTATGTGAGGGGGGGGGGGGGGGGGAGAGATGTGCATGTGAGTGTGTGTGTGTGGGAGGGGGGGTGCGCATGTGAGTGTGTCAGAAGGGGGGGGGGGGAGGGACGCGCGTGTGTGTGTCTGCATATGCGCGCTCGAAGCTGCATGTGTATGTGAGTGCTGATGCCTATCTATCTTTCTGTCCTTTCTGTGTGTCTACCGGCATGTGTCTCTGTATATCGGTGTACGTGTGCGCTGTGTACATACAATCATATGCACACACAAATTGTGACAGATGCCCCCACTATAATGCATGACTGAATTAATTGTCTGTTGAATACAAGGCATCTCCACTATAATAAAATTCCTGCGCAGTTTCCCAAAGAGCAGCTGCCTCCTCTGCTGTTTTGGAGGTCATCATCGACCACGACGGACAAACAAACATTTAAATACACTAACTTAAACAAAGACTAGCTGATCACATTGGATTGATTGATGAATAAATCAACTTTAAAAAAACAAATCTTCATAATCACATTGAATTGATTATTTGAATAAAACAGCTTGCACAAAAAAATCCCTTATCCTATTAAGCCTTGACCCTGCTCTCACCCAACAACTACTGATTCGTCACCCAGAGTTCACACCCCTTGGGATTTTCTTCTTAAAGTTCACTCTTCTGTCAAATCTGGTCGTTTTTTCTATCGAAGTAAACCTTTTCTGGATGCATCCTTAATTTCCAGCCGGTGATAAGAACAAAGTGGAAACTAGTCAACAAAGTGAAGCAGAGCCCATTCACTCCGAAGGCTCCTTGATGTTCTGACGAGTGAAGAGTCCTTTGCTCCTGTGGGCTCGGGTAGTCTTACGTCTGCACTCACTCATTCAGACGTAATGCTATGGCTTTTATGCGGTCAGCTTAGAGTAGGCCAAAAAAAATGTGTTGAAAGAAAAACTTTTCAATGAACAAAAAATCGATGGTGGTGAGTGATGATGATGAAGGTGAAAAAGTAAGTTTAGAGGGGGGTTGCTGTTAAACTCAAACTTTTTAAAGTGCACTTTCGTAGTTGGCTAGAACCGGTAAGTGTTTTAGAGAGATGAGGGGTGGGGGGTGGGGGTGAGGTGGGGGTGGAGAAGGGTGCGGGGTGTGGGATGTAGACGGAGAGAGAGAGAGAGAGAGAGAGAGAGAGAGAGAGAGAGAGAGAGAGAGAGAGAGAGAGAGAGAGAGAGAGAGAGAGAGAGAGAGAAGTTGGGAGGTCAAAATATACGTAAAGTGAAAATAGCCAGTAAATAATTTAGCTGGTAGATGATAAATCAGTAGGTAGGTAGGAAGGTAGGTAGGGTATTAGGTATGGAGATAGATAGGCTAGTAAGCCAATTGATAAGTAGGTGAGCAGGTGGTTGCTGCTGCTGTCTTTGTTGTTGTTGTTGTCGTTGTGCGTTCCTCAGCTTAACACCCTGAAGGTCACCCAGATGTGTACTCTGACTCAATCATCTCACTTGGGAAAGACTTTGAGATTAAAAAATGCATACTACATGACAAGTTTGTGCACATGACTGCTTTAACCACCTTGCCATCATTATTGGCAGCTATACTCCTACTTTAGAGGATTTTTCTCCTGTAATGGAGAGTGGAAGTTGTTATATAAAGAGCTTGTCATGGCTGAAAGCAATCTCAAGATAACACTTTTCAACACAACACCATTTTAATTAATGTAGACCTTTGGCACTCTACTTACACCAGGAACTGACCAAGCTTTTTACCTGGGCCTGGTGAACAAGTAACTAAGCAGGAAAGAAAGAGAGCGAAGAAGGGGAAACAGAAGAAAAAGCTAGCAGAAATAACTTGAAAGTGGAAAAGCCCTCTGACGTGGCGCAGTATTCTTTGCCTGCTTTCCCACGTCTTGCTGTCATGTTTCTTCCTTTTCTTTTTCATTATTGTTTTTTGATAAACGAATTTGCAGCAGATGATATACTGAATATCACCAAAAAAAAATTTTTAAAGAAGAAAATATATCAAATTTTATCAGAGCGAAGAATCTTTCTTCCCAGCATTGCCTTGTCTCTATCCATAACAACTTGTATTGGCTGGACAATATGCTCTCAAGTCTAGCCAGTAGTTTGATAGGAAGGACAGACAGACGCATTGACTCATAGACACAGAGACACACAAACAACCCCTAACATTTTTGTTTCGTTCTTACCAAGAGCTCTTAGATTCCTCAATGATGAGATTTTTGTGTATGCGACATTTTTGCTCACCATTAAGGTAGCCTCTGTTCTGCCAAAACAGAGAGAGTAACGGAGGGAATTGGTTGTCAAGTCTTCAGGGATGCCCCCACGGTCGTCAGACTAAGGGATAGATTGAAAGACAGATAGGTTAATGTAGCTGCGTTCCGACTTTTGGGACAATGTCTAAACACAACACGAGCGTGCGTGCGTTTTTGTACATTGGGTCATCTGTTCCTAACGGCACACAATGGCCCACTCTTCAAAAGGTGGAGCAATCTTAACATGTACAATAAAATGTTCTGCGTGCCTTCGCACACGGGATCTTGGTTTCTAATTTCATCAGAAGAACTTTAAGGGAAATGGAGTCAGCACTGGTGTTAATTTAACCCCAGGGGGGAAATCCCCTTGAACTAGTGCCCGATCCCGAGCCGTCAGGTCACAAGCACAGTGCTGTAACCACTAGGCTACACTACACATACACACACACATACACACACACACACACACACACACACACACACACACACACACACACACACACACACACACACACACACACACACACACACACACATACACACACACACACACACATACATACACACACACACACATGTTCGATTCCCGTTCGTGGGGATGTTTTCCCCTGGAGTTAACATCAGTGCTGACTCCACTCTCCCCAAAAGTCCTTCGGATGAGACTGAAAACCGAGATCCTGTGTGCGAGCGCACGCAGAACATCCTGCGTGCATGTTAAATCCTATTTCGCTTTTCGTAAGAGTAGGCCATTGTGTGCTGGTGGGAACAGATGACAACACTTACAAAACTGCATACACACGGGGACTGGATGTAAAAAAAAAAGCACATGAGGGTTTGTTCCATTATCCTCCATATAAAAGAATGAACAGTAAAATTAATAATGATAATATTCATCAATCATCATCATCATCATCATCATCATCATCATCATCATCATCATCATCATCATCATCATCATCATCATCATAACAACAACAACAACAACAACAACAACAAACACAATCTTCAGAAAAAAAGCCTCTTTTTTTTCATCAAGTGGGAATGCTATTTCTGTACCCATTTAAAGAGAATGGGATTGTATAGCTACATTGGTGTGGGCTTGTATGCATGTACGAAGGTAAGGTAAAGGTGTCCCATAACCAAGGCGGTCGTAGGGGAGCATCATCCCTGAAGTCGGGATGCGGCTACCTTAATGGTGGGAAAACAAGGTCGCATGCAGAAAGTCTTACCATTGATGAACCTCGGAGCTCTAGGCGTGGAACGAAAAAAATCATCAATAAAACGAAAACAAAAAAAGCCAAACACAGCAGCAAAGAAATGAATGCCAAATACAGAAAATGTCACGAGTTGGTAGGATTCCCCAGTAATGCGAAGCGTTATTCCTATCCTAACCTGGTTTGGTTCCAAAGAGAATGGCCATGATTGTAT
Source organism: Stramonita haemastoma (assembly GCA_030674155.1). NCBI lineage: Eukaryota > Metazoa > Mollusca > Gastropoda > Neogastropoda > Muricidae > Stramonita > Stramonita haemastoma. Next base: position 61,812,093 of record CM060318.1, on the reverse strand, counting down.
TTTCAGCAAATAATTTAGTCCCTATTCGCAGCAGCTGCTAGTGCTGCTGCTGCTGCTGCTGCTGCTGCTCTTCTTCTTCTTCTTCTTCTTCTTCTTCTTCTTCTTCTTCTTCTTCTCTTCTTCTTCTTCTTCTTCTTCTTCTTCTTCTTCTTCTTCGCATTCTTCGCATTCTTCGCATTCTTCTTCGCATTCTTCTTCGCATTCTTCTTCGCATTCTTGCAGCATCTAGTTTTGTTGTACTTAATGCAGATATTGTAAGTGTCGTTTGCTTTCCTCATTGTCTAGCATAATTGTTGATGGCAAAGGTTGGTGTTACTGTGCAACGTTGTTGCAGATGATACTACTTCACCTTTGTTGCTGTTCTTGCTGGTTTTGTAATTGTTCGTTTGTTTTCTGGGATTTCAGTTTTGTAGAGCGGAAGGGCTGTGGTATTTGTATTTTTGTATTTTGTACCACTTTATGTCACAGCAGATTTTGTCTGCGTGAAAATCGTGCTGCTCTCCCCGGGGAGAGCGCGTCGCCACATATGCAGCGCCTACCCTTTTTTTTTTCTTTCCTACATGCAATTGTATTTGTTTCGCTATCAGAGTGGCTTTTTTCTACAGACATTTTTGCCAGGGTCAACCCCCTTGTTGCCGTGGGTTCTTTTACGTGCGCTAAATAGTGATGTGTAACACACGGGACCTTGGTTCGTCGTCTCATCCAAAAGACTAGCGCCCAGACCACCACTCAGGGTCTAATGGATGGGGAAAAAGGTTTGGGTTCAAACGGGGTACGAACCACCGCACACTCCGACCCGGACTTTTTCGCTTTCTAGGCAAGGCGCGTTACCACCTCCCCCATCCCCTATAGTGTTGTTCTCTTCTCAAAACTCGGTGGAGAAATCTACTGGCCCCAAAGTGTCCTTGTTCTGTCAAGGCTCATTGGAAACTACATCAAACTAACGCTTTGTTTTGTTTTCTTGTTATACTGCTTCCTTTTGCCTTCCTCTTTCTTTTCTTTTTTGTTGTTGTTATTGCTCTCTGTGTCAGCATCTATCTTTGTGTGTTTGTGTTGTCTTATAATATATCTCAATATGTATTTGTTGTCGTTGTTTGTTTTTTTAAATGTTCGGGCTGTCGGTCTGTGGACTGTGAGGCTCCAGTCTTCCCTATGATCCAATAATAAACTCAATCTGTTTAAGAACCGGACAGAATTTAAATAGAAAAACAAAAACAAAAAGCAGCAACACAACACAACAAAGAAAACAAAACACCATAGCTCTATAACACACACACACACACACACACACACACACACACACACACACACACACACACACACAACACACACACACATACACACACACACACATACACACACACACACATACACACACACACACACACACACACATACACACACACACACACCACACACACACACACACACACACACACCACACACACACACACACACACACACACACACACTTTACAGACACTTTACAGACAAAGAAAAGTAGCAACTTAAAGGGAGACAGCTGCTAATCAACATCTTTTCATTACATCCCTTCATCCCGCTTTTAATAACGCACCATCGCCCCCCTTACCTAAAGCTCCCTCTCCCTCTTCCTCCCCTTTCACTTCAGGGGGACGGATAGCCTAGTGGTCAGAACATTGCGCTGGCAATTTGACGACCCGGGTTCGAGTCCGGTCGAGGAGATTTTTCTCCTGGAGTTAACATCAGTGCTGACTCCACTCTCCCCAAAAGTCCTTCGGATGAGACTTTAAACCGAGGCCCCGTGTGCGAACGCACGCTAAACACCTTGCGCACACGTTAAATCCTGTTCCGCTTTTCGTAAGAGTAGGCCATCGTGTGCCGGTGGGAACAGATAACATTTTACAAAAATGCATACACACGGGGACTGGATGAAAAAAGCGCAAAGGATGTTATTCCATTATCCTCGATATAAAGAAAAAAAGAATAAATCAAATCCCTTTTCACCTCCCCCACCCCCTATCCCTGCTTCAGCTATCATTAGGCGTCCCGTGAATTAAGGGTGGAGATTTTTTTTACAATCTCCCAGGTCAACTTCAAGTGCAGACCTGCAGTGCCTTAATTCTTTTCGTGTGTGTACTTGCGTATACAATCAAATATACACGTTAAAGATCCTGTAATTCATGTCAGCGTTCGATGGGTTACAGAAACACAAAATGTTGATACCCATCTACATCTCTGAAGTCGGAATGCAGCTACGGTTTGCATACACAAAATCTCACTATTGGTAAACCTCAGAGCTCGAGCTGAAAAACCAAAAAAAAGGGAACGCATATCAACCATGACCCACACTAAAGCGTCAAGTTCCCCAGTATTCTTGACCCTTCATCATTAGTCCTGCTACATAGTCTCAGTTCCTTTCATGCCTGTCCTTGTTCTCTTCTACACAATCTGCAAGGCAAATCAGGCAAGGCAAGGAAAATCAGGTAAGGCAAGGCAAGACCAGGCAAATTATGTTCCCCACCCTCTGTCCTCTTTTTCTTTTTCCCTGAAGCAGTCACTTCCCCCATTTACTGTTGTTCCCAGTCTTGTCTGCAATTGTAAAGCCTGGTTAGACCTCGAGCATAAGGACATCGGTCAGACCTGCAAAGAGAGAGAGAGGGCAGAATGAAAAGCGTGACTTCTATCCTGTTCTTGATAAGATTCATTGATTGCTATAATTATGTGCTACATTTACACAATAATATATATATATATATATATATATATATATATATATATATATATATATATATATATATATATATATATATATATATATATAACATCATTCAAAATGAAAAACTTGTTACAATTTTTTTCCTAATAAAGAAGTTTGTATCTTTGGAATAAGAAAAAATACTATTATCTCCCTGTTCCTTGTCTAGAGCTCTGAAGTTCACCAATGGTGAGATGTTGGTGTGCGACCGTTTTTGCCCACCATAAAGGTAGCCACATTCCGACTTCGGAGATGTATGCTGGATATGTTCGTGTTTCCGTAACCGACCGAATGCTAACATGAATTACAGGATCTTTAATGAGCATAATAATTATTTATTTCTTGTCTCGATACGTATACACTTAAAAAGAATCAATGCACTGACAGGTCTGCACTTGAAGTTGACCCGGAGATCGTAAAAAAAAAAACAAAAATCCCCACCAAGATTCAAACCAACGATTTCAGAGACACAAGCAGTTGAAGTTTTATTAACCACTAGGCAATAGCTTCATCAGACACGAGATGAATTTTCTCAAAAGAGAACACAAACCATCCTTTCAGAATGGAAGCTGACCTATATGGAATACTTAACCTCTGTGCTCCAAAGATGTACTTCATACAATCATGAACTACCATATGTAAATGACAGCCTGTAACACTCCACGTTTCTGACTAGAACCAGCACAGAAGTCAATACCACTATCATTACGCATCCTCCCTAGTTAACAACTCACGCTTCTTTCAGCTTACAGACTTTCCCTTCTAGCTCTGTGCTGCAGACAAGACAGAGAGAAGACTAGACAATTGACAGAACAGGGAAAGACAGAACACAGATGGCGGGAACT
>CM060318.1:61768511-61803511 GCA_030674155.1 Stramonita haemastoma | reverse complement strand
AAAAAATTTTTAAAAAGTAATGAGAAATGACATAAACTTTCAATGATGTCCCATTAGATTAGAAAACTCAAATATTCCTTCAAATTTTGAAAAAGCTGAAGCTTTCATGTAAATGTTGGCCTGTCAGAAAAGAATAGAAAATGTACAGAGGAACACGAGTTGAGCAACAGGCAACACTTCAGATCTTGATCGCAAGCAAAATCATTATGTTAATGCACCGCTTACGTTAAAGGAGGTAAAAGCATATTTCAATATCTATGACAAGAAAACAGCAGTAGGGCTTGACAGTTTCTAATGGAATGTTACGTCACCTAATATCTAAGTGGATCAGCTTTTTATATCTTTTTATTTCCAAGGTCAACTTCCACTTCTTTGGAAACAGTATATTGTTGTTCTACTAATAAAGCAAGGACAACTAAGAATTGATAAAAACGGCTACAGACCTATGGCATTGACATTGCATACATGCAAACTCATGGAAAGGATTATGTTTAGATGGCTTATTTATTCTTGTGAAAAAATATAAGATCATTCCTATAAACCAAGGTGGATTTAGAAAAGGCCGATCAGCTTTGAACATTAGTAAAACACACCACACAAGTCAAGCAACAATTTGTCAGTTGTCAAGGCAATCTTGAGACATTTTTTATGTAAAACAGCATATGATTAAGTATGACATAATCGACTCAGACATATATCAAAAACTAGTAGCTAATTTACCCAAAATGTTATCAAAAGATTCAATTTTAGTACAACATTATTTGTTATATAACATGATCCACTTCAGCACAGTACAGGGTCGTTGCCACACGAGCACATACAAAATGGCGCACATACGAACAGGAGGGCGCGTGCACATACGCACGTGCATACACATCCCCAAGAATAAGTAGTTTATCGAAAATACCTGAGAAAGTGCTGGTTTGAGTCCCGTTTGACCACGACTTCTGCTCAGTAACACAGCCCACTGCACCATGAGAGTGCTCTACTGTATGCATACAAACTTTACATGCGTCTTTGATATGGGTGGCGCTGTCCCTGTGACAACACCTCAACCCCGAAAAGGGCAGTATAGCTTGAATACAGAAAGTCTTGTCGGAACGGAAGCTGCTACAGTATACGCAATAATACATAGTATTTTACATAATATTAATGATAATATACGATATGATGTACCACAGCACAGTGCAGGGTCGTCGCCTTTTGTACACACACACACACACACAACACACACACACACACGGATGCACACACATACACCAGTGCGTTCACGTGTAGGCGCGCCCCCTCCTCCCCCCCCCCCCCCCCCCCCCCCCCCCCAGCGCCCAAGAATAAGGCCAAAATCGAGGATGTGACTAAAAAAGGCCGCTTTAAGTCCCGTCCTACCCCAACTCTTGTGCAGCATCAGAGCCCAGAGTACCATGAAAATACCCTGCTCATTCATACACACTTCACAAGCATCTTTGATATGGTGGTGCTGTTCTTGTGGCGACACACCCCAGCCCCGAAAAGTGAAGACTCGTTTGAATATAGTGTGATGGGAGGTAAGTATGTTATCTCCCATGTGATCCGAGCTCGACAATCGAACGTCATGTTTCTATTTAGAGACACACCTGTGAATTGTCGATACTCTGTTTCGTTGGGTAGTGGTCGAAAACAACGTCCTTGCGCAACCTTCAGAGTCAATACTAACTGTCTGACTGTACGATCCCAAGGCTGTGCTGAGATGGAACATCGACTACGTCTACAAATGTTGTTAAAACAATAATAGTACAGCGTATGCAATTATTTTATTATTATACATAATATTGACAATATCAACATGAGGCACTTAAGCACTGTACAGGATTGATGCCTCCCACACACACACACAATACCGTGCACACAATCCCCATGAGTACGCGCACATCGTGAAGATGTGACACAATGCCAGATTTTGTCCCATCTTACCCTGATTTCTGAGCAGTTGCAGAGTCCACGGTTCCATCAGTGTCCACTGCTGTAGTATACGCACTTTATGGGCATCTTTGGCCTTGTAGCGCTGTTCTTGTGGCGAACCAGGGCACTGAAAAGAACAGCCTGGCTTGAAGTTGTCTTGTTTGAACGAAAACTGATACAGAGTATAAATCAGAACACAGTATTACATATAATAATAATAATAACACACAATATGATGCACCAGAGTACAGCACAGGGCCATGCCATGCACACACACACAAACTCGAGTGCGCGAAAGTATGTGCCCCCCATACACACCTCAAAGAAAAATACATATATGGAGAAGATGTGACAAATTGCCAGATTCAGCCCCGTCGTATTACGAATTTCGCACAGTAATAAATCCTACTGCACCATGAGAGTTCTATACTGTATGAGTACACACTATGTTTGCATCTTTGGTACATGAGCCAGTCTTGTTAAGGTGAAAGTGTGATACAGTGTACGCAACAATACATAAGCGAGCGCACATAATATATATGAATATAACAGACACTATGTGATATGCCAAACACAAATATCGCTCTCACAAACACATACGCTTGCACACACATGCGTGCGCATACACCCCTCCCCTCCCCCCCCTTAAAGAAAAAATATGTGTATATCCAGAAGATGTAACAAAAAGCCGCTTTAAGTCCTATCATATGGCGCAGTAACAGAATCCAAGGCACCATAAAAGTGCTCCACTGTATGCATACACACTTTACTGGCATCTATGATATGGATGGCACTGATGTAATGGCAACACCACGGCTCCGAAGAAGGAAGCCCGCTGAATTAGCAAGTCTTGTCAGAACAAAAGCTGTTAGGGTGTACACAACAACACATAGTAGAACACAACATTCTTGATGATGTATATACTATGATGCACTAGAGCATAATGCAGGGTTGTCGCCACTACACACACACACACACACAACCACACACACAACACAACACACACACACACACACACACACACACACACACACACACACACACACAATTATCTCCCGCTTTTCGTAACGGTATGCCATTATGTGCCGGTGGGAACAGATGACAATATTTACAAAACTGCATACACACGGGGACTGGATGAAAAAGCACATGAGTGATTATTCCGTTATCCTCGATATAAAAGAATAAATAAATAAATAAAACCACACACACAAATAAGTGTGTGGACGCATATGCGTTCACATACACACACCCAAGCGTAAGGCAAAAATTGAGAAGATGTGACAAGAGGTCATTTTGATTCCTATCCTACCCTGCCTTTTTGCGCAGTACCACAGCACAAAGTACCAAGAGTGTACTCTACTGTATGCATAAACACTCTACTAGCATTTTTGATATGTGTGGCGCTGTTCTTGTGGCAACACCAATGCCTTGAAGAGGGCTAGTCTGGCTTTAACATAACAAGACTTGTCGGAACAAAAGCTGGTACAGTGTACGCAACAATACATAGTATTACACATAATGTTAATGATGATATAAAATATGTAACAACAGAGTACAGTGCATGGGTGTCGCCACATGCGCACACACAAAACAACACACACAAACAAACACACACACACACACACACACAAACAAAACACACACAACAAACAACACACAACACACACACACACACACACACACACACACACACACACACACACACACACACACACACACACACACACACACACACACACACACACACCAAAACATCTGGGTTTACGTAAAAAAAAAAAAAGACTTGATATGTAAAGGTTAAGTCAAATGAAAAGCAAATTGTCATGCTGGTCTTTCAAATCCATACCCTTCAAATCTTTGAAACACGCACACGCGCGCGCGCCCCACGCACTCACTAGCACTCCACCCCCCCCCCCCCCACCACACACCACACACACACACACGACACACACACATGAGTGCTTATCTCAGTATCCTCCAAATAAAGAACAAATGAAATAATAAAGAAGCTATGTAAATAAATAAATAAATAAATAACACACAAACTCACACACACACACACACACACACACACACACACACACACACACACACACACACACACACACACACACACACATGAATACATGCATAATGTGCTCTGATAGGTTTGAGACAGAGACAAACCGAGAAACAGTCAGACAGTCAGCAGGAACATTGCTGAAAGTAGTGTACAAATACACTACCCAAAGTAGTAAGCCTTTATTTAAAGAAACACCTAAACGGTAAAACATTTGTGACTAGCTGAACAAAACCTTGAATCTGAACGCTGCTGTGCATGTGTTGTGTCGTAAAGTGGCCAACATCGTAAAGTGAACATGCTCAAGAGAGGTACGAACTTCTCTCTCTGATACTGAAACTCCCTGTGGAAACTTAATAAACTTCTCCTTTTCGTTTACCAGATAAGCTGCCATTGCACAGACTGCAAGTTGCAAAACAAATTAATCTAAATCTGAAAAATAATCATCTTTGTGAGCATTGATATCAGTTGAACAATAGATGTTCCTGGAAAGCCAGGGAGTCTTATACTCGTTTTAAATTTGCAGTCTTGATTTTCCTTTTTATCTATATAGCATCTTTTTATGGCCATCATTTTGGGTCGGTTTTTCAAGCATATTGATAGAAAATGATGTACTCGGCAGCATAGAAATGATTTCCAGTTACATTTAGACCAGATATTGCAGTTGAACGTCTTACTCCAGTTATGGACAGGAAAAACATTTAGCGACACAACGCACACGTGCAAATCGTGTCTCTGTTAAGGAAGCTGGGTGAGTTGATTTGATTTTCTTTTCTTTTTATTTTGCCATGTCAAACGACCTGACATCTGCATGCAGTGTGGACCATTCAAAAAGCTGGGAAACAAAATACGCTGGGTTTTTAACATCAACATACGTTTCTGCTGTGTCTTTTTTATAAAGACCATGATGAAGAACAGTACGGTGAGTATTTTTAGTTAGAAGTAGCTACTTAGTAACTAAGCCATTAGGTATACATTAACATTTGTTTTAAAACTTGGGGTGGGTGATAATCCTGCTTTATAAATTTTTTGACAACCGCTGCCAAAAAAGTTGATTTTGAGCGCAGGGAGTGACTTGGGGCGCTCCCAAACGGGACCTCGGCTTAGAGTCTGATCTGGTCTAGTTGTCATTAATCTACTTTTAAGGAAAGAAGGTGGCAGGATGGTTAAGACGTTCGCCTGCCAACAAGTAAACCGTGAGGTTCTGGGTTCGTACCCAGCCTCGCCCTTTCTTTCCAGTTTGACGAAAAAATCGAACTGAATGTCAGTCATTCAGATGAGACTATAAACCGAGGCCCCCTGTGCAAACGCATGCAGAACATCTTGCGCACACATTAAAACCTCGTTCCACCTTTCGGAAGAGCAGGCCATCGTGTGCCGGTAGGAGCGGATGACAAAATTGTATTTAAAAAAAAAACCAGCATGCACACAGTGTCGTGTTTAGACACCATCCTCAAGGAAATATTGGGGAGTTAAAGTCCCAGGGCGGCTCTGGGCTGTATATGGCAACGTTCTGGTGGCTCCTGCGACGGTACTGGAACTATTCGTATCGGTCATTGCCTTTCCAATGGATCATTCCAATAGTGTGCAGAGGGGTGTCTGCTGCATGGGTAAAAGTTTGCCCTCCATACTTACTTACCCTGGCTTTGTGCTCTAAAGACTAGAGCGCAACTCCATAGTCTTCCGAGACTGATGGGTGCCTACTAGTCACTACTATTCAGTGATGTTGCAAGCTGCATGGCAATGCTGTCATAAACCAAAATGGTTTGGTACGTGATACACACACGCCCCCACACACACAGACCACACACACACGCGCGCTCCCGCGCGCGCGCACACACACACAGAGCCAGACTTTCTAGGCAAGATTGGTTTTGGTCGTGACGTTAAAGCAAGATGTAGGGGAAGGGGGTTTTAGTGTGAGCTTAAGATCTTAACTCCTCCCCCGCCCCCCCCAAAGAAAACCGTAAACCCTTATATTATAATGCTCGAGATGGGAAAGATATCGAGATGCTCTCCTCCTTCCTATACCTGGTTTTACAATATTGTCAAAAGAGAGAGCTGTACATTGGGAAATAGACGAAGACAATTTTTTTGCATAAGCGATCTTTATATTAAATGGTATGCAGGCATCTTCACACCGAGAGGTGCGAATCGACTTCTTGTGCTTTAAGATATGTTAAAGCACTTTTTTGCTGAAAGTTTTGCAGAGCAACAGAACTAGCCTAACAATAATGTTAAATAGAATGATGTGGGCTTTTTTTGCCTGTGGTTTTAATGTTTGTGAATTTTAGCATCTATATCATTTTTTTTTCGTTCCTCGGATAGAGCTCTGTGAATGAAGATGGGATTTTGCGTATGCGACCGTTTTTACCCGCCGTTAAGGTATCCGCATTCTGACTTGAGAAAGATGTCTAAACACACACCTGTGTGCATGCGATATTTATATATATATATATATATATATATATATATATATATATATATATATATATATATAAAATATTATCATCCGTGCCTACCGATACAGCACGGCTTACTCTTTCTAAAGACTTAACGAGTTTTAATGTGTTGTTATTGTTGTTGTCGTTGTTGTTGTAGTTCGTTTTAAAGTCTATCCACACTTGCTGATAATAGACTTTTTTGTCAACACAGATTATATTGCTCGACTCGACCTTTATGGGTTGTTTGGCTTTTTCTTGACAGAAAAAAATGTGGGCAATAAGTAAATAAATAAATATCTGAATACAACAACGTTGCGTGTTGTTACTCGTATGTTAGACTGGAGGATATTATATTTTATACTACAGTTCCTGTCAATGATGTCATTAATGTTGCCCATAACTAGTAATTAGGTGGATCTGTGTTCTAGCGATTGATCTCCGTTTTTACCCGAAACTTTACCCCATCCACTAGACTGAGTGGTGTACGTGCAAGTCTTTCGGATCAGATAATGAACAAGGTCCTGCGTGCAACACAAATTGGGTGCACGTAAAAAAAATGCACGACACCAAGAAAGTGATCTGTTGAACAATTCTGTAGAATAAAGCCACTCTGATAGGCAAACAAATGCACCTAAATACAGGACCGTTTTTTGAGTAGCACTGCTCTTGTGGCGAAGCACTCTCCCCTGGGGGAAAAGCCCAAATTTCACATAAATAAATCTGCTGTGACTGAACGTGATATTCAATTGAAATTTTCAATTTATTTGAATTTAATTTAATTAAAAGTTACTCTGCAATGATCCTGAGCTGTTTTAGAAAAAAAAAACCAGAGTAAAACAGTCACTGTTATAACATAGATGCCCATGTTTCATACATTTCAGACTGTGTTTAACATCGCTGTTTGATTTTTCATCTACCTAATAAACTTACGTTGTTTTTTTCAGGTAAAATTGGGTGGCCAGGCGACCTGCCATGACAACCAGTTCACACCAACTCTACAAGGCAGAGCTGAGGGAGGGAGGCCGACATCACAGACACCAGAGGAAGAGCTGGGTTTGCAACATGATGGACCAGACAAACCTCAGCGAGGAGGACCAAAAAAACGTGGCCACACATTTCAAGAAAAAAGGTATGTAAAACAAGGTAGAGCCTATGACAAAAATTTCTTCGGAATTCTGTTAAAAAAGGACAGACATCTGTTTCAGATGATTATTTGCATTTTCATTCAAGTTACTGGACGAGTTTCTGAAACGGTATTTGAAAATTTACATTTTTACTTAGCAGACGGTGCCAAAGAGCAGTTTTTTTAATTGTAAAAAAAATGGGGCAATATCATAAAAGTAGACCACTTTTTAGGGGGGGGGCGGGGCGGGGGTTGTGATACATTACAATATGAATTTTACATGAGAGGAGTGCTGTTGTATATTTACCACCACAAGTATAATTATTGGTTAGGTTTCCAACAGTTTTAAAGTTTTCTTTAAAAATCATAGAAAGACACCATGTACTGACAATGAATGCCGGTAACTAGTACCATACTTATCCGTTACAAAAAAATCTAAAACAAAAAATAACGCAAGAATAGGTTTTCTGTCGAAAAAGCTGTGGTACTGGGAAATGCATATATCATAAATATTTTTGGAATAAAAATAATAGTCTCAACTGTGGGAGGGGCATCTATAATGTATGCAAATGTATTTCCCTTAAGTAGAATTTTTTTTTTAATGCTAGGACTACACTCCTAGAAAGACTGCATGGAGAGCTCATAGCTGTAGTTTATGATCAGTAGCATTTTGATTTTCTCTCTAATAGATTTTATATCCATTTTATAAAGTCATGGCAGATTTCTCTGCTTAAAACTCAGGCTGCTACCCCCTGGGAGATCGTGTGGCTACAAGAGCAGTGGCATCTTTTGTTTTTTTATCTTTTCCTGTCTGCAACAGTATTTGTTTCCCTATCAGGGTGACTTTTTTCTACAGAATTTTGCAAGGGACAACGCTCTTGTTGCCGTCGCTTATTTTATGTGCGCTGCATAATTATATGTAACACACGGCACCTTGGTTTATCGTCTCCTCCGAAAGACTAGCACCCAGACTACTACTCGTGGTCTAACGGATGGGGGACAATTTTGGCCCAAACAAGGATCAAACCACCATATGATCTGGCTGTTTAGTTTCCCGTGGCAACAGTGAAGATAAATCATGTTTTCTCTTGTCCTTCTGGATGGTGGCCCCACGGTGGCCTGACAGTGATAGTCTCCCTATGGACTTTAGACCTTGAGAATGCGACACATTTCTTTGCATGACTCCATGGGGTGAAGAGATCGAAATTAGATGGGTCCGAACAGTTGGAGTGGAAAGTCACAGAAGATGCAGCAATAAAAAAAAAAAAATCAATAAATTCGAACTTCATACCCTGTAAGTTCTTCAGTTAAGTGTCTAACTCTGGTTCTGTGCACGACGGTGAACACAACATTATTTATTTATTTATTTATTTATATATTTATTTGTTTGTTTGTTTGTTTGTTTATGTATTCATTTATTTATTCATTCATTTTATTTACTCTTTCATATCGATGCTGACGAAATAAGCACTCGCGTGCTGTTTTACATCCAGTCCCCGTGTGTATGCAGTTTTTTGTGATTTTTTTCATCTTTTCCCGCCGGCACAATGGCCTACTTTTTCGAAAATCGAAACGGGGTTCAACATGTGCGCAAGATGTTCTGCGTGAGTTCACCCATGGGGTCTCGGTTTATAGACGCATCCGGAGGACTTGAACACATGTCAGAAGGTCTTTTCATAGAACATCTTGCAAACACGTCAACACACCTTATCTTGCACACATGTCAGAAGTTTCGGTAGAATATGTGCACACATGTCAGAAGACTTTTTTTTCCATATTTCTAAAGGATCTGAACAAACAGATAATAAAAAGACAGATTCGTGGAACTAAGTATAAATACTGAAAACCCATGATTAGTTATAAAAAATCTCTTAGCGACCTCTTAAAGTTTTGTCAAGGGTATTCTGATATAGATGTGTAGTAGCAAGTTGCTCGTTTTTTTTTCACCAGGTCTTCTCCGCTCATCCTGGACCTGTTCACTGCAGGCTCTGAAGACACCAGTAGCACGATGCTGGAGCACAGGGCCCATAGGACTTGTCCTCACCCACATGACTAAACTTGACTTAATGTTAGACCGATAGGGAGGACGGGTTAATAACCGGAGACGAGGAGCAATGCTTGAACTCAACTCTGAAGGGTTGAACTTCTGAAGAACAATATACTCAGCAGACGTCCCTGAAGCGCAAACTCCTAGAAAAGTCCCTAAAGGGCAAACTCCTGGAAAAACAAGTCCCTAAAGTGAAGCATCCTGCAAGACAAGCCCCTGAAGGGCAGCAACATGCAAAACGGGCCCCTGAAGGGCAACATCCTGCATGCAAAACAGGCCCCTGAAGGGCAGCAACATGCAAAACAAGCCCCTGAAGGGCAAAATCCTGCATGCAAAACAAGCCCCTGAAGGGCAAAATCCTGCATGCAAAACAAGCCCCCGAAGGGCAGCAACATGCAAAACAGGCCCCTGAATGGAAAAATCCTGCATGCAAAACACGCCCCTGAAGGGCAAAATCCTGAAAGACAAGCCCCTGAAGGGCAAAATCCTGAAAGACAAGCCCCTGAAGGGCACACACCTGAAATACGAGACCCTGAAGGGCAAACCCCGGAAAGGCAAGTCCTTTATTAAGGGCACACACCTGAAAGACGAGCCCCTGAAGGGCACACTCCTGAAAGACAAGCCCCTGAAGAGTCAACTTCTGAAAGACAAGCCCCTGAAGGGTCAACTTCTGAAAGTCGAGCCCCTGAAGGGCACACTCCTGAAAGTCGAGCCCCTGAAGGGCACACTCTTAAGAGACAAGCTCCTGAAGGGCAAATCCGGTGCTGGACTTAAATTGCTACCCAGGGATCTAAGATCAGACCCCACTAGGCTGAACAGCAAAGTTGATATAAGTTTGGGGGTTTTCGGATCAGAGTGGAGTCTACATTGCCTTTCTATCTGAAACAACTCAGGGATCAGATGCGATGAGAGCATGAGGACTGTGGTCTCAGTGAACATCTGATATTCGACATGCAGTAGCAGGTAAAAAGTATGAAATTCGAAAGGCAAAGCCTCCTGCCAGGAAACCGCTACCATGCGTACTTCACAGGTATATCTGTACTGTGTACAACCTGTCGATGCGTTTAAGCATAATGCTCACAAATGCACCTCAGTCTTTCACACTTCCCAAGCTCGAATCGAAATTTGTCCTGGAGTTTTATGCAAGGCTCAATGATCGCGGATTTCAGAACTTCTTCAGGAGCCTTTGAACCTTACTCTGTGATCAGAATGATTGGCAGACTAGGCGTCGACACTGGGTTTGGTGTCCTAAAATGGCACTGCCAGCAAAACCTTTGCACACAGTGCTCAAGGGGAAAGGACGCATCCAGCCCTCAGACTTTGTTCAAGCATTTAAATGCTCGACCTCCCGGGTCTCTTCCATCTCGGCCCTGATTCCTTAAAAGTCTAAGCATAGATGTCAAAAGTCATGTGGGTCATCTTAGTTCTCTGGCCCTGTCTCTGACGTGGTGACTGTTACACGTATCAAGACCCCACAGAGGTAAGTGCACATGCAAAGTTTGCTTTGTTTTTGCTTTTGTTTTTCGTGGTACCACTGAGAAGTCTTAGATTTATATTGAATAGTTCTGTTTCCACGCCCCCTGATTTGTCAAGTACTGTCAAAATCGATGCTGGGAATTTTACAATTAGAAATGCGTCACCTTACCCATTTTGTTATTTGTACCCCATGGCATATAAATGAACACAATGCCACCTGCTCTCTACTTTATAGGATACGCGTCTTTGTATGAAGCTAGGCAAGACATGAAAGAAGCAGAGAAGTTAATACTTAGAAGCATTAATGAAGGTGTATTATTATTATATTATTATTATTATTATTATTATTATTATTATTATTATTATTATTATGTCTTTTTTTCTTCGTAGTAGTAGTCGTGGTCATCGTCGTCGTTGTAGTAGCAGTAGTAGGAGCAGTAACAGTAGTAGCAGTGGCAGTAGTAGTAGTAGTAGTAGAAGTAGTAGTAGTAGAAGAAGTAGTAGTAGAAGTAGTAGCGGACGCAGTAGTAGCTGGCCTGGACCATACAAATCGTCAGCAGTTGATGTGAGGAAAGCCCTTAGACACCGTTACTGGCTAAAACATCCATAACAATTGTGCATTTTCTGAAAGGTAGAGAACACACAACATAACTGTATATATCATCTCTCTCTCTCTCTCTCTCTCTCTCTCTCTCTCTCTCTCTCTCTCTCTCTCTCTCTCTCTCTCTCTCTCTCTCTCTCTCTCTCTCTCTCTCCTCTCTCTCCTCCCCTCCCTCTCCCTCTCTCCCCCTCTCCCCCTCTCTCTCTGCCTTTCTTTCTGTGCGTGCGTGAACTAAAATGTCTCAATGTTTTGTGTAGAAATCTTTCCGTCATCGAGACTGTTCCCGTCCTAGGTACTTCAATGCCTGAGGATGCGGCACGAGCAGGTGGAGGCACCCAATAAGGTGATACCAGTGTGTCATCTGTTGTTGTTGCTGGGCGTTTCCGCTGTATCGTATGTTGTGCTGTATTATAGTATCGTATTGATATGTACTGTATTGTTTACTTATATGTTCTTTTGTTGTATCGTATCGTATTAAATTTTCCTAACTATATGATATCGTGTGACGTGGTGCTGATATATAACTTTTTCCCTATTACATATTTCCAGACAAACTTAATTCGAATCTAGGAAACGCTACCTATTCAGTGATAACTTTATCTGGCATCTGTATCTCTCTCTCTCCCTCTTCCTCTACCTTCACTTTTCATACTCTCTCTCCTTCTCTCTCACTCTCTCCTCTCTCTTCTCTCTCTCTCTTTGTGCTTCTCTCTCTCTCTCTCTCTCTTCTCTCTCTCTCTCTCTCTCTCACTCCTCTCTCTCCCTTCTTTCTCTCCTCTCTCTCTTCTCTCTCTCTCTCTCTCTTCTCTCTCTCTCTCTTGTCTGCGTCTGCTCGTCTCTCCTTGGGTGGTGTGGTGTGTACACACGCGTGTACAGGTTTAATTTGAAAACGTCTCGATTTTCTGTGCAGAATCATTCTGTCACCAAGGCTGTTCCCGTCCTAGGTACTTCAATGCCTGAGGATGCGGCACGAGCAAGTGGAAACACCCAATAAGGTAATGTCAATGTCATCTAATGCTGTTGGGCATTCCACAGCTGAGCATTCAGAGAGTACTCAAGAATATCCACTGTGTTTCATACAACATACTTAGGAATATCACTGACTGCACAGTACGCGGATTTCTGAGTGAGAAGTTTGCGTCTATGGCCATTTTCTTCAAGCACCTTACTATATAGGCAGCTGTACTCGGGCTTCAGATGATTTTTGTCCTTTCCTGGAAAGTACAATTAAATCTAAGACTGTCATGGATCAGAACAAATTCAACATGTATCAAAGCTTAACATAAATCGGCATGGGCATTTTGCTTACACCTGTAACTCACGTCTATTAGCCTGGACCATGTATTTTTTTTTCTTTTTGTTTAGCAGTTTATAGGCCCATCCTGAAGACTTCTGGAGAGAAAAGTTAGGACCAGTATTAACACCTGTAGGGGAGGGGGGAGTTCAATCCTTTTAAATGGGTGTTTTGAGTTGTACCTAGAGAAAACGTGAGCTTTGTTTACTGCACTAGCATTCAATGAAATTGGATCTCCGGTCGGAATGCGGCAACCTTAAAGTTAGTAAAAGGAAAAAATGGTCGGATACACAAAATCTCACTAGTAGTAGGTCTGAGCTCTAGCCGAGGAACAACACAAGAAAAATAATTAAATCAAAACCATGAGTTTTTATTTCTAAACTAAACTTTTTGTTTCCTTTTCAGGCTCCTCTGATGCCATGAAAGTGCAAAACCAGTAACGATTTGACCACAGAAGTCTACACCATGACTGACTACACCACGGAAAATACCATACACCATTCTACCACGTAAGGCTATGCTACATCACGGAAAACAATACCATGGAAGAGTGCGCTTTATCACATATTTTTTTTAATATTATTTATTCTTTTATATCGAAGATAGTGGAATAAGCAGTCATGTACTTTTTTTTACATCCAGTCCCCGTGTGTATGCAGTTTTTGTAAATCTTGTCACTGTTTCCACTGGCACTCGATGACCTGTTCTTACGAAAAGCGGAACAGGATTTAACGTGTGCGCAAGATGTTCTGCGTGAGTTCGCTCTCAGGAACACGGTTTAAAGTCTCATCAGAGGACTACGCTACACCACGGAAGACTACGCTACACCACGGAAGACTACGCTACACCACGGAAGACTACGCTACATCACGGAAAACAACACCCCTGAAGACTAGACGACATCACGGAAGACTGCGCTACACCATGAAAAAGAACACCGTGGAAAACTACGCTACACCACGGAATAGAACACCACTGAATACTGTGCTACACCACGGAATAGAACACCACTGAAGACTGTGCTACACCATGGAAAACTACGTTACACCTCGGGATAGAACAGCACTGAAGACTGCGCTACACTCAAGGAAAAGAACACCACTGAAGTCTGTGCAACACCATGGAAAACTACGTTACGCCTCGGGATAGACCACCACTGAAGACTGAGCTACACTCAAGGAAAAGAACACCACTGAAGTCTGTGCAACACCATGGAAAACTACGTTACGCCTCGGGATAGACCACCACTGAAGACTGAGCTACACTCAAGGAAAAGAACACCACTGAAGTCTGTGCAACACCATGGAAAACTACGTTACGCCTCGGGATAGACCACCACTGAAGACTGCGCTACACTCAAGGAAAAGAACACCACTGAAGTCTGTGCAACACCATGGAAAACTACGTTACGCCTCGGATAGACCACCACTGAAGACTGAGCTACACTCAAGGAAAAGAACACCATGGAAAACAGCGCTACACCATGGAATAGAACACCACGGATTAGAGCACCACTGAAGACTGTGCTACACCAAGGAAAAGAACACCATGGAAAACTGCGCTACACCTCGGAATAGAACACCACGGATTAGAGCACCACTGAAGACTGTGCTACACCAAGGAAAAGAACACCATGGAAAACTGCGCTACATCTCGGAATAGAACACCACTGAAGACTGCGCTACACCACGGTAAACATCACAATAGAATACGCCACACCACGAAAAACTCACAGCAAACTACACTTGCCACAGGAAGCACCACCCTGAAAAACTACGCTACGCTACAGAAAACGCCATCAAGGAAGACTACGCTACACCTCGGAGGACTACGCTACACTATACCACGGAAGAATACGCCACACCACGGAAGAATACTCTACACCACGGAAGAATACTCTACACCACGGAAGACTACACTACACCACGGAAGGCTACGCTACACCTCGGAAGACTACGCTACACCTCGGAAGACTACGCTACACCTCGGAGGACTACGCTACACCTCGGAGGACTACGCTACACCACGGAAGACTACGCTACACCTCGGAAGATACACTACACCTCGGAAGACTACGCTACACCTCGGAAGACTACGCTACACTATACCATGGAAGACTACGCTACACCTCGGAAGACTACGCTACACCTCGGAAGCCTACTCTACACTACACCTCGGAAGATACGCTACACCACAGAAGACTATACTACACCACGGAAGACTATACTACACCACGGAAGACTACGCTACACCACAGAAGACTACGCTACACCACAGAAGACTATACTACTCCACGGAAGACTACACACACCACGGAAGACTAACGCTACAACCACAGAAGACTATACTACACCACAGAAGACTACACTACACCACGAAGACTACACTACACCACAGAAGACTATACTACACCACGGAAGACTACACTACACTACACCACAGAAGACTACGCTACACCACAGAAGACTATACTACACCCGGAAGACTACACTACACTACATCACGGAAGACTACGCTACACTACATCACGGAAGACTACGCTACACCTCGGAAGACTACGCTACACCTCGGTAAACTACGCTACACCTCTGAAAACCACGCTACACATCGGAAGACCACGCTGCACATCGGAACACCACGCTACACCACAGAAGACTACGCTACACTACACCACGGAAGACTACGCTACACTACACCTCGGAAGACTGCGCTACACTACACCACGGAAGACTACGCTACACCTCGGAAGACTACGCTACACCTCGGAAGACTATGCTACACTACACCTCGGAAGGCTACGCTACACTACACCTCGGAAGACTACGCTACACCTCGTAAGACTACGCTACACTACACCTCGGAAGACTATACTACACCACGGAAAACTACACTACACTACACCACGGAAGACTACGCTACACCTTGGAAGACTACGCTACACTATACCACTGAAGACTACGCTCCACCTCGGAAGACTATGCTACACCTCGGAACACTACACTACACTATACCACGGAAGACTACGCTACACTACACCACTGAAGACTACGCCACACCACGGAAGACTACGCTACACCACGGAAGACTACGCTACACCGCTGAAGACTACGCTACACCTCGGAAGACTACGCTATACCTCGGAAGACTACGCTACACTACACCGCTGAAGACTACGCTACACCTCGGTAGACTACGATACACCTCGGAAGACTACGATACACCTCGGAAGACTACGATACACCTCGGAAGACTACGCTACACCTCGGAAGACTACGCTACACAACACCATGGAAAACTATGGTACACCTCGGAAGACTACGCTACACCTAGGAAGACTACACTACACCTCGGAAGACTACGCTACACCACGGACTATTGCACCAAGGAAGACACCACTGACGGGGATCAAAGCTTCACTACTGGTTTTCTAGGCAGATGTGTTACCTTTAGACCACTGATCAATGTGTGTATGTGTGTGTGTTTTTATGTTTTATAGGGGGGGGGGGGGGGGGGAGTTGGCACTGATGTTAACTCCGGAGGAAAACATTTTCTTGAACGGTATTCGAATGTGGGTCAGCAAAACTGCAATAGGCAATGCTCTAACCAATCATGCTATCCCGACCCCTACATACATACAATAAGATTAATGGTCTTGGTTTGTTTTAAACTGTTGGGAAAAAAAACATAGCCCTCAAATCACTTAGCTCGGCTAGTCTTCTTCCCTATATCTTATCACATCCTATTCAGGTGCAAGGACAAGTAAAAAGAAAAAAATACTTACTGCAAGCTCATGACATTTAGAAATACATTTCTGCAATTAAGTTAATTATACCAAACTGTATCTTCCCTACCATATTGAATTCACCAATAATGTGTAGTCTGCTATATTGACTTAATAATATGCGGATAACAGCATAATGTTAATTTTAATATTTCTTTCATACTGAGTTAGCTGGAATCAAAGTTTAATATTTTTTCCTTCAAGTTGAGTTAGCTGGTATAAAAGTTTGATTTTCTTTTTCAATTATCTAGTATCAAAAAATAATGTTCATTCCATTAAATACTGTCAGCTAGTTTTAAAATACAATATTTCTTGTCTATATTTGGATCAAAATGAACTGTAAGGCCCTTTCTTTCGTATTGAAATAATTGGAATCAAAGTATAAAGTTCTTTAGTTCATATTGAGTTGTTTGGTATCAAAGAAGAGTTCTTTCGTTCATGTTGAATTGATTGATGTTAAAGTATAGACTTCTTTTTACGTATTTGGCTACCTGGAATCAAGGTATGAAAATCCGTCCGTAATACATAGTTAACTAGTATCAAAGCTATTTTCTTCATACTGAGTTTGTATGAAACTGTACATGGTTTCCCTTCATATTGATCTAGGGGCGTGTAAATTATAGATATCTTTCTTTCACTTTTAGTTAGATGGTTTCAAGGTATAAAAACTGTTCTTTATATTGAGTGAGTTGACGTCAGTATAAAGTTACTCCCTTCACTTTGGGCTAGATTGTGTATAAGTATAAACTTTTTTTCCTTTATGGTGAGTTTGTATTCAAGTAAGAGACCATTTCTTCATACTCCGTGAATTTGTATCAAAGTATACAGGGTTTTTTCCTTCTTTTTTTTAATATCATGTTTGCTAGTATTAAATCAAAAGCTGTTTCTTCCTTATCAAATTAGCTTATCACGAAGTATACAGTTATTTCATTCTTTTAGTTACTGTCAGTGTGTAGAGATCTTTATTTCTTATTGAGTTAGTGTGGTATCAAGGTATAAAGCTCTTTCTCCAATATCGAGTTAGCTGCTTACCAATATTCTTATTCTTTTCTTTTTATTCAATCATTTTTCATCAAAGTATAAAGTTAATTATACATTTAGTAGTTGATATCAAAGTATAAACATCTGCCCTTCATACTTATTTTGTATCAAAAGTTTTATTTTCATTGAGCACTTCTTTTCTACATGGTGAGTTATTTGGTATGAAAGTTCCTTCTTTCGTATTTTTAAGCTGGTATCAAAGTTCAAAGCCTTTTCGTTTGTAATGAGCTAGTTGCTTTTAGAAAAATTTTTTTCTCACTTCCTATTCAGTTTCTTTGTGCAAAGGTATAATGATTTCCCCTTTATTGTGAATGTTAGTATCAAATCATAAAGTAAGTTTTGTGCAGAGTTACTTTGGTGTCCATGCATGGAGTTTCGTTCATAATGTGTTACTTGGTATCGATTTAAGATTCTTTCTTTTATATTGAATTCGTTAGTGTCGAAACTAGAAAAAAATTCTTTTACATCGAGTTATTGCTATCAAAGTATGAAGTTCTTTACATTACCTCTTTAGTTGGTACCAAAGATGTCAAAGTATAAAGATCTTCCTCCATATTGAAATAGTTCCTAAGTATTAGGTTTCCTTGAATAGTTTGCTACGATTATACTAAGTTCGTTTCTTTTTATTTAATTTGTCGGCTCCAAAGTAAAACGGTCATTTTTTTTCATATCCCAGCTTGTGGTAATATGAAGGACATTTTTCTTATACTGAGATGGGGTGAGGATTAGGTTCCAAACATGACTAACACACACACACACACACACACACACACACACACACACACACACACACACACACACACACACACACACACTAAATTTGTTCTATGTTGATTGCTTTTGAAAGAACATTGGTCCAACAATGCTTTTACTGGCTTAAAACGTCGTTTTGTTTTGGCGCCACAAGTGCAGAAAATTCTAAATCTAATTTCCGATCAGAAGTACTCGTACAAAACAAAAACACAACGAAAACGCCTGGAAATGTACACTCGGATTCAGACATTTGTTGCGTTGCAAATCTTTGCCATAGAAACTTCTGGTATAGCATCGCCTATTTCGCGGAAACAAATTATTTTACCTTGATTTTGTGGAGATCGGCTTAAGAGAGAAAATTATGCACAAGCTGAGAGCAGGATGTTTCAAGAGAGAGCAGTACTTTTCCCGATACTCCTTTTTCCCTGTAGTGCCGTTCCCTTGAGCTGTTAACACCTAACTCTAACCCTAGTTCTTGCCCATGCCGCAAACCCTAACACTCCACCATTTTGATCCTAAAAAAATTAACTCTTTGACGCTGATTCCTTAACTCTTTGAGTTCTGCGGTATGGGGAAACAGCTATATAAGGGAACAGCAGCACAAGGAAAGAGTGGTTAGGGGACACTGACCAGTTGGAAATATTTTACTCCGAAGAATTCCGTGATAGAGGAAGGATTTGCAAAAGAGATGACATACAGAAAAATAAGTAATAATTATAGCATCCTTGCTTGTATAGCACTGCTGCTTTAAGAATTGTACTTTTTTTAGAGTGGCCGGCAGGGCCCAAGTAGGATGACTTGCGACCACAGTCCATAAATCGGTTATCACCGCTGGGATATGATACAACATCAAGAACAGGAAAAGCCAGTCTTCAGTTAACCTTTAAAAATAGTGGCAATACTGAAAGTCTACAGTAGTGGATTTAACGCATGGTTTTTACCTCCATAATGAGACCCTTAGTTGTGGCTTCAAATTCTACTAGTTGTCAGGTATTCAGGGTTTTTTTCTCTTACATTGAGTCTCTTAGATGGTTAGTGTGGATCTCTTTCCTTCCTCTTGAGTTGTCACTATGGTTGTTGTTTGTTTGTTTTTAATCCCATTAAGTTGATGTCAAAAAATAGAACTGTCCCCTTGCTATTGAACTAGTTGGGTGAAAGAGTAAAGTTCTAAGCTTGATATCAAGATAATTATCAAAGTGTAAAAGTTTTCTTCAGATTCAGATATTACAAAACTACAGAGTTTACCCTTTCATAGTTCCTTGTTGTTTGTATTGGAGTACAAAGGTTTCTACTTCATATTCATTTAGTTGGTGTTAAAAGGCTCTTCCCTTTATATTGAATGAGTTCAATCAAAGCATGCAGTTCTTTCCTTCATGTTGAATAAGCTGGTGCCAAAGTTATAATATCTTAACTTTTATGTTAAGTTGGTATCCACGCATCAAATTTTTCCCCAATTATATTAAAGTAGAGTGTATCAAAACATAAAGCTACTCTTATGATGATTGATACCAAGAATTTTTTTAAAGTTCCAAAAGTGTTCAGTATTCTATAGCTATAAATGATCATTGCTAAGAAAGTTTTCCTTTTTTCTATTTCATTAATCTGTTGAAAAGTGCTGGGTTGCCCAGATAGTTTTGAGTTTATTATATATAAGTGACGCATTTCCTCTTGTTTTATTCTGGTAGTATGTTTATAAAGCTGTATAAAATCTTTAGATGGTACTTGATATAATGATAACAAAACTTAAAATGATAATAATGATAATAATAAATGGAATTTATGTAGCGCTATATCTTGCAAAAACAAATCAAAGCCCTTGCATTCAACCAATTCTTGGCATGCAGCCAATGACAAATTAGATTTTTAACAAAGTCAATGTACACACACACACACACACACACACACACACACACACACACACACACACACACACACACACACACACACACATACACACACACATAGAGGTTAAACGCTTTAGCAGGGTGGTAGATATTTCGGCTGTTGAGAGCAGGGCAGAAGATGAAACGGGAGGGGAAAATCTTAGCTTTGAAATAAATGTCTTAACCTGAGCTAGGCGTTATTTGAGGGCTTGTTTTTCTGATTGCTCAATGGCTTTGAAATGACTTTTTTTTATTTTTTGCAAAACTACAGAGGATTTTTAGGCGCAGGTTTGTTTTTTTTTTCTAACTCAAATAAAACATTTGTCATTGAATTATGAATTTAATTCATAGTCCCTTCGTGAGCTTTGTAATACGCGGTCCCGGACACCAGGTTGTCTCGAGCTCTATTTAATCCCATTCAGATGTCCTGTCACAACTGATGTTAGATCAGGAAGTAACCACCTTAATTTGTAGTGACCACGCTGCAATACCCACTGGATAAATTGTAAGAGCACAATGTTGTAAAATGAATACAAGTGCGATTATCCCCCCCCCCCCCCCCCCCCAAAAAGACACTAAAATCATGGCAGAAAATCGTGCAGCAAAGGCGAGAAAAATAGAATTAAAGGATAAAATCATAACACTACCACACAAACACTAGAGCAAAAATAAACCCAGACAAATGTGAATCACTCGTTTACACGTGTATAAATGCATACAGCAGCAGCACACACTAGAGCAATAATAAACCCAGC
The DNA here is from genome assembly GCA_030674155.1 of Stramonita haemastoma. NCBI lineage: Eukaryota > Metazoa > Mollusca > Gastropoda > Neogastropoda > Muricidae > Stramonita > Stramonita haemastoma. Next base: position 61,782,313 of record CM060318.1, on the reverse strand, counting down.
CGACTGTTCACTGCCGCTGAACATGAATAGACGCAGGCAGCAATTCACACTGGGGCAGTTATTGCTCCGAACGTAGGTAAGATGATAAATGCTAATTCGGGTTCATGGATGATAGGAAAGATATGGGAAGGGAAAGGAACAGTTTTTTTTTTCTTTTTTGTGTTGTTGCTTTTTAAGTGTTATTTTTTTGGCCAATGAAGAGAGACCTGTGATGCACCCATCAAAAAGATAAAATGATGGTGCTCCATGATCTGCATGCAACTGAGGCCATATAATATATATATATATATATATTATATATATATATATATATATATATATATATATATATATATATATATATATATATATGTATACGCTGTTATACTGCTTGTGTGTGCCTTCTTATTTTCTTAAAGGTAGATTGACTGATTTATTACAGAAATATTTTGGTTTTCCTGTGATGGTCAATAATGTTAAGACTAAAAATTAATACGTTATTTTGCCATTTATTTTTGCTGGGGTTTTATATGTAATAGTTGTGTGTGTGTTTTGTTATAATTTTCGTCCCAAAACTGATTTGATGTGCCCAAAAAACATTTGTGTCGTGCTATGACCTTGTGTACTATTGTCAAGACTTAAAACTATTTAGGATTTTTTTTGGCCAATGAAGAAAGGCGTGTAGAGCACCCACATGCAAGGGAATAATGAAAATCAAGAAATAAAAAATAAAACAAAAAGATGGTGCTCCGTGATCTGCATGCAACTGAGGCCTTAAAAAAGAGAAGATATATATATATATATGATATAGATATAGATTTATATATATAATATAATAATATATATATATATATATATATATATATATTCTCACTTCTCTTTAAAAGCTGGATTAAATAATCTAAGAAAGTAATTTAGTATTGCTGTGATGGCGCCAGTAATGTTGACTGAAAATTAGTCATTAAATTTTATTTGCTTATTTAACTTTTTTGTGGTTTGGATTTTTCTTCGCTTGTGATATTTTTTTTATCTTACAAAATATGTTAAGAAGTAATCTGGCCCAAATGCTACCTTCAATTTTGTGTTCATCAAGAAACGCTATGCGCCTTTTATATCTAAATCAATTTGACCATGTGATAGTGATTGGTCTCAGTAGAAATGAAAATAGTGTATGCCTCATTTTTAGTTGCAGTTATATGTTAATAGCGGTATCACCTTTCAGAATGAGGGCTGTTTTGGGTTGGGTTTCTTTACGTTTGTTCGACAGGTTGGTTTGTTGTGTTTTCACCTAAAGCATAAAGATAGCACGTACATGGGTTTTGTGTATTCTTTCATTTCGAGAATATAGAAATAAACACTCGTGCATATTCATTGCTTCTAGTTCTCATGCAGTTTTGTAAATATAATCATCCTTCCCACGGGCACACAAAGACCTACTCGGTTTATAGTCTCATTCGAAGGACTTTTCTGGGGAGAGTGGAGTTAGCACTGATTTTAACTCCAGGGGAAATATCCCCTCGACCGGGAATCGAACCCGGGTCGTCCAATTGCAAGCGCAATGTCCTGACCACGAGGCTATCCCGTCCCCGTGTGTGTGTGTGCCTGTGCCTGTGCCTGTGTGCGTGTGCTCTCTCCTCTCGCGCGTACGTGTGTGGTGTGTGTGTGTGTGTGTGTGTGTGTGTTCTTACATCCGGGTATCGAATATACAATATTTTTTTCTCTATTGTAGTAGTAGATGTTAGGATTTGTTTTTAAGTTTCTTTAGCGCATCAAATGTCCGTTTCTGGCACCGAGATGGTCTTTGACATCAGCGAGGCAATTTCTGAATGTGATTCTAGTTAGTTTTATAGTCATGTGTACACTCTTCAATTATGTTAGACTGACGGAATTAACTATGCCATCATTCTGATTGAGATGATTGCTCAAAACTCTTATAATGATATTGATGACTTTTGATGCTGATAAATTATTGTTACAAGTTAATGTATCGTTTAAAAAAAAAATTTCGTTTTTCAAATAAAAGCTAATGTACTTTTAAATATGTTTGGAATATTCAGATATGCTCTATCTTAAAAAGTTTCTTAGAAACTTTACACGCCTTGATTTTAAATCAGTATTGTTATCTGGGTTGAGAATACTTTTGATAGTAGATATTTTTATTTCTGGATACATTCAAAAGTTAGAAATGTGCCTTGCTTTTGTGTTGTGGAACAGTTTTGGTGCTGTGATGTGCGTGCTTGTTCGTCAACTCACATGTTAAATGACTGTTGAATAGTTACATTGATGTGTCTTTGTATAGTTTGGAATCATGGTTTTCAATGCGGTTTAGATTTCAAATAAAGTAGGTAGTCTCGAAAAATACAATCCAGTATATATATATTTTTTTCTTTTCTTTAGGACTCGCGAGTAATTCAGAACGGTTTCTTTAATTATTGTGTGTTTGGTTTTTTTGCGATTTCTTCTTTTTTCACATATGGTTTTTTTTTACATGTGAATTGTAGTCTTATGTTTTTAAGACTTAAAAGTACTTAGTTGTTTGTGTGTGTTTTTTTTTTTTCGGCCAATGAAGAAAGACGTGTAGAGCACTCACATGAAAGAAAGATAACGAAGAAAGAAAGAAAACAAAAAAAACCAAAAAGACTGTGCTTCACGATCTGCATGCAACTGAGGCCTTAGTGTGCGTGTGTGTGTGTGTGTGTGTGCGCGCGCGCGTGTGTGAGATAGAAACATTTTGCTCCGTCCCGGATGTTGTTTAGCCAGACTGTTAATGTGTGTGGGTAATGATGATATTTGTTTCTTTGTTGTTTAAAGGAGAAAGCGCAGTTGAGTGAACTAAAATACTGCATTTGAAAAAGTATTTGGTGATTGCTTTTTTTCTGTACATTTCGAATGTGTGTGTGTGCGCGCGCACGTGTGTATGTGTGTTTGTGCGTGCGTGCGTGTGTGTATTTGGCGTTTGCGTAAGTGTACATTTTCGTAGTCTGTGTGTATGTATTAAAGTGCGCGTATGCATGCGTACAACATAGTGCATCAAGCGCCCGCCCCCCCCCCCCTTCCAATCCAGGAGGACCACTTGATCTGTCACAAAGCAAGGGGGACGGGTTATCCTGGTGGTCAGAACATTGCGCTCGTAATTTGACAACCCGGGTTCGATTCCCGTTCGAGGGGATTTTTCTCCTGGAGTTATCAGTGCTGACTCCACTCCCCAAAGTCTTTCGGATGAGACTATCAACCGAGGACCCGTGTGCGAACGCACGCAGATCATCTCGCGCGCACGTTAAATCATGTTCCGCTTTTCGTAAGAGTAGGCCATTGTGTGCCGGTGGGAACAGATGACAAGATTTACAAAACTACATGCACACGGGAACTGGATGTAAAAAAAGCACAAGAGTGCTTATTCCATTATCCTCGATATAAAAGAATAAATAGAAATAATAAAATAGTAAATAAAATAACAATGTAGCCGCTTGACACCACCACCCTTGCCGCCTAATCGCGATGGTGAAGGGACATAGGTCATCAGAATACCCGTGTTGTTATACTGTATGACATCTTCACTTCACACCACATCATCAATATTGTATATCTTTACTTCACACCTCCTATCAATACTGTATGACATCTTTACTTCACACCATCAATATTGTATGACATCTTTACATTATATTACCAATAGTGTATGACCTCGTTAGATTTTTTTTCTTTTTACACATCTACAGTTTTACTTCATAGCACACTGCAATACACTTCTACATGTTTACTTCATACTACACCGCAAAACACATTACCACAATACACTTCTACCCAAAAACTATATAGTTACAACATTGTTGCAACTTATAACAAAAACAATAATCTCAAAAAGAACTAATAAAAATACAATGATAATAATAATATAATAATAATAATAAATAATAATAGTGATAATAATAATGATGATGATAATGTACTGTAAGATTCGCTATTTCACGTACACTACACACACACACACACACACACACACACACACACACACACACACACACACAAACACGCGCACAGCGCGCACACCCGCACACACACACACACACACACACACACACACACACACGCGCGCGTGCGCGCGCGCATACGCAATTCACTCACTCAGGCACGAACATGCACATAGATATCGAACACACACACATACACACACAAACTTCACACAGACACATACACACACAACACACACACACACACACACACACACACACACACACACACACACACACACACACACACACACACACACACACACACACTCACACAAGCATATATCCGCGCTCGCACATCCACTTAATTTTTTTTTTTAACTTCATAGGAAAAAATAAGTGTGACGGGGCGGTGTCATCGGAATCAAGAGGTCAAACTATCATATCAGGTTACAATATCATCTATTCTTTTACATTCATACTTTATATAAGAAGGAAACAAAAACAAACAAACAAATATAAAAACAGGAACAGAACATCCTAAAAATTGATATTTAATCTATCAACAAAGCAAGTCAATAAATCATAACATTTTGATAAAAGGGGAGACGAAAACAATTTTTAAAAAACAATTGCGCGCACACACACACACACACACACACACACACACACACACACACACACACACACACACACACACACACACACACACACACACACACACACACACACACACACACACACACACACACACACACCGCACACAGGGGCTCACGCCATGTCATCAATGACCTTCATTCTAAATAAAATATATATATGCCTGATTTTAAATAAAATCATTTAACAGAACACAAGAGGAATCTATCCGCTGTAAGACACAGAGAGAGACAGAGAGTTGATCAGGCGTCGAAGATAAGAAGAGTGCATCTCCCATTTTCCTTTCTTTTTCAACATTTTTAAACTCTTTTATTTATCTATCTTTTTTACTGATGTGTTACATTTTACATTTTAAAAAAATACAAAATGTCATGATAACTCGGGTAAATGTGTGTGTGCGTGCGTGCGTGAGTGCGCGAGCATAGGTGTGTGCGTGTGTTTGTGCGCGAGTGTGTGTGTATAATATTATGTGTGTGTATACGTGTGTATGTGTGTGTATGACAAGCGCTCGCGTGTGCGCGCATGCGTGCACGCACATGAGCCCATGACTGTGTGTTTTTATGCATGTTTCCATACGCGGATGAAAATTGTTACGGTGTGGAAATGGTTACCTGTTAGTGTGGTAGCTATGTACGTTATTTTCTTTACATGTTGACTGTTTTTAGCAATACTTGCTTGTAACCCACATGAATTTCTCGCCCTTTTAGAGACATTAAAAAATTCGTATTCGTAACACACACACACGCACACACCACACCACACACACACACACACACACACACACACACACCACACACACACACACACACACATACACACACAAATGAGTTTGCACACACACACTCACACATACTCGCTCACATCCACATGTAGGCACGTACACTGACAAACTTACCCACATACTCACACATACGCACACAAGTGACACAATTTATTTTATTTTTGTTTCTCGACTAATATCACTATGAGTGAAGAGAAGTTAAATTGAAGAAAGCCCTACACAAACACACACACACACACACAACACACACACACCTCTCTCTCTCTCTCTCTCTCTCTCTCTCTCTCTCTCTCTCTCTCTCTCTCTCTCTCTCTCTCTCCTCTCTCTTCTCTCTCTCTCTCTCTCCCCAAAAGTCTTTTGAATGAGATTGTAAACCGAGGCCCCGTGTGCAAACGCACGCAGAACATCTTGCGCACACGTTAAATCCTGTTCCGTTTTTCGTATAAGTAGGCCATCGTGTGCCGGTGGGAACAGATGACAAGATTTACAAAACTGCATGCACACGGGGACTAGATGTAAAAAAGCACATGAGTGCTTATTTCATTATCCTGGAAATAAAAGAATAAATAACACACACACACACACACACACACACACACACACACACACACACACACACACACACACAACCAGATGTTCCTTTTGCATAGAGAGATGTGTACTTTCACACCCTGTGCTTTTTATTACCAGGTGGGTTGTTTTTTTTAGAAAAAAAAACGGTAGACGGTTTACGATAGAAAAGAAATACACTGCCTTTTTATTAGATCAAATAACGGAAACACATTACATTTACAGCAGCAAGGTTTTCAGAAGTCCCATTATTGTATTGTATTGTGTTTTATTGTATAGTGTTGTTGATGTTGCCGTGCGTTATATTGCATTGTGTTATATTTTAGTGTAGTGGTGTGGTGTGGTGTGTGGAATGGAGTGGAGTGTAGCGTAGTGTTGTAGAGTAGAGTGGAGTGGAGTGGAGTGCATTATAGTGTATTGTGTTTTATTGTGCTGAATAATATCATAGTGAGGGAATGCTTTGCACAAACAGAATTTCCATAAGGTGGGGAAGCTATTTTCACTGACAGGCTCCCGATGTCCCAATGGGGAGTCCTTTTTTTAATGTCAATGTATGGTGGTGATTTGTATAAGTTAATTCCTGTGGTTTGGGCAAGAAGTAAAATACAAAAGTCTTTAAAACGTATCAACCAATATGTGGTTAAGTAGTTCACGATGAAAAGGTACCTACCCTCAGTGCAATTTAAAGGAATCCGTAAACAAGGTATCAATTCAAGGACACAGGTATGAAGCGTAAGTATTGTAAACAATGGGTCTTTTTTTTTCAAAAGCCGATAAACTCAATTTTTTAGCCGAGCAATCTAAAATTATGCTCATGTTTCACAAATCCTTTTTTCACAAGGTTTGCTGACTATACCAAATTCTGTTTCGTAAACATAAGTTTGCCCAGAAAAAAGTGTAGTGGAAAATGTTGCAAAGAATATATATTAAGCAGCCCCACACAACAACAGTGCTCTTATCTCCATAAAAACAGTTGATCACCATTATAATGCCTTCATCATCATCATTTTCATCAATCTCATTAATACTCATTATCATCGTCGCTGTTGTCATTTCACCATTACCATCAATGTCGTCTGGGCTACATCATCGACGTCGTAGCCGTCATCATCATCCTTACCGCTATCATTATCCTTGTTCTTGTTCCTATTTCTAATGTAGTGGCTGCTGTTGGGGGATTGTTGCTATACCTGTTATTGTTTTTGTTGCTGTCACTGCAGCTGTAGCAACTGTGGGTTTTAAATGAGGGGGAGTGGGGGGGCAATTTCCCCCCTGAAACAAAAATCAGCTCAGTCATCATTTAGCTACGTCATTTATTCAAAAGTACTGTTACGAGCTTCGTGCGTAACCCCGAACATGTGCGTCAAAGGTGTCATGAACTATACTTTGAAACCATTCTTTTTAGACTAAAAATAAGAAGAAAAGATTTGTTCAACTTCCAAATACTTATTCTTTATTTTTTAACGCAATTGCTTTCTAAGATAAGTCTGGTCTGATGTGTACAGAACTGATAACGAACGTATAAAAAGGATACAGCAGGCGCTTCTACAGGTTTTGAAGGTTCGGCTTGCGCTGTCCGATCTCTTTTGGGGGAGGTTGTAGAAAAGTCTTCTGTCTACCACGATTGCATCATGAAAATCTGTCTGCTTCTTTCGCTATGTCTGGCACTGGTTTGGGCCAGACCGGGTCCTGAAGTGAAGGTACGTGTGTAGGTACAGTCATGCGCATGGCTTGTATGTAGTTTAGTTTATCTATCTTTATTTTGTTGAACCCTTTTTGTGTATTAGTCTTTTATTTCGAGGGTAATGAAATAACCACGTGTTTTTTGTCGTTTTTTTTGCTTTGTTTTGTTGTTGTTTTTATTTTAGATCCAGTCTATGTGTATGTAGGTGTAGTGTGGTATTTCTTTTTCGTAGGATTTCTCTCTCTCTCTCTCTCTCTCTCTCTCTCTCTCTCTCTCTCTCTCTCTCTCTCTCTCTCTCTCTCTCTCTCTCTCTCCTCTCTCTCTCTCTTTGCGCGAGCGCGCGTGTGAGTGTGTTGTGTGTTTTGCGCGCGCGCGCGCGCAAATACCTGTAGTTATGATTGATTTTTTGCGTTTAGGCGCTTATGTCTACAGATTTCACTGGGTGTGAGGGTTTCTGTGCTATTTTTCGTTCCTCAGCGAAAGCTCCGAAACTTCACACATGGTGAGATTTTGTGTTTGCGACCCTTTTTCTCTATCATTAAGGCAGCTGCATTCTGACTTCGGGGATGATGTCTAAACACGACACTAGTCTTTTTCTTTTTTGTTGTTTTTTTTCATTAAAAAAAAAACTGTGATCCGTCTCTGTCGGCACGAAATGACCGACTCTCCCAAAAGGCAAAACTGTTTGAATATGTGGGCAAGATATGCTGCGTGTGTTTGCACGCGGGACCTCGGTTTATAGTCTCATCCGATAGTACTGGGGGGAGGGGTTGGTCTTAATGTTAACTACAGGGAAAAATCCTCTCGAACAGGCGTCTTTGTTGTGTCCCGAACCCGGGCCTCAGATCACGAGGTCAACACTCTAACCACCTCGTTATCTTCATCCCCAAGGTTTGAGATACAAAATTAATAGTGTTCGTTGGGAACTTATGATATGTGCATGATTGTAATTTGTATAGCTGCTCTTCTTTATAAGATGTGCATGATTGTAATTTGTATGGCTAGTGTTGTTTCTTAAAAGATGTGCATGGTTGCAATTTGCATGTTAACTGTTGTTTCTTGAGTTGTTGTTTTTTTGGAGTGTCCTGAAAATTTTTCACATTTAGATGAGTATGGGGGCGGAGGAGTTCATGGTTGAGAATAAACAATTTTTAACTTATACAACTTTATATTTACTCTGTGTGTGTGTGTGTGTGTGTGTATGTGTGTGTGTGTGTGTGTGTGTGTGTGTGTGTGTGTGTGTGTGTGTGTGTGTGTGTGTGTGTGTTGAAATAAAATGACGATACCATCCAGTTATTCTACGGTGGTGGGTATGCAATTAAGTAACTGCTGTTAAGATGTTCCGAAGAAACCTGTACAAAGACAAGGTAAAATGTATCAGTGCCTTTGTCTGTAAATCAGTCTAGCAATTTTTTTAACACGCGTAGAATCCAAGATGTGATACTAGCGTATTTTAAACGGATTCATGTTCAAGTTGGTTTGATGGATTATTTGTTTAGAAAAAAAAACAAAAAACGTTATTGTCATTGTTTCGTTTCCTGGCTAGAGCTCCGAGGTTGACCAATGGTGAGATTTTACGTATGTGACCGTTTCTGCTCCCCACTTAAGGTAGCTACATTCCGAATTCGGGGATTTTTTCCGATATATCTGCCTCATTGTACGTTTTTCTTTTTCGTGTTTCTGATTTTATGTACATTTTTGTCCGGCATAATGGAATGTTATCTGTTCTGTTTGCTTTTTACATGAAATATCTGCTACAATAGATACATTAACATTGTGCTTTTAACAAAAAAGCTGTGGCTGTTTATTGATACCCACGGACACACGCATGCACACGCACACACACGCACGCACGCGCGCACATGCGCACACACGAGTACACACACACACACACGCATATGTCCATATACATTTTCTTTTTTTCTTTCTTGCGTTGTGTAATTTGGTGTTTTTACCCTCTGTGTGTGTGTGCGCGCGTGTGTGCGCGCGCGCGTATGTGTGTGTATGTTAGTTTGTTAGTGTGTGTGTATGTGTGCGTGTGTGTGTGTGTTTGTGTGTGTGTATGTGTGTGTGTGAAATCATAATGCACAAGAAAACTTTCGCCAAAATAGTATTTGCTGTTAACTCACACCAGTCACAAAAACGAAAAGCTTTTGCCCCAGAGGAGTCATTAGGCGTTGAGGATGAGCATTGACAGACAGACCAAAACACAGCGACAGAGACTGAAGATGATGACGACGACGATGATGATAATCCTCTCTCTCTGTCTCTGTCTCTCTCTGTCTCTCTGTCTCTCTGTCTCTCTGCTCTCTCTCTCTCTCTCTCTCTCTCTCTCTCTCTCTCTCTCTCTCTCTCTCTCTCTCTCTCTCTCTCTCTCTCTCTCTCTCTCTCTCTCTCTCAGCTGGTACGTAGTACCTGGTCTTCTCCTGTCCTTGTCACTATGTAGGAGGTCTGCTTGTAGGCCTCAATTGACATATTCCGATTACAGAGCAGCCTATTTCAATGTACAGGTTGCATTGCTAGGTATTTTTGTGTTCCTGTAACCCACTGAGATAAACTACGGAATCTTTAAAGTCCATCTTTTATCTTTGAGTGTGTATAAATGTATGACGAGAATGAAGTCAATCGCAGGTATCCATTTGAAATTAACCTGGGAGATTGTAAGAAAAAAAACACTAACCTTAAATCGACGAGACACTACCGAGATTCAAACCCCGGACTTCACGGTCCCGCGATATTGATGTCAAACGGTCTTAACCACTCGGCTATAGCATTCGTAAATGGGAATCATTGTAGAGACAACGAGGATACCGATTTTTAATCTCAAGAGTAAAAGATAAGCATCGGCATATTTTTGTCATAGGTCTACATTTTAGCCATTGCTGTGAAAGTAGGTGACATTGAATGCAAAAAGATAAAGCGATTTTTTTTGTTCTCATTCCTCTGCTTCAGCTCCGAAGTTCAACAGGGGTAAATTTCTTTTGCGTATGCATCCTTTTTTTGCCCATAATAGAGGGGGCTGCATTCTAACTTCGTGGGTGACAACTAATCTAATCTGTGTAAATAAAATAAAAAATAAAATAAACACAACAGTGTACATGCGGGTTTTTTTAAAAATAGACTTCTTACAATTCGTTTTTACAGTAATGTATGACCTACGCTTCTCAAAGGCAACACTGGTATAATTATATTGGATTTCTGCATTCGTTCGCACAGGGGGCCTTAGTTTATAGTCTCATCCGAAGAACTTTGTAATGGAATCAGTACTGACGTTGACTCCTAGGGAGAAAAAGTCACTTTGAACGGGCGTCTCAACGATAGCTTGAACCTGGGTTCGATCCTAGGTGGTTAAATTGCAAGCGCAACTGTCTATATAGCCATTAGGCTATCCCACCCTCCCCATCCCCCTCCCCCTACCCCAGGCGATTTACAATACAAGTAGACACACGGACTGACAAACAGATACACACACAACAACCAGTAGCTAGATAATTATCAGGATGAAAGTGCAGAGATGGGATAGAAGCTGCCTTTTTAAAAAGTTGTGTTGTTGTTGTTGGGCCTTTTACACGTTTTTATTTGAGAAATTGTGGGGAGGACTGCCATTGTTATCGTCACTATTATCGTCACTGCTATTGCCTTCATCGTCGTTATCGTCGTCGTGATGGTCATAATGGTGGTGGTGGTGGTGGTGGTGGTTGTGGTAGTAGTAGTAGTAGTAGTAGTAGTAGTAGTAGTAGTAGTAGTAGTAGTAGTAGCAGCAGTGGCAGTTGTAGTAGCAGTAGTAGTAGTAGCAGCAGCAGCAGCAGTAGTAGTAGTAGTAGTAGTAGTAGTAGTAGTAGTAGTAGTAGTAGTAACAGCAGCAGCAGCAGCAGCATTGAAGAAGTAGAAGTAGCAATAGGAGCTGCAGCAGCAGCAGCAGCAGCAGTAGTAGTAGTAGTAGTAGTAGTAGTAGTAGTAGTAGTAGTAGTAATAGTAGTAGTAGCAGTAGTAGCAGCAGCAGCAGCAGCAGCAGCAGTAGTAGTAGTAGTAGTAGTAGTAGTAGTAGTAGTAGTAGTAGTGTTATTTTTTTTGTTGCTGCTGCTAATACTGTTACTTTTATTATCATTATCATCATCATTATTTTTATTTTTGTATTATTATCATGAAATAATTATTCTTATTTTTATTATTGTTGTTGTTGTTGTTGATGCTGTTATAGTTGTTATCATCATCACTATTAGTATAATTTTTTTTTTTTCTTTTTTTGCAGATTCAAGTTGACGAAATTGGTAAGTACGCCTAGAATTTTTTCAGCACTATGCCGGAAAAAAAAAGGATTATACTATACTATTTAGCAGCTAAATGGAACAGCTGATGAGTTTTTTCAATATCAAATCCAACGACTCCATATACAATAACAGCAACAACACCAACAATGACGACAACATACAACATTCTTTTGGAAGCGCGTATTATTTTACAAGTCAATAAACCCCTTTTTGTTGTCTTCCGTGCTTTAATTTTCCTTTCGTTGTTTCTTTACCTGCTTTTTCTTTATTTCGCCTGTTTTTTTTATTCATTTCTTTCTTTTTTTTTTAATTCCCCCTCCCTCATTCCTCCTTTCATTGTATCAGTCTTCGTTCGTTCGTTCGTTCGTTCGTTCGTTCTTCTTCTTCTTCTTCTTCTTCTTCTTCTTCTTCTTCTTCTTCTTCTTCTTCTTCTTCTTCTTCTTCGCATTCTTCTTCGCATTCTTCTTCGCATTCTTCTTCTTCGCATTCTTCTTCTTCGCATTCTTCTTCTTCGCATTCTTCTTCTTCGCATTCTTCTTCTTCTCATTCTTCTTCTTCTCATTCTTCGCATTCTTCTTCGCATTCTTCTTTTTCTCATTCTTCGCATTCTTCTTCGCATTCTTCGTATTCTTCTTTGCATTCTTCGTATTCTTCTTTGCATTCTTCTCATTTATCTTCTTCTTCGTGTTCTTCTTCTTCTTCCTCTTCACATTCTTTTTTTTTCTTTTTCGCATTCTTCTTCGCATTATTCTTCTTCTTTGCTTCCTTCTTCTTCTTCTTCTTCTTCTTCTTCTCTCTTCTTCTTCTTCTTCTTCTTCTTCTTCTTCTTCTTCTTTCCACTCTTCTTTGCATTTTTCTTTAACGTCATCACGATATTCTTCTTTAACGTTGTGACCATCATCTTCCTCTTCAATGTCATCTTGATTTTCTTCAACATCATAATCTGCATCCTCCTTATCCTGATCTTCCTCGTCATTTTTGTCATCATCAACATCATTATCGTAATCATCAACATCATCATCACATCACATAACATTACAACGCATCACCATCATCATCATCATCATCATCATCATCATCATCATCATCATCATCATCATCATCATTATCTTATCTATCTGTGTTTCTTTTTGTGACAGATGTCGTAGACGATCCCGAAATCACAGAAGGTAAGCACAGTAAATAGAAATGCAAAGAACTTTATGTCTCTCTTTCTCTTGTCTCTCTGTCTCTCTCTGTCTCTCTCTGTCTCTCCTCTCTCTCTCTCTCTCTCTCTCTCTCTCTCTCCTCTCTCTCTCTCTCTCTCTCTCTCTCTCTCTCTCTCTCTCTCTCTGTCTGTCTGTCTGTCTATCTATCTATCTATCTATCTATCTATCTATCTATCTGCCTGTGCCCATTTTGTAAAGCAAAATTTGAAAATGAAGCCCATTTTTGTTCGAATGTTCATTGTACTCAAGACTTAAGGGATAAGCTTTTAACTGAATGTATCAATAATAACGTCGTCAGTTTTACTTATAACATTAAATAGAAAACGCAGTCATTGTCTATCTAGACATATTTTTCATTCTATTAATAATATATATAAAAAAAGGAATTGTTAATGTCAAAATATCATTCAATGATGGGTGTGTTAAAGCTTTGTGTTTGCAAGTATGAAAGTCTTGAAATGTTGCTTTTTGACTATCTTCTATTTTACTGTAGTCAAACTTCCTCGCATTCTTGGTACACTTTTTGATTGATTGAGTGAGTGAGTGAGTGAGTGAGTGAGTGAGTGAGTTAGTGATCCGTCCATCGGTCAGTCGGTTTGTTTTTTGGTTTGTTTTTTGGTAGGTTGGTTGGTTGGTTGGTTGGTTTGCTGGATGGTTGGTTAATTGAGCAGGTTGGTAGGTTTTTCGTTGTATGGTTTGTTT
>CM060318.1:61753511-61763511 GCA_030674155.1 Stramonita haemastoma | reverse complement strand
TGGGTCTCCCTATGACTTCGGGTCTATCATGCACTACGGGGCCTACTCTTTCGCTGTGGACCAGTCCAAGCCTGCCCTCTCCCCCAAGCCGGGTCGTGCCATCGGAGTGACCATGGGTCAGCGTCTGGCCCTCAGTACCCAGGATGTCACCCGTATTCAGAAGCTGTACCAGTGTACCGTGGGTAGGTTTGAGATGAGAGAGAGTGAAGGTGTGTGTGTGTATGTGTTTGTTTGTGTGGTGTGTGTTTTATGTGTGTGTGACAGTGTGTGTGTGTTGTGTTGTTGTGTGTGTTGTGTGTGTGTTGTGTGTGTGTGTGTGTGTGTGTGTGTGTGTGTGGTGTGTGGAGTGTTACAAGAAAGAGGTATCATACATATGCGTACACACAAACACATTGCAAACAATTACGCATGCATGCATGGAAGCGTGCAGGCAACCACGCAAGCAAGCTACACACACAAGCACGCACGCACGCACATATTCGTATGCACTCACGCACATACACACATATACACGAGCCAAACACACACACACTCACACACACACACACACGCACACACATACGCACGTACGCGCGCGCGCGGGTATTCTATGCGTGATGTAACCTAATCTAAGGAAAACGTAGTGGAAAAAAAAAACAAGTGCAGGTAACCAGTTACCAGTAACCAGTTACCATCATTTAAAACAAAAAATATCAAATATCCAACAAAAATCGAATAAGTAAAAAAAAATGTGTGTATGTATGTGTGTGTGTTGTGTGTGTGTGTGTGTTCGCGAGAGAGAGAGCGTGTGCGCGAGTGTGGGTATGTGTGTATGCATGCATTCGTGCGTGAATTTGTGCGTGCGTGCGTATGGGGAAGGGGGGCGAGCGCGCGCGTGCGTACGTGCACATCTTAATCACTGGTCGGAAGCCGTGGATTTTTTTCCCTTTAGGTCAATGATTACATCATTACATTGCGTCACATATTATTGATATCCAAAAGTCACACGACTTTGACCATAGTAAGAATGTGTTGCTGTACTGGTGGTGGTGTGGTGGCGTGTTGATTGTGGTACGTGGTGATAATGAAAGAAAAAGTGTTCAGGGTGAAAATGGTTGTGGTGGTAGTTGCAGTAGCGGTAGAAAGGAAGTGGGTGGATGATGATGATGGTGATGAGATGATGATGATGAGATGATGATATGATGATGATGAGATGATGATGATGATGATGATGATGATGATGAGATGATGATGTGAGTGTGTGGTGATGGTGGTGGTGGTGGTGGTGGTGGTGGTGGTGGTGTGGTGGTGGTGTGGTGTGGTGGTGTGGTATTGGTGATGGTGGTAGCTTGCTGATGCGGTTGATATGATTCTTTTATAAACTGTGTACTTGGTTTTATGGTTAACAGTATACTCCTTTCCATTTTTAATTACAGATACATCGCACATCACTCGTCCGTCTACATCCTGTGAGTACTTTTGCTGTATGGGTTTATTGTTTTTCTTTTCACATTAAGTGTGTGATTCATTGTTTGTTCTTCCATCCTTAATCTCTTTTTCATTTCTTCTTCCTTCTTCTTCTTCTTCTTCTGTTCTTCTGTTCTTCTTCTCTTCTTCTTCTCTTCTTCTTCTTCTTCTTCTTCTCTTCTTCTTCTTCTTCTTCTTCTTCTTCTTCTTCTTCTTCTTCTTCTTCTTCTTCTTCTTCTCCTTCTTCTTCTTCTCTGTCTTCTTCTTATTATTATTCGCAGTTCTTCTTCGCAGTTCTTCTTCGCATTCTTCGCAATTCATCTCTTCTTTTTCTATTTCTTCTTCTTCACAATTCTTCTTTTTTTCTTCTCGATTCTTCATATCATCATCATCATCATCATCATCATCATCATCATCTCATCTCTCATCTTCTTCTTCTTCTTCTTCTTCTTCTTCTTCTTCTTCTTCTCTTCGTCTTCGTCTTCTACCTATTATCACGACTTCTTTCAGGAATTTTTTCATCAGCTGTCAAAACCGATATAGTCATACCTCTACTCAAAAAGCACGATCTCGACCTTAACATTCTGAAGAATTACAGACCTGTTTCTAACCTACCTTTTATCTCTGAGTCCCTGAAAAAGTTGTTCTGAAACAACTCAACAACCATCTTTATTCCAATAGTCTCCTTCCTCTTTTTCAGTCTGCCTATCACGCCAACCACAGCACTGAAACCGCTCTATTCCACACCTTAAATACCCTTCTACGTGTTTCTGACTCGTGCAAAATCTCCCTTCTCACTCTTCTAGATTTATCTGCTGCCTTTGACACTATAGACCATTCAATTATTCTCTCCCGTCCTCAAAAACATTTGCCATTAAAGTCAAATCCTCACTTAGTTTAGTTCGTACCTTACAGATCGATTCCAAACAGTAGTTAAGGATAATCACAGATTTAGTTCCATACCTGCACAAAATGGGAATGTGGAGTCCCGCAGGGATCAGTTTTTGGTCCTTTTCTTTTCACTCTATACACTGCTCCACTGTCACATATAATAAACAGTCATCCAATCAACCATCCTTTTTAATCGATGACTTTCAGATTCAAAGCAGTGTAACTCCTGAAAATGTGCCCTCTCTCTTGACAAATATGTCCCACTCCTTCCAGATACCCAAAACTAGATGATACAGAACAAGTTACAGCCATATGCAGATAAAATCGAAGCCATGCTTGTAGAGACAAAACACAAACTTCCTTTCAATGCACCAGCTTCAATAAGATTCGGCAATACGTCAGTCACTCTATCCACCAGAAGAACGCGGAAGAAGAATGCATAGAAGAATGCAAAGAAGATGATGATGAAGAAGGGTGGGAAGGAGGAGGAAAAAAAGAAGGAGAAGAATAAGAATTGCGAAGAAGAAGAAGAAAAACAATAATTGCGAAGAAGAGGTAGAAAAAGAAAAGGAGGAATTGTGACGAAGAATGCGAAGAGAATGCGAAGGGAAGAAGAAGAACAAGACAACAAGAACAAGAACAAGAACAAGAAACCTTTAATAAGCTGGTCTTCGAAACTGTAAGTCCCGGTTTTTGTGTGCAAAGTTGTTTTTTTCCTGCCAAAACAGTAGCCGTAGTCTGGACTTTATTTTTAGGAGCTTCAAAGAGAGTTCCCAAAAGAAAAGGGTACTCAATTGAACTTTAAAGACTGAAAAACGAACGCAAACATGTGAAGAAAAAAGAGAGCAAGACGAGAAAGAAGAATTCAAACTACCTAACAAAAAAAACTTTGAAAGTTCCCCGAACTTCCAGAAAAAAGAAGCGCACTTTTTAGAATCTGCACTATAGAATTAGAACTAATCAATCAATCAACTAATCATCAATTAATCAGTCAATCAATAGTCTCCCCTGGGGATGCTTTGGGCCCTGTCAGTATAAATGAGATCCCCGCCTTCTGGAAATACAGTGCCAGGAATTCCCTCTTTTCTATCACTCTCTTTGCTTCTTGTTTCATTTTGTTCCTGTTATCTCCTATTTGTCTATTTTCTACCTTCTCGGTTAATTTTTTTTTTGCCTGCCTTTTTCCACAAAGACTTAAAAGATAACAGTTTTCTTCTACGCTGAAGTTAGATGTGCTGGCTTTGTCTTGGCAGGCGGATAACGGCAGCGCAACGCGCTTTTCACTCATATGACATCGACAGACAACAATATTTACAAAACTGCATACAC
Source organism: Stramonita haemastoma (assembly GCA_030674155.1). Classification (NCBI taxonomy): domain Eukaryota; kingdom Metazoa; phylum Mollusca; class Gastropoda; order Neogastropoda; family Muricidae; genus Stramonita; species Stramonita haemastoma. Next base: position 61,759,845 of record CM060318.1, on the reverse strand, counting down.
ACGGGGACTGGATGAAAAAAATACATGAGTGCTTGTTCCATTATCCTCGATATAAAAGAATAAATAAATAAATGAACTAAATAAAATTAAAGAAAAATAGCTGCTGTCATAGCGTTCGATGGAGAAGAAGAATCAATCAGTAGTCGACAAATCGATTACTCGACCGTGGGGCATACGCTATAGCCGAGTGGTAAAGGCCGTTCGACTTCAAACCCATGGGTTCATAAAGTCATAGGTGCAAATCCCGGAAGCGTCTCTTGAATTAAGTAAGGGTGGGGATTTCGACGATCTCCCAGGTCAGCTTCAAGTGCAGCAGACCTACCCGTACCTCAATTTTCTTCATGTATATACACATTCAGAATATCAAATCACACGTGAAAAACCTCGTAATTCATGTCAGCATTCAGTCGGTTACAGAAACACAAACATAACCTAGCATACATCCCCGAAGTCGGAATGCAGCTACCTTCATGGTGGGTTAAGACTAAAACGGTTGCATTCGCAAAAATCTCACCATTGATGAACCTCGGAGCTCTATGTGAGGAGCGAAAAAACAACAACAAAAAATAAGAATCAACCATGGAAAGATTTAAGAAGCTAACTCCTCTTTTTTTCTTCTTTTGTTTTCGTTTATTTTCAGACAACGTTGTGGATTCATCTTGTTTTACTTCTTTTGTGTTTTTGGTTTGTTTTCAGACAACGTGGTGGACTGCAGTTTTGACCATGATCTCTGCGGACTGATCCAGGACAGCCACGACAACTTTGACTGGACACGTAAGGCCGGCAGTACCAGCACTGCTTTTACTGGACCTAATGCTGACCACACTAACAGTAATGGTGAGTTTGGGCCGCGCGTGTCCAGTTTGTCTTTGTTTTCTTGTTGTTTATGTAGTAGGGGACGGGATAGCTAAGTGGCCAGAGCAGTCGCTTTCCCCAAGCTAAGCAGCGTCGAGCGTGGTTACCAGTTGAATGGGTGACCGTTTACGGGCCTTGGCTTCAGTACAGTCCCCCCAGTTCACCCAGATGTAAACGGGTACCTGCCCTCTTTAGGGTCAGGGAAGGTAAAGCAGCGAGGGAGAGGAGATGGGCGCCGCCCTCAATATGCTGGCCGCTAGAGAAGCTGAGGTTTCTGATACCTCGCTCCCCTACGACCGCTTAGGTTATGGGACACCTTTACCTTTACCTTTTACCCTTTGTTCTTGTTAGTATTGTCTTCTTCTGTCTTCTTCTCTTCTCTGCGTTGTTTTTTTTGTTTGTTTTGTTTTATTTAACTACCTGGTTAGGTGTGGTGGTGACTGGTCTACTCCTTGGGTTTGTGACTCTCAGAGAGAGAGAGAGAGAGAGAGGGGGGGGGGAGAGAGAGAGAGAGAGAGAGAGAGAGAGAGAGAGAGAGAGAGAGAGAGAGAGAGAAGAGAGAGAATGAGAGAGAGAGAGAATGAGAGAGAGAGAGAAATGAGAGAGAGAGAGATCTAAACCAACCAACCTCCCCATTCCACACCACCCCACCCCAACCCCACCCACCCCACCACCCACCCACCCCCACCCCCATCCCCTGTAATATATATATATATATATATATATATATATTATATATATATATATATATATACATATTTGCAGGCTACTACATCTACGCGGAGGCCAACAGTCACCACCGTCAGAAGGCCCGTCTGCTGACCCACACGATCCAGGGTGGTCACTACTGCCTGGACCTCTGGCTCTTCCAGCACGGGTCCCAGGAGGGTACTTTCCAGATCCTGGCCAGCGGGTCCCGCATCCGTGAGCAGGCTGTGAAGACCATCTATGGCGATATCGGCAACGGCTGGCGACACTTGAAAATCAACGTCAACGTTCCCGCTACCTTCCACGTAAGTGGCGCCTAGAGTTTAGGTTGGGGGTTGGGGGTGGGGGTGGGGGTCAAGGTGCCTTGTTTGGATTGGGGTGTGCTAAACTGTTACAGTGATGAGTAGGAGTGTGTATGTGTGTGTGTGTGAGAGAGGAGAGAGAGAGAGAGAGAGAGAGAGAGAGAGAGAGAGAGAGAGAGAGAGAGAGAGAGAGCTCAAATCAAGTCCAATTCTTTTATTTCGAGGATAATGACAAAGCACTCGTGCGCTTTTTTGCATACGGTCCCCGCCCTTATCAGGGATGTATCATGACAAAAAACCAACAAAAGAGACAGACAGACGGGACAGGCAGACAGGCAAACATATTCTGCTGACGGTTATGCCAAAATGATGACGTGCTCTGCACGTTACTTTCTTTATCACACTTTATGGCAAGATTTTTTTTTACTGCAAAGTTTACCATTAGTGAGAGCGAAGGCTTGTGTTAAGTCAACAAATCAAAGAATATACCAGACTAGTAGTAGTAGTAGTAGTAGTAGTAGTAGTAGTAGATAGAGTAGTAGTAGTAGTAGTAGTAGTAGTAGTAGTAGTAGTAGTAGTAGTAGTAGTAGTAGTAGCAACAGGAGTAGTTGCAGAAGTAGCAGCAGTAGCAGCAGCAGCAACAACAAGAACTACAACAACAGCAGCGGCAGCAGCAGCAGAAGCAAAAGCAGCAGCAGAAGCAGCAGTAGTAATAGTAATAAGAAACAGCACCAACAGCAGTAATGTTAGTAGCAACAATCAATCAAACAAACAAAAAAAAGAACAATTAATGTATCTCATCATAAATGTTCTTTGTTGTTAACTTTGCAGTTCATTCTGCAAGCGACCATCGGCAGCGGGGATTCCGGTGACATTGCTGTGGATGACTTCAACTTATACGCTGGCCGCTGCCTGTAGGAAAACCCTGCTTTGAGGAGGGAGGATCACCTCAATAAAAACATATTATACTTCTTTCAGAGAGAGAGAATTGCTTTTTTTGTATGGACAGTTTTGTGGGACTTTTTTGGGCTTTTTGTTGTTTTTGTTTGTTTCGCTTTCTAGATCATTATTCTCTTGTCTTTTTTTCTTTGTTTCGTCTGTGTGTCTTTCTGTCTGTGTGTCTACTATTTAGGTTTCTCTCATTTCTCTCTGTACCTTTTGCTTTTCCAGACCCCCATCCTCCCTCTGTCTGTCTGTTTCTGTCTGTCTGTCTGTCTGTCTGTCTGTCTGTTCTTCTCTCTCTCTCTCTCTCTCTCTCTCTCTCTCTCTCTCTCTCTCTCTCTCTCTCTCTCTCTCTCTCTCTCTCTCTCTCCTCTCTCTCTCTCTCAAAACGTAATACTTTCTCTTTTCTTTTTTTTTGTTCCTTTGGTTAGACCTCCGAGGTTTACCAATGATGTGATTTTGCGTAAACAACCATTCTTGCCCACCCATAAAGGTAGCCGCATTTCGACTTCGGGGATATATGCTGGTTATGTCCATGTTTCCTTAACCCACCGAGTGTGATATGAATCACGAGAACTTTAACGTGCATATTTGAGTTTCTGCTGTGTACATTCACGAAGAGAATCCGGTCATTGGCAGGTCTGCCCTTAAAGTTGTCTTGGGAGATTGTAAAAATCCTTAATTCACCGGACGCCCAGAGATTCGATCCCACGACTTCATGGTCCATGGATTGAAGTTGAACGGTCTAACACCTTGGCTATAGCATCCGTCTGTACTGATGTTCATTCCATGAGGAAAATTCCTACAGGGGACACGTCAGTGATGACTTCAACCTGTTCCCTCTGTTATTGTCAGATCATTAGAATTGATGTTCTGACCACTGAGCTACCCCTATTTTAAAATCAAACAACCCCGAAGTCAGAATGCGGCTACCTTGATTGTGAACAAAAACGGTCAAATAGGCAAAAAATATATAACTATTAATAAATCTCGAAGTTCTACCCGACAAACGAACAAAAGAAACCCCTAAAGAGTAATAACGTTGTGAATAAGCGGAGTGAATAGTTTGCAACAAGAAAGGCAAATGCACTCCTCATTAAAAAAAAAAAATGGTGATAATAATAAGAAAGAAAAAATTTTACAGCCCCCAGCACGAGTGATTAAAAACACTGCAACGGAGATAAGACATTGTATTAGCATCTTAAAGACTCCACATCAGACAGCAGTTTTATATATATATATATAAAATATATATATATATATACATTGTGGTGTGTGTGTGTGTGTGTGTGTGTGTGTGTGTGTGTGTGTGTGTGTGTGTGAGTGAGGAAATGTCAGCAAAGGAGAAGAAAAAACCAGACGCCTTTCTAGAAAAACGATCACAGCTGATGTTTAAGCTTGCAACATACGGGATGTAAAACGCTAGCTCCTTTACTTGAATAAGTTATTATTTGTCTACCCATTTCTTTTTCTTTCGCTTTCTTTACAGAGAAAACAGAGCTCCTCTTTTAAGGAGAAAAAGAATGGAAAGATAAGCAAACATACAGAAATGTCTATTCTACTGATGAGGGGCTGATGTTAAATAAAGTCTTTGTTGGCCAGTGTTATGTGGTTTGGAAAAGAAAATTACAGGGATTCGTTAAAGCTGAAACTAAGGACTCAACAATTGTTTTGATTTGTTTGGGTTTTTTATTTTATTTCAAGGTTGTTCTATTTATCTGACATGTGAAAGTATGGCATGATAGAAACTGTTTTTTTATCAGCTGTTTTATCAAAGGCAGGATTATAGTTTTCGGTGTAGACATTTTAACCGATACACATTTATCATACGCAAACAATAATACAGCAAGAAAAAGGCATCAGACTGCAGCATATTTTAAGCTTCACACTATAGCATGTTAACATTTGTTGCTTATAGAACACACTTTACTTTTTACATTAACGCATATACACGTGTTCATACGTACAACTACAACTACATAAAAAGTGAAGAGAAACATACAAGAGCAATTACTTTTTCCCCTGGCATTTATCATTATGTAATGTATGTAGAATCTGGTTTCATTGCTCACTCATTGACTGACCGATTCAATAACTCACTAACTCAAAACTATGACAATTCGGTTTTTCGTGAAAGTTTCCGCTTTCCACTCAGACTGAACAGAGTATACCGACGTGTATGTGCACACGCACGCACGCACGCACAACACACACACACACACACACACACACACACACACACACACACACACACACACACACACACACACACACACACAGTCTTTTGGATGAGACTGTAAACCTAGGCCCCGTAGGCGAAAGCACGCAGAACATCTTGCGCACACATTACATCCTGTTCCCTTTTACCTGAGAGTAGGCCATTGTGTGCCAGTTGGAACAGGTGACAATATTTACAAAACTGCATACACACGTGGACTGGATGAAAAAAGCACATGAGTGCTTATTCCATTATCCTCTGTCACTTCCTTAAGCTGGCAATCTGGCATAGAAAATCCTTGCTGCAGTGTGCCATTTGTCGTGAAAATCCTGAAAGTGATGAGGCACTAGAGAAGCAGAAGACTGGCTAAGAAAAGAAGACATGATATCAAGAAACAGTATAAATTTCTTGCTTAGATTTGTGATTAAAACTGCATTATATCACGCATGCACGTGTGTGTGTGCACGCATGCACACAAACATAGATGCACACAGACACGCACACACACGAACACACAACCACGCACGCATGCACGCACGCCCGCACACACATACACAAGCAAGCACACACACACACATACATACATACATACACACACATATATCTATATGTATATTTATATATATGTATGTTTATATATATGTATGTTTATATATATATATATATTAGTTATTATATATATATATATATGTATGTATATATATATATATATATATATATATATATATATATATATATATATATATATATATATACGCGCGCGCGCGCGCGCAGTTTAGCACTGAAACTCGGATGCTTTATTCACCAGACTAAAAGACGAGAGCTTTGTTTCTAAAACGGTTAGCGACAAAATGCCTTTTTTTTCTCAATCCATCTTTAAGAGTTGTGGACAAGAAACGTTTTCCCAGCCTGTCCTAAAAAACAATGGTGTGATATTTATAGCCCCCTAAGGCTCTGGATATTTTGTATTGTGAAAAGAGGAATTTCCTTGGCGGGTTCATGAAATCTAGGCTACCGTCATCAGAGGTGGAGCATGTATTCTTCCAAAAACAATTTTGCATTAGCAAAATAGTGTCGCTAATGACCAGAACTATCATATTATATACCACTTTATTAAGTGACGGCAGATTTCTCTTTCTGAAATTTGGGCTCTCTCCCCATGGTAGAGCGCGGCACCACTCATGTTTTTCCTGTCCGCGTATGTATTTCTTTACCTATCAGAGTAGTTTTTTATCTAGAAAATTATGCCAGGGACAACACTTTTGTCACCGTGGGTTCTTTTACGTGAGCTAAATGCGTGTTACACAAA
>CM060318.1:61708511-61746011 GCA_030674155.1 Stramonita haemastoma | reverse complement strand
GTTGTTGGAATATACTTTTTGCTTTTGAAATCATTTTTATTCTTTGTTTTCCTTTTTTTTTTTTTGTCTTCCACGCATCCAACTCTATTTTCAGTTCCAATTAAAACCCAAAGCGTATGGTTTCCTGTACAAAGTAAAATAGAAATGGGATCCATTTCTGATTCCGGAACCTACATTTCAACCATCTTTTCTCAGTCTTGTTTATTTCTGTGTTGTGTGCCAGAGTTCGCAGATTCAGGTTTTCCTGTCTTCAGGGGTACCTCTCTCTTTTTTCTGTGTTCAGCGTGGCTGTGATGAATCTCTTCACAGCGTGAGGGAAGACACACATCTTGCATACAGGTTGCTGACATCCCCAGAAAAAAGTCTTTGTCCTTCTTTACTTACTTTATTGCCTAGTTTTATGTGGGTTTTTTTTCACTTTCATTTTTTGTAAGGAAGGGATAGGTATAGGGGCTAAGAGTGGTAGTCGAGATAAGAATTCATTATCTTTGTTATATAAAATGATGTACCCATTTTTTTATCAATTAGTGTGTACATTTTACTCATGCATGTTATTTGTATTTGTGATCTTCGTTGTATTTTTTCCTTTGTTCCTCGGGTATTGCTCTGAAGTTCGACAATGTTAAGATTTTTGTGCATGCTACTATTAATTTTTTGCCCACCATTAAGGTAGCCAGATTCCAACTCTGGATGTGATGTCTAAACACGTGATTAGTACGAATGTAGGTGTGTGTGTTTTTTTCTACCAGCCGTTCTTACCAGCTCAATAGGCCTATTCTTTCATAAAGCAGAACAGGTTTTAACGTGTTGGGAAGATGTTCATTGTGTAACCGCACACAGGGCCTTGGTTTATAGTCTCATTTGAAAGCCTCATGGGGGAGTAGAGTCAGTACCGCTGTTAAAATTCCAAAAGGAAAAATCCTCTTGAATGGGCACTTCAGTGAAGACTCGAACCCGAGCTCGATCCCAGGCTATTAAATCGCAACTGCAAGACAATAACACTATTATTTCATCCCCCTTCTTTCTTTTCAACTGCAAGAAAAAGTTTCTTCTTTCTTCTTCGTTTCCTGAAAATACAAAAAACAAACAAAAGTAAAGAATCGCTGATGGAGAGAGTTAAAAACAACCAAATCAACCCCACTACCACGGACAAAAACAGTCCCAAAATTCCCAAACCAAACCAAACAAACCCCCAAACGAAGCACAAAGCAAAACAAAACAAAAGACAATAAACAAAAATCATAACCCATACCAAAACAATCACTCCTCCCACCAAACACATACACGCATACACACACACGCACGCACGCACGCACGCACACACACACACATACACACACACTCACACCACACACACACATACACACACACGCACGCACGCACGCACGCATGCACACTTTTCGAAAGAGTAGACCATTGTGTGCCGGTGGGAACAGATGACAATAGTTACACAACTGCATACATACTGGAACTGGATGAAAAAAGCACATGAGTGCTTATCCCATTATCCTCGATATAAAATAGATAAATAAATAAAAAATAATACATACACACGCACACACATACACACACACGCACACACAAACACACACACACACACACACACACACACACACACACACACACACACACACACACACACACACACACACACACACACACACACACACACACACACACACAACCAACTAACCAACCAACCAACCAGCCAACCAACCAAACCATCTAACCTACAACATCGTAAACTTCTCCCTTTGCAATTCCTCTCTCAACCTTTCTACTATTTTTTTTTCTTGATCAAAAGAACATACCAAAGAAAACAAACGAAAACAACTGTGCTTTTTTTTTGGAAGAGGGGTCACTTCTAAGGCATACTAACAAACAATGCAGGACACACAAACATGGCAAAAAGACATTAGTTTGTGTGAGGTTGTTTTTTTTCTGCCGTAAGAAATACCCGTGTGTCAAACCTCTTGGGAAATACAAGAGTTTCTGTTATGTTTTCTTTTGCTTTTCTGTTTAGCAGGACTAGGATCTTCTTCTTCTTCTTTTTTTTTTTTTTAGCTTGTAAAACCCTTTTTGAAACACAAAAAGTGCAAATACAGAGACAGAGAGAGAGAGAGAGAGGGGGGAGGTGAGGGGAGGGAGAGGGAGATGGGGGGAGGGAGGGCAAAAACACCAAATTGCACAAAGAAAGAAAGAAAATAAGAAAGAAACCAAAGAAAGAAAAAAAGTAGAAAAATAATAGTAACAACTACAAATAACAAGGATTACATACAAGTGACTTAATACACCAAGAAGAAGAAGAATGCAGAGAATGCAAAGAATGTAAAGAATGCAAAGAATTCAAATGCAAAGAAGAAGCAAAGAGAGAAGAAGAAGAAGAAGAAGAAGAAGAAGAAGAAACCAAATTCAACACCAAACGCCAATCTGTCATTCTGTGGGAATGTAGCTCTTATAAAAACAACATACAAAACGCATTCTGACTTTTTCGTTTGTTTGTGTTTGTTTTGTTTTACTGTGTGTGTGCGTGCGTGCGTGCGTGCGTGCGTGCGTGCATGCGTGCTTGCGGTTGTGTGTGTATTAACCTTTGTTTTATATTTTATTTCGAAGGCCCGTATATATATATATATATATATATATATATATATATATATATATATATATAATATATATATATATATATATATATATATATATATATATAAATGAGAGAGAGAGAGAGAATTGTTTTATTTCTTACAAAAAGGACGAGTTATACTGGCGAATGGTAGTATTTTTTCGTTCCTCGGCTAGAGCTCCAAATTTACCAACGGTGAGATTTTGCTCATGCGACCATTTTTGCCCACCATGAAGGTAGCTGCATTCCAACTTCGGCAATGAATGCATTGATAAAAGAACGAGACAAAAGCAAAAGATCCTGAAGTATTCGTTTCAAGTCTAATTAGCGCGTGCAGTTGTGATTTTCACAACTTGCCAAGTCTACGTTTTTACGTTATGTATACTTTTTTTCTTCTTTTTTAATTTTCTGTACTGCACATATACATCTTGATACCTTTCGTGTATAAAATTCATTGCACAAAATGCAAGGCCACAAGAAAAAAGGTAAAGGTGTCCCTAACCTAGGCAGTTGTAGGGAGAGGAGATGGGCGCTGCCCTCAATATGCTGGTCCCTAGAGAAGCTGAGGTCTCCGATGCCTCGCTCTCCAACGACGCCTAGGCCACAGAAAAGCTCATCTAAAGATCAGAATGAGTCTCGGCAAAAAGAAAATAAAGAAAAAGAAATATCATTGTCTATGGCTACCATCAGAGTGCCGCAGCCTTTGCCACTACCAACTGATGTCCCCACAGACTTTGACACTGCTGAGAAAACGCCACAGCCTTTTGTTTCTGCTTTGAAATGTCTCACTGACTCCCAATGTCTTAAAAAATAAGTATTAAAAAAGTAGTACCCAAAAACCTACCTCAGCTGATAAAGGTTATCTTAGCCTGTAGGATAGATAACAAAAGAGCTTCATTTTCTACAGAGCTGACAAAATGAGCTTCTAGCTTAAGGCTCTAACATCAATAAAAAAAATAAAAATAAAAAGATCGTAACACGGCTGACAACAAAAGCTTACGCCAGTAAATGTCTGAAAAAGAAACTCAAACATGGCTGACAAAAGAGCTTAAGCCTCTAACATGGCTGACAAAACAGCTTAAAAGCCTCTAGCGTGGCTGACAAAAAATTGTAACAAGGCTGACAAAAAGCTTTAGCTAATAACATAGCTGAAAAAGTGTCAACCTTTAATATAGCCGACAAAGAAACTTTAACTTCGTCTAGAGCTGACGAAAGTACTTCAGCTTCCTCGATTACTTTTTTTGGGATGAAATTCTGTTAATTTGCAGATAAAAATTTTGCTTTGTTGTCAATAAGCTCTCAGACTAATTGACAAACCCAAAGGTTTCTTTCGTCTTTTTCTGGGCTTTTTTTTCTACTTGAGTGTGATTTTTCTCTTGTGGAGAGCTACAAAAAAGGATAAACATGTATTATTTCATTTAAAGGAACTTTCTTTTCATTGGTCATTGGGCAAGATAAAACATCAGTTTCACTGGTTTGTTTATCTTGACAACATTGTTTTTCTTATGCATTTTTTTCCTGTCAACGTAACCTGCGGTTTTAACACTGCTGACATCATAAGTCTTTTCGTTGTTAGGATGTTTCTTTTTGCGGATTGTCCTTTGGGTTGCTGGAGAGTTGGTGCAGTGTGGGGTGCACTTGTACTGCTTGTTGCAGACCTGTTCATCATGTTTCTTTACAATATTTTGCATTTTGATTTTTAGAACAAAAAAAAAAAGAAATGACAAAATGCATACTCTACACCATCTCACTCTCTCATCTCTCTCTCTCTCTCTCTCTCTCTCTCTCTCTCTCTCTCTCTCCTCTCTCTCTCTCTCTCCTCTCTTACACACAGATAGATAGATAGATAGATAGATAGATAGATAGATAGATAGATAGATAGATAGATAATGATAATAGATACATAGATTAGATAGATAATAGATATAGATAGATAGATAGGATAGATAGATAGGTCTTTTACTGAAGGGATTTTTTAAAAAACGAAATATTGTTTGACATTAATGAGGCTATAAATGTCTTTAAGAAAATAAAAAAATAAAGCAATAACCAATTAAAAAACCTCATAAGATCCCAAATTAAAGGAGGATTACTAGCAAGATTCAAATTTTGCCAGGACAGTCGGGAAGTACAACCCTGCTCTTTATGTTTTCCCAACTGTCGTTGGTTCTTTTGATGTGCCTGAGTTTGTAAACACACCCACACATCCCACTGGTTTAGAGACTCCTCCGAAATACTTGACTTTCAGTTTGATTTTCCCGTCAAACTGTGAATAAAGGGCAAACCCAGGAATTGAACCCAGAACCTCAAGGTTTACTTGTTAGGCAGACGAACGTCCAAACCATTCTGCCACCGTCCTCCTTGACAGACCATTTAAGACAAAGACCAAACAAAAATCGTCAACGCCTTTAAATGGCAGAAAACAGCAACAGAGCATCAAAATGAAAAAGAAAAAACTTGCACAAAACCACCATAGTTTCGAAAGTTGGTGGCAAAAGCACCATAGCTTCCCAAAATGCCCACATCAAGAAAAGCCACAGACTTAAAGCTGACATAACAATCCCATAAATTGCACTCTCAGGATCTGAAGGGAGAAGCCTAATGATTTCAGAAAGCTTTTTAAAATTCTTTTCTTCCCTTTGTCCAATGTCTCAACAAATCAAGGATTTGGGCAACAAATTACACACTGTTGCAGAGTTTGTCTTGCCAAAATTGCGAGCTTATTTTCCCAACAGAACGACCATAAAGAAACACGTTCCTGTGCAAGTTCCGGGTGTGTTTTTGGAAAAACTGTGTAGTACAAGGGAAGCAACATCTATTCCAGAGCACAATCTTGAGTGCAGTTATTCCCCTTGAACCTGTTTCTCCAAGAAATGACAGCGCCAAAGAAAACGCTCTCTGCAATGACAGAGTGTTTTCAAATTAAAAAGCGTCAAAAGAAATCAACAAAATACCGCTTCAGGAACAAAAGTGTTGGGATCAACAAGAGAAAAATAAGCATAAACTCTGGTATAGAACATCTGGACATGTTTTGGAGATTCACCATAGCCATGATACAAAGTTGTTAATACCTTACCTGGTCTGTGCATTTTTTTAACATGGTGAAAGAATATGAGTGGTGGGCTACTTGTGTGGTTTATGTATTATCGTCTGGGTGTTAGTATGCAAGTGGCGGCCTAGCCTTCACTAGCAGTTTTATCATATATCTTTGTCCATTATTTTAGGAGGAAGGGATATAGTTGCAAAGATCACCCAGAACGGCTGTATTGTTCTAGTAGTGTAGGTGGTAGTGGTTGTTGTGGTGGTGGTGGTAGAAGTAGTAGTAGAAGTATTTTGTACTGTGTTGTTTTGTATAGCATTATAACATATTGTATAGCGCTTTAGGTCGTGTCAGATGATTGTGTGAAATTTGCAGGGGCTGTTCTCATGGGGAGAGTGTCGCCAGAAGAACAGCACCATACTTTTTTTTAAGATGTAATTTTCCTGTCTGCATAATTATGTATTTGATTGGATCGGAGAAAAGTTCAAGCTCAAACTTAGATCGAACCCACACTTCTTGCTTCCTGGAAATCTGTGTTGCCTCTGGACCTCTGACAGCAAAGGAGTAGGCCTACTTCACACTTCAACAATTTATTTCACGACCCCCTTATACAATACAATACAATACAATACAATACAATACAATACAATACAATACAATACAATACAATACAATACAATACAATACAATACAATACAATACAAAATACAACAGAATACAAAAGCCCAATGCTATGATTAACAAGTCATTATCTGGATGATTGTTTTTAACATCACCAGCTGAGGCAACACAATACAATAGAGTATAATATAAAACGATACAATACAATACAACCCATCCATCTTTTTTTTTTTTTACTCATTTACTCACAGTCCTGTCAGATAATTATATCTAAGCAGGACATTCAGGCAGTTCTTGACATATTAAGGAATTAGTGTTAAGAAAATTTAGCCAGTTGGACATGCATTATATTTTAGAAGCTTTAAAAACCCGATGTTATGATTAACAAGTCATTATCTGAGTGATTATTTTTAACATCACCAGATGACGACGTTGCAATCTAAACGATGTGCCTTTTATGTGTTTATTGCTGTTTTTGCCGGTTCTTTTTTTCCATTTCATTTTGTCTTTGTTTCCGTAAATCTTTTAGGTTGTAGAATTGTCTTATAGTTTGGGCAATCATCTGTTTTATTAATAAGATATTAATTTTGATATTTCACCAATATGTCATTCCCACCAAAGGAACAGATATGATGCTGGCTTCCAACTTTTCTTCTGTGAAACCAACATACTAAGCAGAAAACAGAAATGTTATAAAGTTACAGATAAAAAATATGAATGGAAATAGGATTATTTTCTCACTGTTACTAGTCTGTGCTTTTGTCTTGTGCAGTGGCACATTCACCGCAACCTACTTCATCTTTTTTCTCTTCCTCCTCCTTGCCATCTTCGTCTTATACTCTGTCTGATTTTGTTTTAATTAGACATTACAAACGATAAAAATGAGAAAATATTACCTGCAATCAGTGCTAGTGTGTGAACATTTCTCAGAGAAAGAGGACTCTAAACTTTCCCTTGCACTTTATAAGGAGACACAGATAATAGCACTCTGGTGCTTGTGCATATGAGGGAATAATGTGTACACACGCAAGCACTTTCGCGTGCGGGCGCGCGCGCATGCGTGCACACACACTCACACACGCGCGCGCGCACACACACGCACACACAAACACACTCACACACACCACACACACAACACACACACACACACACACACACACACACACACACACACACACACACACACACACACACACACTCACACACATCACTTTTGATCACAGTTTATTATTTTTATTATTTACTGGACGGAAGACTTGAGGGCACAATCAGATAAAAAATTAAAAAAAAAACGGACGTGTATGGGAGGAAATCCAGCAAGGTTGAACTGGCAAGGCTACAATAATAATAATTAGTCTTTGTCATGGTTAACTATCACAGGTCTTTGGCAACAAGGTATAATAATTGTTATCAATAGGCAACATGGCTGAGGGATCTTCGGAAATGTACATTATTGGCAGAGTGAAGATACAACAACATGTTATGCATCTTGCTTGCATAATTCGTTACAAGTCTTTCACATACTTCTTTCCCCTGATAATGATTAGGGTCAGAATTAAAAGAAGCAACAGAGGTTGTCAACGCATTTGATTAACTTTGCAAAACAAATTCCAAATTATAGAGCGTGTTAGGGGTATGTTGCTGTAAGCAGGGCTGTATTTAAGGAACTGTTGTCCTCCTCAAAAAAATGTTGAAAATCTAAACTTTCTTACTATGCGAGCTTACACACACACACACACACACACACACACACACACACACACACACACACACACACACACACACACACACACACACACACACCACACACACACAGGCACACACACATGTATACACAAACCTAAAACAAATGTTTTTAAAAAGTCTAGACTAATACTCTCTACCTAAACAGGCGTGCGTTTTGTGTGTGTGTGTGTGTGTGTATGTGTGTGTGTGTGTGTGTGTGTGTAGGGGGGGTGTTTGTGTGTTCTCTGTGTGTCTGTGTGTCTGTGTGTCTGCGTCTGTGTGTCTGTGACTGTGTTTGATTCTGTTCCATTTTCAGTTTCAACTGAACATTCCCTCTTTGTTTTCCTTTACTAAGTTGAAGATGTGTCTTGAAGACAAACAGGGGACATTGAATTTTTATTTTGGGAAATCTTGGAAAAGGCCCATCAAATTCTGTGAAACCGTCAATATTTCCTGAAGAGGACTCAACAAAACAAACACTCGATAATCATCAGCCTGAAAAGAATAAGTTCTAAGATAATAAATATAGTCAAAATCCACACAGGCAAACACAATGTGAGAATACAGCACAGGACTAGTAGTAGCCTACGTCAGTATTCTGAAGGGAAACTTTCTTATATTACAAACAATATTGCACTTGATACCAGCCTATCAAGACATACAAACACACAAACGTTCAAATCCAGGTTTGTCAATTAACAAATCCAAGCACACATTTTTACAGACTCATCAGTTTTGTTGTTGAAAGGCCGTGACAAATACAATGCTTAATGATTTATTTTTAAGATATTTCATCGAAAAAAATCCTCCATTGCTGTTTGGTAACAGCATGAACAGGTAACAGTGGTTGAAGAAAGAGAAATTACCTCTTAGTTCTTTGCCCTCTCAGGTAAGATACTGTATAATTTACTGTGATACTGCATTGTTGATTCTATCTTGGCTGTGAAACACAAAACATAGGTAACAATATTGTCTCTAACAATTTTTTTTCATGTACTCTTTTTTCATTTTTTTAACATTTTGATGTTATACATTTTCAATTTTCCACTGTTAACATTCCGTATTAAGGGAAGCTTGACAGTTTTCCAAACCAAACGAGCTTCTAATAAAATAAAATCTGCAACATATCTTACAAAATTTGGAAAAAGTCACACCAACAACGACAAAGCTAACAGTTCAAACCACTCTGGGCATACAGATACCTATGCATGTTTGAAGGCCTTTGCATTCGTTGTTGATGGCATGGCACATTGATCGAAAGAACCTCTACTACATCACTCTTGCACTGGCATGAACATCAATGACATTTTCCCCCCATGCCTGTTCATGAAACATGCTTCTGTCATTCCCCGCACGATGGAACCATTCAGTTAAGTTACAAGGCTAGCACAATATGGGAAAAGTAAGTCCCTACACTTTCCCTCCAGTGAGTTCCTGGCAATAGGTAGACAAGGGGACAAGGGCACTGACTGGTAGGCAGTTTCCATTACATGCTGAGCAGCCTCAGGTGTCTGACACAGTAGGGGACGGTCCAGTAGTCAGGCAGTACTTGGGCATGATGACTGCAAGAGGATGGATTACAATCTACGAAAACATCTGGCATACAGCAGCAAGAGTTGCTTGCTTCACTTGACCCATCTTTGACTGCCATTCAGAAATCAGAGGTACCGAACTCTTCCATGGACGGAGAAAAGGGCTGCTGGTAAGTTTGGACCTGAGGCCGGGGAGCCATCTGGGGAGGGGGGCGGTACTGCTGCTGCTGCTGTGGCCCCCCACGACGATCCCCTTCCTGCAGCATGCGGTACACTGCCGACTGGTTCCAGTCTCGCTCACCTGGGTTGCCATTCATGTTGGATCCGCCACTGCACAATGTAATCATGGCGTCTTTAGCTGTCACTATGAACAACACACTGAGCACACAGATGTGGTAATGAATAACGTTGAGTGAGCGGCATAGGATGCAATTCTTCGGTACAACGTCAATGAATGTACTTACGCATGCTCGCATGTACACAAACTCACTTTTGCGTCTATTAGTGTTTTTTTGTTTCACAGGCTCGCGCGCACGCGCGCGCACGCACACACACACACACACACACAGAACACCTTGCGCACACGTTAAATCCTGTTCTGCTTTTCGTAAGAGTAGGTCATCGTGTGCCGGTGGGAACAGATGACATTTACAAAACTACATACACACGGGGACTGGATGAAAAAAAGCACGTGAGTGCTTATTCCATTATCTTCGATATAAAAGAATAAATCACAAAAAAAGAATCACACACACACACACACACACACACACACACACACACACACACACACACACACACACACACACACACACACACACACACACACACACACACGACCCACATAGTTAACTAGTTTCCTCCAATTCTTCCAAACCCAGTTTCATTTAGAGATTCTATAAATAAATTTTCCCATTAAATGAGTTCATGAATATATCATATTACTCTCTCTTTTCTCTTGAAATACTTAGCATTCACAACAGCATTATCTTCACTGCAGTGACCAGAACAAAACCACAAAAAAGAACCTAACAAGTGCCACGAACCAGATCAATATCAAAACCCACATCTAACACATTAACATCAACTTTCTGGACTCACGGTGAAAGGCCCCCTGACGCAGCCATGGCTTTGGTTTGGCCGGCATAGGTCTCCTGTATGTTCTGGTTGGAGTACAGCCCCATGGGGGAGTTGTACTGCAGGTGCACCACTTTGGGCCCGTCCTGGTCATCCCTGCCCTGGGGAGGGGCAGCAGGCTGGTAGGGGGCGGCAGAGGGGGCGCTCTGACCTGGCTGGAAGAAGGAGGACTGCGGAGCCTGGTACTGGCTGGGCACGTAGTCCAGATCAGCATCCCAGGGTTTGACCGAGGTCGGCTTCAGGGTAGACTTCCATGCAGGGCCGTCCTGGGCATCAGGCTGCTGCTTTCCCCAGGGGGAAGGTCCAGGAGACCTTGGGGACAGGCTTTTCCCAGCTGCCGCTGCCAGAGGAAAGCATGGAATAAAGAGGATCAATGAAAACACGCTTTTCGAGGGAAAGCGTAGTCAATGTGAAAAAAGGGATGAGGGAAATAAAGGGGGGGGGGGGTAAAGCTTTGCTATCCTAAAGGTTATAGAATGTTGTTTGGACAATGGTTGATTTGTGGTTCGTGATCTGTGGTGTGGACAATGGTTAATCTGTGGTTTGGACAATAGTTGACCTGTGGTTTGGATATTAGTTGATCTATGGTTTGGGCAATGAAGGATATAATTATTGTCTGGACAAGGAATGTTTTGTGGTTTGGACAATGAATGATTTGTGGTTTGAGCTATGAATGATTTGTGGTTTGGACAATAAATGATGTGTGATTTGAACAACAAATGATTTGCGGTTAGGACAATTGATGATTTGTGGTCTGAACAGTGAATGATCTGTGGTTTGGACAATGAATGATCTGTGACCTGGACCAAAAAAGAGGATCAATGATTATTGTTCTGGTGCTTCAGTTGAAAAGGCTGTCATGTAATGATAAAAGGTTAGCAGACAGTGCCAGGGGTGCTAATAACTTCTCAACCCAACAGAGGGATGGTTTCCTCCAGATCTATCTGACCACAGATACACTGTCTGTGACACTCTAAGTACCATACCCAAAGGACTCCTCTATAAAAGTCAAGTGAAGTCAAGTCGGCCATAAGTTCTGCTGATCATTAGAGTGTTTCTGAAAGAACAGTTTCTCATTCTATTGTGGAGCATCTAAACAGCTGTTCGAAATACTTCAGAAAATACTGAGAATGTAAACATGAGTAAGCTATGAAAAGGATCCAACTTGTCATCATGTTGTTCCAAATGTGTTTAGTAACCTGAGCAAAATGAGAAAATACAAAAAGGATCAAACCTGTTATGTTACTGTAAATGTGTTAAGTAATCCTACGCTGACAAAGCCAGTCAGTAAGGTACAAATGCCTCTCGGCTTAGAGCGCTACCTCAGCTGTCAGAACATGTTCATTATTGCAGTTTGGCTTTGTTAAAGACGATGTTAAAAAAGAAATAATTGAATATGTCTGCTCACTTTACCTGATATAAAACAGGATTTTTAAAAAAATTAGGTTTTTACCATAAGTCACTAGTGCATCAAAAAATAGGCCTACCACCAAAACATTTCCTCTCGAAAGTGGATTTCTCACTTGTATTTGGCAGCACAAATCAGCGAGTTATCTCCGACAGTAAAGGACTTAGCAAGCACTGTTTTGTGTTAACTACATAAGAAAGGATTAGCGTACATCCCGCAAGCTTGGCAGGTGTTCTGTTGGCAGCTAGTCTCACATGGAGAGACGCCAGCCTCTGATGAGTCAATTCAGGAATACTACACAACACGCCTGAGCCAATCTCCTCCTGAGAGAATTGGGATAAGTGGTGTTGTTAGCTACACCAGAACAACGTTGAAAAGAAAAGATGAAGCACAAAAAGTAGACAGGTATTTGTTCCATTTACTTCGGTGTATAATAGGTTTTGTAATATGAACACAGTATTCCAGTTTTTTTGCATTGGAATGTTGATTGCGATACATCAAAGAATACTGATTACGCATGCATTGGCAAGCTGATTGTGATAAATCTAAGGCGGCTTTGATTCATGCCAAAAAAAGTGTATGCATGTTTGCTTTCTGAAACTGCTAAATCACAATCCAGAACTAAACTTCAGGCCTATGGTTCATATAAAATGACACCGTGACAATCTTATATCAAGTAGACTTGTCATCACCCTCAAGTCCTTGTTATAAATTGGATAATTGAGAATTTTTTCTATGGTGTGCGATGGCTTGCTGTAAGCAGTATCTTTCATAAGGTATTACTTACATCATTTTTGTATGTCTGCTTTTGTTTTGGTATCATTTTCTCTTTAAATAAAGATTGCATTATTATGTGCTTACACACTTATTATGCAAATAATTTTTTTAAGTCTATTTGAAGATTATTTGTGTGTACGACCGTTTTCCCACCTTTAAGGCAGCAGCATTTCAACTTTGGAAATGATCTCTAAACATCAAACCAGTGTGCATGCAGTTTGGGTTTTCTTTTTACAATTTTATCATCTGTTCCTACCTGGATGCAAAGGCCTACTCTTCCAAAACGCAAAACGGGTTTAAACGCATCCCCTAGATGTTCTGCATGCGTTTGCAGACACAGGACCGCAGTTTATAGTCTCATCCAAATGACTTTTGAAGGAATGGAGTCAGTGCTAATGTTTAGCTCCATGAAACAAATCCTCCAGAATGATCGTCCTACGAAACAGCTCGAAACAGCACCCTCGGATCGCGAGCACAATGTTCTAACCACCAAACTATACCCACCCCCAGCCTCAGTCGGACTTAAAAAGAGGCAGTGACAGGCAGACAGACATAGACAGACATAGACACACATAGACACACATAGATAGACATAGACAGACAGAAACAATGACAGACTGACAGACAGACAGACAGACAGACAGACAGAAACAAAAACAGACAGACGGAGACAAAGACAGACAGACAGACGGACAACAGAAAGATGGAGAGTAAGGCTGACTGACCCATCTGCTGATCGATGCGGACTGATGTGGGGACGTAGGGCGGGTTGTTCCTCAGGTTCTGTTTCCGCAGCTGTTCCTGCTCGCGCTGCATGTCCAGACGCACGCCAGTGGGGATGTACTGCCCCCCGCCACCACCCCCGCCTGGGGACCCCGGGAAGGCTGGAGCCTGCACAGTTACACTGCCTTACATTCTGTCTTGTTAAGATGATGCTACTCCTGTCCCTGCTGCTGCTGCTACAACTGTTGCTACTTCTATTGTTGTTGCTGCGGTGGCTGCTGCTGCTGCTGCTGCTACTACTGCTACTACTACTGCTGCTGCTGCTATTGTTATTGCTGCTACTACAACTTCTTCCACTACTACTACTACTACTACTACTACTACTACTACTACTACTACTACTGCTGCTGCTGCTGCTGCTGCTGCTGCTGCTGCTGCTGCTGCTGCTGCCTGCCTGCTGCTGCTGCTGCTACTACCACCACCACTAATTTCACTCATCCATCTCCTACAGAGAAGAAGAAAGAAGAAGAAGAAGAAGAAGAAGAAGAAGAAGAAGAAGAAGAAGAAGAAGAAGAAGAAGAAGAAGAAGAAGAAGAAGAAGAAGTAATGGCACATTACCAGTTGATGGAAAGAAGCAGGAAGTGGGGATAGTATGGCAGGAAATGAGGTGGAGAAACACAATTTATCTGGATTGATTATTGAGGTGTTTTTTTCCTGTATCCTTACCAGGAAGTTGCAGTAAAAGGGTTTGGTCATTTGCATCCAATGCATGGACTGTTGGATTGTTTATATTTTTTTATTTTCAATGTGATGTGTAGCTTTTACTGATCTGCAGAACATGGTAATATTGTCTTCTTCTTTTTGATGGCGACGAATAGTGGATCGGTGGTCTAGAGGTAACGCACCTGCCTAGAAAGCAAAAAGTCTGGGTCGGAATGTGCGGTGGTTTGAATTCTGTTTGGACCCCAAAATTTTCCACCATCCACTAGACGATGAGTGGTGGTCTGGGTGCTAGTCTTTCGTATGAGACGATAAACCGAGGTCCAGTGTGCTACACATCATTATTCAGCGCACGTAAAAGAACCCACGGCAACAAGAGTTGCCCCTGGCAAAATTCTATAGAAAAAAGCCACTCTGATAGGGAAACAAATACAGATGCAGACACCAAAAAGAAAACAAAAGGTGGCACTGCACTTGTAACAACGCCATCTCCTTGGGGAGAGCAGCCCAAAGTTCATGCAGAGAAATCTGCTAAGACATAAAGTGGTATACATAAGACTTTTTGAGATAGTATGCAAATAAGAAACATTATATATAAACTCTTACATATTGGTGATACTATTAGTAGTATCAGTAGTGGTAGTAGTAGTAGCAGCAGCAGCAGCAGTAGCAGCAGTAGCAGCAGCAGCAGCAGCAGCAGCAGCAATGGTAGCAAGAGCAGGAGGAGGCAGGATTAGCAGGAGGAGGAGTGGCGCTGCTAACACTTACTTAGCTTCAAAGGACGCAAGCTGCCTACCTGGTAACCGCCGTAGTCTGGCGAGCGAGGGGAGAGGCTGATGTTGTCCAGACTCTCCTGCACCTTGCTCAGCATCTCCACGTTGTGACCAGGGCTCTTGGGGCCCGTGTGCACGTGCACAGGATGGCTGACGGGAGGGCGGTAACCGCTGCTGTAGTCCGTTCCGAAGCTAGGGCCTCCACCGCCGAAATTGGACAAGGTCACCTTCTTGGGTTGGAAGCCATAGCTAGGTGTCGGTTGTGAGGGTGGAGGCTGCTGTAACAGTTGATGCAGGGGGGGATGGGGGTGGGTGGGGGGAGAGTAGGTTTAAAAAACAATTGTTGGAAGACACAGTGTTTAGAAAGAGGACAGACAGAAAGTGGAGGTTGGGCTTTTGATGTTTTTTTTTTTCAAAATGTGTATGTTGTTGTTGTCAGTATTTTTTTTGGCTTATTCTTTAATTTTAGATAAACAAGAAGGATGTGTTTTAACAGTTATTCACAACTCCAAGCATTTGTTAAGTGCGTGCTGTGCATCTGAAATTGTGGCACACATGTTAGTATAAGTGATTTTTTATTGTTAGCGTGTGGCAATTATAGTGTAGGCAGATTTTTGGTGCATGTGTCAAAAACAAAGTCATCACTGTACAATACAACCCACAGTTTTGTATATAAAATTGTTATCTTATTTTGTCTACTTAGAGCCACATACATACATCTCCAAAACAACCATTTTGAAACATTGATAGTTGAAACTTTCAAAAGCCATTGTAAAATTCAGTTTTCCTCAGAAACTCTCAGCTTTGACAGAAAAAAAGATGCCATTTGTGAGTTAAATCAAGGATAAAAAGAGGTAAAGTACAAAAAAGAAAAAAAAAGAAGAAAAAATGAACATTTAGATATATGGTTGTGTGTATTTTGTATTCCTGTCATTGGTTTTTTTTCCAACATAATTTTGTCAGGGATCATAATATCACCCAGGATTCTTTCAGAAGTGTTCAATTCATGCCAGACATGGCACCTTCGTCTATTGTCCCATTCAAAAGACTAGCTTCGGCCACAACCAGCAATGATTGTCTAGTGGATGTGAGCAAAGTCTGGCTTTGATCGACTTTTGCACATGGGACATCTCGCTTAGTTCATAGATCTTGCTACCGCTAAACCTGTCCAATCCAATGATTCTCGTTTCTAACCCTGCCGCAACCAGAGACCATAATTATCAGGATTATATTTTCGTTAGTTGTTAAGGCTCAAATTAAAAACTGTGTAGTTAAATGCATAATAAAACGCCGAGATTTTTTCGTTCCTCGGTTAGGGTTCCGACGCTCACCCAGAGTAATATTTTTGCATATATTTTCCCTCACCATCTAGGTAGCTGCATTCCGACTTCAAGAATAGACATCAAGAATAAAACCAACTGTTCATTCGTTCCTCGTATAAGGGCTCTGCTGTGGCCAATCATAAGGGTCAAAACATGCGCCATCATAGGAGGCAACCAGACAAGGAAAAAAATCTGTTTTTGTACAGAACAGATCCCCCCCCCCATCTCCAGCCCCATTTCTTCAACTGCCATTAATTTTGTTGGAGATTCAGACACGAAGCTCAGAAGACGTGAGGTAGCACAAAGATGCATTTCTCTGAGGCGTGGCTGAATCTTTGAGCGCTGGATAAGATACACCACACAGGACAAAGAGAGAAGTTTGGGGTGGTTTCGTTGTATCTCTGTTTCTATGCCTATAATCTTGATCCTGTTACAGAAGATCATGTCTATCAGTGCTAGGGTTTTTTTTAATTATTATTATTATTCGCGAAGCTATAAAGAAAATAGGTGGATGCATAGGTGCAAATGGGAGAGAGAGAGAGAGAGAGAGAGAGAGAGAGAGAGAGAGAGAGAGAGAGAGAGAGGAGAGAGAGAGAGAGAGAGAGAGGAGAGAGAGAGAACAGACAGACAGACAGACAGACAGACAGACAGACAGACAGAGACAGACAGACAGAGACGACAGAGGAAGAGAAGAGACAGAGAGAGAGAGAGAGAGAGACAGAGAGAGAGAGCAGAGAGGAGGAGAGAGAGAGATGAGAGAGAGAGAGAGAGAGAGAGAGAGAGAGAGAGAGAGAGAGAGAGAGAGAGAGAGAGAGAGAGGAGAGAGAGAGAGAGAGAGAGAGAGAGAGAGAGAGAGAGAGAGAGAGGAGAGAGAGAGAGAGCATGCATTTATCAAAACACAGCTCAGCTCAGCTAAGCTCTCTCCTCTGCTTCTCTCTTCGTCTATCTCTCTCTCTTCTCTACTCTCTCTCTCTCTCTCTCTCTCTCTCTCTTCTCTCTCTTTCTCTCTGACGATATTACTTGTCATGTACACATGTGTTACGCGTATCCATAAAGATTAATTGTTATCATTATCACTAACTATTATCAACACTATCATCAGCTAATCTCTCTCTCCTCTCTCTCTCTCTCTCTCACTCTCTCTCACTTCTCTCCTCTCTCTCTCCTCCTCTCTCTCATCTATACTTCATACACATCCTTCCTCTCTTCTCATCCTCTCTCTCTTTCTCCCATCCTTCTCTCTCTCTCTCTCTCTCTCTCTCCCCTCCTCTCTCTCTCCTCTCTCTCTCTCTCTCTCTCTCTCTCTCTCTCTCTCTCTCTCTCCTCTCCTCCACACGCACACACACATACATCAGTCATCTCGGACACATAAAATTAATAAACAGTAACTTAAAAGTAGCCATCAACAATAGGCCAAAACCAATTCCTTTTCATCACACACACACACACACCACACACACACACACACACACACACACACACACACACACACACACACACACACACACACACACTACAAGGCCTGCCTTCTAAGGCACACAAATGACCGAAGTTGACAGGTCAAACCGATACCTTTTCATAAGTGGTTCAAAAGTTTCAAGCTAATCACCTAAAAAACAGAAAACAAGCAAGCAATAATATATCAACCAACTTCTAGGCATGTTTCAGCACCATGATTTTCAATAAGGTTGAGAAAACTACTGGACAAAATTTTTAATCAGAAAAAACAACTTTCTTCTTGGCACACGTATGGGTCGGGCGGGTGTGAGGGTATAAAAAGACTAGACAGGAACGATCCAAACAGGAAGTTTAACAACAAATTTGGCAAAGGGGGGATAATGAAGTACACACACACACACACACACACACTCTCTCTCTCTCTCTCTCTCTCTCTCTCTCCTCTCTCTCTCTCTCTCTCTCTCTCTCTCTCTCTCTCCTCTCTCTCTCTCTCACACACACACACACACACACACACAACACACACACACACACCACAAACGCACACACACACACAAACACCAAGCACACCCGCGCACATAACGACACAGATAATATAGAGAGAGACAGACAAAGGCCAGATTTGTGAATGCTTGTGCGCACACACAAGTATATATACTGCACGCTTGCATACACAATGATGCACACATACTAATATATACACGCACATATGGTAATACTAGCACACACCTGCACACCAAATATATACTAGCATATAGTACATACTAGCACATGCTTGTACTCTTGCACAGATATATATATATATATACATATATATATATATATATATATATATATATATATATATATATATATATATATATATATATAATATATATATATATATATATATATATATATATATATGCAGCCAGATGCACCAGCAGAAGAGCATCTGTACTTCCCTCCGCACCCAACTCTCCTCTCTGTACACAAACAGTCCGCACAAGCAGTGACAAGCACGCACACACACGTGCACTGCCGCGCACACATTCACACACACCACAAAACAGAGCCTTACACGAGTCTCTTGTGACACCGTGGCTTTCAAACTCCGGGCAGAAAAAAAGCCTCTGAATTTTTTGAAGAATGTGGGATTTATGATGCTGTACAAATACCACAGCAAATTAGAAATGAAAGATGAAGTATTACGAAATATGCCACAAGAAGTGTCAACAACCAAAATGAACTCCCATTCCCAGAAGTTATCTCCCATGATACAGACATCGGCTTTTTGAAGCCATTCCCTGTTGATGCATGCAGCTGATGCCATAAAAACAGGAGGAAAAATATTCCTTTCTGTATCTACTTGTATTTATGGCAGTCAAAGAGCAGTAGAGCCGAGCCGAAAAGAAATTCTCTCTCTCTCTCTCTCTCTCTCTCTCTCTCTCTCTCTCTCTCTCTCTCTCTCTCTCTCTCTCTCTCTCTCTCTCTCTCTCTCTCTCTCTCTCTCTCTCTCTTGTGTGTGTGTATGTGTATGTGTATGTGTGTGTGTGTGTGCGCGCGCGCGTGTGTGTGTTTGTGTGTGTGTGTGTGTGTGTGTGTGTGTGTGTGTGTGTGTGTGTGTGTGTGTGAGTGAGTGTGTGCGTGTGTGTGTAAATTTAACATTCTACTATCATAATCTAAAGGCCAGCAGGGGTAAAGAGGGAACAAGAGAACTGATGAGGAGAATAAGGATTATAACTAGAAAGAAGAAGAGAGGAGAAAATAGATTTACAGACAGACAGACATACAGACACAGAAGAAAAAAGGGGTACATTGTAGCCAATATGACCCAAAGTTGAATATACCAGTGCAGGTATATGCAGCGTTTGAGTTTGTCTTTCTTAAATTCTTTTCATCTACATGCTGAGGTGTAACTTCACAACTTTAAAGTGAATTAAGAAAAAAAAACATATTGGGTTAAGACCGCATGAATTAAAAAAGGCAAATTATAAGAACACCAGTCCTAAAGAGAAAAAAAATCAACATCATTATTAGCAATCGATATACCGCCAATGCTATTACAAAAAATATAAACATTGCATGATATAGTACCTTGATCAATGGACTACACCAATCTAGCTTTCAACACTGTCTGAGTTTGTCAAATTCTCTATCAATAACCATGCAGCAGTATGAACAAGCTTATTAACAAAAAATCAATGTGTATCAATAAACCAAAGTTCGTGTGTGTAGTATGTCAGTATGTTAAAGAAAAATATTCAAAATGTCATATTTCTCGGAGATATTTGTGGAGCATGTTTCTGTGAACCTCTCTATCCATTATGGGGCTAAGGCTTGCTTGAAGAAAGGGAAGCCGACAGAGAAAAAGAAGTAGGATATAAATGGAATACAAAAAAGAACAAAAAAGAATAAAATTAAAAAGGAATAGAGCAAAAAAGAAATGGAATTAAAAAAGACTGAAATAAACAAAAAACAAGGAATGGAATGAAAAGGAAAAGGAGAAAAGTATGGAGGAAGAAACAAAAAAGTGATAGAAAAGCAGACATTTCTAACACAAAATTCTTAGAAGGTAGGGGTATTCATTTTAGTATGAACTACATTTTCCTGTGAGGAAAGCTAAAGCACAATAAAGGTACATAACTCTTAACACGCAAAGGGACATCACTTCAAACAATTTTTTTGTTTTGTTTTGTACCAGCTGTTACAAATAAACTGATGCATCATAGTATATGTGTCACTGAGCTAATCTGAAGTGCTAAGATGTTTTATGTTTGTTGTTTTATTGTGTGACATTCTGTACTTGATGACATGTGCATGTTCACCACACCTGGATCGCTTTCTCAGCTTGTTAAAACACAGTACTCTCTTCCAAATAATTCAGGAAAATTCTACTTGATGTCAGGACTCAATATATATAGAAAATTTTGGGTTAGGTCCTGTTTGCAGTCCAAATAGTTTATGACAGTCTTCATCTTGCTGTATATGTTTGAATTCAAACAGAAAACTGGAAGATTCTCAGAACTGTGCATTACTGTATTATGCCAGAGCCCAGTGCTGAGCATATTTCTATGACTGGAATGTACACTTTGCAGTAAAGGCAGTACAAAATGTGGACACGCAAATTAGCCTTGGACTGCACCCATGAATTAGCTGTGTACAGGACTCAGGATTCACCCTTTGATTATGATCACATCTACTTATAAACCTTGAAAGTGCTGTGCATAATAAAACAGAACAGTGATGAACATTATGTGAAGTGCACGAGTGCGCACACACACACGCGCGCGCGCACGCACGCACACACACACAGAGTTAAAAAATATCAAGCTTTGAAGAAAATGGCTGCGCATTAGTTCAAGATGAACTTATGAAGGGAAAAGTGTGATGGCCATATGATTTGCTTTTAAACAAGGCAGTCTTCATTATACCAACAGAATGCTGTCTGCTGATGTGAATGCGGTTTTGTGTTAACCAACATGACAAGATGCAAGCCTGGAATTTTAAGGGAAAACAAGCACAGAAAAATCAGTCATGAAAAAATATCACTTGATTTATCCTAACGATAAAACGCTTAAACAGAAAATTTTGTCAAATCCATATTCATCTAAAAATACAGTCCATCTTTAAAACTGATCACCATTTAATGCAAATCTTCTTTAGTTGTTGTGTGGTTTTATGTCCAATATCACTTCACCTTTAAACTGGTAGAGGGGTATTTAAAAAGTTTTCTGCCTTTATAAAAGTACAACAATTTTAACTTTCAAAATGATTCCAGATGTAAATTACAAAAATGTTTTCTGCAATATTGAAAGCAAATTGAACTTAGCTAAACCCAGCATTCGATAGAAAAAGCATGAATGTGATGGAAAATAATAATTTCGCTCCTTCCCCCAGTTAAGAAAGAAACACCAAAAGTTATAGTTCTTTATAGTTCTTTTCTTGGAGTAAATGTAGTACCTGAGTCACAGTCAATGTACAAATGGCTGTTTGAAATGAAATTCTCCCTTTCACTGGCAAAAAAAAGATTCATCTGAGCAAAGCCCTTATTCCTTAACATGCTTAGGCCACAGCTGTATCTCTCTCTTTAACAAACAGAAAAAAAGTAAATGCCTTAAGGTTAATCATATCACGAGAGGAAAAAAAAGAAACAAAACACATGACAGAAACCGCAACACTGTATGAACAGTAAGTTCTGGGAAGGAAGAAAATAAGGGAAAAGAAAACAAACAAAAAATCAAAAAACCAAAAGCTGAAACATGAAACAATGCAGGACATCAACCGCGCATTTGCCATGAGTGAGCCAAACACAAACATGACACACACTCATACTGCAACATTCTCTGGAATAAGCTAGCGATAGAGTAAAGCCAGCTGTCGTCCCCAGCTGGCGTAGAGAACACTATCACTAGCTCTAGCATACAGCATCTGGCAAAGAAAGGAAGACTGGGTCTACCGATTTGTGACGCCAGGCCTTTCTCGGAAGGGTGCAGTAGTCGGTTCCAAAATCGAACCCTCCACCCCCAAGACGAGAGAGACTGGACACCCGGGCCGGGTGACCCCCGGCACTCTGTAAGTGGGGCACTGAGCTGGTCAGGTGGGTCTGCAGGACAGGACAGAAGTGCAAGAAAAACCACATCTGGTCCATCAGCATCACTCACCCTGCTCATCACACAACTTCACACACTGCTACAGCACAGTAGTAGTATATACTACGCACATACTTACACATCATGCTAAAAAACAAACTCAACAAAGTCACTACTGTTATCTCTGAAATGTTTTTTCTACTGTATTCAGCCATGAACTAAACAAAAAGTGTGTTAAATCAAAATAATGAGATGCATGGTCACTAAGTCTTAATGAAATTCTCCAATCATAAGTCAATCAAAGTGTACCTTGAATCAATGTAATGTGAACTTCTTGTTTACTTTCTCTTTATGAATTTATCAAGAAACGTCTTAACAGACAATATATTAAGAAATGTTTTATCAGAAAAGTGCTATCTGGATCTGTTTGTTTCTTGATGCAGATTTGCATATGATGTGTACTATCAGTAAATTAGCATACAATGATTCTAAAATGAAGGCAAATAACATTTTGTTAATCTATGAAAGATTATACATCTTGGTTTTTGAAATATGGTTTTACCTTCCATCATTTGATCTTCAATCTCCCACTTTCTGTATGGCTGGTATGACACTCATCTTTAACAGTTGTTACTGAATATAAGTTTCTTTAGACTAGAAAGTTATCCTACTGTAAACAAATCATCTCTGAATACAACTTCAAATCAAGGTTAAAACTATTCCTATCATAAAACGCACAAATACATTGTCAATCTTGAATTTTCAAATGTACATTAGAAGAACAATATCCCTATAGAAGCTAACTATTCAAACTTATAATAACATCAACAATGAATAAATGCAAGTTTTAGTAATAGATAAAGCTGATTGGAAGCCAGTTAATGGACACCAAGAAGATAACGTTATTAAGCAAATGGAAAACAATAAATGGAACCCGCACACACAGTTTATGTAAGAACATTTTAATTGAAATCAGCACACAGAGCTTGGGAAAATAATGCACACGGTTAGTAGCTTTTAAAAATCATGTTCAAAGACCACGTATGCATTCACACATGCACACACTCACGCACGCACGCACGCACCCTTCCACCCCCACACACAAATCTATGTGTTACAATAACACCCAAACGTTTAAAGTCGCATCATTAAGATATCAATGTTATGAATAAATCGAATGGTGAATACCTCGTTATATACTGAAAACCAAGCAGAAATTATCATCTAGCTTCCTTAGTCTTCTCATTGCCATCATCTGCTGAGTGACCGTTAATCTTTCTCAGCTGGCTAAAATCACAGACACAAACGAAAGTTTTAACTGATGTTTTATTTAGTGTTTCTAGTGTTTCTAAAAAATATGTTATGATTTAATCATTTTGACTGATATCTTGATTTCTTTCTGAGCTTCCATGGGGATACTGGTAGCAGAACAATAATGCAGGACACTTAAAGGGTGCTCCGCAAAGTATTATAGGATTTGCCATATAAGTCTAGATTTAAATCTGCAACAACTTCTTTCACAGTTGAATATTTACAAAAGTAGTTAGTCTTAGAGTAACATATTTTAAAGTTGAATGATTTTTGCTTTTTATTTTGTTTACTTTTATGTCAAACAGCAACAACAACGATCCTCATCATGATCATCATTATCGTCCAAAAGGTTAAAATTATGTAACAACAATAAAAGCAGATGGTGCGTTATTCTATGCATTTTCAAAATCTTCTACACAACAATCAAAGCTTGCCTTTCTCCAAAATCAGTCTGATGATTGGTTTAAGCATCACGAATAGCTACTGGAAAAGAAAAAAGACAACACCATTTTATCCACTTTATTAATTAACCGTTATACTACTACGTTGCTACGGGAATCTGGCTACAAGGATGTACCCTTACCAGTTCACATTTCACATAATAATACCCCACGGCAAGAGCATTTTCAAAAACTCCGCCTGAAGCATTGAGCTTTTTATGCTTTTTAGAAACCAACTTGCCTAGAGAAATGATAAGTGCGCACAACTGAATGACATAGATTTTAGTGAGGGGGGGGGGGGGTATATAAATGAAATGATTAAAAAAAAAAATTAAAAAAAAAAAGGAATGGGGTGTTTCTCCAAACTGAAGAATCCTGTACCAATGTTTCCCGAGAGTGCGAACTGGTAAAGGTTCCAACGTGTAACATCCTAACATCTGCGCAGAGCTCTATCTAGGAAGAATGCACGGCTAGCTAACCGAATGGCGCCGTCTGGGCACCGTTCTGCACATGGCCCCATAATCCACGCCCAAATCCTTCCCTCCACCGCCCAGACGGGCCAGTTTGACTTTCTTGGGCTCAAAAGTTTGGGCCGCCCACTGACGGAGGTTACGCGGGGAGGATGGGGAATACTGCTGGATGAAATGGGGGTTGTAGCAGGGGTTGGCAGGCCGGGCTCCCTGAGGCTTGCGGCCACCTCGTGCAGGGGCTGGCTGGGCTGGGTGCACTGGGCTCTGCTGAAACAGGGGGGTCACCACACGCACAGGCACACAGAACACACACCCGACACACACAACACACACACATACACATGACATGAGGACATAAAAGTCAAAACAATGACAGTACAGCCTTCCCTCTGTCTGCCTGCCTTCCTGGCCAAGGATTTGCTTTCAGCAATTTGCTGTGTGTGTTTTACAAGCTGTTGTGGGTTTTTTTTAAATAGACTTGAAGCATGGCATGCAAACGTTATTTTTTGTCACGTCTTGAATCACCAAGTTAAAACTTTTAGCTTGAACAATGTGATCTTCTGAAAGCAAATACATGTTAAAAAATAAGACAATCATGGATGATCGCCAGCAAAAGCATACAATCTCAACACTTTTAGTGATATATTTCCTAATAAAAAATGATAATGGACAAATCAGAGATCGTCAATGAATATCAACACATTTTCGGTTACACGTATGTTTAACTCAGACGAAGTTGCTTTTTTTCTCAAATGATGACATTCAACTTTTATGAATGTTCTCAGTAAGCAGGGCAAGCAAAAAAGACATTATTTTGCAAGCAAAGAGGACAGGCCCATGATTATGACAGAATCACATTCGAAACATGAAACAACTGGCATGATAAAGAAACGGAGGAAGGAGACAGAGGAAGCACAGTTACATCATTTCAGATGATAGAGATAAAGTGTTATACAGGATTGGACAGAAGTAAATACATAGAGAGCAAAAAATCACCGCAAATGGAGAATAAACTCAATACGGAAATCAAACAGCTAAACAGAACTGAAGTAGCAGATGGTAAGGGGATGACGGAAAGAAAACCAGAGTTTCTTTGATGGTGTACACAAGCATACCAGGAATGAAAGGCAGGGTGGTGGGAGGGGGAAGGGGGGGTGGAATGTTCAGGAAGATTGTTTCTTTTTTATACATTTTTGGTTACGTTCAATAAAGCCCCGTCCTTCAACATCTGCAGGCGGTCCAAGCGGTATTTGACGAAGGCTTCGGTGGCTGGAGTCTCATTTTCGCGAAGTTTGTCGACCTAAACATGAAAATCAGTCGTTTATCTCCACACTTTTAGTTCCTCTTTTCTTTTTTTGTTTAAGTGAACACGGCTGAATATGGACACCACTTAATGATCATGCAGATGTGATACCAGAATAAATCTGGTGATTTGATTCATTGACTGTGCCGAGTGCCGATAGAAAAACATAGATTCGGAATCATGCCCAAAGCAAACAGACTATGTAAACTGCTAAGTCAATGTACCAAAGATGGTCAAAGGATAATTTTACAAACAGATTGTTGCAGCTCTGAATCTGTTTTGATTACTGTTTGTTTGGGTCTTTTTTGTTGTAATGTTAAGGGTTGTTTTGGCTGCTTGATGGTTTGTTGTTTGTTTTTTGTTTTTTTTTTGGGGGGTTGTTTGCATTGCATATATATATATATATATATATATATATATATATAATATTATATATATTATATGCCTTACGTCAGTTTTTGATCCATGAGACTATACCTAAGCGTCATTTGGAACACAATGCACACACACACACACACACACACACACACACACACACACACACACACACACACACACACACACACACACACACACACACACACACCACACACACAGAGACAGAGAGACAGAGAGAGATGTTATTAAGAGAAAAGAATACGGCTATAGCGACTTGCTACATCCATCCAAAATAAATAAACATCCAGATACATACAAAGAGAAACAGCTGGTCAGATACACAGAAACAAATACAAGGCAGAAAGGCGAGAGAGATTGAGAGACAGACACACAGACACACAGGCAGAGACACAGACACAGGTAGAGTAAGCAAGAATTACATAAATAAAACACAGTTTCTGTACATAGTCATTGGTATTACAAGTTCTCATAGCAGATCTTACTCTGTACAGTGAACTCTCAACAATCTGCTTCATCGGGAGTTCTGAAAAAAGAGCCGTTATCCTTTGACAACCAAAGAGCCTTTATCCTTTATCCTTTGACAACCAAAGAGCCTTTATCCTTTATCCTTTGACAACCAAAGAGCCTTTATCCTTTATCCTTTGACAACCAAAGAGCCTTTATCCTTTATCCTTTGACAACCAAAGAGCCTTTATCCTTTATCCTTTGACAACCAAAGAGCTTTTATCCTTTATCCTTTGACAACCAAAGAGCCTTTATCCTTTATCCTTTGACAACCAAAGAGCCTTTATCCTTTATCCTTTGACAACCAAAGAGCCTTTATCCTTTATCCTTTGACAACCAAAGAGCTTTTATCCTTTATCCTTTGACAACCAAAGAGCCTTTATCCTTTATCCTTTGACAACCAAAGAGTCTTTATCCTTTATCCTTTGACAACCAAAGAGCTGTTATCCTTTATCCTTTGACAACCAAAGAGCCTTTATCCTTTGACAACCAAAGAGCCTTTATCCTTTATCCTTTGACAACCTCAGAGAAAAGAGATTACAATCAGTTGGGACATAGAAGGATTTCGTCTGCCGTCAGCTTACAGCCAATGCCCCACAAGATGATTCAGACACCTGTGTAGTCATGCCATGAGATTAAAGACAGAGGTGGTGAAAGGATGGGGTGACAACGGGGCAATCATAAGTCCAAAGGTGAATTTCACAGTTCACTTACTTCTAACTGAAAGATTATTTCAGTAAGTAAAAGGCCTTTTTGAATTTTCTAGGATTCAAGCTAAACATTTTCAACATTACTGCACTTCTCAATTTTGTTCAATCCTTTGCTGTGTTGTTTTTTTTTAAAGAAACAAAAAGACATTGAGCACTGAGCAATTAAACAATATACAATGAACAGAAACAAAATAATTATTATAATAATTATGCAGTCAGGTGTAGTAACAGTACTATGACGTTCATCAGTATGTGAGGTCTGAAGCAAACACTGTAGTTGGTGTTGGTATTTTTGATATCATTGGGTTAGGATATAAAAATATTATAGTAACAAAACCATTAATGATCTATATAAAAGATAAGACAACCTGTGTTGAGGATGGTTTAAAGGGATATTATAAAGCTCTGTTCGGAATAAAACCAATGGTTTGTCTACCAATGTTGTTAAGGCCAGTGCACTCTATTTAAAATAGTTCACTTGGCCCAACCTGCTGTCAAAGTGTTTGATTCTTTAAACGAACATGTCAGAGGGAAGCAAGGTGATGTTGTAGATGTTATTAAAGGTTTTTTTTAAAAAAAAGCAGCGGACAGCACAGCACGCACGCAGGCTCATCAGAATGTCCAGACACACGATGCAGGAAGAGAAGACACAGATGTGCAATTCACACATGAAGGCGTCAAGCAACAACTATCAGAAAGTGTCTGTGGAATTCAGACAGGGGGACGGACAGAAACAGAACGACAGACAGAAAGAGTGAGACAGACAGAGAGACAGAGACAGAGGTTCAGTCCCATATTCAACTTCCTACGCCAAGAAAAGTGATGTTGTTTAAGAAGGTAATAAAAACGGGGAAAACATACCTGTCAATAAGAAATTGCATGCATTTCTTATACTCGCACTAATTCAGGTCAATGGAAAAGTATATCAGCGAAATTACAGAAAAGGTGTAACTTAATATCGTGTTCATTTTTCTGCTGTTGCAAGAGCTATTCATACTATTTACATATGTATTCAGAAATGAGTGCTATGTTTGACATGAGTTTTAGTTTTTCTTTTAAACATGACCAACTATTCCGACCACAAAATCTAGGACGACTTCCCTACGTCTTGTTCCAAGTCCAGAAGATGGAAAGACTACGGTTCTGGCATGATTTTGTAGGCAGGCAATCAGGTTATACGACCGTGTGTGTCTGCTTTGTAATGTTCACTGTGGTAAACAGCATAATCCTCTAGTTGTCTTTGTAATGTATACAGCAGTATACAGCATGATCTTCTCATTTATCTCACAAACAGTGATAGAACTATTCAGACGTTTAGTCTTACATTTAAATACTATATAAAGACTGTATGTTGTTCTAGGTCTCTTGTATTTTTCATTCATATAAGCCCAAATCTGATAGTCATGAGGAACCAAGGAACTCTGAAGAAAAATTCAAGAGAGCTAAAAAATAAAACAAACACAAAATCTCTTTTCTTATGCAACTAGTCTTTACATTAAGGCAGCAATGTTTCTACAAGAAGCCCTGTGCCTGTTTTAGAGTGTATTTTCAAGCCAGGCTGTAAGATATATCAAAGTCGACTGAATATCATGTCCGTTTTATTATGGTTAGTTACCACATGCAAGGCTGTCAACCTTCTGTCAAATTTGTTTGAGAATGATTAGTTTCACTAGGTCTGTCTATTGCTGGAGTGTCCCCATCTGGTCCAATGACAAGGCATACACTTTTCAGACCAAGGTCATAGTCCCCACATTGGTTATGCTGATTCTAGATTGCCTTTGGGCAACTATGTACGTATAAACTTTTGAGTCGCGTATGCACGCGCGCTCGCACACAACTTGTATCACACACACAGACACACACAAACAACACCCGCGCATGCGTGCACACACACACAAACATACACACACATGCACGCACGCAGGTGCGCGCGTGTAAGCGAGCACACACTCACGTGCGGACACACACACACACACCACACACACACACACACACACACACACACACACACCACACAACCACACACACACACACAACACTTAGGGACAGACAGAGAGATAGACAGACAGACTGAGACATAATTTAAAGAGAGACAGATAGAGACAGAAACGAGAGATAATCAGGCAGAGACTAAGTTAAGTAGAGATATAGAGGCAGAAAGAAAGAGAGAGGTTATGGTAGACAAAAATGGAAGGAAGGGAGGAAAGTATGGAAAGAAAAAAAAAGAGGGGAGTGAGACAGACAGACAGACAGACAGACACACAGCAGACAACACACAGATACACAGACACAAGACAGAGACAGAGACAGACACACAGACTCAAGACACAGACGGACAGACAGAAAGACAGACAGACACAGAAAGAAAAATAGAGACAGAGACATAGCCAGATACAGAGAGAGAGGCCCGCGACTGAGAGCTTGAAATATGAGTTGCACGTTATTCCAACATCGCCAAAATTTAAATCAAAAAACGACAAAGAAGGAAAGTCAAACAAAGAGAGAGAGAGAGAGAGAGAGAGGAGAGAGAGAGAGAGAGAGAGAGAAGAGAGAGAGAGAAGAGAGAGAGAGAGAGAGAGAGAGAGAGAGAGAGAGAGAGAGAGAGAGAGAGAGAAGAGAAGAAAGGAAGAAAGAGAAGGAGAAAGGAAGAAACAACAAGAGAAAGAAAGAAGAAGAATTTTATGAATGAATGAATGAATGAATGAATGAACGAATGAATGAAGGAAGGAAGGAAGGAAGGAATGTCACATGCATACCCGTATTGGACATGTCGGCAAAAAAAAAAAAAACAACATAAAAATATACTTTTATGTTTTGTTTTCATTGACAATGCTTGTGGGAAAACATATCTTTGTATTCTGTAATTGGTTACAGAGATTAAAGGCGCTTTTCAAGTGTAGTTGCATACAAAACAAAACAAAACAAAACAACACCAAACAAACAAACACATAATAGAATGTCTTCAGATTCGGCAGTGAAAGGTCAAAGTACGTCTTCTGTGTATTTTGTGTGTCTGTGCACGCACGCACGTACGCGCGCGCGCGCATGCACACACACACACACAAACTCACACAGTATGTACGCACGCGCACACACACGCACGCACTACACACACATAGACACACTCGCACGTACGCACGCACGACACACACACACGGGCACGCACACACACACACACACACACACACAACACACATAAAAGGAGAGAGAGGGGAGAGTGGAATTGTGTGTGTGTGTGTGTGTGTGTGTGGTGTGTGTGTGTGTGTGTGTGTGTGTGTGTGTGTGTGTGTGTGTGTGTGTGTGTGTGTGTTCACAAGTGCGCAAGCGTGTATAGACCAGAGTTGGTACTCCAAAAGTTTCCCCATTTTACGTCAAGCCACGTCTTACATTTTAGGATAACTTCAGTATATAATCATTTGTACGGTGTTTTTTTCCTTCTCTGTCTAGAAGTACAGAGTAACTAAGTCTTCCATTTTAACGTCTTTCCATTTTAAGTGATGCCAGACGACCTAGAGAAGAAGGGGAGAAGAGAGAGAGAGAGAAGAGAAGAAGAGAGAGAGACAAAGAAGAAGACAGAAGAAGACAGAGACAGACAGACAGACATATAGGGAGAGAAAGAGATCTACTGTGTGTGTGTGTGTGTGTGTGTGTTGTGTGTGTGTGTTGTGTGTGTGTGTGTGTGTGTGTGTGTGTGTGTGTGTGTGTGTGTGTGTGTGTGTGTGGTGTGTGTAATGAATAGTAATAAAAAGGAAAGACAATTCTTGATACTAACAGTACAAGTAAAGAGTAATGCATGCTAAACCTGCATGCCACCACCCTGTTTCTCGGCTGTGTGATGGTCTGTACTCAGACTAAAATTAAATAGTAAGTACCTCCATCTTCTGCAACTTCTCCTTAATGGATTTCCCTATTTGTTACTTTCCAAGGATTTTCTGTGTGTTTTCTTTTTTCCCCTTTCTGTCTTCTTTCTTACTCAATTCTTGCTATCAATGTTCATTCTTCTCAAACTCTGGCACTAAACATATTTATTTTGTTCTTCAGTTCGAGCTCTGAAGTTCAACAATGTTGATATTTGTGTGCATACGCCGCTTTTCCACCACCATTAATGTTGCTGCATTCCGACTTCGGGGCACATTTGGGAATTTAACTTACTATTTTTGCCAGGACATTCTGGAGGTACCTCCCCGTTATTTTTCCGATTTTAAGCTGTTGAGTTTTCCTTTACGTGCACAAGTCTGTAAAACCACATGGGTCCAACTATTTGGAGTCTCTTCCGAAATACTGGGCTACAGTTCGATTTTCCCGTTAAACTGGGATGAAAGGGCAAGGCTGGAAATCGATCCCAGAATCTCGCTATTTAATTATTAGACAGGTGAACGTCTTAACCGCCCTGCCACTTTCTTTGTTTAAACACATTTTTTGGTGACCTATATCTCTCGGATTCTTTCACCCTTTACTTATCCTTTCATAGAGGCAGTAAGGTTTTGACCCTTCTTCTTCTTCCCGTGTTAACTCCTTTGTGGAGTCGTTTGGCACTGCTCTGAATGTGTCAGGCCGTGTCTCTTGGATGCTTTGAACCTGGCAGAGCGCATTCCTGTCCAGGTACAAGGTATACCCACTATATTCGTGTTGCCCTAACTCATCCACCGAACACTTTTAAGGATCTTTTACAGCATGTTTTGATCCTTTGACCGTATGGAAAGGGAATAAGAACCTTTTCAGAAGAAAAAAAGGGGGGGCGTGGGAGGTGAGGGGTGGAGTAGTGGAGATTTGAACCTCACCTGTAGGGACGGTGCTCTGGGTCTCTGGGGTTTGATGCTGACAGGGGAGGGGAGCTGACCATGCGCTGGCCTGCACACAGAAACACAGAGAAACAGCTGTCTTCTGCATCAACAACATAGCACTTCTATATCAACAACATTACACTTCTAAAGAAATAGATAAATAAATAAATAAATAAATAGATAAATAAATAAATGAATAAATAAATAAATAAATGAATAAATAAATAAATAAACCTCTTTTTTAATTACACTTCTACATCAGCTACAAGCTACCTCTACTTCCACAAGCTTCAGGAAATACCCTGGGATTTTTCTTTTTAGAAGGTGATTCTCTATTATTTTTTTAGTTTGTAGCAGTGTTTTTGTATCTTTGTTGTCTATATGTTTGTTTGATAGCATATTCTTTGCAAAATGTAGAACTTTCTTCTTCTTGTTGGTATTCCGCGTTCCCTACACACACACACACACACACACACACACACACACACACACACACACACACACACACACACACACACACACACACACACACACGCTGTCTCTCTGTCTCTGTCTCTGTCTCTCACTCTTGTCTCTCACTCTCACTCTCTCTCTCTCTCTCTCTCTCTCTCTCTCTCTCTCTCTCCTCTCTCTCTCTCTCTCTCTCTCTCTCTCTCTCTTCTCTTCTTCTCTCTGTTGTTACAGAATGAAGGAACATTTATAAGACATGAACAAAACTCTGTCTGATAAGACATAGCCTAATGATGTCAGCTTTATTGTCATACACACTGCTACCGTTCTTTTATTTGAGAAGAATGGATTGGCCGATTTATCTAATGATTACGAAATGCTCACCCATCACATTCTGCTCTGGGAATGTTCTGTATTTATTTTCCTCACAACAATCTCTGTGTGTTTTCAAGTTATTTTACGTCTGTTCACAAATTATGATGTGGTAGACAAAATGTGTGTGTGTGTGTGTGTGTGTGTGTGTGTGTGTGTGTGTGTGTGTGTGTGTGTGTGTGTGTGTGGTGTGTGTGTGTGTGTGTGTGTGTGTGTGGTGTGTGTGAGAGAGAGAGTAGAGAGAAGAGATGTGTGTGTGTATTGTGTGTGTGGTGTGTGTGTGGTGTGTTGTGTGTGTGTGTGTGGTTGTGTGTGTTGTGTGGTGTGTGGTGTGTGTGTGTGTGTGTGTGTGTGTGTGTGGTGTGTGTGTGTGTGTGTGTGTGTGTTGTGTGTGGTGTATGTGTGTGTGTGTTCAAGAATAACGGCAATGTCAGTTACAAGATTCTGGTTGATGTGTGTATTAGCTAAACATTTATATAAAAAAAAATGCCTTCATTCTAAAACCACTAGCCCGTGATCGATTTTACTCACCATAAGTAGATTCATGTGTACTCTTATTTTCACTCTTTGAACATTTTTTTTCTTTTACTAGTGTTGCTTGTTGATGGATACTCAGATTCTAGTTGATGAGCAATACACTGGCATCGCTTTGAAATCATCGTCATTGCATCATCTTCTTCATTATTGATGTTGAATGTCCATTATCATTATTTGTAAAGGAAATGGAAATAACATAAAGCTATGTTTTCTGATTGCTATTAACATTATAACAGCGGTTGATGCTGTTATATTGTTGTTTATAATGTCATCATCCATCATCATCATCATCATCATCATCATCATCATCATCATCATCATCATCACCATCACCATCACCATCACCACCATCATCATCATCATCATCATCATCACCATCACCATCACCACCATCATCGTCATCGTCATCATCATCATCATCATCATCATCATCATCATCATTGTTGGTTGTGGTGGTGGTATTGGCAGTGGTTTCGGAGATATCATCATCATAATAACAACCATCATCATCATTGTCAGCAGTATTTGTATTTGTACCAGTAGCAGGCGCAGCATGTCGTGTTATTGATCTCAAGGTGGTTTGGTTTTGGATAAAATCATGATTAATATTGTTAGATACTAACAACAACAAAAAACCTTCTTACACTATGAAGTGCCCTGCTTGAAACACCTCCGAAACCATTGCCACCACCACCACCACAACCATATAATAGTGAGACACATTCTCTGATGTATACATCTACAGCTAAAACTCTTAACTTTGACAGGCAGGGGCTGTTTCTGCCACTGAAATAGCTATAGAAGGGCTGTGGGGTTGGAAACGCAGAACTGCTGTAGCACTGAGGCACTGGAAGCTACATACCGTGGAAGGAATCAAAATGTTCTCATCTCCTTCCTTCCATTCCATCAGAATCAAATGCACATGCAGACAGGAACAGAACAAAAATATATGATGGGTGGCTTTGCTCTCTGTGGAGAGCAGCCCGCATTTCACACAGAGAAATCTGCTGTGACTTCAAGAGGTATCCAAATACAATATTGTTCTCTTCCATAGAAAAGGAACCTGAAGGCTTTCTTGTTTACATGTTTTTTGTTGTTTAATTGTTTTTCTTTGTTTATTGTTGTTGTTTTTGTTTTGGGAGTTTTGCTGCCTTTTTTTTCTTTTGACAGTAATTATTTGCGATTTGCGCTTACACGAGGCTTTTGATTTGGGCTTGGTCAAGCTTGTCCTGAAAACAATCTTCTGATCACTTTTTATTTTAATTGAGTTCTCTTCCTGCTAGACGCAGAAGCCACAGGTTATGAACAGAATGATTAACCTGTATGGCTGAAGTGATGATAAAACGAATCGCAGCAAAGCGCTGAAGAGCGTTTGCTGTGAAGAGCGTTTGACGCGCGGAAAAAAAAGGAAGGAGGGAGGGATGGGGAAGATTCCAGAGAAATGTCTGGCATGTCGACAGACTTGGCATACAGCACGAGGCTTCCTTCTTCTCTGTGGCAGGGCTGAATTCAAAGAAATGTCTGTGGTTGAGCTAGTATAGCCCAGCTTGCTACACCCTAGCTGAAGTGTGGCGGTGACAGCACTACTCTACTCGTGCTCTACGCGCTCTCCAGTGTGCAAACTGTGTGGTTTGGCCTTTGTAATGTTGCAGTGTGAGTGGTATTGGGTCCCCTTACCTCACTTCCCTAGCGCCGTCATATCCCACTGGACAAAACCAAAAGCTTTTGGGTCTTGTGGACTTGGACATGACTGATGGTATGAGTATGTCAGTTAAGTGCCAAGGCCTATCTTGATATGATGCTTTAACTAAAATCAACCTGCCTTGAGCTATGACAAGTTCTTAGCATCACAGCCTGCCCCTCTTTTTCTTTAAAGGAGAAAAAGTTCTTTTGTTTTCCAGAGCCTATGGAACAGCACATCATCAACTTCGATACAAGGAACACTATTGTCAAACATAACCTT
Organism: Stramonita haemastoma; assembly: GCA_030674155.1. Taxonomy (NCBI): domain Eukaryota; kingdom Metazoa; phylum Mollusca; class Gastropoda; order Neogastropoda; family Muricidae; genus Stramonita; species Stramonita haemastoma. Next base: position 61,710,341 of record CM060318.1, on the reverse strand, counting down.
AGCATAGATTCACTTTTCAGGATTTCTGCTTTCACAGTTGTGTCTCATAATTTTCATATCGAGAAAATCAGAGAGAAGAGAGAGCTTTCAAGTGAGAATTTCAATAAACTTGACCAGAAAGTGGCAAAAGAAAGAAAGAGAGAGAGAGAGAGAGAGAGAGAGAGAGAGAGAGAGAGAGAGAGAGAGAGAGAGAGAAGACAGACAGACAGACAGACAGACAGACAGACAGACAGAAGACAGACAGACAGACAGAGACAAGAGAGACAGAGACAGAGACATAGAGACAGAGACAGAGCAGAGAACAGACAGACAGACAGACACAGACACAGACACAGACACAGAGAGACACAGACACACAGAGACAGACAGAAAAAAAAAGAAAAAAGTGGCCGCCATTCTAACCTTTGGATGACGAGTTGGATCTGTCCACCGCCATGTTTGATGAGGTCCAGGGCCTGTTTGTGGGTCATCTCGTGGCCGTCTCTGCCCCCGATGGCCAGAATCAGGTCCTCCCCGCTGCAGCTCTCCCTCTGCAGGGCTGTTGCCAAACACCTGCAACCGCATAGCCCAGTGGTCAGATCAGAACAGTGCACTCGCAATTTTGACGACCCGGGTTCCATTCCTGTTTGAGGGGATTTTTCTCCTGAGTTAACATCAGTGCTCACTCCACTCTCCTCAAATATCCTTCGAGTGAGGCTATAAACCGATCCCCCGTGTGCAAACGCAGGCAGAACATCTTGCGCACACGTTAAATCATGTTCCGATTTTCGTAAGTGTAGGCCACAGATGACAAGATTTACAAACTGCATACACACGGAGACTGGATGTAAAAAGCACACACATGCTTATTTTATTATCTCGATATAAATTAAATAAATAAAATCACCACCATCTCACTTCAAACAATCAGCACATGAGCAGTGACTGTAAACGAAACAGCAGCAGCAGCAGTATCTTTTTGTCATTATCATCACCAGTATCATCATAATCATCATCACCAATTATCTCAATCACCATCTAAGCAAGAAGCAAGCGCGCATGTGTGTGTGTGTGGTGTGGGTGTGTGTGTGTGTGTGTGTGTGTGTGTGTGTGTGTGTGGTGTGTGTGTGTGGTGTGTGTGCGGTCGTGTGTGTGGCGTGTGGTGTGTGGTGTGTGTGTTTGTGTGTGTGTATGTGTGTGAATTTAAAACCTGTTCAACTTTTGGGAACAGTCGCATGTGTGTGAATAACTTGAATACAAGCGCTTTGATTTTTTTGGCTTTACAAGTTTCAACGCAAAAAATCCATATTATTATTATACATTAGTAGTAGTAGTAGTTGTATTATTATTATCACCATCATCATTATTGTCATCAGTGTCGTCGTCTTCATCAAAGTAGACAATTAAAACAACTAAACGCTATAAACAAAAAGAAAACTAAAATGAAACAAAGAGGAAAAAGTATCAATAAAAACAAGTGCCCTCTCCATTCCTTTGCTTGAACTAACTTTTGCTGAAATGGTAAAAAAAAAAATGTGCTGACTGTTGTTCGCAACAGAAATATTGTGAGGAATAACTACTATCATCAACAATGTAGCTAAAACGCTCAAGTTGTAGCCAAGTATGTTGCTCTTCATAAGGCCTCTCTCTCTGCGTCTCTGTCTCTCTCTGTCTCTGTCTCTCTCATCTCTCTCTTACCCACTGTCTCTTCTCTCTCCTCTCTCACTCTCCTCTCTCTCTCTCTCTCTCTCTCTCTCTCTCTCTCTCTCTCTTCTCCTCTCCTCCTCCCTCTCCTCTCTCTCTCTCTCTCTCCTCTCCCTCTCTCTCTCCCTCTCTCTCCTCTCTCCCTCT
>CM060318.1:61698511-61706011 GCA_030674155.1 Stramonita haemastoma | reverse complement strand
CGTGCATGTGTAGGTGCGTGCGTGTGCGTATGCGCGTGAGTGTGTGCACCCACATCTGAGCGTGTGTTCTATGTCTATGCATGTCTGCAAAAACACATCCCCTACGCATTCCACTGCTGTGTTGAGCCCTGGCATCAGTGTCAGCGATGTCCCATCTTTCTAAGTTCAGTTTTAGTTTCTCTTCTTGTCTAAGCATGCTAAAAAAAATATCAGCCTTATTTTGGGGGGGATATCAAACGAAGAAAGCGCCAAGTTCAGCGTTCTGTTTAACACTGATGACACACATGTGTACATACACACACATTCAGAAGCACACACACACGCGCGCGCACGCATGCACGCACGCACACACAGAAGCACACACACATACACTATACACACACGCACACACACACGCACGCACGCAAACACACACTCACAAGCATGCACACACAGAAGCACACACACATACACTACACACACACGCACACACACACGCACGCACGCAAACACACACTCACAAGCATACATACACACACACTATACACACACGCACGCACGCACGCACGCCCGCGCCACACAACACACGCACACGCACGTCCGCGCGCGCGCGCACAAACACACACACCCACACCCACACCCACACACACACACACACACACACACACACACACACACACACATACACACACGGGGACGGAATAGCCTTGAGGCTAGAACATTAGGTTAGCAGTTTAACGACCTGGGTTCGAATCCTGTTCACACGTTAAAAACCTATTCAGCTTTTCGAAAGTAGGCCATAGCGTGCCGGTGGGAACAGATGACAAAATTTACAAAACCGCATACACACGGGGTCTGGATGTAAAAAGCACATGAGTGTTTATTACATTATCCTTGATATAAAATAATAAATAAATACGTAAAAGAAATAAATACATAAAATAAATACACCACACACGCGCGCTCACACACTCACACGCAAACACACACACACACACACACACACACACACACACACACACACACACAGTGTGACAAACAACAGGAACAAAAAAGAAACACTGACAGAAACAGACGGAAAGAAAGACTAAAAAAAAAAAAAAAAAAAAAAAAAAAAAAAAAAACAGCGACAGAGGGAAGAATGGGGGCTTTGAAACAAAACATATCATTATATGCCTACAGGTGTGACGGTTTTTGAACACCCAGATATCACAGGAAAGAAAACAAGCAGAAGAATCATCTTCACAAACAGCAGTAACAGGAGCATTGGCGCCGTGCACCCACACACACTCTCATCTCTTATCATAGCCGCTGAACCTTTAACTACACGTTTTCACACAGCCGCCTTGCAGTGTCGTTATGTTGTTTTCTTGTCCCTAACTGGAAAAGACTTTCCCACTGAGCGAACCTTCTTCTTCTTCTTCTTCCTCTTCTACTTCTCCTCCTCCTCCTCCTTCTTCTTCTTCTTCTCCTTCTTCTTGTGCGAACGCTTAGACAGCAACTGTTGTCTGTCATATGGGCAAAAATGCGTCACGCTGCCCTTTAACTGCCTGACAAGTCAGGTCCAGTGCATCCAACTTTGGCGTGAGAGAATTGATATCTTTAAAGTCTGGAAAAAGGTGGTAAAATGGACCAAGACAGGAAAAAATAGATAGGTAGGAGGTGACGGAAAGTTGAAGAACATGGCAGAAACAAAGATAGGGATAGAAAAGAGGAAATTCTTAGCACAACATTTCTAGAAGGTATGGGGGGGGGGATACTATTTATACTGACAGGCCTCCAACATATACCCACGGGGGAGAACTCTGTTCAAACGTAATTGAAAATTATTAATAAACTGCTTAGCACATCGTTTTCTGTCAACACACATGAAATCACCACCCAAAATAATGACAAAAAAGACATTACAAAGATAAAACATCCGTCGAGACTGCTAATAAAGGCGTGTACATCCTAAATCTTCCAGGAAAATATGTTGTTGTTGTTGTTTTTCTTACTCTATTCGCATGCTCACAAAGACTATAGCAATGGTCAGATTTGGAATCCTTACCCTTCAGATTTGTAGTCTGTGTATTGATTTGACACACAGCCACACAGGTGGATTGGTGGTCTACAGTTAATACTCCTGCCTAGAAAGCGAAACGTCCAGGCCAGAGTGTGCGGTGGTTCAAATCCCGTTTGGGCCCCAAACTTTTCCCTCATGCTCATCATATTAGGCCATGAGTGGTGGTCAGAGTGCTAGTCTTTCGGATGAGACGATAAACCGAGGTCCCGTGTGTTACACATCATTATTTAGCGCTCGAAAAAGAACCGCGGCAAACAGAAGGTTGTCCCTGGCAAAGTTTTGTAGAAAAAAGCCACTCTGATAGTGAAACAAATACAGTTGTAGACAAGAAAAAGAAAAAAATAATGATAATGACTGGTGGCGCTGCACTTGTGGTGACGCGCTTTCCCCGGGGACAGCAGCCCAAATTTCACGCAGAAAAATCTGCTGTGACAAAAAGTGGAATAAAAATTTAAAAATTTAAAAAATAATAAAAATAAAAAGCCCAGCTGGTGAAGAAAAGAATAGGGCAAGTTTCCACAGAAGGTTTACAGAAGCGGGGTGGGATGGAAGGAATTTTTATTTCCATTGAGCCTTTTCCACTTTACGACTATATCCACTTAACGACCTAACAGCCCGCCCCGTACTAGGCTACTTCGTTTTTCAGCGTTCCTCTTCTCCAGAGCAAGAGGGCTATAGTCTCCTGCCGGAGCCTAAAAATAGAGGAAAACTGTCTATGCGGCAAACTCTCTTACAGCAGAGCATAGAAGTATCACCTTGGCAACATATTCCACCAAGCAGAAGAACATCGGAAAAGACAGCACAGACACAGAGAGAGAGAGAGAGAGAGAGAGAGAGAGAGAGAGAGAGAGAGTGGGGGAGGGGGGAGATGGGGGGGGTGTTGATGAAGGTTTAGGATGATGAGGTATCGGGGGAAGGAAAGTAAGGAAATAAGAATTTATGATGATAAACAAGTCAGTGAGAAGCACAAACCATCCTGACTCTCTGTCGTGGGTAAGGGGGTGTCTATGTATGTGTGTGTGTGTGTGTTGTTGTTGATGTAATGCGATCCTCTAGACAGGAACATCACAGTAGATTTATGTCTCGACTCCTCTGTGAAATTCTAAAGGTGTTTTACTGTGACCACGCACGTCGCACGCACGCACGCACGCACGCAAGAACGTCCACTTGCACGCGCGTGCGCATGCACCCATAAATGCGCACACACACTCATAACACACTCGCGCTTTACCCCTCACACACACACACACACTAACACACACTAACACACAACACACACACACACACACACACACACACACACACACACACACACCACCCCACACACACAACTCACACTAACACACACACTACCGCACTAATACCACCGTCACGTAAAACAACAGTAACAACAGATCCCTCACTCCCAACCCTGCATGCGTTTGCACACAACACACACACACACACACACCACACACACACCACAAACACACACACACAACACACACACACACACATACATACTACATACTAATTATATATTATAATAATATATATATATATATAATATACGCACACACACACAACACACACACACAACACACAACAAAAACAACAACACACACACACACACCACAAACACACACACACACACACAAACACACACACACTCACACACACAGAGTGGGGGGTGGAGAGAGAAAGTGAGACAGACAGAAGACAGATAGAAAGGCAGACAGACAGACAGACAGGCAGGCAGGCAGGCAGGCAGACAGCAGACAGGCAGGCAGGCATGCAAGCAGGCAGGCAGGCAGACAGACAGATAGACAGACAGACAGACAGACAGACAGGACATAACAGACACTGAGAGACAGACAGACTTGTAGACAGGCAGGCAGACAGACAGACAGACGGGCAGACAGACATTAACAAACAGACACTGAGAGACAGACAGACAGACAGACAGATAGACAGACTGCTCAGGAATAAACACGCTGGTAAACAGATTTGAATCGAGAAGGCTTGATTGGCTTGAAGGCTGTATAAAATGCTCAAGTAATGAATGGTTTATATCCCCATTTTTTCACTTCTAATCTCCTTTAGTTTATAAATGAAGGCACACTTTCTTTTATTTTTTACAATCTTTAGAACTGATAAACTACAAAAAGGAATTTGGCACAGTGTACGGCTTCCTTGTTTACTGTGGCATCATTACAGTGTAGAGAAAGGAGAAGTATTTTTTTGCTTATGTGTGTGTTTGTGTGTTTGTGTGTGTTGTGTGTGTGTGTGTGTGGTGTGTTCTGTGTTTGTGTCTGTGTGTCTGTGTCTGTCTGTGTTTGTCTGTGTGTCTGTGTAAAATGTGTGTAAAGGTGTGTAAAGAAGTGAGTTATGCTGCACGTGTACTCCAAGTCTGCTGTTTGCATGCATGCATAAGTGTTTATGTGTATGCACACGTGCATTGACATGTAAGTATGCACACACGTACTCGTGCATGCATGGAAGATGTATAATTATGTGTTCATGTGTGTGTGTTTGTGTACGGTATGTTTGTGTGTAGCTTGCATATGTATCATTCATGTGTGTGGATGTGTGTGTGCATGTGTGTGAAGTGTGTGTGTGCATGTGCATGTGTGTGAAAGTGTGTGTGTGTGTGTGTGAAAGTGTGTGTGTGTGTGTTGTGTGTGTATAGTGTGTGCGTGTGTGTGTGGTATGTGTGTGCGTGTGCGTACGCATGCATGCATGTGTCCATGTGTGTGTATGCTTGCCAGTTCCCGTGCACGCAAGCGCGACCACCCAACCCCCACCACACCCCCCACCACACCCCCACCCCTCATCCCCCACCCCTCATGTTGCATGCACAATCTTTTAATTAGAACTCCCAGCAGCCGAAATCAGTAGAGTAAATAGGTAGGCTGAAAACAGGTGGTGAGAGGAAGAGGTGAAGATACTGGTCTTCTCCTGGTCCTATGTTTTGCAGGCATTCTTTCATCTTTATTGTGAGGCCTGCTGGTAATAGCTTCATGTTGTCTTTCCTTGAGAGCAGTTGAATCATAGTGGAGTGGAGTGTGAGTGGAGTGGAGTGGGTGGTGGTGTGGTGTGGTGTAGTGTGTGTGTGGTGTGTGGTGTGTGTGGTGTGTGTGTGTGGTGTAGTGTAGTGTAGTGTAGTGTAGTGTAAGTGTGTATGTGTGTGTATGTGTGTGTATGTGTGTGTAGTGTGTGTATGTGGTGCATATGCATGTTTGTGTACGTGTGTGTTGTGTACGTGTGGTGGGGGGCGCGCACACGCACGCGCACGTGCGCATGTCCTGCAATCCTGTGTGTTTGCACGCTCTTGCACATAATTATGCTCTTTTGTATATATGCATTCTTGCCTTGATATCTGAATGTGTGTGCACATGCATACATCTGTATTTGTGTGTGTATGCAGGCAAGCACAACCCCACACCTCCGAGCCATGCACAATCTTTTCATTAGAACTCCCACCAGCCGAAATCAGTAAGGTTATGGGGAAGGAAGGCTAAAAACAGATGGTGAGAGGTAGAGGTGAAGATATTGGTCTTCTCCTCATCCTAACTTTTTGCAGGGTGTCCTTTCATCTTTATTGTGGGGCCCTGGGGGAAGTCATGTTGTGTCTTCCCTGAGAGCATTTGATATCGTAGTGGAGTGGAGGGGTGGGTGGGTGGGGTGGGTGTAGTGTGGTGTGGTGTGGTGGGTGTGGGTGGTGTAGAGTAGGTAGTGTGTGTAGTGTAGTGTAGTGTAGTGTAGTGTAGTGTAGTGTAGTGTAGTGTAGTGTAATGTAGTGTAGTGTAGTGTGTGTATACGTATATGTGTGTGTGTTTGTGTGCATGTGTGTGTGTGTGTGTGTGTGTTATGTGTGTGTGGTGTGTGTGTGTGTGTGTGTGTGTGGTGTGTGTGTGTGTGTTGTGGTGTGTGTGTGTGTGTGTGAAGAGAGAGAGAGAATGTGTGTGATGTTGTGTGTGCGTTGTGTGTGTGTGTGTTAGAGAGAGAGAAGTGTGGTGTGTGTGCGTGTGTGTGTGAAGAGAAACGAGAGAGAGAGTGTGTGTGTGTGTCCTCATGCACATGCGTGTCCTGCAAGCCTAGTATTTGCATGCTTTTGTACATATGCCTTGTATCTATCCCTTAACATTCTGCCTGACATTGAATAGGTGTGCGCGTGCACATGTACACATTTGTATTTGTGTTGTATGCACGCAAACACAACCACCACCTGAGTGCCATGCGCAATCTTTTCATTAGAACTCCCTCCAGCCAAAATCAGTAAGGTAAGGGGAAGGCTTTAAAACAGGTGGTGAGAGGTAGAGGTGAAGATATTGGTCTTCTTCCCCTCCTTAATATTTTGCAGGATCCTTTCATCTGCATTGTAAGGCCCTGCTGTAGTACCTTGATGCTGTGTCTGCACTGAATGCATTCAATATAAAAGTGGAGTGCAGTGCAGTGCAGTGCAGTGCAGTGCAGTGCAGTGTTGTGTTGTGTTGTGTTGTGTTGTGTTGTGTTGTATGTGTGTGTGTCTGTCTGTCTGTCTTTCTATTCTGTCTGTCTGTTTGTCTCTTTATGTATGTGTCGTAAGTTAGCGTGTGTATGTGTGCGTGTGCATGTACGTAGGTATATGCTTGAGTGTGCATGTTTGGTTTGCATGTTTTGAACATCCCAGAGTTGCTCTCTAAGATCTAGAGCCCAAAGCCTGGGTAAGTTGTAAACCAAAGAGCGGACAACCAGCATGTGCAGGACCAAAAATGAATGCACCTAGTCTTATTTTCATGGTTGAATTTGCCACGCTACCGGCAATTAGGAGGGGGATGGAGGGGGGAGGCAGATGGGTTGCATTGACCCAGTATTCCTGTGCCAGTGTTATCAGCACAGCACTCAGAATTAATGCCACGCTGCATACCCCGTCCTCTCCTCGTCTGAAGGGCATCCTTGTAATCAGGAAACAAGCCGGGAAATCTATCAGAAATAGTCACCCCAATGTTCTTCTTTACCCTTGGTAACAGTTCTGAAAACAAACAGCAAAGTAGTATGTTTATTTTTTTGATTGTCAATATGTGGCAACCTGCTTTTAAAAGATATGAATGATATTGATACAGTATTGGCTGTTGAGTTTGTGCATTATGTTGGTGGTGGTTTAGAACTGGTTTTCGGGGCTTTAAAAACCTGGCATAATCAAAGTTATTTGTTGCATGATTTGAATCTGGGTGTCCAGCAGGTTTAGATGATGTCAAAGAGGTCAGAACGTGCAAGGGAGGTGGGGGAAGGAGGTATATAAAATAAGGTAAACAATGATTGCCTATCAGCATAATTATATAATAAGGTAAACCGTGATCGCCCATCAGTATAAATATATAATTAGGTAAACATTGATCGCCTATCTTCATTCTCAGCTTCTTTTTTCCCCGTTCCTCCACTAGAATCTCGAAGTTCACCAATGGTGAGATTTTGTGTGAGCAACCCTTTTTTGC
>CM060318.1:61681011-61693511 GCA_030674155.1 Stramonita haemastoma | reverse complement strand
GTACGGGACTTGTTAAAAAATACTACATTCTTTTCCACGGATGACTACAAACGTTTGACCCGACCCGTTTAACAAAGGCCCACCCCGAATACATTAACCAAATCCACGAAAAACAAAACCAAAACCACAGCATGTGCCTACTAAGGAAAGAAAAGAAAAAACAAAGAGACAAAACAGTCAAGTCAGTTCACTGTATCCAAACACCCCCTTTTCTATAGAGATGGAAGAGCCAATCATGCACTCTTAGGAGATGGCACAAAAGCTTCAAGAAAGACACAAAAAAGAAGAGAAGAAACAAGCAGAAGACTGCCTGTGGGGTAAATGACCAGTGGGACCACTCGGGCAAAGTACATACATCACAGTCTGGTGTTAGCAGTACATGCTGACTCTGAAGCCCTCATGGCTTCTAGTGCAACATGACATCGGTACCAGCACCGTGGATGAAGAGATGGTGGCCAAAACCAACACATACACAAGGAAATAACTTGGCGTTCCAAAGGGTATTGCTAAAGTTTGCAAAACTGAAACTGCCTCTGTCCCTTATACAGTCTTTTTGAGGAATACAAAGTAGGAAGAAAACAAGGTTGTTAAGTATGTTTGAGGATTCAGAAGACAAGGTTGTGAGATCAGACAAACCCAAACTATATCCTGGCAAAAAAAGAAAAAAAACAGAATATGTAGGATGCAGTGTACGCAGCAAAAGAAAAACTTTTAATTCTCAGAAATAATACACAAGCTGACAAGGTACGAAATAATACACAAGCCAACAGGGACGAAGTAATACACAAGCCAACAGGGACGAAATAATACACAAGCCAATAGGAGCGGACACCCTGGTTTCAACAAGAAGAGAATGGTTGTCGAAGGCTAAAGGAAAACCAATGCTGGAAATGATGAACAAGAAAAAGATGTCATGACGTTCTAAAAGACAGTTCAGCAAAGCCAACAGGCCAATGGACGGCATGGAAAAGAGCACTCCAAACTTTCTGCTGGAGCGGCATGTGATGTGGCATATGGCCCTTCTTCCAACAAACTCTATCCTCCGATCTACACACAGCCTTTTACCCTCCAATGCCAACCTGAAGAAACGAGGGGAATCAGAGGATGGGGCCTATCTCCTCTGCTAAGCTAAACAAACAGCGCCACATGCTACCACAGCATGTCATCCAAAGCACTTACACACAGGATAGTACAACACGTGGAGCAATACAGGGTTCATCAACATTGGGGCCCGCTGCATTCCCTGGAAAATCCTTTAACTAGGACTGTAAACCGAGGTTCCATGCGCAAACACATACAGAACAACCTGAGCACACGTCAAAATTCTCTTCACATGAAATTTTGCAGAAGAGAGGGGAGGGAAGCTATGACCATCAGAATGGATGACACGTACACAGCTAGCATGCACCCCGCAACCTGAAGAGGGATGGGTTCTGTCCCCTTCCACTTGCAAGAAGACGCAGTGCAGTGCCCTGACTGCTCCCCCAGGAGCTAAGGGAAAGTCAAGTCATCAGATCTCATATATTTATTTTTATTTTATACACCTTTATGTCACAGCAGATTTCTCTGCGTGAAATTCGGGCTGCTCTCCCCGGGGAGAGCGCGTCACCACAAGTGCAGCGCCTACCCTTTTTTCACCCCCTTGTCTGCAATTATATTTGTTTCCCTATCTGAGTGGCTTTTTTCTACAGAATTTTGCCAGGGACAATTCTCTTGTTGCCGTGGGTTCTTTTACGTGCGCTAAATAATCATCACACACGGGACCTCGGCTTATCGTCTCATCCTAAAGACTAGCACCCAGACCACCACTCATGATCTAATGGACGGGGGAAAAGTTTTGGGCCCAAACGGGATTCGAACCACCGCACACGCCAACCCGGACTTTTCGCTTTCTAGACAGGCGCATTACCTCTAGACCACCGATCCACCGGTGATTACTGGAAAGGTGACCATGTTCTCTCTATTCAGTGCACTTCATGACGACTGTAGTCACCACATGGGAAGAAAAACAAACATCAGGCAAAATATATAGAACACAGACAGGTGGTGTTTAGGTCGCACTCCATTTTCAGCTGAAAGGTTAGGTAATGCGTGCTACAGTGTTGTTTAGAAAGCTCCATGCTCACGGTGAACCAATAAAGAAATGAAAAATCTAACTTGTGACCACTTTGGGAGGCCAGAAAAAAACAAAAATAATATATTAATGCCAGGTAGTCTCAAAAATAAAGGAAATACTCATCACCTAAGATTAACTTAAGTTCCCTAGATAATGACCTCACGTATTCTATAGTGTGTTTGAGGGCTGACAGATGACAGAGAAATGAGAGGCACTTTGGTTGCTTATTAGCTTGTTTTGTTGGTTGGGTGCTTGGTTAGTTTGCTTGCTTTTTTGTTTGTTTGAGGTTTCTTGTTTGTTTGTTTGTTCTAACAAAACTGAGACACTGAGAAATTTGTACATAGTTACAAAAGTTATGATTTACATTTTTGTGAGGTCTCTCACTGACAATGCTTGAAATATAAAACACACTGTTAGCGGTGTAGTATGGTTTGAGTGTTATAGAGAATAATTATGTTAAGCAAAGTGAGCATAATTATAAAAATGAAGTGTGGCCGTATCTGTAGTGCTCCAGCCACTGGCAAATAGCCTATGCGGTACCTGCTGGTCTGTCAGCATGCCTGCGTGCAACAAGCTAAAGCAGTAGGTACAGCACTCACAGCACACAGTCTCTGAGTATACACAGCACGGACTGTAGACCTACAGCATCACCAATAATCCCCCCTTCTGTCTGTCTGTCTGTCTCTCTCTCTCTCTGTCTCTCTGTCTCTCTGTCTCTCTGTCTCTTCTCTCTCTCTCTCTCTCTCTCTCTCTCTCTCTCTCTCTCTCTCTCTCTCTCTCTCTCTCTCTCTCTCTCTCTCTCTCTCTCATGTGCCTTCTCTTTCTTAAGTGGATCACCCAGAATGAGCTTTCTCTTTCTTAAAAGGATCACCCAGAATGAGCTTTCTCTTTCTTAAAAGGATCACCCAGAATGTGCTTTCTCTTTCTTAAAAGGATCACCCAGAATGAGCTTTCTCTTTCTTAAAAGGATCACCCAGAATGAGCTTTCTCTTTCTTAAGAATGTGCTTTCTCTTTCTTAAGTGGATCACCCAGAATGTGCTTTCTCTTTCTTAAAAGGATCACCCAGAATGTGCTTTCTCTTTCTTAAAAGGATCACCCAGAATGTGCTTTCTCTTTCTTAAAAGGATCACCCAGAATGTGCTTTCTCTTTCTTAAAAGGATCACCCAGAATGTGCTTTCTCTTTCTTAAAAGGATCACCCAGAATGTGCTTTCTCTTTCTTAAAAGGATCACCCAGAATGTGCTTTCTCTTTCTTAAAAGGATCACCCAGAATGTGCTTTCTCTTTCTTAAAAGGATCACCCAGAATGTGCTTTCTCTTTCTTAAGTGGATCACCCAGAATGTGCTTTCTCTTTCTTAAAAGGATCACCCAGAATGTGCTTTCTCTTTCTTAAAAGGATCACCCAGAATGTGCTTTCTCTTTCTTAAAAGGATCACCCAGAATGTGCTTTCTCTTTCTTAAAAGGATCACCCAGAATGTGCTTTCTCTTTCTTAGTCCCCACACCCGGGGAGTCACTGTCAGGGTACACGCTTGATAAGAAGTTTACGAGCGTGGCTGTTTCATACAATCACCATACATGTAACCATACTCCAACTTGGGGAATTTTTCCTCTGTTAATATAAGATACAGGTTGTTCTATTAAACACTTATCAGGGATGAAAACAATCCAATGTAACATTTCAAAGCATAAAAATATGTTTCAATGTAGGCTTTGGAAATTGGCTTACGTACGTTACTAACTGACAAAGCTTTTGGCTTGGGCTGAAGTCAGACAATGATACACTGATGGTGGAAGCCAGACAGACAGAGTAGGCAGAGGACGAAAACAGGACTCCTGCTACCAAAAATTCACAATTTCATATCACAAACTTGAAGGCACTGTTTAAGACAGATGTCATTTTGAGAAAGGAGTTTTGCTTCATTAAATTTCATTATATAATGACGATGTGAATTCTTGTTCATTGCTTTTGATGTATGAATGTTGAAAAAGCAAACAAAGACTAAGCTTATGCGCAAATAATTATGTATCATTGCGTATTAAAAATCATTCTCTCTGTCTCTCTCTGTCTCTGTCTGTCTGTCTGTCTGTCTGTCTGTCTGTCTGTCTGTCTGTCTGTCTGTCTGTCTCTCTCTCTCCTCTCTCTCTCTCTCTCTCTCTCTCTCTCTCTCTCTCTCCTCTCTCTCTCTCTCTCTCTCTCTCTCTCTTCTCTCTCCCTCTCTCTCTCTGCACACAAGTCAAATCGATAAAAAAAAGACACTATACATAAACAAATAAAAAGTGAGGGCAGCCATAACGAAGGAATGAAGCATTTCCACAGGTGAGAATAGAAGACCCAGCCATCCATCCATTCATCCATCCAGTCGCCTAATTCGGCCAGTCAGACCCGACCCCGAAACCTTAGCTATAGCGATGCACACGGTCTTATCAGGAGAACTGGCCCGAATAGAACTGCTGGCTCACGCATTAGCTGCGCGCACTATAGAACCGATCGCTTAGCCAATCAGCAGATGGTGTTTTTAGCTTAGCCTCTTGGTCAGGCTCCCACAGGCAAGGTGATTTGCTGCCGGCTGTAGCAGGTAGGACGGACGGACGGAAGCAAGGAAGGAAGGTAGGTAGGAGGGTAGGTGACCTTCAGCTGGCCCGATCTGCTATCGGGCACATTTCCCCCTTGCAGCCATGTGGCTGCGAGCAGACGGCATACAGCTGCCTCACTGCCCCTCTTCCCTCCCCCCCACTCCTCCCCAGGTCCCTTTTTCTCTACACTTCGGTGGCATTTTCTGTTATAGGCCTAAAGCAAGTCTGAATTATTTTATGAAACTTTCTGATTCTATGTGCTCTGTGTGTGGGGGAGGGGCGGGGTGCGGGGTGCGTGTGTGTGTGTGTGTGTGTGTGTGTGTGTGTGTGTGTGTGTGTGTGTGTGTGTGTGTGTGTGTGTGTGTGTGTGTGTGTGTGTGTGTGTGTGTGAGTGTCTGTGTGTGTGTTGTGTGTGTGTGCGTGTGTGCGTGTGTGTGTGTGTGTGTGTGTGTGTGTGTGTCTGTCTGTCTGTCTGTCTGTCTGTCTGTCTGTCTGTCTGTCTGTCTGTCTGTCTCTCTGTCTCTGTCTCTGTCTCTGTCTCTCTCTCTCTCTCTCTCTCTCTCTCTCTCTCTCTCTCTCTCTCTCTGACTTAATAGGAAACAGATGCTTGCAGACAGACAGACAGACAGACAGAAGACAGTGCAATGAAAAGGGTGAGTGTGGACGTCCAAAAGTGAAGAGAGGACAACGCAGATGGCGAATCATCAAACTTATGCTTGAGCCCACATGTTATGTATTCTGCTCTGTATAGTAACATAGTTTAAACTGAATGAATGGATGGTGCTAATGTTTTTCATTATGTCTTCTATTCAATAAGCTCTGTTTCAACCAATTGCTTGGTATCTTCTTCCAGACTCCTCCAAACACCCAGAACCGCTGACTATCTCAGCATCCACTATCACCCTCCATGACTAGCAAGATGTCTTGAAACCGGACCTAAACCTTATGTTCTGCGTTACAAGGGGAATGGAAGACTGCAGGTCACGCTGCGAGACAACAACACTGGAGTTAATTAACATCAGTGCTGACTCCACTCTCCCTACTAGTCCTTCGGATGAGACTATAAACCGTGGCCCCATGTGCGAATGCACGCAGAACATCTTGCGCACACGTTAAATTCTGTTCCGCTTTTTGTAAAAGATTGTGTGGCGGTGGAACAGATGACAAGATTTTAAAAAAAAACTGCTACACAAGGGGACTGGATGTAAAAAAAAAAGGACATGGGTGCTTATTTCATTATCCTCGATATAAAAGAATAAATGAATAGATAAACAAATAAATAAATGAATAAATAAATAATGATAATAAATAACAACAGAACACTAAGTGACCAAAACTGTCCATAGAATCATAAACCCTGGTATGGCTTCGCACTGGTAGACAGACGACCAGATGGCTAGATAACATCAACGAACACAGTCATGGAAGTGACATGGCACAGAGAGAGGTAGAAGACAGGAGTCAAGTCAAGTCAAGTCAAAAACACTTTCATCATCCTATGAAGGGCAATTACAACACTGACAGGCATACTGATATACGAATCATAATCAAAAGACACAGGATAGCTACATTTTATATTTGTTCAAATATTCTAAGATAACTTCAAATAAAAAATATCACAAACACTCGCACGTACGCACGACACATATGCGCACGCGCACACACACATACACATACACACACACGCACACACACAACGCACACACACACACATACGCACACGCACACACATACATACATACATATACACACAACGCACACATGCACACACACGCACGCACACACACACACTCACACACACACACGCACGCACGCATACACACACACACACACACACACACACACACACACACACACACACACACACACACACCAATGTAGGGATGCAATGTTATTAAGACATATACCAGAAAAGACATAAACTGTTATTTACACATGTACGCACGCACGATCACACTCGCACGCACACACACACACACACACACACACACACACACACACACACACACACAACACACACACACACACACAAGCGCGCGTACGCGCTCACGCGACCGTCTTTCTGGTATCATTTAAAATGAAAAGACTTTAAACAGAAGACGACTACAACGACTTCTACTACTACTACTACTACTACTACTACTACTACTACTACTACTACTACTACTACTACTTCTACTACTACTACTACTACTACTACTACTACTACTACTACTACTACTACTACTACTACTACTACTACTACTACTTCTTCTACTACTACTACAACAACAACAACTACGACGACGACGACTACTTCTGCTACCACTACACACAAAAACACACACGCGCACGCACGAACGCACACACACATATATTCGCGCGTGCGTCGCATGCATACTCCTTGGGCGGGAATGGGGAGAATAAAGCAGCAAAACCTCAGCTCCCATAACAAGTTACATTCAAGTATTAAAATCTGGAAACAGACCACCCCAGACCAGACAAGCGCGAGAGAGAGATACAGACAGACAGAAAGACAGAGACAGAGAAGGACCGACAGTGACAGAGACAGACAGACAGATACAGACAGATAGACTGATATACAGACTGACTGACAGACAGACTGACAGACAAAGAGAATTAGGGGTGGGGAGGGGGGGAGACAGACAGAGAGGGGCTGCAGTGATCTTTTGCAAGAATATGACAATGTAGTCCAAAACATGGAAAATTAGAAATATGATACACAGTGGTGTGTGGGTGAGACAGATAGAGAGAGAGAAACAGACAGAGACAGAGACACAAAGACAGAGAGGGGGGATGGAATGTACACAACACGAAGTACTACCAAAAAACGTACAGAGACATGTAATGGTTTCTAAAAACCACTCCAAATTGAAAAACAGGCCAGCCAAAAGTACAAATTACTGATTATAGACGACGTAGGAAAACATGTTTGATCTTTGGATCAGTGGTCTAGAGGTAATACACCAGTATAGAAAGCCAGAAATCGTGAATTTGATCTTTGCTTGAACCGGAACTTCCGCACCACCACCCCCCCCCCACCCACCCAAATGAGACCTGATCGTGGTGCTTGTCTTTCAGCAGAGAAAATAAACTGAAGTCTCATACAACACACACTTAACGCATGTAAAAGAACCCTCGGCAACGAGCTTTTTCCCTGGATAAACTGTTCTATGGAAAAAAACCTAATAGCCAATCTTGTAAGGAATTACTGAATACTCATCCAGACGGGGGAAAATAAGAACAAAATATGAGTGGCGCTCCTCTTGTGGCAACACCCTTCCTCTCTCTCCAGGGAGAGCAGCCCTCAGGCCTATTTCATGCAAACAAAAAGTTTGGCCTGATTGAAAGAGGTTTACAATAGACAGTCAACAGGACTACAGATAAAAAGGAAACAGGCACTACACATGCTCCAATCCTTTAGACTGTTTCATTCTGACAACAGACAGAAAGGAAAGGACATGTAGTTTTTCGATGGTCCAGCAAACGAACATTAGAAATGTACAGACAAAAATAGTACATAGCCACAGCTAGAGCAGGAACAAACACTACAACAATATCTCGTCAACCCCTCAAGGTCTCCACGCTGAAAGTCATTCAAGAACACACAGGGTCAACCCCCTTCTACAGCTGTTTTTCTCTCTAAAACTTACAACTACTAAAACCACGACCACAGTTAGGTCTCAACCTACAATCACATCGCCCCCCCCCCCCCCCCCCCCCCCCCCTTACTGTTTCTATTTCCGCTCCATTCCGTTGAAACAATCTTTGGCAGCAGGTAGCAATCCTCCTCCCCCACCCCCCAAACTCCCTTTCTCCTGGGCCTCTCTTTTCAATGTTTTTTGGTAGCAGCATGCAACATAACAACAGCAGTGTGTTTTCGTTCGTCAACCTGCATGTAGGCTAGCTGCTGTGCTCTCTGATCAAGCGTTGCCACGACAACCCCCTCTATAAAAGGCAGGGAGTGAGGGTGATAAGAGTGGTATCAGACAAGCTGACTGACTGATAGTATGTGATACCCACAGCAGATTGTGCATATATTTATAGAGACGTGTCCACCAAAAAGACCTACCTATGTTCATATCCAATAAGTTTTTCTCTCACAGTTCAACGGATTTACGTGCGTGCATGCATTCGTGTGTGCGTGCGTGCGCGCGCGCGTACATACACACACACATTCACACGCAATATTAATTATGACAGACTCATCGTCCAATACATACATACATACATACATACATACAAACATACATACATACATACATACATACATACATACATACATACATACATACATACATACATACATACATACATACATACATACATACATACATACATACATACATACATACGTACATACATACATACATACATACATACATACATACATACATAGTTTTACATAATGCACACATACACAATACATACATAGTTTTACATACATACATACATACATACATACATACATACATACATACATACATACATACATACATACATACATACATACATACATACATACATACATACATACATGTATGCATGCATGCATCCATACACACACACACACACACACACACACACACACACACACACACACACACACACACACACATCTCATTACTGTCTTGGCACACACTTACTTACCCTCTGGACGGACAAAGCTTGACCAAGGTCCTTCCCACCCTGAAGGCGAAATCCCCAGGGTGTGTTGAAGGAATCTCGATACAGATGGATCTGCAGCTGAGTCATGGTGGCTACAAAACAATACAACCACTGTCAGATTTGTTTGGTTGTTTTTGTTTTCTGTCTGTCTGTATCCCTCCCTATCTCTCAGTGCTAAAAACTCTACTCCTTTCCCTCCCTGCAAAAAAAAAGGCCTACTACACCATGGTGTGTGTAGACATGGGAGCAAGGAAAAAGCCACCGGCCCGCTGTTGTGCAGTGCAGTGCTGTGCTGTGCTGTGCTGTAGGCCTAGGCTAGGGCCTAGTGCTGTGCAGGAGACTGCCTATCTGCGGAGGGATACAGACAGCAGAGCAGTTGGGGCTTCTTCTTCCTCTTCCACACTTTATGGCTGCTGGCTTGGCATGGAATGGAAGGGGGGGGGGGGGGGACTCTTTTATCTTCTCTTTCTCTCTTTCTCATACCATGCAAAATGTTGTGTACATACTGTTTTTTTTTTTTTTTTCTTTTGTTTGTCCTTTCTTCTTTCCCAACTTTTTTCTTGAACAGTATGCATAAAAATTATAATATATGAATATATATATATATATGTATATATATATATATATATATATATATATATATATATATATATACTATATATACTATATAATTATATATATATGTTTGTAAGGGTTTTTCATATCAAAATAAAAGGTTTTCCTCTTGTTTGTTGTCCAAAAATTACCTCACAGCCTCAATTTTGCTAATGATGTCGTAAATTGTTAACTTTCTTTACAACTTCACTTGGGTTTTTATTTGTTTTGCTTTTATTTTGGATTCATAAAGATTCGTATTCTACACAAAACAAAAGTCACGTATGTGGTTTTACTCAGATGTAATGGTAGTTTTGTTTTGTTGGAATAAACACTGTATTAATTAAAGACATTGTCGTGTGGAGTCTGCATTAAGGTAGTATTTTTTCGAACTTATTACAAATCGCAAAAGTCTCTGAGATTGCTCGTCAGCTATCCCTATCCATGTCTTTAATTAACGCACATAGGCCTAGTTAAAAACAGCATGAACAGAATTGTGCTTGTGGTCTGAATACATCCAGAAAACAAAGTATGATCTGTCCATTAACATTAGCGTTTGTGCCTCTTATCCGCTTCTCTGGTTATTGTCTCGGTATCAATCATTTATCGCAATGTTTTTTTTTCTAGATTTGTTTTGGGAAAACTTTTTTCAAGGTTTATAGATTCATTACATGTTGGTTTCATTCTTTTACCAGTTTACTCATTGTTTTCGGTATCAGTGGTCAGTTGACCTTTTTTTAGCCCAAAATTAATAATGATAACAAACTACTTCTAATAAGATAACATCAAAATATCGTTTCCGTGTTGACATGATTTTTTATGAACATTTGTATCTTCTTTTTCTCCTCGTCCTCAAGATAAACAGTCATGATTGGTGTTGTTATCATTTTATTAGCAATACTTCTCATCCAGTGTGTACTCTCACTGTGATGCCCAGGTGGGATGAACGAGGTGGAGTCCATACTGTAAGTGACCCCCAGAGTTTGTTCCAGAGTTTAACACTGGGGAGCTGGAGAACGTTCAACAACAACAAACAACAACAGTATACATTTGATTTGTTCAGAATGTTAGAACCATTTTGAATGTTGTACACATTTGATTTGTTCATAATGTTTCAATCATTTAGAACGTTGTATATATTTGATTTTTTTCAGAATATCTAAATCATTTACAATGTAGTATACGTTTGATTTGTTCAGAATATTTGTATCATTTACAATGTAGTGTATGTTTAATTTATTCAGAATGTTTGAATAATTTAGAATATAGTAAACATTTCATGTATTTAGTATGTTTGAATCATTTAGAACGTAGTATACATTTGATTTATTCAGAATACTCCAATCATTTACAATGTAGTATACGTTTGATTTATTCAGAATATTTGAATAATTTACAATGTAGTATACATTTGTTATTATTTAGTATGTTTGAATCATTTAGAATATAGTATACATTTGATTTATTCAGAATGTTTGAATCCTTTAGAATATAGTATACATTTGATTTATTCAGAATGTTTGAATCATTTATAATGTAGTATACGTTTTTATTTATCCAGAATGTTTGAATCATTTAGAATGTAGTTAGTATATGTTTGATTTATTTAGAATGTTTGAATCATTTAGAACGTAGTATACACTTGATTTATTTAGAATGTTTGCATCATTTAGAATGTAGTATACATTTTATTTATTTGGAAAGTTTGAATCGTTTAGAATGTAGTATATATTTGGTTTATTTCAAATGTTTGTATCATTTGAAAAAAAACAACAACAGCAGCAGCATACACAGTATACCCATACAGACGACAGTATAATCATTTATACACGTAGTCAATCGCGCCAGACAGTGAGGTATCCACCGATTGTGGCGATCACCACAACGTCTCTCCAACGACTTTTTTCCCATTACAACAATCTACCGACCTCGAAGGCTTCAACACCTAAATCATCAAAGGCATAGATGTGCATACGAAGTACAAACTGAGGTCACCATGAGGCCAGAGTAATAGGAGGCAAGGAACTAGAGACAAGTTTCTGTTATTGAATGATGGTCAATAGCTTTGAGGACGATGTAAAGATGAAGCTATGGAAATTCACTGGTTTCGGTATTGTTATTTATATTACTCAGTGCACTCAGTATTCATGCTTTTGTTCAGTATGTCGTATGCTATACTTGTTTATCATTTGATTTTCAGTGCTTGTTTTTGTGCTTGTAGAAGTGTGTGCTGGCATATGTGCTTTGCTATTCCTTTATACAATATAGAGACACACACAAAAAAAAACAACGAACCAAAGTACTCAAGTACATATGCGTTATAAAATCTTTGCAAATAGATATATGTTTGCTCATGCGGTCTTTTAATTGTAAGTTAGTGTGTGTGTGTGTTGTGTGTGTGTGTGTGTGTGTGTGTGTGTGTGTGTGTGTGTGTGTGTGTGCGTCTGTGTGTGTGTGTGTGCGTCTGTGTGTGTGTGTGTGTGTGTGTGTGTGTGTGTGTGTGTGTGTGTGTGCGCGCGCGCGCGCGCGTGTGTGGGTATTGTTG
>CM060318.1:61668511-61673511 GCA_030674155.1 Stramonita haemastoma | reverse complement strand
CATCATCTTCATTCTATGGGGTTTTTTGTTTGCTTGTTTATTTTAGATGGGTTGTTTTGTTGCTTTGTTTGGATGGGTTTTTTTTTTTAATTGTTTGTTGTGTCTTTGTTTTTCATCCTCTTTTCTATCAGTGGTAATTAGTTTTTAATGGAAACATCCATTCATGACAGCATAGACGGCACAATACAAAACAAAACAGTCTCCCCTGTACATTGACCCCTTTCCTTCACGACCGAATTTCTCCACACAAAAAAAAACCCAGCCAGTATGCATCTGGACAATGGAGCCAGCCAGGCTCTTGATGACTGCCAACAGCCACAAGGCAATCACAGCAATTATATTACCAGCAGCACGAGGATTATCTTAGCCAGTCCTGCCAGCCAGTCCTGACACTCCCTGTGCACAGTCCAACATCTGACCAATCTGAACTCTTCCCTACCCGCTGCTTTCAGCCTCTTGTCTGCTCAGCATAATGACATGTCTGTAAACACACTCTGACTCGGGCTGGACAGTAGGAACCAAAAGACAACAATCGTGACTCTTCCAGACGCCCCGCAATCAAGCGCGCATGCAGCAGCAGCAGCAGCAGCTTCGTTAGCTAACGAGACTGGCAGCTGTGTGGAATTCCAAGAGGCTTCTACCATACCCTGCCCCAGCATTTCCCAACCTTCACCTCGCGTCCCCCTTTACTACACATTATACTAGAGATCACCCTCCTACCGCGCAAAACGTTGACTGGGATGGTTTTGTCGTTTGTCTTGTCGTCTGTACTGACTTCGTTTCCAAAGGTAGGCAAACACAGGCTTGATTGCCCAGTTGGTCTGCTTGTTCATCTGTATGCATTTTTGCCTGTCTGTGTTTGTGCTTCTGCCAGTGTGTATTGTTGTGGTAATGCTGGACAAAGTCGAAATAGTAGAAGGGGAAGGTAACATGCTGCTGCTTCTGACAACTGGTCAAAATGGCCACGCTGCCTTAAGGTCATCATTCCTTTTCTGTCATCACCAAAGAGGTTTTGTGCCGTTAGATCGCAACAATCATTAATCACTCTATCTTATCAAACCCTACTGTTTTTTAAAGAAACAAACTCAAAGAAACAAAGACACAAAACCGATCAAACTAAAATGGAAAAGCAAGCAGACAAGCAAGCAAACAAGCTTGCCATTGTGAATTTCACTATTCACACCTAGTCTCTGCGAAACTGCATGTACAATGATGTGTAACATTCCGTTTTGTGCCATGTAAGTTAAACTCAGTGCGAGTATTTCTGCAGTGTATGCCACAAATGTTGTTGTTGTTATCATAATTATATTTTATATATAATATATATATAAATATATATATATATATAATATATATATATATATATAATATATATATATATATAATTCACAAATGAAAACCTGGCTGACTGGTGAATTTAGCAGTAATCTGTCGTTTGGAAACTGATGGGTTTTTTTTTCGAAAACTATGTTCAAGTCGCTGTTTTCAAAGTTTACTTACTTTGGTAAAATACAGGAAGTGTAGATTTTGTTGTTGGTTTTAATGGTTAAGGCTTCGATGGGATTATTGGGTAAAAAAGAATCGTCCCCTGCAACCTTCTTCGTTCTTCTTCTTCTTCTTCTTCTTCTTCTTCTTCTTCTTCTTCTTCGTTGTCGTTGTCGTTGTCGTTGTCATCTTCTTTTTCTTCTTTTCCCTCTAATTCTTCTCTAAAGACATACAGACAGATAGACAGACGGATAGACAGACATACAGACAGACAGACAGATAAGCATTCTCACCTGGTCGCAAAGTCTAACGGGATCGTCAAGGAATCGTGGCAAACAATCCATCTGGAAAATACACACACACACACGCACACACACGCACACACGCACACACACCACACCGCACGCTCGCACGCACGCACGCCGCAAACAAACAAGCACGCACCACGCACGCACACACACACACACACACACACACACACACACACACACACATACACACACACGCACACACACACACACATACACACACACACATTTAAATAGATGAGCAGACATTTACAAAACTGCATACGCACGGAGACTCGATGTAAAAAAAAAAGCACAAGACTGTTTATTCCATTATCCTCGATATAAAAGAATGAAATAAGTAAATAAATAAATAAAATAGTGCAGTGCTAAATAAACGCACTTTCATGCCACTTCAGAACATAAACAACCCACCGGACTGTAGGCCTATTTACAGTTTGAAGGATGAGAATGTGGCTCCCACAAAGCACACTGAAGCAATCGATTATGTGTGTGATCAACTAAACACTATCATTAAAAGAGAGATGGGTTGTCTGGTCTTGGTCCATCAAAAACTTTAACCCATGACCTATCTTTTGTCTTTTTAACGTTCAAATCTAGACAATTTATTTTTTGCACCAGGAGACAAACTCTTCAACTAGTTGAAAATATATGACATGGGAGTTAGACAAGTCTTCCAGAGCAGAATCATCAGAATATTTGATTAAAGGTATTAGATCAGAGCCCAGTGCAATCATTAGTGTAAAGGGTGAATAGAGTGGGAGACAGAACAGTGCCTTGAGGAGAACCAGTAAAAGTTGATCTTTCAGTCGATCTTGCTTTCTAAAAACGGAAAATCTGTGTTCGTTCCGTCAAAAAACTCATTCTCCAGAGAATAAGCCGAGGACAGATGTTTATAGAGAGTAGTTTAAGTGCTAGGAGATGGGGCTGAATGGTATTAAAGGCAGAGGAAAAGTCGACAAAAAGTATACGAACAAAAGAGTCAGGTTTTTCTAGATGAGAGTAGGCGTTGTGCAGCAAGTAAATCATTTGTGCTTCTATTGGATTTGTAAGCAAACTGTAGGTGATCCAGATCTGAGGAAGTGGAGAGAAGAAGCTGTTTCAGAATGATTCTTTCAAAGCATTTCATTACTATTGGTGTGAGAGCTACTGGTCTGTAATCATTTAAAGATTTGGGGTGATTATTTTTCGCAACAGGACAAATTATTGATATTTTTTCCAGAGACTAGGTATATGGCACGCTTTTAAAGACAGAGTAAACAAATCACTAAAAACATGACACACCTGTTCAGCACAGGATTTTAAAAGCCGCCCACAAATACCATCCACACCCACAGCCTTCCTCACATGCACTGTTTTAAATACTGATTTCACATCTTTAAAATCAACAATAAAATCTTCATCATCTGAATCATTATCACGGACGTTTTCTTTGCAGATTAAAAAGAACAGATTCAAGCTCATGTTTATTATCTTCACTCTCAAAGCGGCAATAGAAATCATTAAGTTTATCAGAAAAAGCTTTTTGTTCCTCTAATGGCATTGACTGTGCTGATGTTTTTGCGTTTGCCTGCCCTGAAAGTACCTTTAACCCCCTCCATGCTTTTGCCAGATGACCCCTTACTTTGGAACTGTTCTTCAACTTTCTTTCTCTTTGTACAATAAAATGTTTACCCTCCCGAATTTCTTTTTGGAGTTTCTTTTGAATTACTATGCAAGCCATTTTATTCCCGCTCTGAAAAGCTTTTTTCTTTTAATTAAAAAATCTCCCCCTCCACCTCCCCCTCCACCTCCCCCACTCCACTCCCCACTCCCTCCCACTCCCCCCACCCCCCCACCCCAAACACACACACAAACATCTCTCTCTCTCTCTCTCTCTCTCTCTCTCTCTCTCTCTCTCTCTCTCTCTCTCTCTCTCTCTCTCTCTCTCTCTCTCTCTCTCCCGCTCCCACCACTGACCCCAGGAAGGGAAGAAGAATGTCTCCAGGCAGCCTGAACTCCCGGGTCTTGCCACAGTCTGAGCAGCATGGACACCACTTCCCTCCAGCCGCGCTCCTTCAGCAGGCGGCCCAGGGGTCTGCAGCGAAGGATCACAGCGTCCTCCTCTGCTGCCTCGTTGCTCCAGGGCTCCACCAGCTCTTCCCGGGTGACCAGCAACGTCTTCAAGGCCTCGCTCAGGTTCTCCAGCAAGGACGTTTTGGCTGTCTCTGTCTCTTCCTGGGGAGGAAGGAAGAGGGTTAGTGGTGGTGGTGGTGGTGGTGGTGGTTGTGGTGGTGGTGGTGGAGGTGGTTTTGTTGTTGTTGTTGTTGTTCTTCTTCTTCTTCTTCTTCTTCTTCTTCTTCTTCTTCTTCTTCTTCTTCTTCTTCTTCTTCTTCTTCTTCTTCTTATCATCATCATCATCATCATCATCATCATCATCATCATCATCATCATCATCACCATTATTGTTGTTGTTGTTGTTGTTGTTGTTATTACTATACCTATCATTTTATCGGTTGTGGGATATTGGTGGTGGTGGTGGAGGTGATGATAGTGTTGTTGTTGATGCTGTGATTGTTGTTGTTTCTGATGTTGTTGTTTCTGCTGTTGTTGTTACTGCTGCTGTTGCTGCTGCTGCTGTTGTTGTTGTAGTTGTTGTTACTGTTGTTGATGCTTGTTCTTCAGCTTAACATCCTAGGGGTCACCCAGAATGTGCATTTTCCATAACACTTGGGAATCACTTTGAGAATGTAAGTGCACCATGGTTGAAAAGTTTACGCTTACATCTTGTTTTCAAGTACCTCGCCATAATATAGGTACTCCGACTTCTGAGATTTTTTCTATTTCAATTGGGAGTACAGCGTCGAGTGTGGTTACCAGTTGGGTGGGTGACCGTTTGCACGCCTGGCTTCAGTACAGTCCCCCCAGTTCACCCAGCTGTAAATGGGTACCTACCTCTTTAGGGTCAGGGAAGGTAAAGCAGCGAGGGAGAGGAGATGGACACGGCCTTCGATATGCCGGCCCCTAGAAAAGCTGAGGTCTCTGATGCCACGCTCTCCTACGACCACAAAGGTTATGAGACACCTTTACCTTTTACAGGTTGTTATACAAAGAGCTTGCCATGGCTGAAGACCGTTTCAACATAACGTTTTCAAACAGAAGAACACTTTACTGTAGGTCTTAGCACTTAACTTGTTGTAATTGCCCTTCAGGGATGATTAAAGTGTT
>CM060318.1:61653511-61656011 GCA_030674155.1 Stramonita haemastoma | reverse complement strand
CTTTAGTCCAAGAGTTGTTATGTGAGATTGTCTTCATCTAGGGAAAAGTGTGTACATGTAACGTCTCACTGTTATGAGTGATTTACTTTCTTTGCTTTGTAAACGTTGTCACCGCGATCTAACTCTACGAATCAGCCCAAACAAAAAGACTTAAAATGTTGTGGGACTTTAAACTATGTACTATGTAATGTAAAAGAAGAATGTAGTACTCGTAAAACTAGAATCTAGTCCATGTAAAGCAAGAATCTAGTGCATGTGAAGCTAGAACCTAGTGCATGTAAAACTAGAATCTAGTGCATGTGAAACTGGAATCTAGTGCATGTAAAACAAGAACCTAGTGCATGTAAAACTAGAACTTATTACATGTAAAATTTGAACTTATCACATGTGAAACCAGAATCTTAAATGTAAAACTAGAACCTATGTGCATGTAAAACTACAACCTTGTGCATGTAAAACTACCACTCACTCACTCAATCCCATGTCCCAAAGGATGTAGGGGGGACATGAGAGAAGACGCAACAGCGATCTTTTTCCATGCTTCACGATCCTGTGTGGGTAGTAGGAGGTGTTGTAGGGGTTGGGCGGTCCAGTCTTTGATGTTGTCAACCCATGATTTCTTTTGGCGGCCTCTTCTTCTCTTGCCCTCGACTGTTCCTTGCAAGATGGTTTTTGCTAGGGTGTTGTGTCTTGTGGTGTGACCAAACCACATCAGCTTTCTCCTCTTTATGGTGGAGAGCAAAGGCTCTTGGGGGCCCACACGCTTTTTGATTTCTTCTTTCACATAGTTATTGGTCTTGTGTTCTTTGTATGATATTTTAAGGAGTCTTCTGTGGCACTTGTTCTCGAATGCTTGGATTCTCCTCTCTAACTCTGCTGTCAGAGTCCATGATTCACAGCCATATAGGAGGATAGATATCACGAGGGATTTGTAAAGGTGGTATTTGGTGCAGAAGCTGATGTTGTTGCTTCTGATGATCTTCTCGAGTCTGACTAGAGCAGATGTTGCTGTTGCAATGCGAGCTTTCACTTCATTGTTTGATGTGCCATCTTTTGTTAGGATGGAGCCTAAGTATTTGAATTGGCTCACCTCTTCTAGTGTTTCTCCATTCATCTTTATTTCCGTGATGTCATTACTCGCGCTGTTGACCATGATCTTTGATTTCTCTGTACTGATTTCCATGCCGTATGCGCTCGCTCGATCTGTTAAATTGTCTGTGAGGATTTGCAATTCTTGTTTGCTGCTGCCCATGAGGTCAATGTCATCTGCAAATCTGAGGTTGCAAAGGGGTCTTCCACCAATGGAGATGGAAGTGTGGTGGTTTTGCAGTGTCTCTGTCATGATGTTTTCGAGGAAGAGGTTGAAGAGTACAGGTGAGAGAAGGCAGCCCTGTCGAACCCCAACCGTGGTCTTGAAGAAATCGCCCACGTGACTGTTCATGAAAACTGCACTTTTTGCGTTCTCGTACAGAGCCTTGATGACTTCAATTAGGCAGCTGTCAATGTTGAAGTGCCTGAGTACTTGCCAGAGGCCATCATGCCATACCCTGTCAAAGGCCTTTTTGAAGTCTATGAAATTGTGGTACAAGTCTTTTTGGTGTTGGAGATGCCTCTCTATCAGAATTCTCAGATTGAAAATTTGTTCCATTGTGCTGCGTTTTGGTCTAAAGCCCGCTTGTTCTTCTGCCAGGAGTTTTTCTGCTTGGTTTTTCAGTCTGTTGAGGACTACCTGCAGCATGATCTTGCTAGGATGACTTATGAGACTGATGGTTCTGTAGTTCTGGCATTTCTTGAGGTTTCCTTTCTTTGGCAGGGGTATTACAAGAGACTGTGTCCATTCTTTTGGCCATTCTTTGGTGACGTGGATCTTCTGACAAAGTTCTGTGAATCGCCTTGCTGTTTCATTCCCTCCATTTTTTATGAGTTCAGCTCGGATGTTATCGATTCCAGGGGACTTCCCCTTCTTCAATTGTTTAATAGCTGCATCTACTTCACACCTTAGTACTGGTGGGTCTTTATCTTGGTGTTCAGGGGGTTTGTCAGAAACTATGTTGGTATCTGGGCGTAGTGGGTAGTTGTACAACCCCTTACAGTATTCTGTCCAGCGTTGGAGGATGGCATTGTTTTCCGTTAAAAGATTTCCTTCTTTGTCTTCAATAACAGAGGCTTTAGGCTGTGTGGTTTTTGTTAGTGCTTTCATAGTGTCGTAAGCTGTTTTGCTGTTTCCCTTGGTCATTCCAGCTTCGATGTTGTTGCATTGTTCTTCTATCCACCCTTTTTTGGCTTCTCTCATCTTTTTCCTCACTTCTCTGTGGCTATCCATGTACTTCTTGTAAGCTTCTTGACTTGTGAACTTTTGTTTCTTAAGTTGTCTTCTTTTGTCGCAGAGGTCAAGAACCTCATTTGTCATCCAGGGTTGTTTCTTTGATCTGCTTCTTCCTAATGTTTCTTCTGCTGCTGTTGTAAAACTACAACATACCATTAACCTTGTACATGTAAA
>CM060318.1:61636011-61646011 GCA_030674155.1 Stramonita haemastoma | reverse complement strand
CCTACCAGTTCCAATGAACTCCTCTACAAAGTAAACATGCTTTTGCTACATTAGAAAACAGCTAGGAAAGTAATCTAAATCGCAACACAAATTATTATGGTTGTCTCTCTTCGTACCGTTACTAGTCTACGAATCGTGATGCTGATCTCATTGATGTTCATCCTCATTGTGAACGTTTTCGTTATTTGTGGTGTCTTTTGCATTGAAATTGTGTACACTAGTAATTACATCGTGACCAGCCTGAGAGCAATATTATTTTCCGCAGACAAGAGGAGCAAAGAAAGAGGCAGAAGATCGCCCAAACTCACTCACTCACTCACTCACTCAGTCCCATGTCCCAAAGGACGTAGGGGGGACATGAGAGAAGACGCAACAGAGATCTTTTTCCATGCTTCACGATCCTGCGTGGCTAGTAGGAGGTGTTGCAGGGGTTGGGCGGTCCAGTCTTTGATGTTGTCAACCCATGATTTCTTTTGGCGGCCTCTTCTTCTCTTGCCCTCGACTGTTCCTTGCAGGATGGTTTTTGCTAGGGTGTTGTGTCTTGTGGTGTGACCAAACCACATCAGCTTTCTCCTCTTTATGGTGGAGAGCAAAGGCTCTTGGGGGCCCACACGCTTTTTGATTTCTTCTATCACATAGTATTATTGGTCTTGTGTTCTTTGTATGATATTTTGAGGAGTCTTCTGTGGCACTTGTTCTCGAATGCTTGGATTCTCCTCTCTAACTCTGCTGTCAGAGTCCATGATTCACAGCCATATAGGAGGATAGATATCACGAGGGATTTGTAAAGGTGGTATTTGGTGCAGAAGCTGATGTTGTTGCTTCTGATGATCTTCTCGAGTCTGACTAGAGCAGATGTTGCTGTTGCAATGCGAGCTTTCACTTCATTGTTTGATGTGCCATCTTTTGTTAGGATGGAGCCTAAGTATTTGAATTGGCTCACCTCTTCTAGTATTTCTCCATTCATCTTTATTTCCGTGATGTCATTACTCGCGCTGTTGACCATGATCTTTGATTTCTCTGTACTGACCTCCATGCCGTATGCGCTCGCTCGATCTGTTAAATTGTCTGTGAGGATTTGCAGTTCTTGTTTGCTGCTGCCCATGAGGTCAATGTCATCTGCAAATCTGAGGTTGCAAAGGGGTCTTCCACCAATGGAGATGGAAGTGTGGTGGTTTTGCAGTGTCTCTGTCATGATGTTTTCGAGGAAGAGGTTGAAGAGTACAGGTGAGAGAAGGCAGCCCTGGCGAACCCCAACCGTGGTCTTGAAGAACTCGCCCACGTGATTATTCATAAAAACTGCACTTTCTGCGTTCTCGTACAGAGCTTTGATGACTTCAATTAGACAGCTGTCAATGTTGAAGTGCCTGAGTACTTGCCAGAGGCCGTCATGCCATACCCTGTCAAAGGCCTTTTTAAAGTCTATGAAATTGTGGTACAAGTCTTTTTGGTGTTGGAGATGCTTCTCTATCAGAATTCTCAGATTGAAAATTTGTTCCATTGTGCTGCGTTTTGGTCTAAAGCCCGCTTGTTCTTCTGCCAGGAGTTTTTCCGCTTGGTTTTTCAGTCTGTTGAGGACTACCTGCAGCATGATCTTGCTAGGATGACTTATGAGACTGATGGTTCTGTAGTTCTGGCATTGTTTGAGGTTTCCTTTCTTTGGCAGGGGTATTACAAGAGACTGTGTCCATTCTTTTGGCCATTCTTTGGTGTCGTGGATCTTCTGACAAAGTTCTGTGAATCGCCTTGCTGTTTCATTCCCTCCATTTTTTATGAGTTCAGCTGGGATGTTATCGATTCCAGGGGACTTCCCCTTCTTCAATTGTCTAATAGCTGCATCTACTTCACACCTTAGTATTGGTGGGTCTTTATCTTGGTGTTCAGGGGGTTTGTCAGAAACTATGTTGGTATCTGGGCGTAGTGGGTAGTTGTACAATCCCTCACAGTATTCTGTCCAGCGTCCAAACAGTAATGGGAAAACTTAAGCTGATTCATCTGAAACCTTCTCTCCCTGTGGACCACACCGAAGAGGCAGACAGTTCTGTTAGCATCAGAGAAAGGGGGCACACAGTCCTGGTCTTTGAGCAGGGAGGCTGTGACCGGAAGGGGAGGGGACGGGAAATAAGAACTTCTACAGTCATTGAAAGTCAGTCGAAAGACTGTCTTCTTCTTGTTCTTGTTGTTGTTGTTGTTGTTGTTGTTGTTCTTCTTCTTCTTCTTCTTCTTCTTCTTCTTCCTCCTCCTCCTCCTCTTCCTCCTCCTCCTCGCATTCTTCTTTGCATTCTTCATCGACATCGATCGTTGTCGTCATCGTCGTCGTTTCCGTCATTCTCTTTTTCCTCTAAACCTCCCCTTCCTCCTTCTTCTCTCTCGCTTACCTTTCATAGAGATATTACTTTCAATTTGAATGTTGAAGAGGGTTTGTGGTTTGATTTTTACTGATTATGATAGGTATCACGCAAATGAACCGTTAAACAACCCTACCGCCTGTCCATCACTTACCTTGTTTTGCTCTGTGGGGGCAGAGTGTCTCCCAATCTTACGCAATCTTACATACATCTTATAATCGTACGCAATCTTACATAATTATTGTCTCTTCTTTTTTGTTGTCGTTATTGTTGTTGTAGATGCGTGTTCCTCAACTTAACTCCCTTGGGTTCACCCAGAACATGCACTCTTTCTCACTCATCCCACCTTAGAATCACTGTGAAACCGTAATTACTGGATAAAAAATATGCTTGTATGACTCTTCAAATCCTTCGACACATGGGCAGCAACATTCCGACTTCTGGATTTTTTTTCTCTTACGATAAAAGTACATTGTGTTATGATAAGAGATTGTTATGGCCAAAAATAATCTCAAGGTAACTTTCTAAAACATGATAACATTTAGCATTTCCTTTGCCTGCAGTATGGATATCCATGGCTTCATCGTCATGGCCACTTGATAGATAAAGTCTGATTTGTAATGGCCTAGTCCGTCATTGACACTTGAAATACGATAGTCTGATTTGTAATGGCTTAGTCTGTCATTGCCACTTGATAGATAAAACTGTGGTTGGATTTCGAAATGGAAAGTCGGGGGTTCGAATCCCATAAAAGTCATAGGGATTTTCCATGGAAAATATGGATGATCCATTGGAAAGGTAATCGCTGATATGCATGGTTCCGGTGTCATTGCAGGAGCCGCCAGAACGTTGCCATATACAGCCCCAAGTCAATTTTGTCTAATATCACTTATGTGAACAGACATTAAACTGAAGAACAACATACAGCCCCAAACCGCCCTAGGGACTCCAACTCCCCGCTTTTTCCTCAGGGATGATGCCTGAACACGACACCTGTGTGCATGCTGGGATTTTCATTTTGTTGTCATTCACTCTTACTGGCACACAGTGACCAACTCTTCCATCAGGCGGAACGGGTTTTTAACGTGCACAAGATGTTCTGCGTGTGTTCGTACATGGGGCCTCGAGTTATAGTCTTAAGGGAATGACTTTGACATTCAGTTCTCTTTTTTTGTCAATCTGGGAAGAAAGGACGAGGGTGGGAATTGAACCCAGAACCTCATGGTTTACTTGTTGGCAGGTAAACGTCTTATTAATCCTGCCACCATCCTTGACATTTGGTAGTCTGATTTGTAATAGCCTACTCGTCATTGCCACTTGGTAGATAGTAGTCTGATTTGTAATAGCCTACTCGTCATTGCCACTTGGTAGATGGTAGTCTGATTTGTAATAGCCTACTCGTCATTGCCACTTGGTAGATGGTAGTCTGATTTGTAATAGCCTACTCGTCATTGCCACTTGGTAGATGGTAGTCTGATTTGTAATGGCCTAGTCTGTCATTGCCACTAGATAGACTAGATGGTAGTGTGATTTGTAATGGCCTGGTCCCTTTCTTATCATCATGCCTGTAATTTTTCATGATGGAGTTTAGAATCAAAATACAATTTTAAGACAGTGAGGCTTTGTGTTTGTAGATTTTATACTATTAGCATGACAGTATTTTATTCACACATGCAAGCGCATACACATGCACATGCTCGCGTGGTCGCTGACCAATAACCAGTGAGTCAAAAGGAAAACTGATAGAGGCTCAGTTTTGTCACTCAGGTGAGCTGGTCATGCTAATCAGATCTAGAGTAAGACAAAAAGTAATTTAAAAAATGAAGAAGAAGAAGAAAAATTCTTTCATAATGTCTCTGCATTGCAAATGTCAATAATACCATGTGTGAATGCAAAACAAGAGATACGCTGATAACATAAAAACCATGAGGCTTTATTTTTCTTTGGGAGGAATGTTTTCCTCTAATCAGTACTAGTTTACAGGTAGTGCTATCTTCTTTGACTGTCAGTTGAGGGCCCTGATATCTTAAGAAAAAAAAGAAAAAAATTGTCTGGATATTTACGGAAGAAAAACTGCTACTGCCGACTGCTTCTGTTGTTTCGTTTGCAATTACAATTAATTAGAAATAAAGATTTTTTTTTTTAAAAACACCACAACAATATGCCAATGTTACTGTAGCATGGTGCAATAAAGAGAGATCACACACATACACACACACACATACATACATACATACATACATACATACATACATACATACATACATACATACATACATACATACATACATACATACATACATACACACTTGACTAAAATACAAAATTTTTAATAGCATTACTGACACTTTACACGGGAACACCTTAAAAGAAAACAACAACCAAAAAACAAGTACACACACACAAACAAACGTTAGAACCACACAGGCCACAAACCACAAAAACAAAACCAATAACACACACACACACACACACACACACACACACACACACACACACACACACACACACACACCACACAAACACACACTCAACACACACACACAAAACAAACACACAAACACACACTCAAACACAAACCAAACACCAGCACTGACAATAACAAGACAGGCAATAAAACAAAACAACAGACAGAACTAGAGGAAATAGAAGGAATAGAAGGAAGGAAGGAAAGGGGTGTAGGCCTACTACAGAAAAGGAACACCAAGAGACTCCTCAGCGTGGCCGGGCATTTCACAGTCCGATGCCCTGGTTAGCGCCAACAAACGGCCTGGAAATTGCGGTTGGCAGGGAGGACCCAGGGGAGCGAGAACTGCCTTTGTGGCTGCTGTCAGCCTCCTGTGATGAGTGAGGGCTCCGGACCTGTCCACTGGAGCAGCCAGGCGAGAGAGGGAGGACAAGGGAAGAAAGAGGGAGGGAGGGAGGGAGGGAGGCTGGCTGTTATTGCAAGAAGGCAGGCAGGCTTTCCGCGCATCTGGGAGAGAGAGGAGGGTGGAGAAGCCAGACTAGTGGGGTTTCATCCATCAAAGAGCCTCCCCTCCGCTTCCTGCCATCAGTGATGGGAAGTGGCCCAGTGGCTAGTCAAGCGTCCTGTACAAGCTCTGTGGGCTAGCTGTGTTGTTCCAGCACTGGGTCATGCTGGGCGAGCAATTAAAGCTGTGACCATCTCCGGGAGGGTGGGTGGGTGGGGGGTGGGGGTGGGTGTTCTTTCCTTCCTTCCTTGCTTCCATGCTTGATTCCTTGCTTGCTTCACAACAACACGGGATGCTTGCTTGGTTCATTTCATACACCACTGGAACCGTATTCTACTAGAGGTATCATGCTATATACCAGTCACTCAGCATAAAATTGGTGTCTTCTGTTTGTGTGTGTGTGTGTGTGTGTGTGTGTGTGTGTGTGTGTGTGTGTGTGTGTGTGTGTGTGTGTGTTTGTCTATGTCTGTCTGTCTCTGTTTTTGCTTGTCTGTCTGTGTCTGTCTGTGTCTGTCTCTCTCTGTCTCTGTCTCTATC
The DNA here is from genome assembly GCA_030674155.1 of Stramonita haemastoma. Lineage (NCBI taxonomy): Eukaryota > Metazoa > Mollusca > Gastropoda > Neogastropoda > Muricidae > Stramonita > Stramonita haemastoma. The sequence goes on along the minus strand of CM060318.1, from coordinate 61,640,154 downwards.
TATCTAACTATCTATCTATCTATCTATCTATCTATCTATCTATCTATCTATCTGTCTGTCTGTCTGTCTCTTTCTCTCTTTCTTTCTCTCTCTGAGTCTCTGTCTCTCTCTCTCTATGTCTCTGTCTCTCTGTCTGTCTGTCTTTCTGTCTGTATCTATCTGTCCATCTGTCTGTCTGTCTGTCTGTCTTCTGTCTGTCTGTCTGTCTGTCTTCTCTCTCTCTCTCTCTCTCTCTCTCTCTCTCTCTCTCTCTCTCTCTCTCTCTCCTCTCTCTCTCTCTCTCTCTCTCTCTCTCTCTCCTCTTTCAGTCAAGGTGTAGATCTAGACATCTAGATCACAACACGGTGTCTTTACCTATAATAACTGAAGGGCATCGCTGATTTCCTTTCATCGTCTGTCTGTTTACTGACTAGGGGCATCTCTTCCAAGTGTGCATGGCGAAAGAATCATCACAGAGGTCACGGAAATCATCCCGACACAGAAGGAGGCCGAGGCTGAATCTGTTGTCTCTACCATCTTCCGTCCAATTTCCTCCTCTGACTCTCGCATCCGTTTAATCCGATCATTCTCGCAGAATCCTTTGGTATATTACTTCATGACTGTGGCGTGATTAGCATGGAAAATAGAAGACTGTTGACTTTACTGGGGAGAAGGATGAATGAGCTCAGAGGGAGGGGGTGGAAAAGGTGAGGGGGGGGGGGGGGGCGAAGGAGGGGGGGGGGTGGGTAGAGAGGAAGCAGGGAAAGCAACTAAGCATGGGAAATCTAATCTTACCCTAAAATGATAATGATTTCGTGAATAATGACTGAATTAGAAATTTCATGTTTCATGAAAATGAAGTCCTCAAGACATGGCGAGTTTCAATAATAACCAAATTGTGATGTTAATTGCGCATAAGAGTTTAAAAGAACACACACAACAAAATGTGTGTGTGTGCGTGTGTGTGTGTGTGTGTGTGTGTAGGGTAGTATGTTTTTAAATGGCTGGGGCTGCATTAGTTCTTCAGGGGAGAGCAGCCTAATTTTCACGCTGTGAAATCTGCACATCAGCATAAAAATGTATTTGAAAAAAAAAAACAAATTTTGCAAAATCCCTTAGGACATTAAGAACCATGAATAAGTACAGGTACAAGTGAGCATACGGACAGTCAGCGTTGGAAATGTTTTACAAAGGCCAATTAGCTTTCAGGGCTACACAGCACATAAGGATAAAGAAATTCAAGCCTCCTAGTCAGAGAGTCATAGTCGATCACTAGGCCTACTGACTAAGCTGTAAAGTGGAGTCCGATGAGTTGGAAAGCCACTGCTCATACAGCCTCTCGCTTTGCTGTTGCCCCTGGTGTCAATGGATTAATCAAGAAATGGGATTAAGCCCAGGCGCCGCGCTGAAGGCAATATATACAATGCAAAACAATAAAATACAAAACAATCCAATACAATTCATCGTTGCTGCTGCTGCCTCTGCTGCCGCTCCTACTGCTGCAACAGCTACTGCTGCTACAGCTGCTGCTGCTGCTGCTACTACTGCTGCTTCAGCTACTGCTGTTGCTACTTCTGCTAATAATTTTAGGTTTACCTGACAGGTTCTTCAGCCCCTTTTCACACAGCCAGAGACTCGAATCCATCAGTTTTGTGTGCATCTTTTCCTCTGAAAGTATGCCATGAATCACCAGTCAATCCTCTGGACTCTGCATCTCAAACACCATCTTGCACACTGTTGGCTTCTTCCTTATCTATTTCCCCCTCAAAACCTGGCCATGGGATCAATGATGTAAAAAAAAAAAAAAAAAGACACAGTAATCCCAAAACAGTGGCTGCGGTATGGAAGTGACTATTGATGTGTAGTCATGTAACACCTACCTATGTCTGTAACAATTAGTATCAATGTAGGACTCAGTAGTCTGCAGCCTCTTATCCTCTTATTCATTTGCCTCGTTGCTTGAGCGTGTAATTACGGATGACTTTTGCCTATCACTCAGGGTTTTGAACATGAAGATGACAAGGACGAATTAATCAGGGAGAGGGGAATATGTATGGAAAAGGGAAATTTGAAGGATGCTAACCAATAAACAAAATAGCCTACTGAATAACTAATGAATCAATTAATTAAGTGACAGAGTTAGTAAGTGAGTGAGTCACTGAGTCAGTGAGTGAGTGAGTCACGGAGTCAGTGGGTAACTACCTAAACTAAATGATATTGTCCATCAAACAAACTATCAGGAACATTAGTATCGTTTTAGTATTGTCATGTGCAAAACTGTAATGGGTATTATTATTTGCACTGGCATTGATGATGATGGTGTGTGAATGCTTTGACTATGACTGTGTGGGAGTGAAAGCAATTGATGATGGTGGTGGGTAAATGTTGTGACTGTGATGAGAGTGTTCAAAGCCATTGATGATGATGGTGTGCGAATGCTGTCACTGTCACAGTGATGAGAGTGAAAACAATTGATGATCATGGTGATGGTCGTGACATTAATCCCCGGATTGAATAATCTTAGTCAACTGTAACGATCCTTAATGACTGGACCGATAAATAGAATTCTGAAAAAAAAAGAAGTGTGAGGAGAAGTGAACAAAAAGGAAACTAGATCTATTCGATAGAACACAAAAAAAAAAAATAGCAAAATTGATAGTAGTAACAATAATGCATGGAATTTATTTAGTGCTATACCTGGTTAAAAAAATATATATATTTGAACAAAAAATATATATTTGAACAAATCAAAACGCTTGCACTCAACCTATTAACATTCCAGATCTAAAAAAGTTACCTTTAAATGAAAAAGATGGGGCTAAATCGACAATGTAGGTGGTGTAGGTGGTAGCCACTATCAATTAAAAGGGCTGACATGCATCATCGTGGTGTGACTTACCAGGCAGGACACGACAAGCACAATACACTCTTCTTTACGCTGAACGCCCCTAGTAGTAGGGCCTAGTGCGCGTCGATGCGTGAAGAAGAGGTGGTTGGTAGCCTAGTAGGCCTAGTGAAGAGGGAGCAGCGTGGGAATACCGTGACGGAGTAGTACTGACTGTGTGGTGTGCCTCTGAAACCTCTGAAACCTAGCCTACCAGGCTAGCTAGACGTGCTGCTGTAGTAGGCCTAGGTGACTACTACTGGCAGAAAGACAAGACCTGTGAGCACCGCTAGTTAGGTTAGGCTAGGTTAGGCCTGTATAACCCAGGATACATACAGCTCAGGAGGGAGAAAGGAAGCAGTTGATCGATGTGACTGCACTACAAAGACCCTCCCTCCCTCCCTCCTACTCCTCCGTCCTACTCCTCCTCATCTTCAACCCCCACCCCACCCCCATCTTTCACTCCCTACAGACTCCCCTCCCCCCTATACAATACTACAACAGAGCAGAGGAGCAGAGGAGCCCCCTACCCCCCAGACCATCTGTAATGGAGGGTTTGTCGACCCCGCTTATCCCTAGCGCCTTACTCCCCCGACACTCTTTTCGCCTCAAGTGTGAAGAGGGGGCGAGAAATTGTGTTTGTCGGCCCTATCGCGTGTCACTCCTCCTCCCTCCCCTGCCTTCCGCCCCCATAGCCCGAGCATAATCCCTCATACAATCGGCCTGGAATTTCGGTTTGCCACCCCCTTCCCCCCTCCCCCTTCCCCCATCCCCCCCCCCAAAACCACCACCACCACCACCACTACCACCACTACCACCATCACCCTATCATCAGCGCCACCTTCTCTGACAAGGCAGACGAAGCCCTGAACAAACGCGCGCGTACACGCACACGCACACGCACACACACACACACACACACACACACACACACACGCACACACACACACAGGCATGCAAGACGGCGAGCTTCATTTCTGGTTGCTCCTTGCCACTTGGCTGCCTGCAGGGATAGAGTAGGCTAGAGCGGGCCCAGGCTACTAGGCCTACTACCAGCAAGGCAAGGCAGAAGCAAGGAGTGGGGCAAAGAGAAGAGAAGAAGACTAATACTGGCGTGAGTCGGACCGTTTCTGTGTCTTCCTCCTCTTCTTCTACTTCTTCTTCTTCTTCTCTTCTCCCTGTAGGTCTAGCTTAGGCCTAGGCCTAGTGTGTGTGTGAGTGTGTTTGTGTGTACACGTGTGGGCTGCTTACTTTCAGAGCCCCGCGCGGTATCGCTGCAC
>CM060318.1:61621011-61631011 GCA_030674155.1 Stramonita haemastoma | reverse complement strand
GCAGTTGATATATATGTCTATCATAAATCTTTCTTGTTGGCCTTATAAATTTATGACAAATTTCTATGACATGACGTCAGTGCATGAGTCAGTTTTGCGTGTTGGTCTGAACGAGAAGGATATAAGGGCCAGGCTTTTTGGTGTTGTGATGATCATGTATTGTGTTCAGCAACGGTAAAGGGAACTTTCCTCCCCAAAGAAATATGATTTATTTCTAAATCAGAATGGTAACATTTTCCAAATGATGTAGAAGTTGTAAGAGGTTACCTGCACTTGATTTCCTCTGTTACTTTTTCCTCAATAATGGTAACAGTTATAATACGATGCATTCGGTCAGTAATACATACAACAAAATCCACAGCAAGAAGAGAGTTGTCCCTGACGATATTCTGTAGTTTAAAAAAAAAAAGTCACTCTGATAGAGAAACAAAACAGGAAAAGAAGATAAAAATAATGGATGGTGCTGTACAAATGGCGACGCGCTCCCACCAAGGAGAGCAGCCCTGATTTCACGCTAGAGATTTGCCATGACTTATAGCACTTGGTGTTCAATTCAATCCAAAAACGATTCCAGGAACTTCACTTATTTTCCTTTTTCAGGCTGTACTCTGATGTATGGATTCATCGTACAGTTCTTCCCATTTTTGTAATGTTTCCCCAAAAGCAGTGATCGTAAATATTGGTAGGAATGCGTTGTGCCAAGTCTTCTCCTGTGTTTGTATATAGATCTCTGCAGGAGGTGGTCTGTACACTGACCTTAGCCGACACATTCCGACTTCATGGCAACTCATTAAAACGTTCATAAAAAACAAAAAACATTCAGATCTGCTTGAAAAAAGGCAGGAGAATAAGCTGGGTATGCAAAAAAACAAGCACGAAAGAGCATAGAGAGGAAAATGAAAAGACAGAATGAGAAGCAAAGCAAAGGATGGGAAAAGGGGAAATTTCTGGCACAGAACTTCCAAAAAGAGGCAATGCTATCTGCACTAAAAGAGCCCCCGGCATCCCCACAGGGAGAAAACTGTCAGTTTGGGGACTGTACAGAAAAGAGGAAAGTCTTTCACAGATGTGCCTGTAGCGGGACTACGCGCTTTAGGCCTAGTCGATTTTTTCTTATGTCTCATAAAAACTAGAATTGTAAATCTGTCTTTCATCTTGTTTTCATTACAAGTCAAAACATATTCTAGGAACTTACCACAAAATATGTAATGGCTTTGAAAACTTTTAAGATTAATTTAATAAGACATGTTTCGGATAGTTTAAAAGATCAAACAGAAAAGAGTGATTATATTCACGTCTTGGTTTATTTTACTTTGTTTTACCTCAGGTGTACAAGCAACTTTGAATCTGATTTTTTTTTACGAAATAAAATCATTTGGTTTTATACGGTAGGCCTAAAGGAATCTAATTTTAACTCCATTCTTCATGTCATCCATCACCACGTAAAGTTAGGTTTCTGTACTACATAGTTTGTACACCTTTAAAAAAAAATCACTATTTGAATGTGTTATAGCAGAGCAGTCTCATCTACTGTGACTATCTTTTCATTTCATGAATCGTTGTTGTGAGAGGGAAAGGGAAATACAAACCTATTCTATCAATGTCCAAAAATGAAAGTTTTTTTTATTATTGCCCTAGCCAGTTCTTTGCATGCAATTTTTTTTACGTCACACAACCGCTCTGTCTGTCTGTCTCTGTCTCTGTCTCTAACTCTGTCAGTCTCTCTCTGTCTCTCTCTGTCTCTCTCTGTCTCTCTCTATCTCTGTCTGTCTGTCTGTCTGTCTCTCTCTCTCTCTCTCTCTCTCTCTCTCTCTCCTCTCTCTCTCTCTCCTCTCTCTCTCTTCTCTCTCTCTCTCTCTCTCTCTCTCTCTTTTCATTCTGACGATGGCATGTCAGCAGTATAAGAAAGGATTATTGTCAGCGCCTTCGTTTGCTGATTTGCCGTGACAGGACATCAGAATCAGTTCCTTAACATCTCTAGGTGAAAAAAAAACAACAAAACGGCTGGCCTAAGGTACTGAACGTAAGTTTATTATGTCTGATGGTCTTGTGTAATGCAAAGAACAATCCAGTGGTGTCTAGGTAGATCTATAGAACAGCCAGAAGGGGGGCGTGGAAAGGGGAGTAGAGGTAACCTGGTAGTTAGAGCGTTGCATTCGCGATTTGAGGGTCCTGGTTCGAAACACCAGTTCAAGGGAATTTTTCCCCTGGACTTAACATCAGTACTGACTCCACTCCCTTGCAAGTCCTTCGGACGAGACTATAATCCAGGTCTTGTGCACGAACGCACGCATAACATCTCGCGCACACATTTAAACCTGTTCTGCCTTTTTTCGGAAGGGTAGGCCTAGGCCATTCATGTCAGTAAGAACAGATGACAAAAAATATAAACGCATGCACAGTGGTGTCGTGTTTAGACAGTCATGATGATTGTCTAAACACGACACCACTGTACATGCGTTTATATGTGTGCATGCGATGATCCCTGAAGTAACAGTGCCACTTTCTTAGTGGTGGGCTACAATGATTGCATAACTATGCTAAAATCTCATCAGTGGTGAAGCTCGGAGCTCAATGGGAGCAGAAAAACGAAAAAAGAAACCCCAACAAACCAAGGGCAGGGTGACGAGTGGTATGCAGTTTCAGAGAGATTTTGAAAAATGTTTATAGGTAAGTCAAAGGTCATTTCAATCTGTGGAGAAGTTGGAATAGGTGTTAGCTCATTAAACTACGCAAATTGTTTTCTGCTTCTTCTTAAAGAGGGAAAAGAAGCTGTTCAGATTTTTTTTTCACTGACTCAAAGAAGGCATTTTGAAAAACTTTTTTTTTTTTTATCAAAATACGGAATTGGAAAAAAATGCTCATAGCTTCTACTCCCTTAAAAAAAATCTTAATAATTATTGCTTTTTCTGAAGGGTTTTTCCCTTGATTAAAAGAAAACATACAACTCAATATATATTGCAAATTTCAACTTCTTTAACTTGACGATTGCATGTGTTTATGAAATGCACGGAACACACACACACACACACACACTCACACACACACCACACACACCACACACACAACACACACACACACAACACACACACACACACCACACGCGCGCGCGCGCGCGTGTGTGTTTGAGGGGGCACACACCTTTTTAAAGCACTTGGGCAGATTACTTTGGTAAATGAAAATTAAGCGTCCATATTGCTCTCCTTTACATTTGAAAAAGCCGTTTGTCCATACATTGAAACCTCTACTTGCAGAGCTAAAGGAACGTTTTGTCAGGGTTCTGGAAAGAATGTTGATGAATGGACATCGCAGCCTTTCATCCCTATTTTTGTACATCCACTTGTGTTCAGTGTCCTTTCTTTGAAGTGATTACACAGTACAGCCTTTCACAGGTCTCTTGCAAGCCACATAGGCAGAAATGAAACACACCAAGAGATCCACTGATCTCCTTTAGAGTAGAACACACAAAACAACAACAACAACAACTAAAACGCCTCGTACATGATATTAAAAACGGATTTCAATGTTAAGATCACCATTGTCCTTTTCATTTATATACCTATATTACCTGTTTTTGAAAACTTTAAAACTAAGATGGTCATGATGATAATGTTGATCATAATGGTGATGATGATGATGACGATGATGATGATATGAGATGATGATGATGATGAGATGAGATGATGATGATGATGAAGTGATAAAGCATAATAATAATTATGGTAATTGTATCATGATAATATGATAATGATAATAGAAGTGATGATGGTGATAATGATAGGCCACTTCCTGTTCCTGCACTGTAGCCCCATACCGTTCTAGCAGACATAACGATGACAGCTGAATAACCACTGACATTTCACGAAAATGCTTCAACTCAGAAATGACTCTTTCAGACAGAAAGATGCCACAGATTGTCATGCAGGCTTTTTATTATTTTTAATTTTATTATTGTCCTTTGTTTAACACAAGGTTCCAGGTTATTCGTATTGGCTGGACAAAGCGCTAGGAAAAGCCTCAAACATGACCTAAGCCTTGACTTCATACCAGTTTTAATGTGATGAACTGCTCCCTGATGGGTCTGTTTATAATCATAGACTGCTTTTTTCTACGGATTGAATCTGACGAAGTTTACACTGTACTAAGGACTTGAAAAAGACACTGGCTAACAGTAACGGGTGTTGGCAATCAGTCAGTTCAACCTCACAGTAGCGGAAGGAATTTCTCAGGTTTTTTAATCAATGTTTTTCTTTAGTCTTATTTTTTAAAACTTTATTGTTTCATGTGTGAATTCCTGATTGTAGCCTGCTTCCTGCTTCTGTTTGCCTGCAACGGCTTATCACCTGTCGGGTTTTATTCATTCCTAGTAAAGGTCAAGGTCATGTTGGGGGGGGGGGGTGTTCTGAGTGTCATGTCCGGTTTGCGGTGTTCGGAGATTTCAAGCAAACACAAAATTTAATGTCATAAGTGATTCTGACAGATCATAATTATTTTGATCACAGTCAAACGTTTTGGGTTTTTAATATATAATATAAATATGTCAAAATCCTGATCTGTTAACTGTGTTTGCTTGCGTGTTTGATGTTGTGCTGTAGGAGAGAAAATAAGATCTTTAAAAAATTGAAAGGTTTATGTTTGAAAGGGGTTTACAAACCCCGACTCTGAATGGCAACAACCAATGTGTAGCCTTGCTTTTGTTGTTGTTTGGCTTTTTTTTATCTTACCGTCTACACCAGAAGTACTCTGCCCTTCACAAAGTCACATTGAGAAGTTTGATTTTTTTTAACTTAAGATAAACGCAAAAACCTAAAGTCACGCCATGTGGTTGTCTCTCTTTACAGTAGTTAGTTTTTTAATTGATTTGGAGTTTATCTTCCTTTCGTAGCTTTTTGTTTTTTGCTCTGAATATTTTCTGAGATGATTTCTCTTCTTAAATATTATTTATTTTTACACTTGCCATTTTTTTAAAGGAAAATAATCTGAAAACAAGAAGGTATACCGAGTAGATAACATAAATGATGTAGATGAAATATAAAGTTTACGAAAGAAGGAAATATATAATCATCAATTAATCATCAATTTGTTAATTTATTTGTGAATGGTTGCACGCGTGTGACTGATTTGAATGCAAGCGCTTCGATTTGTTTGCTTTACAAGATTTAGCGCTATACAAATTCCATAATTTATCATATTATTATTATTTCATTAGAAATATCGCACGTTGTTCCTCTCTTTGAAAACATAAGTTCCGTCATTTTCTCATTTTAATTCTATACAATTTGACCCACTGGATGCTTAAATGTGGTAATATTTTGCATTTGTGCATGAAACGTTTGCATGGGGTTAAAAACAACACAACATAACATGAACGACAAAAATACCCCATACTTCACGACACAATGCCATGCACTTTACAATTAAAAAAAAAAAAAAGTTTAACAAGGACACATTAAATCTGTCATATACCAGCACCCTTGATATTATCGCTATTATAATGATGCATTACGGAAAGACTGTATCATCATTCTGTTTAATGATTTCCTTGCAGCTTACCACAGACACTTCGACATATATGTATGTAGGGACAAAGACAGACTAGCAGACTACTGATTAAAGTTAAAAAGTAAATTTCCTTTTGTTTTCACATGTCGATAATTTCTGGGAAAGTTCATGAAAACAACTGGATGGCTGGCATATAATAAAGGTAAAGGTGTACCTATGTGGTCGTAAGGAAGCGAGGTGTCAGAGAGACCAAAGCTTCTCTAGGGGCCAGCATTTTGAGGGCGGCGCCCATCTCCTCCCCCTCGCTGCTTTACCTTCCATGACCCTATAAAATGCAGGTAGGCTACCCATTTACAGCAGGGATATCTGAAGCCATATACCTGTTACCTGTCCGTAGTTACGCGTGCGCGCGCGCACACACACACACACACACACACACACACACACAACACACACACACACACACACACACACACACACACACACACACACAAAATATATATATAATATTATATATATATATCATCATTATTATTATTACTGTACTATATTTTTTGTATATATCATTTTTACAAACATTGAAAATATTCCAGTGTGGAAAGCAATACAGGCAGCTACGCATCAGGAAAAGCGCATCACCAAAGCTCAGAGCACTCTCTTTTTCTATTCATGTAGTACCCATTTCTTTGGGTGTTTTTTTTTTTCTAGGGAGATTTTTTTTCTCTACATCATACTCCAGGATACAACTGTCATGTCATCGTATGTTCTTTTACGTGCGTTAAATACGTTTCACTGGAGCCCTTGATTTATTGTCTAGCACCCAGTGTAGTGGAGGGGGGGGTGGGGGATGGAGGGGAATCTAATTTTAGACACATGTAATCAAATCCACGACTCCGCGCTTTCATGACGGGTGCGTTACCGTTCTGAAGACTATTGCTGTTGCAACCACTATGCGTAGAACAAAATGTAACAACACACACACACACACACACACACACACACACACACACACACACCACACACACACACAAAACAACCGCCCACACACACCACGAGCACACGCAAGCACACGCCACGCAAGCACACCACACACACACCTCTCTCTCTCTCTCTCTCTCTCTCTCATCTCTCCCTCTCTCTCTCTCTCTCCCCTCTCTCTCTCTCTCTTCCTCTCCTCTCTCTCTCTCTCGTCTCTTCTTCTCTCTCTCCTCTCTCTTCTCTGTCTTCTTCTGTCTGTCTCTTCTGTCTGTCTGTCTGTCTCTCTCTCCTCTACTCTGCTCTCTCTCTTCTCTCTCTCTTCTGTCTCTCTGTCTCTCTTCTCGTCTGTCTCCTGTTTCCTCTTCTCTCTGTCTCTGTCTCTCTGTCTCTCTCTGTCTCTCGTCTGTCTCCGTCCCTCCCCTCTCTCTCTCTGTTGCTCTCTCTCTCTTCTGTCTGTCTGTCTCTTCTCTGTCTCTCTCTGTCTCTCTGTCTGCCCTGTCTGTCTGTCTCTCTCTTCTCCTCGTCTCTCTCTCTCTCTCTCTCTCTCTCTCTCTCTCTCTCTCTCTCTCCTCTCTCTCTCCCTCTCTCTCTCTCTCACTCTCCTCCTCCTCTCTCACCATCTCCTCTCTCTCTCTACTCTCACACACACACACAACACACAAACACAGATGGTTCGCATACACACACAACGTGCGTGCTCGCGCATGCGTACGCGCGTGCGTTCGCAATGTCTCGATATATAGCTGTGTGTATGTGCCTAGTGTAGTGGCGGTGGGAAGATGTAGCACATCTGTTTTTAGGGAGAGTGAAAAAGAAAACACAAAACAAAGGAAAAGAGGCTAGGTAGATAGCTTAAAGGTAAGTATAGATGTAGCTGAGGCCTGCGTGTGTGTGTGTGTGTGTGTGTGTGTGTGTGTGTGTGTGTGTGTGTGTGTGTGTGTGTGTGTGTGTGTAGTGTGTAGTTGTGTGTTGTGTAGTTGTGTGTGTGTGTAGTTGTGTGTAGTGTGTGTGTGTAGTTGTGTGTGTGTAGTTGTGTGTGTGTGTGTGTGTGTGTGTTGTGTGTGTGTGTGTGTGTGTGTGTGTGTGTGTGTGTGTGTGTGTGTGTGTGTGTGTGTGTGTGTGTGTTGTTGTGTGTTTGGGTGTGTGTGTGTAGTTGTATGTGTGTTTGTGTGGTGGTGTAAGTGTAGTGTGTGTTGTATGTGTGGTGTGTGTGGTGTGTGTGTATTGTAGTGTGTGTGTAGTGTGTGTGTGTGATGTGTGTGTGTGTGTGTGTGTGTGTGGTGTGTGTGTGTGTGTGTGTATGTGTGTGTGGTGTTGTGCGGTGTACTAGTGTGTGTGTGTAATTGTGTGTGTATGTCTGTGCGCGTGTTGTGTGTGTAGTGGTAGATAGTAGATGTGTAGTGTGTGTGTAGTTGTGTGTGTGTTGGAGTAGTAGATGTATGTGTGTGTGTTTTAGGTGATGTAGTGTGTGTGTGTGTGTGTGTGTGGTGGTGTGTGTGTGTGTGTGTGTGTTGTGTGGTCTTACAAGGCAGCCAGGCTAGAAAGCCAGCCGCACATTCATCACACTTTGCGAGGCTTCTTTCTCACCTCCGGAGCCCCGAGTGAGCCGTACTTTCACAGCCAAAACACTGATTGCTCATTCTGCCAAATTCCACCACCGTTTTAACGCCTCCTTCCCTCCCTCTCTCCCTCCCTATTCCCTTTTTCTCCCTCTCGCACCGTCCTCTCCCTCCCCTTTACCTCTTAAAAAAGCTTCTCTCCATTTCCTGCTCAGTAACAAAAGAAGGAATAAAAGAAAAGACTTGAGGGAAAGAGAAAAATAGGTTATTGTAGTGAGGATAAAGGGAGATACAATCTTGATGATGCTTATTGTAATAAAAGTTATAATAATGATAATAGTAATAGTGATAAAGATGATGATGATGATGATGATGATGATGATGATTTATGATGATGATATGATGAAATGAATATAATAATAATAATAATAATAATAATAATAATAATAATAATAATAATAATAATAATAATAATAATAATATCGGCTATGGAGATAATCATAATAGTGAGAAGAAAGAAGAAGAAGAAGAAGAAGAAGAAGAAGAAGAAGATGAAAGATGAGAGATGATGATGATGATGATGATGATGATGATGATGATGATGATGATGATGATGATGAACCAGGATGAGGACGATAATAACGACGTTGATGATAATCATCATCATCAGATTCAGCAGCAGCAGCAGCATCAATAACATCAGCAGCAGCAGCAGCAGCAGCACAGCAGCAGCAGCAGCAGCAGCATATTTTTGTCTTCACCCCTAACCTCTGTTAGGAATCATTAGGGCACAACACTGAGCACCTGGCCACCAAGACTTCCCATGTGTGTCGGTTGTGTGCGCAAGCCCGGACCTCCACAAAAGATTTTCTAGTCCATTCTGCAAAGTAATCTCTGCACCTTTTTTGCCTGTTCACCTCTATGTCTCCCTCTCTTGTCGTTTCCTTGCAGAACAGTTCCTATCAGACCACTGGGCTTTGTCACATGGTCATACTAGCGAGGTTTTCTTTTCTTGACTGAAGTCAGCAGATCTTCATATGAACCACTAGGCCTATTCAGGCTGATGGTTTAGTGCACTTGGTCGTTGGTCATGTCAGCAGTGTAACTCGTGTAAAGTATTTTCCCATAGCAGCTCACTTCCAAGGCTTTGTTTTTCTTCTCCGTACATCTTCTGCCAGTGCCCATGTTTCACAGGAGGTGCGAATACACTAGTGCATGCAGGAGCTATGGTTTGTGTTTCATAGATATATATTCTTGTTCCTCCTTATATATAGGTTCTTGTCTGGACAAAGTGCTGTTCTTAGGAAGACCTCTAGTCTGGATCTTTAACTAATACTGATGGATCCCCGGTACGTCAACTTCTGATTACCTCCACCTTTTGCCCACGTACACTTATGTCGGTTGTTATTTTGCAGTTGTAGCTGACCATCAGCTTGGCCTTTTTGTAATGGATGTCCATTTCTTTGTTGAAGTTTTATCCAGTCTTTTCGACAAGCAAGCGAGGTTTTGTTCGAGAGTCCATAATTATAATTATCGTCTGCAAAACGAAGGTTTGTGATGATCTTTCTCTTAGTGCTAAGTGTGATGGTATTGTCTTTAAGACCTTGAGCAAAATACACTTCATGATTATAGTGTGTAAAGTGTGAGAGATAGAAGGCAACCCTGATGGACTCCTGCTTCAGTACAGAGCCATTCTCCGACAACGCCGTTTGCAAAAAAATACCGCACTGGTTGCTCTTGACTAAATGAGCTAAGTTTTTAGATGGTGTTAATTAACTTCTGCCTGGGCTTCATTATCTTCACAGGTTCATAGTGCTGCAAGCCAGCCTCTTGTAAATGCCTTTTTGAAGTCTTATCGAAACATGATGTACCTCCCTCTGATGTATGAGGTATTTTTCACAGAGGGTGGGCAGATTGAAAAACGGCTCAGTGAAACTTCTGCCCCTGCCTGATCCAGCCTG
>CM060318.1:61613511-61616011 GCA_030674155.1 Stramonita haemastoma | reverse complement strand
CAAGATCTGCCCGCTGGTCCGGCTTCAGCCGACAAATTCTGACAGTCTTGGAGCAGCTCATGTTTGTATAGGGTGCATGCTGGGTATGGTTGGGTTTCAGTAACTCACTTTTAACGTGCGTGTTTTATCTTTTGCATGTTAATATCTATCTTCTATCTATCTATCTATCTATCTATCTATCTATCTATCTATCTATCTATCTATCTATCTATCTACATTAATTTCATTATATATTATATTATATATATATATATATATATATATATATATATATATATGTGTGTGTGTGTGTGTGTGTGTGTGTGTTGTGTGTGTGTGTGTGTGTGTGTGTGTGTGTGTAATATTACGAAGGGAATTGAGGTACTGGCAGCTCTGCATTTAAAGTTAATCCGGGAGATTGTAAATACCCTACGCTTAATTCACCTTGTTAATATCCATACCTTTTTTTTTTTAACAAAACACTATTGTCGAGATTCGAACCCATGACCTCATGGACCCACAGGATTAAAGTCCCAGGTCCTGACTACTTGGCCATAGGATCCGTCACTGTTATGATTATTTAGCGCAAAGCCTTGCATCAACAAGTCAATGCGCTGTGCTCGTGTTACACCTTTGCTTTGGCTCCAGCCTATAGAATTGATAACACATGGGAAACACACACACACACACACACACACACACACACCACACACCACCACAACACACACACACCACACACACACCACGCACACACGCACGCACACACGCACACACACACACACTCACACACACACACTCACTCACACTCACTAACACACACACACACAACACACACACACACACACACACACACACACAACACCACACACACACACACACACACACACACACACACACACACCACACACACACACACACACAATTGTATACATGTACACACATACATGTACACATGCAAAAATATAGATGACAATGTCCCCCTTTTACCCTTTTGCACTCACCCATTACTTACAGGAAATATGTTGAAGTAAATGTGTCTTTAAATGCAGGCAGCATTAAATTTTGGTTTGAACATATTATATATTTATTCAGAAAAGATACACACTGTGTGTAAATCTATACAAAGCATCAACAAGCTAATAGGTTAAAGTGTTCTCCACCATGAAATAAAACGAAAAAAAAAGGTAGCTGAACAAAACATGTCATCGTCATAACAAAACAATATTGTTGAACAAAAGGGATGGATCGGTGGTGTAGTAGGTTACAATTTAAGGCACCTGCCAAAAAAGCGAAAAGTTCGAATCCGAAGTGTGGAGGGATTCCCGTGTGCAATATGTATTTTAGCACATTTTAAAAAACACTTGGCAACAGCAGATTTTCCCTGGCCATTTTTTTCAGAAAAAGCCACTCTGATGGGGAAACAAAATTTGTATGCAAACAGGAAAAGAAAAAATAATGGCGCTGCTCTTGTGGCGACGCAGTCCGAATTTCCCGTAGAGAAATCTACCATGATTTATAGTGGTACGCAATAACGCACGTGTATATTTTAATATAATGAAGGCATTACTTTTTATCAAACCTGATGACGACAGTTCTCTAAGGTAAGACTAAGGGCAGAAGGAAAAGAGGCAGACCTCCAACTTTCCCACATTGCCAACATCACTGAGGTCAGTGGTCTGGAGAGAGAGGGCTACAGGAGATCGTGGATTTCACAGAGACAGACAGAGAAAGATGGTGAATCCTGTTGGCATTGCGTGGAGCTCCTACTGTCGACAGCGGTGATGGAGACACGTGACCTTGCCTGATCTTTCTTCTTTTTTTTCTTGCACCATGTGCATGTTGCAGAGAATGGATGGCAATGTGAATGGATTCCAAGTTATAGATGCAGGGAAATTAACATCAGATTTACCGATTGTCTTTTGTTTGTAAAAGGTAACAAAATGAAGGAGGGGCGGGATAGCTCAGTGGTCAGAGCGCTCGCTTTTCCCCAGTCATGTTAAGCAGCTTCGAGCGGGTTACCAGTTGGATGGTGACCGTTTGCGCGCCTTGCCTTTAGTACAGTCTCCCCAGTTCACCAAGCTGTAAATGGGTACCTGCCCTTTTAGGGTCAGGGAAGGTAAAGCAGCGAGGGAGAGGAGATGGGCGCCGCCCTCAACATGCTGGCCCCTAGAGAAGCTGAGGTCTCTGACGCCTCGCTCCCCTGCGACCGCTTAGGTTATGGGACACCTAACCTTTTTCTCTTTTTTTACCTTTTTACCTTTAGTTTGTGTCTAGGAAGATGTTAACAACATTTTAGATTGAGAAGAACAAGTGCAAGAAGGATTGTGTTGGCAAATTCAAAGCAATATATTTATGATTGAAGTGATCCCTCAAAATGACATTAAGCAAAATGTGCCATCTTGTCATGGCAACGACATTTCACAGGAAGCCAGTGAAGCTTGCTCACCATATAGATCTTTGTTTCATACTGACTTTTTTTTCCTTTTCAAACCTAACAACTCTGTCAACACTATTTTTCAAC
>CM060318.1:61591011-61606011 GCA_030674155.1 Stramonita haemastoma | reverse complement strand
ATGCAGGGTCATCGGCGTGGACACACTATCAATCCTCAGATGATGAACCTAGTCAACTTTTTCATGACCATGTGGCCTGAGCCAATTTATTTATTTATTTATTTATTAATCTTTAGGCTACACACCAGCATCACTTTTTACCACTTTTCCTTCTGTTTTCCTATACTACCCTTGCATTTATACTGCTTTACTAAGGATCTACATTTATAAAAAAAAAAAAAAAAAAAAAAAGAGCCCACACATTTTGTGAGAGACTAACCTCTTACCCAAAACTCAAGTGATTCTGAACAAATTTCATCGGGGGGGGGGGGGGGTTCAGCAATCAGTGTACCCCAGAGGTCCTTTGTTGTCTGTTAGATTCCTGACCACAATATGCATGTTCAGTCAACGCTGTAGGAACACAAGCAATGCTTATTTGATGTTCATTTCTAACTTTCTGTTGACTACCTGGTATTGTTCTATGTTCTCAATGCAAACAAACGTACACAGTGTATTATTTCATACTTAAAAAGATCTGTGAAAATCAGCACAGTTTTGTTTGTTTTGTACAAGCAATCAACAGAAAATACTACATTACCCGGAAGCCAAAAGTGGAGTGTAGCCATAGAAGACACTACTTGACCCCGGAAACCAACGCTAGAGTTTAACCCCAGACAGTGGCGGAAGAAGAGTATGGCACGTGACGCACGTTCGACTTGTTTTGGCAGGTGGACTGACTATGCAGACAGAGAGAGAGAGAGAGCATGATGGCCCCTAGCTGGCAAGTGTTGCCTTTCTCTACCCCCCCCCCCCCCCCTTCATCACTGTTTTCCTTCACCCCCTGCCGCTGCCCTTTGCCCCATGTCCCCTTGCTGTGGTTGCTTTTCACAGGGCTTCTCCAGCCCCTTCCAGTAGTATAGCGTCCCCTGTATATTTTGCCTACCTGAACTTTTTTTTCAGGAGAAACTGTCTAAGAATCAGGTAGATAGCTGACGTTAGGACGGGGTAAGGAAAGGTCGTGGTTTACTGTGCAATCGTGTTGGTGATGTGTGTTTTTTTTCTTACAAGAGGTGGATTTTCACATCTTTAATCCATTTATTCGCACAGTTAATTGTTAATTAGTTTCTTATCGCTGGTTATGAGATAGGCAAGTTATATTTTCACTTAATCTGTTCTCTCAGTTGATTTTTTGAAACTTTAAATACAACTACTGTCATTAAGATAAAATACGTCTCTCTTTTCTTGCCTATTGTTAAAGTTAGCAAGGAAGCCAAAACAAAACAAAAAAAGAAGTTGGCTGCATTTTACAGTTAACTGAATGTCAGTCTGTCTCGTAATTACGCTCCTGATAATAAAAAGACATATTTATTAAATCGACTGGGTCGAATACCTTTACAAAATCCCCAAATTCAAGATATCTGTGGACATATCGGAAGTTATTTAAATCTTTGGCACACAGTGTGGCAGCTGATGCCTCTGTCAACATTGACAAGACAGACAGGGACTGGTTTTACAAGGCTGAATGGAAACTTGATCAACTTACTGGTCACTGGCAATAAGTGTCTCAAAGACAAGACGTGCCAACAGGAGAAGATGCCCAATAATCAAGAACAATAGCTCAGAAGAAATTACTGCTGATGGGAAACTTTTTGTGGGAACAAAACGTTTTGGGTCAAGTAACAACCAACGCTTTGAATCATAAAAAAAAATCTTATGATTGAGTCTCTGCACAGAATATGGACCAATGATATGCGTGTATTCTGTTCATCATCTAATCCAGTCTGCGCTGCTGATATGTAGACATCTGATGAAGGCGCTCTGTACAACATGTAGATCCAAAAATCTGTGTGTTCCCTGTTTGTCCTCTAACTCTGCCGATGCTGAGGACAGTACAGTTAGTATGTCTGGTATTTGGACACAGCATTTAAAAAAAGAAACTCTCGTGAATAAAGGATCCGATGCTTTAATCTCATCACTCCCTCTGGTATCTCTGGAGAAATCTATGGCAGATTCAATCCAATGCTGATATCACAAAATTCTCAAGTAAAATAACATTCAGAAGGCGTCTGGAAAAATTGTTTATCTGCATGCATACCTGTACAAGAGCACCGCCGGAAAATCCTAAATCCCTTTCCCAGTCCTTACCAGCAGCCTACTGACAACGTTTTCCTAGATTTCAAAGATGTATGTGTATGTAGTGCACAGTTCCAATCAAACAGGAAATCAGACAGCATGCTACTGTCACCATGGAATGGTGGTCCTTTGCGTCACGTGGAACAATCCCTGTCATTGTCATGCCAAACACACCACTGCACCCACACAGGCGAAGCTGTTGTTACAAAGGACACTGCCTGTTATGCAAAAGTGGTTATTTATTTATTTATTCTTTTACATCGAGGATAATGGAATAAGCAATCATGTGCTTTTTTACATCCAGACCCCGTGTGTATGCAGTTTTGTAAATGTTATCTGTTCCCACCGGCACACGATGGCCTACTCTTACGAAAAGCGGAACAGGATTTAACGTGTGCGCAAGATGTTCTGCGTGCGTTCACACTCGGGGCCTCGGTTTAAAGTCTCATCCGAAGGACTTTTAGGTGGAGTGGAGTCAGCACTGATGTTAACTCCAGAGGAAAAAATCCTCTCAACCGGGAATCGAACCCGGGTCGTCAAATTGCGAGCGCAATGTTCTGACCACGTGCGAGTAGTGGGATGCTTTGCTGCCAAACAGCTCCAACAGAAATGCTAAGTCTTGAACAGAGAACTATACACATGGGCTTCATTGATCTGGCCAAGACATTCCATGCTATATAATAAAATGGCCTTACAAGATCGGCTGTCGAGATAAGGTTATGGTATTTCTTGATATATTATTTCACTATAGCATACAAGTAAGGTCTATGCAAGTAAGGTCTATGCAAATAAATGTACACACACACACACACACACACACACACACACACACAACACACACACACACACACACACACACACACACACACACACACACAAACCAACAACAGCTGACCCATTCCTTGGGTACGATACGCTGAAGCAAGAATGTTTATTGAGAGAGAGAGAGACAGAGACAGAAAGATATATGACCAGATGCCATGCCCGCCCTTAAGCCCAAACAAAGAAACAAAACAAAACACCAAAAGACTAACCAAAAACAAACAAAATAATCACAGAAAAGCCTTACTGACCTTTTCAGACAAAAAAATCAGGAAAAAGAAAAACAAGCGGATTAGGAATGGAGAGAAGGGAAGGGGGCCTAGCATGCTTTATAGAGTCCTCTCCATGTTCCCGCCCACACATGGTATACAGATGACAGTCAAGGAGCACGAGGAGTAGTGATGTTGACAAGGCTTTCAACCGAACGTAACGGATTTGTTTATTATCTTTTGTTTATTTAGTTGGTTTTGTTTTGTTTGTTTTTGTATTTGTTTTAGTCTTGGTTGTTTGGTTTTCTGGGGGGGTAGGGGAGGGCGTTTTTTGTTTGGATGGTTGTTTCTTGTTTGGTTGGTTGCTTTTTTTGTTTTTGTTCTTGGGTCCCTTCCCTCCCACACACACAGTTATTACAACCAATGTGTCTCCATCAAACTTACGACATTGTTTTGGTACACAACTTGATTTTTTTTCAAACCATGTGCTCCCAAATAGAAATAACAAGAATTCCCACCTGCTTATTTTACATATATATACGTTTCAAGAAATAATGGCGAGGAAATAACTGTGCTTTCTCACAATCCCACAAAAGCAAACAAGGTGTGTGTGTGTGTGTGTGTGTGTGTGTGTGTGTGGTTGTGTTGTGTGTGTGTGTGTGTGTGTGGAGAGAGAGAGAGAGAGAGAGAGAGAGAGAGAGAGAGAGAGAGAGAGAGAGAGAGAGAGAGAGAGAGAGAGAGAGAGAGAGAGAGAGAAGCAGACAGACAGGCAGACAGGCAGACATTCAGACAGACAGACAGACAGACACAGTCAGATACACAGACAGACAGACAGACAGACAGACACACAGACAGACACACAGAAAGACAGAGAGGATGAAGATGTTCCAGGGTGCCCAGGCCCCAAGCGTTCTTGCCGTGTCCAGGTAAACACTTTACCGTAAGAAGGACTTGAGTTGACAGGGTAGGCCTAAACCTCTTCTTTATTGATAAAAAAAAATGTTTGCTGTGTTCTGCTGCCTTATATTGAATACCTGCCTTTGTTTATTTGTCTTGGATCTTAATTTGTAAAATCGTTTTTATTTCATGAAGTCCAGATATTTAAACAGTTTTAAAAACTTTCTGTTGTTCGTGATAATAAAAACATAGTGATCAGCCAATCGCTACACAGCGTGACATGATTACATCCCATTGCGTTACAAAACATGCTATTTTACATTCGGTGACATTGCATTACATTATGTTACATTACATCACAGTACATTATATCACATTGCGTTGCACTGCAATACATTACATTGTATTACAATACACAGCGTATCCCGCAGTCTTGGTCTTCTCGACTGTAGGGGTGCCATGAATAACTTGACAGCCAACTCTTCTCCATCTTTCTCCGTCTTCTGCCTCTCACATGCAGTGCTTCCTTTACTCTGCCTCAGGCCTGTCCAGTCTGAGATGTTGTCCTCCTCCCATCTCCTTTTCTGTTTTCCCCTCGTCTCTCTCTCTCTCTCTCTGCCACTGTGCCTTCCAGGAGACTGTCTACCAGCCTCTTTTGACCGAAAAATTCCCATACCCTTTCATAAAACGAAGAATTAAAAATTTTGATTTTCCTTTGCGTCATCAATTTCTTTTCTTTTCTTTGACTTTGGTTTGTTTGGTTTTTTGTGTTTTTTTGTTGTTGTTTTTTTTGGACGAGGCTGTTTTTTTAACCGATGTATATGGATTTTTAACAGAATTCCAGCGAACCCCACGAATGTCAGCAGAAATGACTCTCTGGATTTGAGTTTTTTTCACCATCTTTTTTCTTCTCCTTTATTCATTTATTTATTCTTTTTTTTTTGACTGTGAATTCTGTCAACAAACCAGGACGCCAGACCAGAATTAATAAGCTTTGCAATGGCCGCAGGCACAGATGTTGGAGTACATCGCTCTGGGTAAGTTACAGTGTGCAATGCGGATAGATGTCCAGCCAGCCATCTTAGGCTAGGACTGGGAGCCTGCCTGGAAAGCTGCGAGAATTTGTGTAGGTGGGAAATATGCCGTGTTTATGGATGGGAGGGGTGTGGTGAGAGGGGGGAAGTGAGGGAGGCAGCAGGGAGAGTTGGGGTAGGGGTGGGGGAGTGGGGGGAGTGACAAGGTTAGAGAGCTATTGATGTCAGTATTTTTTTTTATCAATTGATCCTCTTAAAAATTAAAGAAAAAAGCAACAAATGAGTTGTGGTTGCAGGAAGTTTTTTATGCTTGTTTCTTTTTTTTTTCTTTGGTTGAGGGTTTTATGCTTGGGTTTGGTTTTTGGTTTGTCTTTTTAAGGAGTGACAAGCGTTTTACCGGAGAAAAAAATTTCCGGTGTGGAAAGAAAACACTGTGTGTGTGTGTGTGTGTGTGTGTGTGTGTGTGTGTGTGTGTGTGTGTGTGTGTGTGTGTGTGTGTGTGTGTGTGTGTGTGAGAGACAGACAGACAGACAGACAGACAGACAGACAGACAGAGACAATGACAAGGACAGAGAGTGAGACACGGAGGCAGACACACACACACACACACACACACACACACACACACACACACACACACACACACACACACACACACACACACACACACAGAATGCAGATAAATGATAGCAAAGAGCGGTGGTAAAAAGGATTACACTAAAACTATATAAAAAAAATACAAAAACAAACACACACAAAAAACCCCACACACAAATCTTACACAGTACACAGATCAAAAGACAGAAAGAGGGAAAGGAAGCAAGGAAGGAAGGAAGGAAAGGAAGGAAAGGAAGGAAAAACAAACAGTGTAGTAGTAGGGTTGAGAGGAGTAACATAAGGAGGACTACAATACAAGAAGACCCCCAATACAAAGCAAAAGGATGCAGCTAGTTTGGAGAGTAAGCACTGAATCACCTCCCCTCCCTCCCTCCCCCTTCTACTGTAGAGATGCCCTGCTTGTAGAGGGAACACCTGTCTCCATCTGCTGCCTCCCCCTCCCCTCTCCCCCCCCCCCCTTCCCTCCCTCTCCCCTCCCTCCCTCCCATCCTCTCCCCTCCTCTCTCCACAACAGGCAGACGATGTTTCTCGCAGCAATTGTTTGGTTGTCTTGGATTGCCTCCAGAAAACTGGGAACAAAGTAACAATCGGTTTGGGCGGCCCGTCACTGTGCTAGCTAGGTTGGGTTTTTTTGTTGTTGTTGTTTTTTTTTTTATAGATTCTAGCTAGCTATAGAAGTTCTTGCAGTAACTTGGGGAAAAAATTGTTATCTTATATTTATCTTTTTTTTCTTCTTCATCTTGGCGTGATGAGATTAGTTTAGTTGTATAGAAAATTTACGTGGTAAAACTAGTTTCGTTTTGTTTTTTTTTGGTTGATGTTGGTTTCTTCAACCTTAGATTTGTAACTATTCTTTAACAGTCATGTTCAGTGCTGTTCAAGTGATGTCACATTGTGTGCTGGTGATTCTGTTCAGAAGAAAAGAAAGGACTGGACGAGTAGTTTGGAAACAAAACCATCATATCATCTGTCTGTCTGTCTGTCTCTTCCTGTCTGTCTTTCTGTCTCTGTCTGTCTGTCTGTCTGTCTGTCTGACAGATCTCTCTCTCTCTCTCTCTCTCTCTCTCTCTCTCTCTCTCTCTCTCTCTCTCTCTCTCTCTCTCTCTCTCTCCCCCCTTAGGCAAAACAAAAACAACAACAAAATACTTGTCTTGCTGTTTGCTTTAGCCCGATATTTTGGCTGGGTTGCTTTCTTCTGGGTTGCTTGAATGTGACGTGGATCTGGCGCGCACGCACGTGTGTGTGTATATATATGTGTGTGTGTGTGTGTGTGTGTGGTGTGTGTGTGTGGTGTGTGTGTGTGTGTGTGTGTTGTGTGTGTGTGTGTGTAGTCTGTCTGTCTATGTGTGTGGGCACTTGTGCACATGCACACACTCAGTTCATTCTTCAAAGCCTATACCAAAACTACCGGTGAATTACGTGAATTACTGTTAGGTATAAGAAATAATGTGAACCACCCTACTGGCCGCACAGTATTAATTCTTCGACACCATTCCCAATTCCCATCTCGCCACTGAATCATAGATGTGTAGACTGGCTTTGTATTTATAACTTCTCTATTGACTCCTTTAGGAGTTGTTGGGGTTTTGCTCTGATATTTTGTTTTTTTCTTTAGGTAGTGTATATTGCGCAAGTTAAACCCGGCTAAAATATTGTTATGATTTGGGTTTTTTTTTTAAGGCAGTGTATATTGCGCAAGTTGAACCTGGCTAAAATATAACAATTCTCTCCCACACGGAAGTCGGATGCGCTGGGCCTAACATGTCAGGCGCTTAACGGCAGCGCAACGCATTTTGCTCAGCTGACAGACAACACTTGTTGCTGTATGAGCGTTGGACGAAGAAGAAGAACCTGGCTGAACCCATTCTTCTTCATGCCATAGGTTTCATGCTTGGTATGGTTAAGTCCTTCGGATGAGACTATAAACCGAGGCCTCGTGTGCGAACGCTTGCAGAACGTCTTGCGTACTCGTTAAATCCTGTTCCACTTTTCGTAGGAGCAGGCCATTGTGTGCCAGTGGGAATAGATGACAAGATTTTTTTTTATATTTGAAGCTATCATATGTTTGAACAAAATGAATTGTAGCTATTTTATGTCTTTGATTAAGATTCGTATCAATATGCCTGTCAGTATTGTAATTGCCCTTCAGGGATGATTAAAGTGTTTTTGACTTGACTTGAGATTTACAAAACTGCATACACACCGGAACTGGATGTAAAAAAGCATATGAGTGCTTATTCCATTATCCTCGATATGAAAGAATAAAATAAAATTAAAAAAATAATTAAACAGTCATCTCTCCCTGTGGCCTAGCCTCGGCTGGCCCTATCTTCTGTAAAGGTGGATATAATTTGTGATGCCTGCACAGTATTACTATGCATGCTTTTGCTAATGGAACCTCAGTTTATTAGACTATACTCCTAGTCAGAGGACTTAGAGGTACACAATGTTCGGCATGCCTTCGCAAACGGGACCTCAGTTTATACCCTTCATCAACTGACTCGCAGGCACAAGATGTTCGGCATGCGTTTGCATCTCTATGGGATCTCACTTTTATAGTCTCATCCAGAGGACATGTAAGGGAGTGGAGCCAATAGTACCGATGTTAACTCCAGAAGAGTAATGCCCTCAAACAAGACTCCAGTGGCGATTGGAACCCGCGCACTGGCTTCAAACAGTATGGAGAGATCTGTGTGAATTCGCTGCAAGCATCGTGGTCGAAGTTCTTTACGCAGTGCTGAGTGGCTCGATTAAGGTGCAGAAGGGGAAAGTTGCCCGAGTCAAGTGCTCTTTTATGGAAATACAACTAATTGACCACTTTGATCTTTTTCCTGCCCGATACTTACTGCACTGTGTCGTGACAACAGCTGATAAAGGGAACATCACTGCCATCACAGGTGAAAAGGGAAAGTGTGTGGGGATAAATCAATGAATGGATAAGAGAATTAGAAACAGTAATGTGAGGGAGGGGGAAAAAAAGACGGAAGGTGCAGCGTGCGTATGTACGTGCGTGCGTGCGTGCGTTTTGTGTGTGTGTGTGTGTGTGTGTGTGTGTGTGTGTGTGTGTGTGTGTGTGTGTGTGTGTGTGTGTGTGTGTGTGTGTAAGTGTGTGTAAGTGTGTGTAAGTGTGTGTGTGTGTGTGTGTGTACTTGTGAGTGTGTTTTTGTGCGTGCGTACGTGCGTGCGTGCGTGCGTGCGTGCGTGCGTGCGTGCGTGTGTGTGTGTGTGTGTGTGTGTGTGTGTGTGTGTGTGTGTGTGTGTGTGTGTGTGTGTGTGTGTGCATTATCGAGATCCATTCAGTTCCACGCAATTCAAACATACCCATCACCCAATCTACTTTCTGGAGAGGGAAGGGTTCATGCCTCGTTTGAAACTGCCCATGTTACAGATCCACTGTCTGACAAAGTTCAATATGACGCCCTGATAACTCCTCAGGAAGTCAAAGATGAAGTCACGTCCTGTACCGTGTGCAGATGACATAACTACCAAGGCCCAGCCAGGTCAAAATCGGTTGATGTTAGCCAACCAACAAAGCCCACACTAAATGTAACGCTGTCATGTTTAAAAAAAATGTTATGATGATAAACTTTTTGCATAACATCCTGAACCCACTGGGCAAGGATAAAAAGTTCTCTGAAGTCAATGCATGGCTGCCTATAATTATTGTAAGGTACTTGAAATAGTCCTACAGGTAAATTTCTGATTCAGTGTGTACTTTAAGTCTCACATTGATTCCCAGGTGTGATAAACAAGACAGAATGCATCATTTATTCTGGGTGACCCCCGTTTCCCCTGCCCCGCCCCCCCCCCCCCCGCCCCCCCGCCCAACAGGATATAAAGCAGGACAACGCACACCAACAACAATAGCAGTAACAACATAATTACCAAGCAATTCAAAACTCTGCTCAGTGAAGTAAGATGATTGAGATTACAAGAGGGAGAAAATGGAAAGGGAATTAAATAGTTTGGAAGGGGGGTGGAGGTGCGAGTGGGGGGGGGGGGGGGGGGGGGAGGGTTGCGTTGTCTGCGCTGTATTTGTTGATGAACTGCTAGGTTACCGTGGCGTGAAGCAATCCATTAATCAGAGCTGAGGTGCGCACAGAAGGTGATAATCAGTCATCAGCAGCCGGCCTGCCTCCTGTCTCTGCTCACCCGCTCTGTCTCTCTTCATCAACAGTGGTGCCAGGCCTGATCTATCTTAGGACAATTTGTCACTGCCTCCTCCCCTTGCTCCTCCCTCTCTTTGTATTGTCTGTGTTCTTAGCTCCTTTACTTCCTTCTTCCCCCGTGGGATCTCTCTTCTGCTCTTGGGTGGAAAGATTGGCTATTAAAAAACAGGTGTTACAGGATATTATTTGTTGAAACTTCTTTCTTGGACAGGATTTTTAGACTTATAATAATTGTTAGACTAGTAGTACCTGTTTAATATGTCAGCTGGATCCGCTCTTTGGAAGTCAGATCCGGATTATGTTTGGAACTAGCATCCGCTCTTTAGAAGCAGGATCCAGCTTATCTTTGGAAGCAGGATCCACTTCTTTGGAAGTCAGATCCGGATTATGTTTGGAACTAGCATCCGCTCTTTAGAAGCAGGATCCACTCTTTGAAAGTAGGATCTATTCTCTCTGTCAGCGAGATCCACTCTTTAGTAGCAGGATCCAGCTTCTCTTTGGAAGTGGGATCCACTCTTTAGTAGCAGGATCCAGCTTATCTTTGGAAGTGGGATCCACTCTTTAGTAGCAGGGTCCAGCTTATCTTTGGAAGTGGGATCCACTCTTTAGTAGCAGGGTCCAGCTTATCTTTGGAAGTGGGATCCACTCTTTAGTAGCAGGATCCAGCTTATCTTTGGAAGTGGGATCCACTCTTTAGTAGCAGGATCCAGCTTATCTTTGGAAGTGGGATCCACTCTTTAGTAGCAGGATCCAGCTTATCTTTGGAAGTGGGATCCACTCTTTAGTAGCAGGATCCAGCTTATCTTTGGAAGTGGGATCCACTCTTTAGTAGCAGGATCCAGCTTATCTTTGGAAGTGGGATCCACTCTTTAGTAGCAGGATCCAGCTTATCTTTGGAAGTGGGATCCACTCTTTAGTAGCAGGATCCAGCTTCTCTTTGGAAGTGGGATCCACTCTTTAGTAGCAGGATCCAGCTTATCTTTGGAAGTGGGATCCACTCTTTAGTAGCAGGATCCAGCTTATCTTTGGAAGTGGGATCCACTCTTTAGTAGCAGGATCCAGCTTATCTTTGGAAGTGGGATCCACTCTTTAGTAGCAGGATCCAGCTTATCTTTGGAAGTGGGATCCACTCTTCGGAAGTAGGATTTGTTACCTGAAAGCAGGATGCACTGTATGTCAGGACCCACTCTCTGGCTTCAGGATTTACTCTCTGGCTTCATGACCCACTCTCTGGCTTCAAGGTTTACTCTCTGGCTTCAAGGTTTACTCTCCGGCTTCAGGATTTACTCTCTGGCTTCATGACCCACTGTCTGCCTTCAAGGTTTACTCTCTGGCTTCAGGATTTACTCTCTGGCTTCAGGGGTTACTCTCTGGCTTCAGGGGTTACTCTCTGGCTTCAGGGGTTACTCTCTGGCTTCAGGGGTTACATTCTGGCTTCAGGATTTACTCTCTGGCTTCAGGGGTTACTCTCTGGCTTCAGGGTTACTCTCTGGCTTCAGGGTTTACTCTCTGGCTTCAAGGTTTACTCTCTGGCTTCAAGGTTTACTCTCTGGCTTCAGGGTTTACTCTCTGGCTTCAGGACCCACTCTCTGGCTTCAGGATTTACTCTCTGGCTTCAGGATTTACTCTCTGGCTTCAGGACCCACTCTCTGGCTTCAAGGTTTACTCTCTGGCTTCAAGGTTTACTCTCCGGCTTCAGGATTTACTCTCTGGCTTCATGACCCACTCTCTGGCTTCAGGGGTTACATTCTGGCTTCAGGGGTTACTCTCTGGCTTCATGACCCACTCTCTGGCTTCAGGGGTTACTCTCTGGCTTCAGGGGTTACTCTCTGGCTTCAGGACCCACTCTCTGGCTTCAGGGTTTACTCTCTGGCTTCAGGGGTTACTCTCCGGCTTCATGACCCACTCTCTGGCTTCAGGATTTACTCTCTGGCTTCAGGGTTTACTCTCTGGCTTCATGACCCACTCTCTGGCTTCAGGATTTACTCTCTGGCTTCAGGGTTTACTCTCTGGCTTCATGACCCACTCTCTGGCTTCAGGATTTACTCTCCGGCTTCAGGATTTACTCTCTGGCTTCATGACCCACTCTCTGGCTTCAGGATTTACTCTCTGGCTTCAGGATTTACTCTCTGGCTTCATGACCCACTCTCTGGCTTCAGGGGTTACATTCTGGCTTCAGGGGTTACTCTCTGGCTTCATGACCCACTCTCTGGCTTCAGGATTTACTCTCTGGCTTCAGGGGTTACTCTCTGGCTTCATGACCCACTCTCTGGCTTCAGGGTTTACTCTCTGGCTTCAGGGGTTACTCTCTGGCTTCATGACCCACTCTCTGGCTTCAGGATTTACTCTCTGGCTTCAGGGTTTACTCTCTGGCTTCATGACCCACTCTCTGGCTTCAGGGTTTACTCTCTGGCTTCAGGATTTACTCTCTGGCTTCATGACCCACTCTCTGGCTTCAGGATTTACTCTCCGGCTTCAGGGTTTACTCTCTGGCTTCATGACCCACTCTCTGGCTTCAGGGTTTACTCTCTGGCTTCAGGGTTTACTCTCTGGCTTCATGACCCACTCTCTGGCTTCAGGATTTACTCTCTGGCTTCAGGGTTTACTCTCTGGCTTCATGACCCACTCTCTGGCTTCAGGATTTACTCTCTGGCTTCAGGGTTTACTCTCTGGCTTCATGACCCACTCTCTGGCTTCAGGATTTACTCTCCGGCTTCGGGATTTACTCTCTGGCTTCATGACCCACTCTCTGGCTTCAAGGTTTAATCTCTGGCTTCAGGATTTACTCTCTGGCTTCATGACCCACTCTCTGGCTTCAAGGTTTAATCTCTGGCTTCAGGATTTACTCTCTGGCTTCATGACCCACTCTCTGGCTTCAAGGTTTAATCTCTGGCTTCAGGATTTACTCTCTGGCTTCAGGGTTACTCTCTGGCTTCAGGATTTACTCTCAGGCTTCAGGATTTACTCTCTGGCTTCAGGATTTACTCTCTGGCTTCAGGATTTACTCTCTGGCTTCAGGATTTACTCTCTGGCTTCAGGGGTTACTCTCTGGCTTCAGGGGTTACTCTCTGGCTTCAGGATTTACTCTCTGGCTTCAGGATTTACTCTCTGGCTTCAGGGTTACTCTCTGGCTTCAGGGGTTACTCTCTGGCTTCAGGATTTACTCTCTGGCTTCAGGATTTACTCTCTGGCTTCAGGATTTACTCTCTGGCTTCAGGATTTACTCTCTGGCTTCAGGGGTTACTCTCTGGCTTCAGGGGTTACTCTCTGGCTTCAGGATTTACTCTCTAGCTTCAGGACCCACCCAGGCTTCAGGACCCACTCTCTGGCTTCAGGGGTTACTCTCTGGCTTCAGGGGTTACTCTCTGGCTTCAGGGGTTACTCTCTGGCTTCAGGGGTTACTCTCTGGCTTCAGGGTTTACGCTCTGGCGGCAGGATCTAATCTTCTGATAGGATCTAGATCTACTGTCTCTCAGCAGGATCCATCCTTTGTAGCAGTATCCACTCTATCAACAGGATCCGCTCTTTTTTGTTTTGTTTTGTTTTTTGTTTTGCAGGATCTCCTGTCTCAGGAGAATCCACTCCTACTGAAGAATCTAGCCTTGTGAGGATGATGTTTCCTGTTTTGGCTACATATCACCTCTGATTTTTTGCCACTTGTCCCTCTGTTTTACTCTTTCACTCTTGCATTCATACCGCACGGAAATAATGCATCCACAGAAAATAGGAAACGCTTTTTGTAAAAGCCTAGTCTCTCTCTCAAAACTCGTGTGATTTAGCACAAAATTGGTAGGTTCGATTTTTTTTGTTTTGGAGGGGGGGGAGATTGTTAAGCAAACAGAGTCCTTTGTTATCTGCTAGCCTTCTAGCCCTAATGTGCATGTGCTTGTTAAACATTGTAGAGAACACATACAATCCTCATTTGATGATCATTTCCACTTTCTCATGACTACCTGGCATTACTGTATGTCTTCAATCCTAAAAACAAGTACACAGTGCTTTTTCATACTTTTTTTAAAAAATCTGTGAAAATCAACCTTTTTTCTGACTAGCACTCTATAGAAGTTACTACTTGTCCCGGAAGCTAAAGGTTGGAGTGTAACCGTAGCAAGATCAATTTCCTGTTAGCAGCCATTTCTGTCATTTACCAGGATCTGCGTTTTGTTTGCGAGATCCATTTTTCAGGATATGTTCTCAGTCGGCAAGATCACAAAATGCACATAAAAAAGTAGGCTCATAAACAAATAAATATGACCAGGAGTCAGATTTGCTTGTTGGTACTGTTAAAAATGCTCCTCCAACCCACATGGCACTGACTGCCCCCTACATACAGAGACTGGCTGCCTGTGTGTGTGGGTATGTAGCCTGCCTACACTCCACACGCCTAGACTAGACACGGGGAGGGGGTTAAGGAGGGTAGCACCTGTCCCTGTCAATTCAGCATCTCCTGTGGCAGAGTCTACCTGTGTCTGGGTTATCACCAGCAAAAGAAAACCAGTGTTAGGGTACAAAGAGTAGCTGTACACCGAAAGGACTGTTTTCTTGGCGAACACTGTATGTTGCTTTTGACATTGCTAAGTCCGTAACCTGAAAATATAATATAGTTTTATCATTTACTCTTGAAAATGTTATTTTGAGGTTGTCTTCAGCTAGGTTATTTCTTTTAGCATAACAACAACCTGCTGTCGAAGTATGGCTGCCTGTATGGCGAGGTGCTTGAATAAAGGATGCACGCAAACTTCTCATGCAGTATATATTTACAGTCTGGCAGTGATTCCCAGGTTTGATGATTGAAACAGAGTGTACAATTATTCTGGGTGACCCTCAGGGTGTGGGAACATGCAACATTAACATCATGTATGTTGGCAGGTTCCGGGTAGCGCACGCCATTCGAGTTCTACAGCTGTCGCGCATTATTTGCCATCATCAGACTTGGTGTTCTGACTGGCAGGTAAACAGAGAGATTTGGGATGTCTCTTGAAAAAAAGCCCAAATTCAATCAACTGTCCGATAGTGTGTGCATAGGACTCTTTTCCACTTACTAGCATTGATGGGAAAAGTTATGATGAAACCGTACATTTTAATCATGAAAAAAATTGAGGAAGTCGTGTGTTAAAATTGTTACGTCGTAATGCTTAT
>CM060318.1:61576011-61578511 GCA_030674155.1 Stramonita haemastoma | reverse complement strand
TTTTAATACCTTATCATATATAGTGTCCTTTATTCTTGTGTGTTGTTTGGTACTGCGTAAAGTCTTATTGTTTAGTATATTTTCAACTTGATGTATCCCTGAAAAGGGCGGGGACTGGATGTAAAAAAGCACACGAGTGCTTATCTATTATCCTCGAATAAAAGACTTTGCCTTGCCTTGCCTTGCCTTGTCTCTCTCTCTCTCTCTCTCTCTCTCCATGTCCCGAAGGTATTCATTCATTCTTTCAGACATAGACGACTATAGGTGACCCCCCACCCCACCCCCCACACGCACACACACACACACGCACACACAACAGGGAGTCTCTGTATCCACCACGCTCCGTTAAGCTCTGAGTGAGGGTAAACCTTCATTAGTGTGACTCCCTCTTCTCTCTGCTGTATGTAGTAACTAGCCAAGTGGTGTTCTTACTACACTATACCCCTTGCCGAGTTATTCACTTATTTCTGTCTGTGTGTGTGTGGGGGGGGGGGGGGGGGGTGGAGGGGGGGCGGGGGTCCCCTTTGCTCCATGTAAGTTACGAAATGTTTATAAGCGTGTGTGTGTGTGTGTGTGTGTGTGTGTGTGTGTGTGTGTGTGTGTGTGTGTGTGTGTGTGTGTGTGTGTGTGTGTGTGTGTATGTGCGCGTGTGTGTGTGTGTGTGTTGTAGTTATTTCCCTTTTGCATTTCCTTATAATGCCATTTGCTTACTTCATTTTTTGTGCCTCCTCTGTGTATGTTACGAAGTTTTCATAGAGTGTGTGTAGGAGGGGGGGGGGGTATGTGTGTGTGCGTTTTGTGTGTGTGCACGCACGCACGCGCGCGCACCCAAAGGTTGAAAGAAAGATCAAGAGAGACAGAGCGAGCGACAAAGATAGAGAAAGACAGAGAAAAAAATCATAAACATGGCACAAAACTGGCGAATACTTTATTGTTTTAAAAACAGATAAACTCACGTAGGTTACTAACCGTGCACAAAAGAACAATAGGAAGACAAACCTTAAACAGGAAAAAGCACATCTCAGTCTCAGTTTCTCATCTCATCTCAGTCTTCAATATGAGCCAAACTGTTTTCCTGTTCTTTATACATTAAAAAATAACCCACTTAAACGTGAGTGATATTTTTTGCAATACATATTTTCCTAAATGCAAACACCTAGATCTATGCACACACGCACTATACTACTGCGAGTGTGCTTACATGCACGCACACAGATAGCCTGAAGAGAGCAGACATAGACATACACACACACACACACACACACACACACACACACACACACACACACACACACACACACACACACACACACACACACACACACACAAACACACACACACACAACACCTCTCTCTCTCTCTCTCTCTCTCTCTCTCTCTCTCTCTTCTCCTCTCTCTCTCTCTCTCTCTCTTTTCTCTTACCAGGCGGATGGGATACACATTCTAGTTGTTTCGGACTATTATCTGGTGCAGACAGAACAGAACAGGTGATGGTGATTGATAACGATAGAGAGTAGAGCTGAGGGGAGGGGGGGGGGGAACTACACAGTACAAAACTTTACTGAATGCATGTATCTTCACACTGTTGCTGAAGGGGGGGGGAGAGATGGAGGGATGGAGAGTGAGAGAGAGAGAGAGAGAGAGAGAGAGAGAGAGAGAGAGAGAGAGAGACAGGCAGACAGGCAGGCAGGCAGGCAGGCAGGCAGGCAGGCAGGCAGTTGCTTCTAATGATGGGAAGTTAAAGTCTTAAAGCCCTCTAGCCACAAGGGTTTTTTGGATCAGTTTTTTGTTTTTTTTAATTCTTCATTTAAAAAAAAAAATTGTCTTGATAAGAACTAGACATTGTTTTGTTGTTTTTTCTTTTACCTTTTGGTCAGACTGTCATTTTTTCTAAGTGGAAGAAAGCACAAATAGCAACATCAACAAAAAAACCTACCCCAAAACAAAACAAAACAACAACAACAAAACAAACAAAACCTACACTCTGATTGACTTGCCTGCATAAAAACATGATGCTCATGACTCATAAGCATATTCCTTGGCTCAATGCATACTATAGTGTGTTTTTCTTCTTATTGTTGCTATTGGGTGTGTGTGTGTGTGTGCGTGTGCGTGCGTGCGTGTATGCGCGTGTGTTCGTGCGCGCGTGCGCGCGCGTGTGTGTGTGTGTGTTATCTTGACAAGCATCAAGTATTGTTTGTTGTTTCATTTCAGATTTAAGCTCGCACTCTCTTCCGGAGAAGGAGGGGAAAAAAACATACAAAAAAATAAAACCAAGTAAAAAAGAAAAAACCACCACCAACAACAACATAAAAACCCACGCTTACGTGCTACACACATCATTTGCTGTGTCGGCATTGCTTATAAAGCATATCACAAACATTTCTGAACATAATCTATACAACAGACACCCCTTCACATGTTACACAGTAAAGACAACTTAACCATATACACATCGTGTACATTATAAACATCTCTATACGAACTGCACATTGCACAC
>CM060318.1:61566011-61568511 GCA_030674155.1 Stramonita haemastoma | reverse complement strand
ACGTAAAGCTATCCTGGTCCAGGTAGAAACCTCAGAAGTAGGAAATGAGTGTCTCCGAGTTAGGTTTGGCCACACACAGAGGTGTGGCCGGCTGCTTTCGTTGAAGTGTGGCAGTGAACGGGAAGGTGAGGGTTAGCCCCTTCCTCTGGTGCCAGAATGACAAGTGAGAGTTCTTAGCAGCGTCCCTCAGAAGCCATCCTTGAGCGGATTGTGTGCTGCCAGTGGTTTAGAGGTTCTCCTCCACTACAGGGACTGAGGCGATGAAGAGTGAAGTGTTCTGAGTCCCCTTTGATCCCCTCTTTGGCAGGAGGAGGAGATTGACAGAGAATGCTGGTGATAGTGTGCTGATAGTGTGAGGGGATGGCTGATTGAGGGACTGCCGGTTGTAACACCTGAGATCTTTCAACACTCTCTCCTTTAAAGAGGTGGCTTAGTAGATGGATAGATGGATGGATGGATGGATGGATGGTTGGATGGATGGATGGATGGATGGATGGATGGATGGATGGATGGATGGATGGATGGATGGATGGATGGATGGATTGATGAGTGGGTGGATGAATGGGTGAAAGGTGGATGGGTGGGTGGATCGATCGATCGATATGATTTGGGGGTATCTTCAGTCTCGCTTTTAAGTGTGTGTGTGTGTGTGTGTGTGTGTGTGTGTGTGTGTGTGTGTGTGTGTGTGTGTGTGTGTGTGTGTGTGTGTGTGTGTGTGTGTGTGCGCGTATACATACATGCGTGTGTGCATGTGTGCGTGCGTGGTTTCGTCTGTGTGCGTGTGTGCGCGTGCTCATGCGCATGTATCCGCCTATGCACACGCACCTGTACCCGTTTGTGTATATGATATATATATATATCTGTGTGACAGCTTTCCAAGTGCAGACAGTGTCCAAGGAGATAGACGGAGACTGGTTCAAGTTCACGGTGACCATCATCAGCTCCTACCCCCGCCCTAACGGCGACCACGGACGGCTCGGGGAGAGTCACCTGTGGGTGCCCCGTGAGGCCGCCCAGTGCAAGTGCCCCAAGTTCCGCCTGGGGCGTCGCTACCTGGTCGTGGCCCGCCAGCGCAAACGCGACATCGGCTTGGATTATGTGGTGGATACCAGCGCCAAGGTGAACCGCTGGAAAGAGAAGTGGAACCGCCGTTTAAAACAGTACCTCAAGCGAGAGCAGCGAGGCTTGTGTCGGCCTTGAGCAAGCGGCTCGGCTCGTTTCTGGAGGCTGTTTACCTGTGCTCTGGAACCGCTGGGAGGAGTGATACTGTACAAATCACTGGGGGAGTAGGATACGAAAGATTGGGTTAATTATTGTTGTTGTGTTTTGATAGCGCTGTGGAGTTAGGGTTGGGAGATGGGTTATCTTTGTAAGGTTGGGAGATGGGTTATCTCTGTAGGATGAAGAGATGGGTTATATCTTTGTGCTCTGTCACATGGAATAGGATCAGGAGATGGCTTATCTTTGTAGAGTTGGGAGATGGGTTATCTCTGTAGGATGAAGAGATGCGTTATCTTTGTGCTCTGTCACATGGAGTAGGATCGGCTAATGGGTTATCTTTTAAGGGTTGGGAGAAGAATGATCTTTCTAGGATTAGGAGATGTGTTATTTTTGTGCTGTTGTGTGGAGTAGGATCAGGAGATGGGTTATCTTTGTAGCATCAGGAGATAGGTTATCTTTGTAGGATCATGAAATGGGTTATTTTTGTAGGATCAAGAGATGGGTTATTTTTGTAGGTCAAGAGATGGGTTATCTTTGTAGGATCATGAAATGGGTTATTTTTGTAGGATCAGGAGATGGGTTATCTTAGTAGGGTCAGGATATGGGTTATCTTTGTAGGATCAGTAGATCAGTTATCTTTGTAGGATCAGGAGATGGGTTATCTTACTAGGGTCAGGAGTTGGGTATTGTTGTGCTCTGTCACATGGATAGGATTGGCAGATGGCGTATCTTAGTGTTCCGCATGGTTCAGTAAGTGTTGTGAATATTTCATGCAGAAAACTTTGGAACGAATTGTTCATAGGTGGCAGAAACGATCGTGTGTAATCATTTTTTTCCTTTGTGATAGGTCAAAGATCACTCAGATTACACTATGAAAAAGGGTTTTTAAAATATGGCTGTTTTGATCACAGTGAACATAACATTGTTGATGTCACGTTGTTTAAGGTAGATAGTATTCAAGCAACATAAGGAAGCTTGCACAAGTTTTCATTTCATTTGAATTTGTGTTGTTAATAGTCGGACGGACCATGAAGGCCATGTCAGGATTGTAGTTTAGTAGCTCACAACAATATTCACTTCAAAATCAACCGTAGTTTGGATGAAAATCACATTAAATGACATAGTGTCTGAATCTTGTCAATCTTTAGGGTCTTTAACAACAGCTTATGCTGAAAATACCAGCCACTCTGTTTAATTTATCATCCCTAGAATAAACAGAATTTTTGAAAAAAATAGCAAGCACTCTGTTTAATTTATCATCCCTAGAATAAACAGAATT
>CM060318.1:61503511-61561011 GCA_030674155.1 Stramonita haemastoma | reverse complement strand
TTACCAATAACGAGGTTTTTGCGTATGCAACAAATCCGCCCCCTCCCCCCCCCCCCCCCCAACCCCCTCTCTTCCCCCCTCCACATTTAAGGTAGCCGTATTTGGACTTCAGAAATACAGCTGTGAATTAAACCTACTAAGTTGCCCCCACAGTTGGGAGGTAACCACCCCCCCCCCCCCCCCCCCCCCCCCCCCCCCCCCCCCCCGGTCTTTTTCAATTTTCCACTGTCGTGGGTTCTTTTGACGTGCACAAATCCGTCAACACTCATACACACGTGTCTGACTGCTTTAGAGTCTCCTCCGAAAGACTTGATATTCAGTTCCATTTTTCTGTCAACCTGGGAGGAAAGAGCGAGGCTGGGAATCGAACCCAGAACTTTACAGTTTAGTTGCTAGGCAGGCAAACGTCTTAACCGTCCTGCCACCTTCTTCTAAAAGCTTGTTATGATAATCATAATAGCCAATTTGTGTTTTTACGTTGCTTGGCTAGATCTCCGAGGTTCACCAATGGTGAGATTCTTGTGTATGCCACCGTTTTATTCCCCTACCATTCAGGTAGCCGTATTTCTACTTCGGAGTTTCAAGCACAAGGGTGTGAAATAGTTTGTCTTGACCTTGAGTAGTAGCTTGTTTTTCTTCTGTTTTATTCCTGTTGTGTTTTTGTGGTGATGATTGGTTAAAAAATCAAGTCCGTGTGTGTGTGTGTGGTTGGGTGGGTGTGGGTGGTGTGTGTGTGTGGTTGTGTGGTGGTGTGTTATGTCTCGTGTGTGAACGTACGTATGACTGTGTGTTCATGCATATGCACGCACAATTTTGTAAGCATGCTGAGGTGTGTGTGTGTGTGTGTTTGCGTGTGCGTGCGCTCGCGCGCGCGCGCGCGCTGCGGCGCGTGTGTGTGTGTGTGTGTGTGCGCTCGCATATTTGATTAGACGTATTTGAAAATGTGTTTCTTCCTTTTTTTTTCTATTTTTACTCTAATTAAAAAAAAATTATATCTTGATTCATTATCTGATTGGGTTTTTTTTGTATGAGGGAGTGGGGGTGGCTCTGTATGGAAACTGGAGTGATCAGGGTGAAGGTGTTTTAAGTATAAAAAAAACAAACCAACCTACAAACCTGTCAGTATCTTAGGCCTGCCCACAAGTATATAATATATATATATATATATATATATATATATATATATATAATATATATATATATATATATAATATAAAATTATATATGTATGCCCCCAAAAAAAGCAAAGCCAAACAAACGCCTGTATGTAGTGTATTGGGTACACCACCCTTCAGTTCTAACAGACAGACTTCTCTCCTCGGGGAAAGTGTATATCCCCAACAGCAGTATCACCCACACCGTACAGTCTGTACCTGTTTCTGCTTCTCTCTCTATAAAAAAATGAACAGTTGCTGCCATGATTTATTTATCTTGCGCACACGTTAAAACCCATTCCGCTCTTTGGAAGAGTAGGTCATATTGTGCTAGTGGGAACGGATGACAAAATTGACAAAACTACATACACATGGGGGACTGGATGTAAAAACAAAGCACCCGAGTGCTTATTCCATTATCCTCGAAATAAAAGAATAAAGAAAGAAAGAAATGAATAGAAAAAATATGTATAACTGTTTACAGATTCACTTTATATAGGAGCAGAAACTTCGTGTAATCCTTTTCAATAACATTTTTTGTTGTTGTTTTTTGGTGTGGAGAGAATGATTCGATTTTTGGGTTCCTCAACTAGAGCTGTTCGCTTCCTTTTTTCCGAATACGACAATTCTTGCCCAACATCTAGTTAATCTGATATCTTCATAGCCCTGCTGACCACAGAGGCCATAATTATCAGGCTGTCACTTTTGTCTACATGTAAAATCTCCGATTAAAACTTCCAACTATATCTACACCCCAGCCAGTCTTAAGGATCAACCCAGGACTGTCACCATGTTGTGGGAGAAACCCCATAAATGACAATAAAACCAAAAACAGATCCCTTAAAAGTTATTGTAGTCCCAAAACCCATCTCATATCTGTCAGTGACAGGCACATCTTAATACATCTGAATGCGTTGTTCGTAAGTTTCTGATGGACTGAGTACATTTAAAAGTAAGAAAAGGGAGAGAGAGAGAGAGAGAGAGAGAGAGAGAGAGAGAGAGAGAGAGAGAGAGAGAGACAGACAGACAGACAGACAGACAGACAGACAGACAGACAGACAGACAGACAGACAGACAGACAGACAGACAGACAGAGACAGACTGAGACAGAGACAGAGAGAGAGACAGACAGACAGACAGACAGAGACATTGAGACAGTGACAGACAGACAGACAGACAGACAGAGAGAGAGACAGACAGAGAGAGGGACAGACAGAGACAGACAGACAGACAGAGACAGAGAACTACAGACAATAGGTGAATATTTGAGATCTTGTGCACGTATTCTACACTTGCAAACACACTGTCATTCATAAATGAAACTTTGAACAAAGACCTTGGCGAAGTTTGTGTTTTATTCACTGTCAAATTTTGCATATGCTTCGATTTCTTGTCATCAAGTTTTGAAAATAAGTCATTCTGAAGTTTCTTTTTCATTTTGTTTTATTTCAACTGCGAGCCGGCTACCCAACCCCACTCCAGTTTTTTTAATATTTTGTTTGAAGGGGGAGGAAGGCTTTTCCCAATGCTCTGACCAGCAGTAACACATTGACTGACCAACTGACTTCTTTGCTTTAAAATTTCCACAGTATCATTTGAAATCTTAGGCCACAATGGCGTGTTCATTCCAACATGCTTTCAAAACACTTAAGGGACAAAAAGATTAATTCCAGCCATGTTAGCTTTACAGCCAGAAAGCAAAAACCCCATGAACAAGTGCGAATCATCTTCTTGTAAACTTTTAAGCAGGATTTGAGCACATCTTGCATTTTTCTCAAGAAGGAAAGTCAGTTGGATAGTCCATTGCCAGTGGTGTGTGCTCACCACATACAGGAAAAATGGAAGCACATGAAATTTTGTGCATCTTATCAAACAATAATACAGGTACATTTTCAGTTGGGATTCTAGAACAAGTTTTTTTTTTTATAGATGGAATATAATAACAGAGCAACAAAATCACTGATATTTGTAACTCAAAGCCAAAATTCTATTTCCAGATGGTACATTGAAAAAGCATTGATTTGCTCTTTTCATCAAGCCATCTATCTAAAGAAAGAAAAACAAAAACAAAAAACCCTAACAAACAAACAAAAAAGAAAAAAAAAAAAAAAAACATTTCAGCAACATTAACTAACATGATTACAACAACCTAAAAAATGCCTATAAATAATACATGCAACAACAACACCCCCCCAAAAAAAAAAAACACAAAAAAACAAACAAACACTCAAAAGTCACACACACACCACACACACACACACACACACACACACACACACACACACACACACACACGCGCGCGCGTTCGCCCACACAGCATGTATGCACGTACGCGCATGCACACATTTAAAGTTTTAAAAAAATCATATAGTGTGAAATGAACAGCTTATATCAGTTACAATGTCACCAATACCATTATTTAAAACTTTAATAAAAATCCATGAAATGTCAAGCAATTCATGTCAGATTACAATATCTCCATACTTCAGTTCATACTTTATGTATTAAAAGGAAGAAAAGGGAAAAAACAACAAATGCAACAATACCATATGATAATATCCATCACCATGAGAGGAAATAAAATTAACATACAAACAAACAAACAAAAACAAAAAACCAAATAAATAAACAAAAACAAAAAAGGGGAGGGGGGGAGTGGAACGGATATGGAGGAGGTATCAAGGAGGAAGGGGGAAAAAACAAAACAGCAAACAGAAGAATTATAGTAATGATTTATTATTATAATAATAAATGAAAACCCTTACACATACACGTGCTCCTTACAGCTGGGGAATAGACAACCCAAGACAGGCAAATGCTCCATGAGCAACACCATGAAACCATTACTAACTTTAACAACAATGTCGGGCTATGTTGGAGTAACCGTCTACAGGTAAAGTGGGTAACACAAGTTAATACCCACATTTTGCAATGCACAATTAAAAGTAAATCACTTTGCACATAGTACTTCAAATTGTGTGTATAAAAAACAAAAGTAAAAGGAGCAGGTTTTGCCAATCAACTCTAGGAAAACAATACTAAATGTCAATACAAAATGCCAAATATGTTATTGTCAAGATGGGAAAAGTATAAAAAAAAAATTAAATTAAAAAAAAGGAAAAAAGGAAAAAAGGCAACTTTAAGGAACACATTTCTTGCTGAAATGCACGTTTTTTTCTTCTAAATGGACAAAATGGTTTAAAACAAAACATATACAGTCAAGTAAAAAAAAAAATTAAAAAAACAACCCTGTAAAAACACTGAGGACACACATAGTACCTTTCACTTGAAGGTGAAAAAAAATGATGTGGGCATAGTTTGAAATGGTTACATGCAAATAAACTGCACAAGTGCCTCGATAAACCTAAGAATTTTTAAGCTTCTAATATAAAGTTTGAATATTAAATGCAAAAAACCCCCACATTACTGAACATGTAAATTTAAAAGCATTGTGTAATTCATTCAAGAAAGGCAGCTTTAAAGACAATTCCTGCTGAAATGCACGTTTTTCTTCAAAATGGACACAATGCTTTGAAGTAAAAAAATAAAACAAATACAGCCAAGTAAAAAAAAAAAAAAAAAAAAAAGCCTGTAAAAACACTGAGGACCAACCACTAAAACCCTTTTTGTTCAGTCTTTCTAATGACAATTTTTCCTAGAAATAGATTGATGATAAAAAGCAAATCAATGCTTATTCAATGTACCATATGGAAACAAATTTGACTTACACACACACACACACACACACACACACACACACACACACACACACACACACACACACACACACACACACAACACACCCTTTCACTTCAAGGTTAAAAAAATTGATGAGGGCATAGTTTGAAATGGTGGCATGCAAATAAATTACACAGCTGCCCCATAAAGCTGGGAAATTTTAGGGCTTTAAAATAAATTTTGAACATCAAATGCAAAAAAAAACCCAAATTACTGCACACGTAAATTTAGAAGTATTGTGTAATTCATTCAAGAGAGGGCAAAATATATTAAAGTTTTTTTGGGTCGCACCTACATTACACACACAAAAAAAAACTAAGTCAAGCGACCCAGCCATGGAAAAGAAAGCACACAAAACATGCCCCTTACAGCTGGGGAATAGACCCAAGACAGGAAAGTGCTCCATAAGCAACACCATGAAATCATTACTAACTTTAACAACAATGTCGGCTATGTTGGAGTAACGGTCTATAGTTAAAGTGGCTAACACATAAGTTAACAATACCAACATTTACAATGCACAATGAAAAGAAAAAGAGCATCACTTTGCACTTAGCACTTCAAATTGTGTGTATAAAAAAAAAAGTAAAGGAGCAGGTTTTGGCAATCAAATCTAGGAAAACAATACTAAATGTCAATACAAAATGCCAAAGATTTATTGGCAAGATGGGAAAAGTAAAAAAAAAATAAAGATAAAGAAAAAAATGCAACTTTAAGGAAGACATTCTTGCTGAAATGCACGTTTTTTTCTTCTAAATGGACAAAATGGTTTAAAAACAAAATATACAGTCAAGTAAAAAAATATTAAAAAAAGAACCCTGTAAAAACACCGAGGACACACATAGTACCTTTCACTTGATGGTGAAAAAAATATGATGTGGGCATAGTTTGAAATGGTTACATGCAAACAAACTGCACAAGTGCCTCGATAAACCTAAGAATTTTTAAGCCTCTAAATACAGTTTGAACATTAAATGCAAAAAAATCCACGTTACTGAACATGTAAATTTAAAAGCATTGTGTAATTCATTCAAGAAAGGCAACTTTTAAGACATTTCTTGCTGAAATGCACGATTTTCTTCAAAATGGACAAAATGCTTTGAAGTAAAAAAAAAAAAAAATTAAAAAAAAAAAAATACAGCCAAGTAAAAAAAAAAAAAAAAAAAAAAGCCTGTAAAAACACTGAGGACCAACCACTAAAACCCTTTTTTGTTCAGTCTTTCTAATGACAATTTTTCCTAGAAATAGATTGATGATAAAAAGCAAATCAATGCTTATTCAATGTACCATCTGGAAACAAATTTGACTTGCACACACACACACACACACACACACACACACACACACACACACACACACACACACACACACACACACACACACACACACGCACACACACACACGCACACCCCCTTTCACTTCAAGGTTAAAAAAATTGATGAGGGCATAGTTTGAAATGGTGGCATGCAAATAAATTACACAGCTGCCCCATAAAGCTGGGAAATTTTAGGGCTTGAAAATAAATTTTGAACATCAAATGCAAAAAATACCCAAATTACTGCACACGTAAATTTACAAGTATTGTGTAATTCATTCAAGAGAGGGCAAAATATATTAAAGTTTTTTTGGGTCGCACCTACATTACACAGAAAAATTTAAAAAACCTAAAATTAAGTCAAGCACCCAGCCGTGGAAAAGAAAGCACACAAAACATGCCCCTTACAGCTGGGGAATAGACCCAAGACAGGAAAGTGCTCCATAAGCAACACATGAAATCATTACTAACTTTAACAACAATGTCGGGCTATGTTGGAGTAAGGTTATAGTTAAAGTGGCTAACACGTAAGTTAACAATACCAACAGTTTACAATGCACAATGAAAAGAAAAAGAGCATCACTTTGCACTTAGCCACTTCAAATTGTGTGTATAAAAAAAAAAGTAAAGGGAGCAGGTTTTGGCAATCAAATCTAGGAAAATAATACTAAATGTCAATACAAAATGCCAAAGATGTTATTGACAAGATGGGAAAAGTAAAAAAACCAAAAAAAAAAAAAACCAACAAAAACCAAAAAAGGAAAAGTCAACTTTAAGGAACACATTTCTTGCTGAAATGCACGTTTTTTTCTTCAAATGGACAAAATGGTTTAAAACAAAATATACAGTCAAGTAAAAAAAAAAAAATTTTAAGATTAAAAAAAAAGAACCCTATAAAAACACTGAGGACACACATAGTACCTTTCACTTGAAGGTGAAAAAAAATGAGTGGGCATAGTTTGAAATGGTTACATGCAAATAAACTGCACAAGTGCCTCGAATAAAGCTAAGAATTTTTAAGCCTCTAATATAACGTTTGAACATCAAATGCAAAAACGCCCACATTACTTAACATGTAAATTTAAAAGCATTGGTAATTCATTCAAGAAAGGCAACTTTAAAGACATTTCTTGCTGAAATGCACGTTTTTCTTCAAAATGACAAAATGGTTTAAAGCATAACATACAGCCAAGTATATAAAAAAAAAAAAATTAAACCTGTAAAAACGTTGAGGACCAACCACTAAAACCCACACACATGCTTAACCATTTTCTAGTTTTACACAACTCTCGTTTCACAAGTGTACAAATGTCATTAGAAAGGCTGAACAAAAAACACACATACCTGAACAATTTTCTAGTTTTATACAAATCTGGTTTCACGTGAGCGCAAATATAACAAAGGCCGAACAAAAACTACATCCTACACCACTGAATTATTGCAGGTACCTGCTACAGTACATTATTTCACAACATTTGCCACCATGGA
Source organism: Stramonita haemastoma (assembly GCA_030674155.1). Taxonomy (NCBI): domain Eukaryota; kingdom Metazoa; phylum Mollusca; class Gastropoda; order Neogastropoda; family Muricidae; genus Stramonita; species Stramonita haemastoma. The sequence goes on along the minus strand of CM060318.1, from coordinate 61,553,316 downwards.
ATTTTACAATACACACATTTGCAAGGAAGTTTCAGAAAATGAGCTCCAATGGATATACAGCAGATACAGTACAAAGGTTAGACAACTGCTAAGAAAGCAAAGGAAAAATCATGCAGCAATTAGCACTGCTTGATGTCAATTTTTTCACTTGCCAATACAACTACACTTTTACTTCTTTTTTTTAAATTGGGGGGGGGGGGGAGCCTCCAACACCCTCCCCCCCAACTCGTTCCGTTTTGTAAAATTCTTTAAACATTTTTTTCAAAAAAATTTACATTGTGGGGCCTCCTATCCCCCCCCTCCCCCCCCCCCCCCCCCCAAAAAAAAAGGCTGTTACAGTGCATTTGTGCTGATAATGTAATTAAAGACTACTGGTAGAGATGCAGATGGAGCTTTAACCTGGGTAACGGGCATGTCCCTGACCTATGTCATAGCAAAAAGCCACAAGAAAAAGTAACAGGACACACCAACACAAGATGGCTCCAACTTTGCACACACAAAAAAGAATAAAAGGCATACATTTTTTATACCAGATTTTGTACAATAAGGGAGAATAACTTTTCTAATGCAATGTTGTAAAAAAAAAATCTTAAAATAAAATCTAAGACATTTTTAATTAAATCACACAGGGAACTTAAATAGGGTGTGTAGCTGTTGTGCCATGCACAAATATGCGTTGTAAACCATCCCATGGATTTTCATGGAGTACACACACACACACACACACACACACACACACACACACACACACACACACACACACACACACACATTTTTATGTTCACCCTTTCTAATGACATTTTTCCCAAGATAGATGGTTTGATGATAAAAAGCTAATAAATGCTTATTCAATGTACCATCTGGAAATTAAACAAATCGACTTTTACACAGACACAGACACAGACACACAGACACACAGACACACAGACACACAGACACACAGACACACACACACACACACACACACAAAACCACACACACACACACACACACACACACACACACACACACACACACACACAACACACACACACACACAAAACCACACACACACAAACCACACACACACACACACACACACACACACACACACACACAACACACACACACACAGACACACACAGCCTTTCACTTGAGGGTTACAAAAAATTGATGTGGGCATAGTTTGAAATGGTGGCATGCAAATAAATTACGCAGCTGCCCCATAAAGCTGGGTAATTTTAGGGCTTTAAAATAAATTTTGAACATCAAATGCAAAAAAACCTCACATTACTGAACACAAATTTAAAAGCATTATGTAATTCATTCAAGAGAGGGCAAAAAATATTAAAAGTTTTTTGGGGTCGCACCTACACTACCCAGAAAATTTTTTAAAAACCAACTCAGTCAAGCGACCCAGCAGAGGAAAAAAAAGCACACAAAATATGCCCCTTACAGCTGAGGAATAGACAACCCAAGACAGGAAAATGCTCCATGAGCAACACCATGAAATCATTACCAACTTTAACAACAATGTCTGACTATGTTGGAGTAACGGTCTACAGGTAAAGTGGGCAACATTTAAGTCAACAATAACCACAGTTTACGATGCACAATGAAAAGAGAAAAGAGCATCACTTTGTGCTTAGTACTGAAAATTGTGTGTATAAAAAAAAGTAAAAGGAATAGGTTTTGGCAATCAAGTCTAGGAAAACAATACTAAATGTCAATACAAAATGCTGAAGATATTACAAGATGGGAAAAGTAAAAATTAAAAAAAAAATAATAAAGAAGAAGAAAAAAAGAAAACAAAGGCAACTTTTAAAAAAGACATTTCTTGCTGAAATGCACGTTTTTCTTCTAAATGGACAAAATGGTTCAAGGAAAAATAAATACAGCCAAGTAAAACAAATATTTTTTTTTTAAAACAACTGTAAAAACACTGAGGACCAACCACTAAAACCCACATACATGCTGAACCATTTTCTAGTTTTACACAACTCGGGTTTCACAAGTGTACAAATGTCATTAGAAAGGCTGAGCAAAACCCACACATATGCTGAACAATTTTCTAGTTAGGCCTAGCCTATATACAAATCCGGTTTCACGAGAGCACAAATATAACGAAGGCTGAACAAAAAGTACAACATGCACCACTTAATTATTGCAGGTGCCTGCTAGAGTACATTATTTTACAACATTTGCCACTACGGAATTTTAGAATACACATTTAAAATTAAGTTTCAGAAAATGAGCTCCATTGGATATAGCAGATACAGTACAAAGGTTGGACAACTGCAAAGAAAGCAAAGGAAAAATCATGCAGCAATGAGCACTGCTTGATGTCAATTCTTTCTCTTTTTTTTGGGGGGGGGGCCCTTCAACACCCCCCCCCCCCCCCAATTTGTTTCATTTTTTAAAAATTCTTTGAACATTTTTTCCACAAAAAGTTTACATTGTGGGGCCTCCTGCCTCCTACCCCTCGACCTCGGTATTGGGTATGTCCCTGACCTATGGCAGAGCAAAAAGCCAGAAGAAAATGTAACAGGACACACCAACACAAGATAGATGCCTTCAACTTTGCACACCAAAAAAGAATGAAAGTTATACATTTTTGATACCAGATTTTGTAAAAATAAAAAGGGAGAATACCTTTTCTAAAGCAATGTTGTAACAATAAAAGACCTTTAAATTAAAATCTAAGACATTTTTAATTAAATAACACACAAGGAACTTAGAGGTATGTAGCTTTTGTGTTATGCATAAATACGTGTTGTAGGCTACACCATCCCATGGATTTTCATGCAGTACACACACACACACACACACACACACACACACACACACACACACACACACACACACACACACACACACACACACACACACACACACACATCTTGTTCCGCCTTTCTAATGACTTTTTCCTATACAGTTGGTTTGATGATAAAAAGCAAATCAAAGCTTATTCAATGTACCATCTGGAAACAAAATTTTGACTTACACACACACAGACACACAAACATATATACACACAGACACACACACACACACACACACACAGACACATACACAGACACATACACACAGACACACACACAGAGACACACACAGACACACACACACACAGACACACACACACTTGAGCATACCTTCCATCCCTCCTTTGATAACACCCCTTTTCTGCAATGCCTCTTCACTATCTCATTGTACCCTCCCCTTATGATTATTCAGTAATGCATCAAAAAAAAAAAAAAAAAAAAGCTTCCTCTACTTTATTTCCAAATGAAGTTTGCAAAATGCATCTGCCCTTTCGAATAATTATTCAGTCTTAAACATCCTCTACATTTAAAGAAGACTTTTTCTAAAATGCTCTCCGCCCACACCCCTCCACTGAACCTAATCAGAAAGTGACTGCCTTCCCCTTATTCCCATCCTCTTAACATTTCCCCCCCCCCCCCCCCCATCCCTATATACGGCAACATTATAACCCCCCCCCCCCCCCCCCGTCCCCTCTTACCGGCTTTCTTTTTCCCGAAAATTCTAGCACCTGTCCTCTTACCAACCCCAGCAATAAAATCTGATATCTTCATCTTACTATCAGTAGTAATATTTGATAATCATTTTTTAATTTCGTTTTACTGTCCGCATATTTTATTTTTGTATTTTAGACGTAGTATAAAGCTCTGTGCTCATCCATTTCCTCTAGGAAAAAATTTCAAACGAAAAAAATGTTGCAGCCATTACGCTAGCATATACCTTTTGTCTACCTGCTTTTTGTGTCCACATGTGGGGCCAAGGTTAGGGTTGAGGTTAGTGTTAAGGTTAGTGTTAACAGTTAGGGTCGGGAAATGGTTGTCAGCTGGTTGGTCTGAATGTTAGCATACATGTGGACACAATAGCAGATAGACAAACGGTATGTAGCTATAGACACAATGGTACGTAGCGCGCAATAGTCTGGAGTTTTGAATCGATCTCCGGTCCTGTCAACATCTACGGTGGTGCAAAGGACTTCATAATCCACACGCATATTACCAGTTTGGATGTGAAAGCCATTTTGGGCCTAACATTTCTGAACAAGGTGCATCTACTATCTTTTTTTTACCAGTTGCGTCTATTAAAAAAATATATTACCCCCCCCCCCCCCCCAAAAAAAAAAATAATAATAAAATAAAAATGTAAGGAAGCTATCAGCCAGCCGTCTTTTAAATTTTGTTTTATCTACACTCCTATGAATGATCATTCATATCCCTCCTAAAGACTCCTTTCCCTTCCTTGTCTCATCTTCCAACCGATGTCTCCTCCCAATAACTACCCCCTTTACACACACACACACACACACACACACACACACACACACACACACACACACACACACACACACACACAGCGCACGCGCACGCGCACTTTTGTTCGACTTCGGTTGATTTGGGTTTTTTGTGGGTTCCCCCCTAGATATAATTATGGCTTAGTGGGGGGAAAAAAGCAAATCTACTGCTTACTGTACCATCTGAAAATATAATTTTGACATCGACTTTTACTTACTGACACACACATACACGCGCGCGCGCGCGCGCACACACACACACACACACACACACACACACACACACACACACACACACACACACACACACACACAGAGTAAAATTTGAACACTAATGCTTTGTGAATTCTGTGATTTTTTTTAGCGCATAATTCTGCTTCATCCAAAATTAAAGGCCGTTTGATTGCCCATTTTCCAATGCTGTATTTTTGGAGTCTCGAACACTTTGATGCCCATTAACCGCATAGGCCATAGTAAAGGTTTACCTATTTTCTAATTACTAGGTTTTTCTTATTTAAAAAAAAGTTTCCAAAGCATATTGCCAGGAATTTAATGTATAGAAATGTCTTGGACTGGATATTTTTTATCAAATAAAACAACACTTAATTTCTTTAACTTTACCACCCTTTTCAATGGTCCTGTATACACGTTCTCTAAAAAAAAAAATTCAAATAACATTTCCAGTTAGGTATCCATCTACTACTCTTGCCACCTCGCCCTTTCCTCCCTCTTATAAATGCCCCTACCAATCTGAAGTTGAGTTACAAAACTAGAAATTGTTTTAATGCACAGGTGTTCTATGTCGTCTTGATGCACTGGTGTTTTATGTCGTCTTGATGCACTGGTGTTTTATGTCTTCTTGATGCACAAGTGTTCTACGTCTTCTTGATGCACTGGTGTTCTACGTCTTCTTGATGCACAAGTGTTCCACGTCTTCTTGATGCACTGGTGTTCTACGTCTTCTTGATGCACAAGTGTTTCACGTCTTCTTGATGCACTGGTGTTCTACGTCTTCTTGATGCACAAGTGTTCTACGTCTTCTTGATGCACAAGTGTTCTACGTCTTCTTGATGCACAAGTGTTCGTCTTCTTGATGCACTGGTGTTCTACGTCTTCTTGATGCAATGGTGTTCCACAGTGACGGGATCTGCAGATTAAAAAAAAACATTTCAGGGCAGTGATATGTATTTTAGATTTTATCATAATCTCAACACTTGTCACCCACACATCCAAACATTTTATGACATCAGTGGAAATTATACCATTTAGGCCAATCGATCGCAATGAGCTCAGAAAAGTATTTACTCATAAGCCCCATTCTTTATCTTCTAATCTCTCATTTTCAACCCATCGTATTCTAAGCGATGACTTTTTTTGTTGATGCAATAAAATTCCCCGACTTTTCATAATTTCTATTCTCTATAATTTGTAAATAACTGGAAAGTGGTATTTTTCCTGAGTTTTCCACTTCTCCCGGACGTGTTTGAACCTTTTACAACATTCTCAACTTTAAAAAAAAAATGTCTTGCTTCTAAACAGACCAACATTCACAACTGAAAATAAACCAAGGGAAAAAGTAATTAAAAAAAACAACAAACTATCCTTGCTGAATGCCAGTTTGATCTGATCAGACTGTGCTTCAACTCCTTAGGAAAGCCTGGGATACTGCACTCCATTTTTCAGGTAGTTTTTCTTGGGCATAATAAACAAGAGTGGAGCTAATGGGACTGACTCTGTATCCAGAGAGTAGGCTGCAGGCCAGGTCTGTGTGTGTCGTTCATTCCACCAGCCACAGCTGCCCTATTCTCTGAAAGATGAAGGGGGCTTCATGGTGGGCAAGATTGTTTTCACACACGCCACCCAGCTGTGTAGTTTCATCCAAAGGACTTTCAGGGAAATGGAGTCAGCACCAATGTTCAATACGTGGGAAAACTAAGGCTTTGAGTTTATCCTGTGATTCATTTTCAGTTGGCAGATCGCCCCCTCCCCTGACTGTTTTATAACTGAATCACAGACGGTCATTATAGAGAAGGAGCAAAAGCTAAAAAAAAAAAAAAAAATTTAAAGTAAAGTAAACACAGACATACAAGACAGAGAAAGAAAAAGCAAACAGACAGGCTTACACAAGGATAGAAGATCAGAAATAATACATAATTATAGGCTACACAAGTACTGACAAAAACAGAAAAAAAAGTACAGATATATGCACAAGTACAGATAAAAACACAAAAACCAACACAGACATATACACAAGTACAGACAAACATGGACAAAGAAAAACAGAAAAATGCAAACACACTACACAAATACACTACACAAATACAGACAAAACAAATATACCCAAGTACAGACAAAAACAGAAAAAAGACATACCCAATGACAGAAAAAGCAAACAGACAAACACAAGGACAAAAACAAAAAAAAATGCAAATAAACACAGAAATGGACAGAAAAACCAAGCATACGAGATAACAGACATGGAAACAAATTAATGCATAACAAACACTGACATACACAGAGACAATGATCACATGATCATGGTTCTTACCAGTTCTGTGACAATGTAGCCATGCCCCACAAAGACTCCTGTGACTGTCTGGGTTCTTGCCAGCAGAAGGATGAAACTGGTCGTTGAAGATGCCTAGGATGCTTTGGTCGAGTTTTCTCCAAACTGGTCGTCTTCAGTGCTTCAGTGTTTTCAGTCTATATAGAGACAACAGAAAAAAGCAAATACAGACATGTAAACAAAGACCAAAAAAAGCAAAGGGACATACACAATGACAAAAAGGAAAGGCAAAGAAAGACGTATGTACAAGGACATACATAAATACAAAGACACATACACAAAAAGACAGAAAAAACAAAAAGCAACACAATTATATACACAGGCAAATACAGAACGCAGACAGACATATCCAGAAGTCGAGTCAACAACAATATAAAAACAACAACAAAAACAGACATAAACACAAGTACAGACAAAATAGTTATAAGACACTTACACAAAGATAAAAACAAAAAAAGCAAATACAAACACATGAACAAACAAAAAAACCCGAAAATACAAATGAATAAACACATATGAAAATACTAAACACTTAAGCAGATGAGAAGACTGACATGGAGTGAAAATGCGTAAAACAAACACACACAAAGAGTGATCACATATGGTTCTCACCTGCTCTGTGACGTGTAGCGGGGCCAACAAAGAATTCGTTACCCTCTGGGTTCGTGTCAGCAGTCCGTTGATGCAACTGGTCGTTGAAGATGCAGGGATGCTTTGGTCCAGTTTTCTCCAGGCTGGTCCGTCTTCAGTGTTTCGGAGTAGCGCTGCCATGTCCGGGTCGGTCATTAGAAGTGTTTTCAATTCTTCTGTCTGCCCCCGTGTCGTCCTCCCTCAAGTTTCCCCTGCAGGACAGTCTTGGCAAGGCAGCCATGATATGTCACCAAAGCCAGCCACCTTCCCCATCTTTACTTAAGTCAGGTGAAGTTCCTGTTGCCCAGTTTTCATGATAACTGTCTAGCATCTAATGGCACCTGTTAACCAGACATAAGTGTTGCTAGAAAAAAGGCGAGTCGGGGTGTGAAAACAAGGTTCTTGGCACTTAACTCCGGTGCATATAAGCTTTAAACAGAACTGCTAAGTCAATGTTTCATGTCCTGTGTGATATCAACACTCCGAGCTGGTTTAAGTTTACAAGTCTCGTTAAAGGCAAAGCCACTACAACTTTATTTTCATAGGAAACTTCAAAATCAAAGTGCTGGGCCATAAACTTTTTCGGATTTTTAAAAAATGCCATCAAATTTCAATTATATTTATAATACTCTTGCATATATAGCCTACAAATTCAAGTCCCGTTGGCATTTCATTGTTGTGCTTTCATTGCTGAAGGCCAATATTACTAATATAATTATAACGCCTCCTACACAAGGAGCTCACCGAGCTTTACAGTTTACAATCTTTTGAAAAAAGTTATCAAGCGAACCCTAAAACAAGAATCCACATATAGACATGCGCACAGACGTAAATCACGCTCACATGGATAAACAGAAAAAAGCAAATACAGACATGTAAACAAAGGCAGACAAAGCAAACAGGCACAAGGACACACAACAGAAAAGGCAAAGAAAGACATGTACAAGGACATACATAAATACAAAAACACGTATACACATCAGGAGAGAAAAAATAAAAAAAGCAGCATGATTATATAAACAAGAACATGCAATAACAGAAAAAGCAAACAGATATACCCACACGTACAGTCAACAGTATAATCACAATAAAAATAGACAAAACACAAAATCAAACATGGACAAACGAAATACAAATAAAAGATCACACTTGAACTGACAAACTAAACAGTCCAGCGGACAAGATGACAAACGGAGACAAATACAACACAAACACACTGACAGAGACAGAGTGATCACAATTATGGTTCTCACCTGCTCTGTGATATGCAGCGGGGCCCAAAAAAGACTTCATTGTTCCTGTGGCACCAGTACCGGGAACACAGCCCCCAAAGAACTGCCTTGTGATCAGCATAACTACTTCACCCTAATGTTAACGCCACGGCCTATGGGATTAGGAAGAAGACCCAAGACGGTTTGGAAAACAAGTGTGAGAGACTGATAGTCCAGTAAATCTACGACGAAAAGTGCCTTAACCTCAAAAATATTGCAAGAGTTTGTTTTCTTCACAGATATGAAATACTATGGTAGACAAACAACATTGCAAAAATCGAAGTGAATCTAACGAGAATTATGCAATTTATAAGCGTTTTATTATGTAATGTATATTCATGTGCTATGCATATGCATGTAGTTGAAACGAAAAGCATTTTGCTTACCTTCTCTGCAGTTTTGTTATTCAGTTTAGTCCAAGTGTTTATAACAATCAATGGCACATATGTCCGAACATGTGATGGTCAAGGTCACACCAAGGTCAAGGTCACATGGACCTAACAGTGTTTTTTCTGGGCTGAAACACTGATCTTTTAATGTCATTCACCTTAAGATATGTCAGTTTTTGTAAGAATCAATGCTCAGTTATTAATCAAATGTCCTAAACCTTTTAGTCAAAGTCATGTCAAGGTCAAGGTCACCACACAGTTTTTTTCCTTTGGTAGCCAAAGTTCGCAAAACAGGGTCAGCGAACGCCACACTACTAACTGTTTGCTTCAAAAGCTTCTTCCTTTTCGAGAGGGTCTCCAACAGAATTGGAGCATTGAAGCCTGTGACAATCACCACAAGCAGGGGAGCAGTCAAGTCCATGCTTCGTGCATGTGCACCTCCTTGTATGACAGTCAGCTTTACAGTTACAGCAGATGACTCGGAGAAGCTTCGTGGGGGCAGGTGGCAAGTTTGTGGTGATGGGGACAAGTTGGTTGTCTATGCTCTTCCAACCCCAGTCTTCAGGCCGCAAGATATTTCCAATCCACTGCTGGACCTGCAAATACACTCGCTGACTGTGATACCTGGCAGCAGCAGAAGTTGGCGGTAAGCCATGAACTTGAAGAAACGTTGTTCCCACTGCCACTTTCGAGCAAAAGCATTGGTATCTGAGACTGTCAAGAGTAGACCCACACTTTCCATCGTAGAGACACATCAGAATCTGTTGACCAGCATCAGCAACTTCATGTTCTTTGTCTTCCATGAACACCTCAGCCAGCTTGCACAAATGTTCTAAATTCTGAAATTTCCGCAGGCCTGTTCGTTTCCCAATACCAAAAGCACGAGAGGTTGTGTCACATCCTGTCGCTGCATGGATGACTGGCAGAATGTGGCACAATTTGCCAAGAGACAGTTGCATATGCTTGATGTTCCAGCATTTGCTGGGTTTTTCTCTGACCTTTTTACTTTGTTGCAGAAATATATCCTTAGCATCTCTACTGGCATGGTGAATCAAGAGAATCAAGAGATCAGTGTCATCCCCAACAACAACAGTGACCTTGCTTTTTGCGCATTCCAAGGCTTCAGCAACTATCATGCAATCAGCATCACCTTCACAACATGTGGCCATGCACATATTGTTCTGCAGCTCACAGCTGAGCAGATCAATAAAGCGTTGCATGTTTCGGGATTGGCAAGAAACAGGTCTTTCGTAATCTGAAGAGTCATGTCAGGTGTAAAATGGATGTCAGTGGATGATTTCCCTTTTGATCTTCGCAGATGTGTGACATCTTTGGTTGAGGGTCCAGAAGAATATCCATCGAACACTACAGTTGGATTCCCATATCTCTGTTTTACGTGTCGGACGTACGTTTCGATGATGGATGCGTATGTGGACCCACGTGACCAAGGTATCTTTTGTAAGAGTGCTCCACCATCCAGGACAATATGCACCTCGTCAGTAGGCATCAGCTTTGGCATATTTTCCAATGTCAATTTCCATAGTTCAACTGCAAGGATTGCTTTGTTCCCTTGCTGAAGAAAAGTGGGTGACTCAAAGAGAGATGATGGGTAGCTTGACAGCTCATATTTGAAGACTTCACTTTTATCTTCATACATGTTGCCTGCTGCAGAAACAAGTCGTTGGAACAACAGCTGCGGATCCACACTGACCACGTCATCATCAATCTTGACCATATTTTTGGATGCCATTGCAATAACTTGATCTGATCTTTTGAAACTGTACTCTGTCACTTTCTGACCTTCCATCTTTTCCAAGATAGTGCTCCCAATCTCCTGTGCTCTGTGTGCATTTATAGATGGATCAGCAATGGCACCTCTGCAGATATTTTTCAGATCAGGTCCTTCAGCAAATGGGTCCCTTTCTTGCAAAAATGTGAGCATAGTCATCAAATCTTGTTCATCTTTCTTCTTTCTGGCAGTAGTCGTATCTTTGTGTTGTTCACTTGTTACGAATGACACACCAGTGAAAGTCTGCATAGCTTCATTCATGTCAGCACACGCTGGCATTGATAGTAGTCATGACAAGCGCTGGGATTCAGAAGATTTGCATCTCTCTCTCTCTCTCTCTCTCTCTCTCTCTCTCTCTCTCTCTCTCTCTCTCTCTCTCTCTCTCTCTTGGCTGCCTGCCTACCTGTCTGCCTCCCCCACACCCACTCCCTTGCTTCTCTCTCTCCCTCTCTCTTTTTTTTTCTTTCTTCTTTTTCTTTTTCTTTCTTTATTTTTTTGTTTTGTTTTTATTCTTCTCTTTCTCCATACCCAATACAAATTCTTCTTCAATTTTTCTCTCTGATTTTTTTTTTTTTTTTATGTGCTCATTTCCTTCATATTTTATTAAAACAAGATCTCCATTTTGACATGCATTTCTATGATGTTACAACCATTGTTCTTGTTATTTTTCTGTTTTTGTGTGTGTGTTTTCATAAATTTGCTGTTAATTTGTTTTCATTGTTATAAATTTCTGTGATTGAGGGCTGGATGTAAAAAAGCCATTACGGGTGCTTATTCTTTTCCCTGAATCAAAGTTTCAAAGTTTTAAGTTTCTCTCTCTCTCTCTCTCTCTCTCTCTCTCTCTCTCTCTCTCTCTCTCTCTCTCTCTCTCTCTCTCTCTCTCCTCTCTCTATCTATCTCTCTCACTCTCTCTCTCTCTCTCTCTCTCTCTGGACGGAATAGTGGTTAGAACATTGCGCTGGCAATTTGACGACCCAGGTTCGAGTCCGGTGGAGGAGATTTTTCTCCTGGAGTTAACATCAGTGCTGACTCCACTCTCCCCAAAAGTCCTTCGGATAACACTTTAAAACCGAGGCCCGTATGCGAATGCACGCAGAACATCTTACGCACACGTTAAATCCTGTTCCGCTTTTCGTAAGAGTAGGCCATTGTGTGCCAGTGGGAACAGATGACATTTACAAAACTACATACACTCGGGGACTGGATGTAAAAAAGCCCAAGAGTACTTATTCCATTATCCTCAATATAAAAGAATAAATCAATCTCTCTCTCTCTCTCTCTCTCTCTCTCTCTCTCTCCTCTCTCTCTCCTCTCTCTCTCTCTCTCTCTCTCTCTCTCTCTCTCTCTCTCTCTCAAGACCAACAAAGCAATCTTTTTTTCTGTTTGTCACTATTAGCCAACAGCAATATCAGAAGTTAAATTTGAATTAAACTCGCCTTTCACCCCTTTATCAGTTAAAGTGAAGAATGCAGTATCAGCATTGCATTGCTGTTTGCAAATCACACACAAGTGTATGTCGCTCTCCATTGCAATCCTTTTGGAAAGCCTGCAAAATGGTTAGATTTTCTGTAAACTTTTGGAACCCTTGTTTTGACTCAAACAGGTTGCCATAGTTTCCCCTACACACGGAATACAGTGTTGGTGGAACCTGTCTCTAATAACCTCATGGATGCATCTTCTACTTTTTAAATCTTGTCTGTCAGTATTGGTATTATTGTTTCGCATTCTTTCATATCAGTAAACTACACTTTCTGATTACTTATGTTAACAAAGGGTCGTTCCTAAGAAATACACTTTAAAATCCACACTGCTAACACAGAACGAACGTGTACACGTCTGTGAAAGCACTGTACGGAAACAACGTGTAGCCTAGTGTGAGCATATAGCAGAGTAAGCAGGCGAGTGCAACAGGTTCCACTCTGTTCTGGAACTAGAGGAGGGGCCTGCTGTTTAATTGTTTATTCCAGGCGATGATAGCCGCCGGGCAGCAGTATGCGGCGAGGATTTTGTATGGTGCCACAGTCGTGCTATTTTGAGTTTAATTATTTTCTTTTTTATTTTCTTGTTGAGCTATTTGACGGTGAGATTTTTCTCGATTCTTGATTACTATTAGATAATACATGTCTGAACATACCGGTGAAAAAAAAAATTCTCTTGCAATTTTTTTGAGGTCATATCACAGTTTTCCTGTACTATGACTGTCACTGGTCCCTCTCTAAGAAGAAGCGAGCTACGGCCATGTCCCGAGCTACCTTCACTCCCATAGCGGGGCCACACCAGACTGACGAGCCGCCTCCAGACCTTCCAACCAAATTTGAAGCTCAACCCAATCCTGTTTAGAGCCCCGCCAACCACAAAGGCATTTCGGGGATGAAACCTGCTAACTGTTTTAAGATTGAAACTACTGTGCAACCATGTACAGATTAAAACACGTTTAAAACTGTCATTCCTCGTCTCAATTCCCGGACCAGTTACGAGTCAACACAGGACGGTCACCACGTTGTGGGAGAATCACATACACGACAAACTGGTTTATAAACCTAAGCCAGATTCCTCACAAGCAACTTTGTTGAAACTGAACTACTATGATATCTGTTCTGACACAGTTTGTTGCAAGCAACGCACTTCGTCGTAACTTACGAACTGTGTCGAACCGCCCCCCCCCCCCCCCCCCCCCCCCCCCCCCCCCCGTAAAAAAACCAACAACATATCTTTAATCAATGTAAGTTTAATCCAATGCACTACTTAAGCATTTTAGAAGCTCGTCATACATTTTTGTCAACTTCTGACTTCAGTTCCAGGTTGTGACAAAGTACGTTGACACACTTTGTCAACTTTTCAGCACCAAAAAAATGGCAAAAGTTCTTAGCATCTTTATTTCTTTTTTTATATTACGAACTCTTGCCATTGCATGTTTTTGGAGCTGAAAAGTTGTGACAAAGTGCGTCAAAAGTTGAAGTCAGAAAGTTGACAAAAATGTTTGACGAGCTTCTAAAATGCCTAAGTAGTGCATTATATTGAACTTACATTATTAAAGAGATGTTTGTGTGGTGTTTTTTTTACATGGGAGGGGGGGGTGGGTGGTGAGGGGCCTAACGCAGTTCCCTGCAAATTGCGACGAACTGTGTCGACCCTCCCCCCCCCCCCTGTAAGTTACGACGAACTGCGTTGCTACGTCGAACTGTGTCAGAACACCATCTTTACTCTTAACCAAAAAACGCCTGTGCCTAATATCTTGGAATTCACCCTTTTCTATCCCTGTTTCTGCCTTATTTCTTTTCTTCCTACCACCTCAATTTTCCTTTCTTCTCCCATTCTGCCTTTTTCTAGAAAGACAAAGAAGAAAAAAATTAAATCTCGACCACAGATAAGCTGGGCCTGACTTGTCAGAACGGCAGTACGAAAAAAATGTCTCGATGCCCTAGCCAACTATAACGGTTAATCCATGACATTCACCACGTTGCGGAAAAAAAACAACACAAACGACATTTAAAACCAACCTTGTTCAAACTGACATCCAATGACTTTACTCCTATCTACCGGGAAATGCCTGTGCCCTCAACATCTCGACAATCCAGAGGCAGGTGCTTGATGGTTATTAGCACTTCACAAGTCACCATACATGGGGTTCCCTCGCCATGGACAAAATGAACGCGGAAAAAATGAGCCCCGGAGTCAGCGTAAACTTCACTATGGAGCGAACTCATTCTACCCAACACAACACTGTCAGTGCCTTCAAAGATGCTCTTTCTGGAACATCAGGATCGCTGTCACCTAGACTGCTTTTTCATCCCTTGCTAGAGAGTTTTATTACCGTTATCATTTAGTCAGGGGTCTTGTTTGTATCTAAAGGGGAGGTTTAGGGGGGTTGTTTTAGCTTTTTTTTTTCTTTTTTTTGGGGGGGAGGTGGGGGTGGTTCTGTTTTTTTCCTTTGTTCGCGGGATTTTTTGGTTTTATTTTCATATTTAGTTTAATTTGCTTTTAATTGTTTTTATTGGTTTTATTCCGTTTTAAATTCCTATTCATATTTTAAAGACCCCTTTTAGTTGGGTTTTTTTTTTAAAAGTTTACATGCTTTTAATCCTATTTTATTTTGTCAGTTTAGGTTTTTGTCTGTTCAGTTTAGTTTAGTTTAACTTTTAGTTAGTTTTTTTTCTAACAAGGGATGTAAAAGCAATCAGTAATTTGGTGTCCAGTGATCTAAAGGCAACTGACAGATCCCGTAGCCATGAAGCATTCCCCAAAGGTGAAGAAAAAAAAAAAGACCCAAACAGCATATAACAAATTGACACTTTCCTCTAAAAGTACTATACTGATGTGTTCTCTGGTGCTTTCTGAAAACATCCCCAAGGCAATGGCTGGTCTGCAGCTTTGCATCTCTACTTCATGTGGTTAACTTCGCGTTCAGGTGTAACTTTCCACAATCAAATTATCGGCTTCTTTCCTCTAAAATCAATGTCTCAGTTGTGAAAAATCAAATCATGCCACGGATATATCCCAATATTTGTCATAATGAAATTAATATTCGCAACCATTTTCAAAAATCCCGACTCCACTCCCAAACCAAAACACTGTCAGTTCGCTTGCCTGATCCTGAAGCCCCTCGAAACTACCTTGAAAACCGAGCACTGGGAGTGTAGAATATTACCCCAAAGACAAATGAACAAACGTTTATAATTATCTCATAACTATTAATATGAGGCCACCCAAAGGACTAGCTTGACACTGTGCTTGAACCCTATCCAAAAACAGACGCCTACTATACGGTTATGCTATCACAAGGAGTCCACGGACACTGTAGCCTGTGTACCAAAGCACCATCTCGCGTTCTCTGATCAGAAGGTCACGGCTGTTTGGCCAGAATCTGATAAGCACATACACAGGACTGTCATAAACTAATACTAGTCAATGATTTTTAAGTGTTTTAAATCATTTCATAGGATATGAACCCACAAGTTCAATTCCTTAGCTATCAATTTAAAAAAAAAAAGTTTTATCAAGTGTGCAATAAACGTTGATAGACCGCATTTCTACAGAATAATACGGATTTTTTAAAAACTCCTCCAGAAATACTGAGTTATGCACTAATAAGACAGCGTAATTCAGGCAAATTGAACCTGGTGAAACCAACACCTGTGTGTATGCGTTTTATCATTCACTCATATCGCTACCCAATGGCCTACTCGTGTTCAAGGCAGTACAGTTTTTCCAGTGTGTGCAATATTTGTGTGTGTGTGAACTAGTGACTCCAGTTTATAGTCTTATCGACATTCAGGGGAATAGAGAAGTCAATACTGAAACTAACTCCAGGGGAGAAATCATCTCGCACAGGTGTCTCAGTTGCTAGGTTAATGCAGACTTTAAAGTTCAGACTTTTCACGGAGCTTTAGACATTCTAGAGTGTGACTCGTGCAGTGAAGCATTTGAAGTAAACACACGCTAAGCTCTGTCACCAACTCCACCAAAAAACTAGCAATGATTAGATGTTTGTTGTGCCTGCCTGTGTGCCAAGATGATTTCACTTGCTTGCAAGACTTTTCAGGCATAACATCAAAGTGGTCAAATATCTATACTGTATGCTTTTTTTCTTGTTTTGCACGTTTCAAGTAAACAAAACCATACTAGTTTTTTTTCTCTTAAATTATTATGACAAAGCACTCGCAAAGAATTCATTTCAACTTCACTATCATTCCTAAAGGGGCTAAAGTAGAAATCTAGTTACAAAGAGTAGGGGGAGCACACGGAAATGTTGTCCCGTCATAATTCTCTGGGCAACTTCGTTTTGGAACCCGGTCCCGTAAAGGAGGAAAAACGAAAAAAAAAAAAAAAAACGAAAAAAAAAAACCCAATCTTCTCACAGTCCTCTTGCTTTTCTACACGTTTCAATCTTTTTTTGTCGAAAATGTAGAAATGAAGATGAAAAACAAAATAAAATCATAAAAACGATACAGCTTACCTGAAGTCTCACCTTTAAAACTGCAGGGAGCGGCGACAAGCAATGGGCCTTGGCCAGTTGTGGAGTGACTGAATCAGCCAACCTTCTGCCTAACCCAACAGTGAACTGCTCAGGCCAAAGGCTTCAGTGCCCTCTGTGGGTGAACAAAAACCATTCCCCACGTGTATCATGCATCGCCTCTGACGGCAGATCTCTCTCTCTCTCTGTCTCTCTCTGTCTCTCTCTGTGGCATGGGATTTCGGTCATAAAAAAAGGGAAAAGAAAGGGAAAAGGAAAGATTTGGGGGGGGGGGGGGGTCCTCAAACGAAAAGCAGAAGAAAAATTTGACAACAACAGAAAAAAGGAGAGAAAAAGAGAAGAAAACCTAACGGACACTTGAGCAGTCACAAAAAAGCAAGTCATTTTTGGCAAGCACCATCCAAAATGCATTTGGCCTACAACCTTATGGAAATATCAGCAACAATGAAGACAATTTTTCTATCCATTCAGATCTATCATGTTTTTCATACCATATTGAATTAATACCTCTCTCTCTCTCTCTCTCTCTCTCTCTCTCTCTCTCTCTCTCCTCTCTCTCTCTCTCTCTCTCTCTCTCTCTCTCTCTTTCACACACACACACACACACACACACAGAGTTATGAAAAGCAGTAATCTTTCAAAACACCCCAAAACTAACTCTCTCTCTCTCTCTCTCTCTCTCTCTCTCTCTCTCTCTCTCTCTCTCTCTCTCTCTCTCTCTCTCACACACACACACACACACACACACACACACACACACACACACTAGCACAACTGCATACATTACTGTAAACCTTATGGATAAACACTAGACTAAGCATCTCTGCTTGGTGGCTAAGCTAATCACGCTCTCAAAACTATGTCAGTGACGTAAAAGTCGATGACGTAGCGTCACCACATCAAGTGACTACCCAAAAGGCGCCAACCTCCTAATTTTGCTTGTGATTTGCTTGACTGCCAAGCCGAGATACACTTGTGGAACATGGAAGTTTGTGTTACAATCAAAACTATGAATATGCCCTTATATCGATTGGCTTCCTGTGGACTTCCGACCCTGAGGAAGAGACACAAGTCTAGGTATGGCTGTGGCGAGGAGGTTGAAATGAGCAGCGTGGGAACAGGGGAATGGGAACATCACGGAAGATGAGGCACCACCAAAAAAAAGTCTGCAGAAGGAAAGCACTTTGCAACTACCCCACATCATTTTTTTTAAATTCCACAGCGGTATAAAGTAGCTGGAAACGTGATTTTTTTTGGTTTTGATTCGAGTTCTCTTGTCAAGTCTTCCAAATAATCAGAGAGAGAGAGAGAGAGGGAGGGGGGGGGGGGGGGGGGGCTATGTAGAGAGCTAAGGCTATGACAAGGCTGGCCAAGATTTCCAATAATCTACAATTTATCAATTTCTCTAAGAATCCCCTGACATATCTCAAAGCATCAGAACTACATAGTTTACAAGCCTCTCCCTGCCCTCCTCAACTGCTCCAAAGTTATGATTCTCTGAGGGAGCAGGGAGGGGGTGTCAGATGAAGCATACTACCTCATTTTGTCAGCGGTTTTTTTTTTCATGGTTTTGTGGATAGAGCTATCATGATTGTGAATGGTACATTATCAACACAGTGTGTGTGTGTGTGTGTGTGTGTGTGTGTGTGTGTGTGTGTGTCCGCGTGCGTGCGTGTGTGTACATGCATGCCTGTGCATGTGTACTACCATAATGGTAGGCATCGGTCGCAGACGTAAAATCTCATCATTGGTGACCCTTGGAGCTCTAGCCAAGGAACAACCCCACCTACCCCCCTCTCCATGAAGAAATGCAGAAAAATATCAATCAGTGACTGAAAGTGGGGTGCAATACATCTGGAGAGGGATAGGTTGCATCGTAATCATTCACATAGCCTAAGACACACTGCCTGAAAAATGCAGCACAGTGCAGCAACCAATTGCAGAAGTCTGACAGCCAACTGTGTAAAATAATCACACACACACACACACACACACACACACACACACACACACACACACACACACAACATACATACATACATGTATACACACACACACACACACACACACACACACACACACACACACTGACACACACACTGGCACAACACACTAACCCACAGAAGGTTTCATGTTTATTTGATAAGAAATCTGAAAATCAGTGTTTATGATTGTAATCTTATTACACTTGTATAACATATACCTTGTTTGTGTGCATTTATAGGCTATTTAACAAGTGCAATATATTCTTTCTGCATCTTTGTACCTCTCTCTCTCTCTCTCTCTCTCTCTCTCTCTCTCTCTCTCTCTCTCTCTCTCTCTCTCTCTCTCTCTCTCTCTCTCTGTGTTAGGCACACATACACACATACACACGAACTCATACTCTTTCTGCCAAACTCGAGTCAATCTGTATTTTTAATACAGATTTTTTTTAAAAATAAGGAACTCTTGGTAGCTGTGTGTGTGTGTGTGTGTGTGTGTGTGTGTGTGTGTGTGTGTGTGTGTGTGTGTGTGTGTGTGTGTGTGAGATTATAAATATAGATATGTGTTGAGTGCCCATGTATGGGCATGCACGATGACATAAATTTCTACATGGCAGACAACTCAGCAACATTCTATCAGACACCCGCAAAAAATATTGTCTTCATCAACTGACCAACAAAAGCATAAAAAAAATTAAAAAGAAATGTAATAATTTTGAGAATGACAACAATATCATTACTTTCAAGTTTTAGTTCTGTTCAAAACCATGCTGACTCCTACGGCTGAACCAGAAAAATTGACCATGGTCATTCACTCAAAAAACAAACTAACTAAACAGACACGCAAAATATCAAACACATCAGTGCTTTCCACAAAAAAACCCAACATATCACTGATTTTCTTTTATCATTCCAGTTTGCGATCCTGCAAAAAGATCACCCCCATCTGACATGTCCTCTTCAACACTGTACACTTTAAAAACAAAACAAAACCAAAAACCAGAACACCAGGTCCTGTTGAGGACACCACTAACCAGCCATCCTATAAAAGGTAAAAAGGCAAAGGTGTCCCATAACCTAGGCGATTGTTGGGAGCGAGGTGTCAGAGACCTCAGCTTCTCTAAGGGCCAGCATGTTGAGGGTGGCGCCCATCTCCTCTCCATTGCTGCTTTACCTTCCCTGACCCTAAAGAGGGTTTGTACCCATTTACAGCTGGGTGAACTGGGGGGACTGTACAGAAGCCAAGGCACGCAAACGGTAACCCATCCAACTGGCAACCACACTCGACGCTGCATAACATTGGCTGGGGAAAGCGAGCGCTCTGACCACTGAGCTATCCCGCCCCCTTAACCATCCTATATATGCATAAATGGTCATCCCAAGGGTTTAAAAAAGACAAATAAGCATTACAAAACATGTTCGTGGTTACTGAAAATACTTCAGAAAAGCTACACGGGTACAGAACATCATAAAATGGATATCCTGTGTACATTCCAGAGTTGACAATATCAGAGCCTAATATCAAAAATCAAACAGTTGTAACAAATAACAGAATCTGAGCAAAAAAAGGGGAGGTTAAAGCTTGCTGGAACAAAAAAATGAGTGAATGAACTGGGAAGACAAAATTCAGCACCAAAAACAAATAAATAAAATAAATGACAGGAAGAAAAAAAGAAGGCAAAGTGTCAAAAAAAAACAAGAAAAAAAAAACTTCAGGCAGGATATTTCCATGTAGGGATACCTCATGTTTTAGCACTATATCTGGCTAATCACAATTCCAATATGACTGAATTATTGGACTAGTTTATGGATGTACAGCTTTGACACAATAAGAAAGGAAAGAATCTTTCACACAGTTTGCACACTTTACAGCTTTTCTTTCTTAGTTCTTCATGAGTTCTATGTCTCTATTCCAACATAGAGAAGCAAACACAACACCATGATGAATTGCTAATCCAATAATGACTTGAGGAAATATCTTCACACAAAAGAAAGACAAAGCAAAAAAAAAAGAATGGTATTATGCATCTATGTGATGCTGCTGCAAGATATCTACTCAACTTCACAGGTAACAAGTCAATATCATTTTGTTTAGTAATGGGCCAAATGTACAGAAGTGCTTTCAACCTTTACAGGTAGCCACATACATAATCAAAAAAGTATAAAGAGTTAATAACATAATATAGATGTATCTGATTTCAGGATAGGCATGTCTGAGTTACTGTCTGTGCCCGCATGAATGCCCATTTTTATTTTTGTGCTCAAACATGCATGTATGTTGTATTTTTGCTGTGTGTACACACATGTAGTGTGTGTGTGTGTGTGTGTGTGTGTGTGTGTGTGTGTGTGTGTGTGTGTGTGTGTGTGTGTGTGTGTGTGCATGCAACTATGCACATGTTGATGAATGTGTGCATTTGTCTAGCCATACAGCAATGTTTTTCTAATGCTAGACTGAATAAAAACGATAGCCATGGCATAGATTACAGCTATAACACACACTAATTTTCCACACACACAAAAATCAAAATACACAAAACATGGGTTTGGAGTCACAAGTGTGAAAACCTATTGCATCAAATTCTTTTTGCAAAATTAACAAACAGAAAAATGGCAGTGGAAGCAAACATTAAAAAAAAAAAAATCCAAAGAAAAAAGCACTCAATTTCATACCTGAGCTTCTCTTCAAGCAGTGCATGACATGAAAGCAGTTCACTAATACCAGCAATGAACTAGGCAGTCCAGCTTTTTCAGAGTATCATATTCATATTATTTTTTTATACTTTCAACAAGACTGAACTGAAAATCTACATTTGTTTATAAGAATACAAACATGTTACCAGTCATCCTGGGGATTTGTAAAATATAGGTCTCTGATTCTCTTCATATCCCAAATAATACTTTTACAAAAAAAAAAGAGAAAACATTCTAATGTTAAACCTTACACATATTGCGTATAAAGACATGCATATAAGTAGGAGACAGAACTCGGCAAGGACAGAACTTCATTACATTTATCAACTTCTTCATTTCTCGAGTGCTTTATGGATCGAAGAGAAAAACAACAAAAACAAATTACTTTAAATCACCTGTGTATGTGTGTTGCGTGCCTATACCTGGGTCTCTGTACATGGTTAGCGAACAAAACTGACACACATGGAGGCAATTTTGTAATGACTCTTCGGTGTGGAGCCCCCATGACCGTCAAGGAATAAAGGGAGGTGAAGAGAAAGCAGATGATACCTGAACATGAAAGGCATGGCTAAAAGATAGATGAAATCATGCAGCAAATGAACACAAAAGCATTTAACGCTAACAGGTCTGTGTTACTTCACCACCAAAAAAGGACAAACCCCAATGTCACAGAACTAGGCAGTAAGCGTGACAAATCTGGGTGAAACTGCACACTACAGACTGAAGCAACCCCACACTACCAAACAATCCTCACCAGCCACTGTACAGGAACATTGCAGAGATTCCTGCACTGTAGATCTGCTGTGAAAAACCATGCCACCCAAACCAATAAGTCTGAAAGAAAGTTCACAGCAACACTACAGATTGTACTAAAGCCTTCAACCCTGACACAGTGGATGTGGTAAGCATTCCTAGCCTTTTGCCAGAGCAGTGCTTACATTATGCGAGGTAAGGGAAAAACCTGTATGATTCTGAAATGCCATCCTCTCTCCTCACATCACTTGAGTAAGATCCTGCTGCCCTGAGCTCAATGCTTTGACATAATGCTGATCATATAAGGCTTTGTTCTCGTTCATACAGCACTATCAAGAAATTATCAATTTTCAAGCACAACAATGATAAAAAGGAACAAAAATGTGTCCTTAGGACCAGAACTTCTAGGCAGGATCCTTCTTACACTAAAAGCGCTCTCACCCCACGCAAAAGTGTCAGGTGTGGGGGGAGGAATGGGGGGAGGAGTTCAGGAGGGGGAGTGACCTGGCAGAACAGAAATGTAACTGATAACAGCTAAGGACACAGACATCTGGTAAGTGAGATCATAAAGCACTTGTTGTTTTAGTACATACCTCATTGCCCACCACTCCCCAATGCAAATACATTATTCCACAAAACATAACTAAACAATGGCAGTAGTATTTAGTTTCTTATTTGGTAGAAACACCTCTCTGACAACAATTTAAAAAAAAAAAAAAAAAAAAAATCCTATGACAGCTTTTCTATATCAGCAATGAAAGGTTTATTGCTAAAAGGGCTGAAGAACCACCGGACATTCTGGTTACACCCTGTCTCAACACAGCATCAGGGGTGTACACAAAGCATGCCTTATACCATCCAACCCACACCAGTTTTTTCATCATGATGTCTTCCATAAAGGCAGGATAAACAGCAACAAAAAGTCACACACACACACACACACCCATGCACGCACGCACGCATGCACGCTACAACTATGCAGGTCCTCTTCTCACCTTTACAATGTACAGAAAGCAATTGCATAATCACAAAGCTGCATAAATATTTCAGGACTCCCACAAAATTAATGTGTCCCGTTTGTACAGAGTGTGTACGAGCAGTATAACCGATTCATTATCTTTTAATTTGGCACTGAACTAACATCTTCCCTGTAAACAGTATGTACATAACTCTCATTTTTGCCCCCAAGAGAACACTAAATGATAATAAACAGCACACAGCAAAACCACAATCATCATTGCACTACCCTTACATAAAGACACGTGTGTCCAGATGAGGAAAAACCCATAGTGCACACCGTATTAATCCCTAACTGATTAAGAGCTACATTCTTAAAACTGACTGTCTCAAAACCAGCTAGGGCAAAGAGCGAAACAGATTTTATACTGACCATTCAGTGGATCAAAGTTGAACAACAAAAACTGAAGAAGGTGTCTAACATCCCATATACACAAAAAGATGACTTCCTGTCCAAATTTTAAAACTCCAAAAGATGCATGGTTGCGTGATGGAAATTTTTCTGCACTACTGCCCAAGTCCATAGTCTGTAGAGCTACAAGTTATTCATTATGAGATGTTTACAAAAATAACTTACATCATCTTCTAAGTCTACTGACTTTAACTTTGACTGGACCTGACTGCCTGAAATTTCAAAACCAAATATACAGAAAATCAGCTCAGAAAAAAGCAAATGATTCACACAAAAAAATGTCTGCATCTCTGTGGAGAGTTTAAAAAAACCAGTCCCAGATTTGCAGGGTGCATCTTGCTGCTGGCATTGGTTGCAGCTGTCCAATTTTACACTATCTCACCAAATTTTTACAATATTCCACAGGCTAATTTGATAAAGAAAATAAATGTGGACACCCGAGAAGCTATCTTGCAGGGTAAAGCAACCGAAACTTTC
This sequence comes from Stramonita haemastoma, assembly GCA_030674155.1. Lineage (NCBI taxonomy): Eukaryota > Metazoa > Mollusca > Gastropoda > Neogastropoda > Muricidae > Stramonita > Stramonita haemastoma. The sequence continues at coordinate 61,529,059 of CM060318.1, read as the reverse complement.
AAGCTGTGGCTTGGTTTCAACTGTGTATGGGTTGATTCCACCGTCCCTTTCTATTTCTTGTCTGCAGAAAATCACAACATAATTGTCTCTCTTGCATAATATGGCAGCCAACAATAGCTAGCAATTCTGAATGAAACATACTTTCAATGTAATGTAGTATTTACACATGAAAACTGTGCAAGTGTACTCTGGAGGAGATGACACATGTTGTCAAACTTTACCATTTCCCTTCATGTTTGTTTTAAAAAGGTAGAAAAAAAGGGTTTGCATGCGTATGTTTTTGTTGTTGTCATAAACTTCATTACAAGCTTTTTTTTTTTATCTGCATTCCTTTCCTTCTTCAACTTTTTAGTCCTCAGCAAGGTCACTCCAAAAGCCTGGAGCTATCTCCTACCTAATACACAGCCCTTGGTCACAGGCGCTTTTGTGAGGGGAAATGGTATTCAATGCAGCCTCCTATCACAGAGGTTCTCAGCCACAGAGCTGCAAACTTTCACACAGAGCGTACATTTCAGTGTCATAGCTAGCTGGTATGAATGACATCAGTCTGCTGGAGAGTACCGAGTTGACGGATAATGCTTGCAAATAAACAGAATTAACAGAAGAAAAACTACTGAAATAAAGCTGAATGAAATAAAACTGAAATGAAATAAAAAGTGAAATAAAATTTAAAAGAAGATAAATTCAAGTAAAATAAAACATTAAGTAAACTAAAATAAACCAAGCCAACAAAATATAAAACAAACAGGCCATGAACACATTACAATTGCAGTTGTTCAACTGAGAAGCAGAGCAGTCAGAAATATTGGCAGAGTACTTGCATCTCAGACTGAGCACACAGCAGGTGCACTGTCTGACTGATATAACACCAACAAAAGAAAAGTACCACGACTTCCATTTTTGTACAGTCAAATAACACTTCTTGCTTGAGTTTCACAATTTTGCAGCCTTGAAGCAACTCCTCTCCTATACAGCAACCATAACAACAAGGATGAACAATAAACAAACCCAACCCAAGATAAAAATAAAAAAAAAATGGAGAAAAGAGACATCACAGGCATTGAATCACACAGTAAATGATACCTAAGGCAGCTGGTCATGAAACAACACTCCTACCAAATGTCTCTACCAGTCCACACACAACACAGTTCACACACCATATCAAGTTCTCCAGTCACTACTTGGCTTGTATTATTATGCACACACGAAGTCTACAAGACGTTGTTGGAGCCACGCTCATCTGAGAGCACGTACAATTTTGTAGAGGGTGAAAGACAGGAAAGCTAGGGCTGCCGCTCCCAGTCCTAGATGGATGAACAGCTTGTTCTCCTCTGTGTACAGCTCTCGTAGTTGTCTGAAAAACCAATGGAAGAGTTGTTAACACTCCGATCGAAATTAAAATTTCCACAGCATGCATTACTCACATTCACTCTCAAAAAATAGATAAAAATCAAGTGGAATTCACAGCTAGATATGGTCAGTGCATGATTCCTTTTGATAATTTAGCGTTGTTGATGATTCTTTCTTCACAGCTACAGATAAGTCTTCAGGCTGGCCATGTCAAAACGTCATCAGTTGACAATGTACACTGAAGTGCCAAGTCCTACATCAAAATGTTGGTATGTTCTGAAAGGTTAAACTGAGATTTTCTTCAGACAAACATGCTTGGAGCATGACAACCTGCACTCTTCTTTTTAAAGAGCAAAGAAATCATCTGATGTAAAAGTAGGACTGTATATGGCGAGGGACTCAAAAAGCCATCACATGCAAAGCTTCTCATCCACATGTACTTATGGTTCACAGTGATCCCCAGTGGGATGAGCGAGTCAGTGTGCACTATTCAGGGTAACCCCAGGGTGTTAAGCTGAGGTAGTAGACATCCATATGTGGAGATGCCCCTGTAGGCTCTAAAATGCAAAGCCTGGCTAAGTATATGGAGGGCAAGTTGTTACCCATACAGCAGACCCCCCCCCCTACTCCCCTGTGCTGGAATGGTCCATTGGAAAGGCAATTCCGATGTTTTCGCATGGTTCAATGCCATCAAGAGCCCCAGAATTGCCATAGTACAGTCCTGAACGTCCTGGGGAATCCCAACTCCCCATATATTTCCTCAGGGATGGTGTCTAAACTGACCTGTGTGCATATTGTTTTTTTATTTTGTCATCCGCTCCTACTAGCACAAATGACCTGCTCTTCTGAAGGAGAAATGAGTTTTTAACATGTCGCGCAAGATAGTTCTGCTAGCTTTGCATCAAGGGCCTTGATTATAGTCTCATCTGAATGATTTTGACATTCATTTGATTTTTTTTTGCTCAAACTGGGAAGAAAGGGTGAGACTGGGAATAAAACCAAGAACCTATCGTTTACTTGTTGGCCGGTGAACTCTTAACCATCCTGCTACCTTCCTTCTACAATGTAAGCTAGGGACCACACAACAACAACAAGTCTTCAGAGATAAGTACTTGAAGCTGTGATCAGTACAACCATTTACATTCTTATTTATGGTCTATTGTACTAGATCAGCACAAGTTAAGTTCAGGTTGGTGTCTGTTATCCCCAAGTTTTAGATATCTATTTAGGTACTGTCATGGCAAAGGGTCTTGGCAACCAGTCTTTCAGATGTAAAGATTGGACATTGTAAGTGATCTACACCTCTCTGCAAGTTGGTCATTGTTGTCTTTTCTAAAATCTGTATTGTATTCATGTGGCCCAGGATTCAGTATCAGGTCACTATATCAGAAAAAAGGTCAGTCTTTTATTTTATTTACAGGCTGACTAAAACTAACTACCACCACACCACACTACACTGTACTACACAACTACTAGTTCTACTATCCTTACTATCACAAATCTTACCCCTTTGGCTACTACTGATACCTCTACTTCTACTCCTACAACTACTGTCAATAAAATTGCTCATCTAGAAGTAAAACAAGATGCCAGGGATCCCACAACTGAGCCGTTTTCAAATATACACATTCTAATCAGACAAACACAGAGGAAGGCAAATAAATGATTCCAGATGAGTGCACAGACATTCAGTGATACTGCACTATACAATGTCAGTCAAAAACTTTAACATGACACCTTAAACAATTACACTTCTGTGGAATATCATTTCTACATCATTTGCATAAAAAGTACAATACACACCCACCCACCCACCCACACACAAATCCAGAAAGTAAAACTAAAAACAAACTTTAAAATGCATATTTGCACACTTGTCAGGCAATAGCAAACAAAATACAGAAAATAATAAATAAAAGTAAACAACAACAACAAAAAAAAAGCACATGCTTCAAAGCTAAGCGACATTATTATACATCTATACACATCAAAACAGAGGGATGATAATAACTGAAATGTTATAGCAGGATTTTAGTTGTCTTTGGTGGACAGATATATATATATATATATATATATATATATATATATATATATATATATATTATATATATATATATATATAATATATAAATATCTATCTATATCTATATCTATATATCTATCTATCTATATATATATATCTATATCTATCTATATATATATATCTATCTATGAAATAAAACAGAAATCGTAAGTCCAATCTTCCTGCCATGCAATTTTTTTTTTTTCATATACAGATTTTTGTCAAGCCTGTGTGTGTGTGTGTGTGTGTGTGTGTGTGTGTGTGTGTGTGTGTGTGTGTGTGTGTGTGTGTGTGTGTGTGTGTGTGTGTCTGTCTGTCTGTCTGTCTGTCTCTGTGCCTGTGCCTGTGTGTGTCTGTGTGCACCTGTGTGTGTGAGAGTGTGTGAGTGTGTGAGTGTGTATTCATGCATACATGTGTGTGCATGTATGATTACACAGTCATGATGGTGTGGTAAAATGTTCAATCCCTGCAAAGACCTGTCTCAAGGAAAATATGAACTAATCTACAGACTGCTCATACAATTCTCCAACTTCTCTTCTGCAGTTCAACAAGGAGTCTTTAGCCTTTACAGCTGTGTTATCAGAGTGACACTGTGAACACCTTCGAAAGACTCTCAGTCTACTTGAAGCATGAGGACAATCAAAGGGTAAAGCATGCCGCCAAAACCAAACCAACTGGAGAAAAAGAACGAAAACAGAAAATTGAAAGTGCCTGCCATAATAAACAGTAAAAGATGGGAAAGGGAGGGTAAAAACAATGGGGTTTGATAGGTTTTTTGCTTAAAAAGAAAAATTCTGCTGTTAGGAGTATGCTAGAAAAATGCTACAAGCATGCATCCTTTCAAAAACAAGCATGAATCACCGTGCATTTACAAAATGTTAGCATGCAAAAACAGCAATCCAAACAAGTGACATAAGAACAGAGGAGCATGGCTTGTGGTTCAGGGGTGTCCAGCTGTTAGTTCAAACCAATCAAAAGCTGTTAGTTCAAACCAGTAAAAAGCTGTTAGTTCAAACCAGTAAAAAGCTGTTAGTTCAAACCAGTAAAAAGCTGTTAGTTCAAACCAGTAAAAAGCTGTTAGTTCAAACCAGTAAAAAGCTGTTAGTTCAAACCAGTAAAAAGCTGTTAGTTCAAACCAGTAAAAAGCTGTTAGTTCAAACCAGTAAAAAGCTGTTAGTTCAAACCAATCAAAAGCTGTTAGTTCAAACCAGTAAAAAGCTGTTAGTTCAAACCAGTAAAAAGCTGTTAGTTCAAACCAGTAAAAAGCTGTTAGTTCAAACCAGTAAAAAGCTGTTAGTTCAAACCAGTAAAAAGCTGTTAGTTCAAACCAGTAAAAAGCTGTTAGTTCAAACCAATCAAAAGCTGTTAGTTGAAATCAATCAAAAGCTGTTAGTTGAAATCAATCAAAAGCTGTTAGTTCAAACCAATCAAAAGCTGTTAGTTCAAACCAATCAAAAGCTGTTAGTTCAAACCAATCAAAAGCTGTTAGTTCAAACCAATCAAAAGCTGTTAGTTCAAACCAATCAAAAGCTGCTAGTTCAAACCAATCAAAGCACAGAACTGAATTAGCCGACCAAAGAAAAGCACACGAGCCACTCATGCAGTGTATAGAAAATGCCCGGCAGACCTGAGTCTGTCTTGTAGCCACAAAGGTCTCTGGTGAACCAGCAGCATGTGCACCAAACGCTTCAGGTTGCTGCAAAACAACACAACTTACCTCGTCACCTTCTCTCCTCAACTTTCACTCTAATGACAAAAGTCTTTGATTAAGAAACTACTAATCCAATCCAATGATGTTGCTTATAGCCCCGCCGACCACATAGGCCATATCAGGGCTATCACCTCGTCACATTTTAAAACTCGATATTAAAAGTGTGCGACTATGTACAGTTTAAAACAAGGTATAAAACCAACTCAACTGTCCTTGCTTGTATCAACTGACAATTTTTCATAATAGGTGAAAATAATATTCCATTAAGAACTGTTACTATTGTCACCATGATTGTCCCAACACATCAATGGTTTATTTTCTTTTTTGTAGATTGTGTATGAAACTACTACAAAAGTCTTTGATTAAGAAACTACAGAGAATTTTTTACAAAGGTGAAAAAAAAACTAACTGTTGTTTTGCTGTGCATCCCCTATGCTTTCCAAGAAAGAGGTACCAGTTATCACTACATGACTACAAGAAGTAATACACTGCTTCTTCCTTCATTTGATCTGTAATAGTCAATCTGTGTGTGTGTGTGTGTGTGTGTGTGTGTGTGTGTGTGTGTGTGTGTGTGTGTGTGTGTGTGTGTGTGTGTGTGTGTGTGTGTGTGTGTGTGTGCGCCGCGCGCACATGCACATGTATGTGTGTAACTGTGAGTAATGCTGGCATGTCCCTTGAAGTGAAGAGGTCTCTTACAGGAGTCAAAAAACGAATACTCCCTTCAGATGTTGATTTTTTGTTGTTGTCATTTTAAAACAAAACTTAAAGGTGACGGATAGACTATGGAGAGATGCTTTCCTGGGAAAGCATGCTGAGGAATCTGTCAGGGTAAAATACAACAGATTACAATATATGAGAAAACAATGTATGCCACAACATTCAAAAATACAATATCACCCAGTCTTGACCAACACAATACAAAAAAAGAAGAAGTAACAACCCCTGCCTCAATTTCCCTCTTGCCCCTAAATTTGCATATCAGCTTGGATGATACATTTTCTTTTTATTTTATCATGAGCATCCAAACATGTAGAACATATAATTAAAAAAAGTCAAGTCATCAACATCAATAATAATCCCTTTTACTGTCACACAGCAGTCAATTTCTCCCACTTCTCTCAGCTCCTATCCATTCCATCCCATTCCAGCTCTGCTGGGGCCAGCTGGTGCTAATTGCAGCAGGAAATGACTGCACCTAAGATTTGGTGAAAGGAAAGGGCACGTTTACTTTTGCACTGGGCCCTGGACCCTTGACTGAGTTATCTTTTATTATTATTTTATTCTATTTATTATTTTATTCTATTTATTCTTTTATTCTATTTATTCTTTTATTCTATTTATTCTTTTATTCTATTTATTCTTTTATTCTATTTATCATTTTATTCTATTTATTCTTTTATATCGAGGATAACGGAATAAGCATCAGGTGATTTTTTTTTGGACATCCAGTCCCCGTGTGTAATGCAGTTTTGTCAATTTTGTCATCAACACTTACGGGTAGGCGGCCATGGTGGCCAGTTTGACATAGACGTCGGTGTTGATGGAGTCCATGCAGGTGAAGTGCTGTGGCGGGGGCAGGCGGTAGCGCTGGCAGAACTGGGCAGGGGTCAGGTCGTAGTCCTGCCGAACCTCGGGATGCTCCGCTTTGCAGGCCACCACCAGAGTGGGGATTTTGGCGTCGATGAAACGTTTCTGGGCACATCAAATATATCATGTTCACATCGTTTAATAATAATAATGATGATAATGATAATGATAATAATAATAATGATAATGATAATAATAATGATGATGATGATGATGATGATGATGATGATGATGATGATGATAATAATAATAATAATAATAATAATAATAATAATAATAATAATAATAATGATGATAATAATAAATAGAATTTATATAGCGCTGAATCTTGTAGAGCACACAAATCAAAGCGCTTTAGCCATTTCTTTCCATTCGTGCTGTTTACAGCCCTGCGTAGCCCAAAGGCCCTTTCAGGGCTGTGACCTTATTTGGTTTTGATGCCATAGAATGTTTCTACACACACACGATATACACATGCCCAAATCTTGACATAAATCTCATGTTTCACGTTCAACAGTTATACCATGCTGTGATCTTGACATCAATGACACACTTCTACACACACTAGGTTTACTATGAAATTTATGTGTACAAAAGCAGATCTAGCCATCTGTACTGAAATACTGAAACTGTATGTTAAACCTCAGACACAGCCTTTATCTGAGTGAAGTTTTTATGCAGATATCAATCACTCAAAGTCTATGGTTTGGAAAACGAAAATGCTTTCTATATCAAAATGCTACAACCAAACTGGCCTGAACTGGGATTTTTTTTTCTATCAAGACAGATATTGTAGCTATGGATTTATTTATCAAAATTCTCTTGCTATCCCTGCCAGTAGTACTCAGCACAGATTGTTAAATTACTGACAGATATATTACTCTCTCCACAGTCCCTGAAAATTTCAACAGTGAAAAATATATATACATATACGCACGCACACGCACACAGACACACACACAGACAGACACACACACAGGCACACACAGGCACACACAGGCACACACACACCACACACAACACACACACACACACACACACACACACACACACACACACATCTATATTTTACGAACCAGATAGAGACGAGCACAGAACTCAAAGGAGCGAGGATTGGTCACGTCATACAGCAGACATGCTACATCACACTCCAGATCTGTCGGAGTCAGTACATCGCTCATCGATACATCCACTTCGTGCAGCTGAAAACAGAAAATACAGAACATAGGCTATGCACTTCAACACCACAAGTAAGAAGCAAATCACTTGCACCAAAACTTTCTGTTCATTCACTACACCATGACTAATGGGGGCCATTTTTTTCTGATTAAACGATGAAAAGAGGACCTATTTGTAGCACAAAATTTAAGCACAAAAAATACCATGATAGTAAATGACTGTGCCAGACAAAATTCTGTGAAAAAAAGCCACTCTCATAGAGAAACAAACTCATATGTAAACCAGGAAAAAGTACATGGTAAAAACTGGTGGTGCTGCTCTTGTGGCAATGCACTCTACCGCAAGGAAGCAACCTGAATTTCACACAGAGAATCTACCACAACTGAAAGAAGTATACAACCACGTCCACATCCATATTTACTTCAACAACTGTTCCATGAACATGGAAATCAATACACAATTGAAAGATAAGAAGTATACAACCATGTCTACATCCATAAACACTTCAACAAATGTTCCACAAACACGGAAATTAATACATATTGAAAGATAAGAAGCATATAACCATGATTACATCCATAAACACTTCAACAACTGTTCCACAAACATGGACAGTATTGGCCACAACTATAACAACTGTTCCACACAGAAGAAAATTACCTGCCACAACTAAAAGAAATAAACAACCATGTCTACATCCATAAATACTTCGACAAATCTTTCCTACAAATACTGGAACTCAGACAAGCAGCATATGTACCACTAGAAACAGAGGAAGAACAAGAAGAACACTGACCAGTAGATATTTCTCCTGGCCGTACACATGCACCACATTGATGGAGAAGTTGGAGAAGTGCTGTCTGTTCAGCGTGGCCACATAGCGCAAGTTCCTGTCCAGCAGACCCTGAAGAAAGGATGTCTGCACACACAACACCACCATGCACATCAATAATAACTGTAACAGACATGTCGTCATTCCTTGTTTCTCAGCTTAACATCCTGGGGGACACCCAGAATTAAGTGCTCTGCCTCACTTTTCTCACCTGAGAGTCACCGTGAGACTATAGGAACATTCTGGATAGGAAGTGTGCATGTATGACTGATTTCAAGTACTTCACCATGTAGGCTGCCATACTCCAATTTCAGTGCTTTTGGATATATATTAGTGAAACTAATACTCTTATTTTATTAGAATATTGAGCACAGTTTAAAATAATAAAAGGTAGCCTTTCCTATGCTTCAAAATTCCCCTCCCCTTTCTACCTGAGCTCTTTATCTCCCTTGCCCCCCACCCCCCTTCCACCCCCCTTCCGTCACCTCTCTCTCTCTCTCTCTCTCTCTCTCTCTCTCTCTCTCTTCTCTCTCTCTCTCTCTCTCTCTCTCCTGGAGTTAACATCAGTGCTGACTCCACTCTCCCCAAAAGTCCTTCGGATGAGACTTTAAAACCGAGGCCCCACGTGCAAATGCACGCAGAACATCTTGCACACACGTTAAATCCTGTTCTGCTTTTCATAAGAGTAGGCCATGTGGGAACAGATGACAAGATTTATAAAACGGAAACACATGGTGACTGGATGTAAAAAAGCACACGAGTGCTTATTCCATTATCCTCGATATAAAAGAATAAAAAAAAGAATAAATAATTATAAAGTCTCTCTCTCTGTGTCTCTCTCTCTGTACTGACCTTTCCCGCACTCTTGCCACCGAACACATGGCAGCGGAAGACATTCCTCATCGTCTGTCGCTTTTCCAGGTCTATCTTCTTATCTCGTGTCACTGCAACAAAGAAAATAGGCAACCGTTTGTTATCAAAATACTTGTAGATAATATAACATGAAATTTTAACTAGTGTGTAGAAAGTTGCCTTCATCTAGGTGAAGATATCTCATAACTTAACTAATACACACACACAAGTCCCACACATGTGTGTGGATGTGTGTGAATGTGTGTGTGTGTGTGTGTGTGTGTGTGTGTGTGTGTGTGTGTGTGTGTGTGTGTGTGTGTGTGTGTGTGTTTTGTGTGTGTGTGTGTGTGAGTGTGTTTGTGTGCGTGTATGCGTGTGTGTGTGGGTGCGTGTGTGTGTGGGTGTGCGCATGCGTGGGTGCATGCATGCATGCGTGTGTGCATATGTAGGTGCATGTGCACGTGATATTTTTTAACGCACCAAAACTACATTTCATTCGACATTTTCTTTCAACAATGTTTTTACACATAGTTCAAACGTAAGACAGCACAATACTCAAAATGTCACGCGCTTCTCATAATACATCAGATATGGAGAACAGCAAAGGAAACAAGCCAGGAGAACAAGAGTTACACAACTACCACACACTGCAGATTAACTGACCATGAATCGCCGACAGCTGAGAGTCATGATGGTAGTGGTAGCCCAGGTAGGCCAAAAATTCCAAGGTACGAGGCATGTCCAGTAGTGTTGTCAGCCTGCAATAAACACACAGATATCCTTTCAATTCTCCATCATGTTCATCAAGTACAGGCATAATGGCAAAAAGAAAGACAGCAGTGACAAAAAAAAATGAAGCAAGAAAGAACAGAAACAGCAAACATTTTTTAAAAACCCAAACAAAAAGAAAAGCAAAAGAAAAAAAAAATAATTAAAAAAATGAACAGTACAGAATGTGTAGAAGACGGGGATCTCCTACCATTCATACAGAAAAAAAACACAGGCGTCTCATTTCACAGAGGATGAAGGGAGAGAACTACAGTATCTATGTTATAAACAAATAAAGGACCTACGAGTCCTCTACTTCAATACACGAGAAGCAGCAAGAGCCACTCACGTCCACTGGGCCAAATAGCCCGCTAAGGAGACCCAGCCGTCAGGGTTGGTGGCCACTGTGTTGTTGACGTCAGGGCCCCAGGGCATCAGGGGGCAGATGCTGAACAGGTTCTTCAGCTCCTCTGGCCGTAGACATCCATCCTCATCCTGTGGACATGTGCAATCATCGCCATAGTGTCAACCATCCCTGACACTGTTCTGTGTTTGGAGCTTTGCTTGATTCAACATCATCATAAACCATCAACACCTCACAAACATGATGGCAACCTTCCACAATCTGGATTTTTTCAAGACGGGTTGGCATCTCTCTCCACCTTTTGTTCTATTTTCCTACAAAAAAGAAGACCAACATTACTCAATGCACAATTCCATCTATAGTAAGAAAATCATCGGCTCAGATACATAATTTTGAGTAAGGCTACTAAGATTTCCCTTGACAAGAAAATTTATAGGAAGACCTGTATGATTGAGCCAGCCTCTTCTTATCTTGTAGCACTTTCTCTTTCCCTCCTGAATCTATAAGCAATCTTTAATTCATATTTTTAAAAATCTTGCAGAACTACAAGATGAAGAAAGGGTGAAATAGCAAACAAGAAGCAAAGCAAAAATAGGGAGGGGGGAGGAATTAGCATGAACATTTTTATAACTGACCTCATCAAATTTTTTGAAAAGATCTGTGAGAAACTGGTAGCCCAGGTTGGTCAGCTCTGTTGTGCTACCTTGCCCCACATGTAGCCTGTGAACAAACAACAAGTGAACGTCAACACAAGTGAACATTGAAACTAATTACTTATGTACATTTATGTACATTTTGCATACATTTTCTAAATGAAAGTTATGTTCTATGTACAGCTGAAAAAGGAAAACTCTAACTGCAAACTATCAAGAAATCAACATACAGACCCATTTTTCACAATAAATGAGCACAGAATCTTTATATCATTTTGAACGAATAAATGAACCCCTTCACCTTGAGGTCTTTATGACTTGTTATTATTCATGTTTCATCAAGATCTACCCTTCCTCTGGCAGGTTCTTTCAATTTTCCAAATTTCAAACAAAAATATGGAGTTGCTTTCAGTTTCAGGCCATTCAAAACTGGAATTCATTACCATTCTCAATATGAAAAATGCATAATCATGAGCTACCCTGACATGCATGCTACAAACATTATCAAGGCAAGTCAGTATCTCTTTTGGTACCTGTAGAGCAGTATAGTTCTCCTTTGATTACAAATTACCTGAAATAATACAGTTTACAAACCTAAACACACACCATCTAGGAAAAAGTCAAAGAACTATAAGAACCTATCTTTTCTGGTTTGGAGGTTAAAACTAGATATAATTCTGGTTCACAACAACAAGAATGATGTCCACTATTTCATAGATAGGATAAGTCAAAATTGATGGGGAATATTATTGTCTCCAATAACATACAATGGTTTCAACAGCAAAAAAAAAACCCGTACAAGATATAATCTATACTAAGAAATTTCAACAATAATTGTGCTATAATGATGCTACAGAAGTGTCATAATTTCTATCCATTTCAGCTCTGCAGTGAACTAGTTTTATGAGCTGAAAGAACAGACCTTACAGGTCAGTAACACATCACAATCAGACTCAACAACAATTTAACTCTTGTCTGAGCTGACAGAACACAGGACAGTACCTAGGAGCAATGAAATCATTTGTCAGACGAATATTGTCATCGTAGCCAAATTTCCTTAGCACTGTCCACGTTGTTTCGTGCCTCCCTTTCTGTATAAACAAAGTGTGGAGAAACAGAAAACCTGCACACACAAATACACACACACACACACACACACACACACACACACACACACACACACACACACACAACACACCACACCACACACACACACACACACCACACCACACCACACCAACACACCACACCACCACACACATACAGTAGTAATTCTTACAGTCACATGCAAAGATAATATGCACAAACACCTCAACCAGGACAACATTAATCTCATGAATTTTTCTTTAAAAGTTTGTTCCTCAGCTAAGCTCTGAGGTTAACTGATGGTGAGAATTAGCAACAGATGGTGAGAATTAGCTTTTTTATGTGACCGTTTTTACCCACCATAAAGCAGCCATATTCTGACTTCAGGGATATCTCATGAAGTGAAAACAGACTGTTTCTGGTGCTGCCATTCAAAATGAATGATTCTCTCAACTCTTTTCATCTTTTCTTTGGAAGTGCAGGGCTTCATATAAGATGCAGTGAAAGATAAGGAATTTAACAAGAGCCTGCTTAATTGTTATTGCACGGCTGACTATGGAAATCTTGCCCAGTAAATCTTGCTGAAAAGTGGCAAAATATGGTACAGATAAACTGCCTGTTCTAAGAGTAAGACATGTCAAAAGTTAAGCTTCACAAACAGCTGCTTATACACACAGCAACTCCAGTGACCTATCTATATATCATCACCAAGGCTGCTTTCTTGTTTGTTTGGGTTTTGTTTGATTGTTTATTGAAAGTTTGTTTGAATTCTAGGGTAGACAGGATCTTTCTTTTTGTTTTGTTTTGTTTGTTTTGTTTTGTTTGTTTGGGGTTTTTTGTTTGTTTATTGTAGGTTTGTTTGAATCGTAGGGGAGATGGGATCTTTCTTTTTGTTTTTCTTTTTTGGTTTGTTTGTTTGTTGCTGAGGGGCCCAATATTAGAAGTATAGGGCAAAACGGATGCTCAACTCTCCCAAGACCTTTTTTCAATGACACATGTACATCTGCACCCTCGACTTAATGCTGATAGTGATGCACAAATCCAGAGCTTAAATCATGGAGATAAATGGACGCCTAAGAAACTCAGAGAAAGTCCTAACCTTTCAGAGACAACTTGTCCTCCAGAACGCCCTCTGAGGTGTGTCTGCTCACAATGGACTTCACGTCCTCCAGAGCTTGGGGGTGAAGAGGTGCATTGAAGCACTTTAGCTGTGGACACACAGAGACAGCAATGTATAAAGCTGCACACATACACTTTAGCTGTGGACACACAGAGACAGCAATGTATAAAGCTGCACACATACACTTTAGCTGTGGACACACAGAGACAGCAATGTATAAAGCTGCACACATACACTTTAGCTGTGGACACACAGAGACAGCAATGTATAAAGCTGCACACATACACTTTAGCTGTGGACACACAGAGACAGCAATGTATAAAGCTGCACACATACACTTTAGCTGTGGACACACCGAGACAGCAATGTATAAAGCTGCACACATACACTTTAGCTGTGTACACACAGAGACAGGGATGTATAAAGCGAACACACACACATACACTTTGGCTGTGTACACACAGAGACAGCAATGTATAAAGCAGCACACACACACATACACTTTAGCTGTGTACACAGAGAGACAGGAATGTATTAAAGCGGAAACACACACACACACACACACACACACACACACAAACACACACACACACACACTTTAGCTGTATACACACAGAGACAGGAATGTATTTAAAGCTGCACACACACACACACACACACACACACACACACACACACACACACACACACACACACACACACACACACTTGCCTCTTCATGAGTTTTGTCTTTTGGGTTTTGCATTTCACCAAACATTGCTTCTTTTGGACTCTTTTTCTAGTTATCTTTATAGTCTAACAGCAGTCTTAACAAAAATACCCCTTTTGTAGCCTGTGTCATCCTAGGCTTGTGCCCATGGTGGTCTTAACAAGTTTGACGCTAATCATTGACCTATTTCAAATCCCTCCCACCACCCATCACTACTCACTCCGCAAAATGAAAACCAGACATAAAATCAAGATGTATAAAACCATTTCAAGCCAGAAGATCAAAGCATAAAGATCAACATTGGTGGAAGAATGTCTTACCTGAAACTGGTTGATTTCTATATCACTAAGAAGCGCGTCATTGTCCTGGTCACAAATCTGCACAAAAATGAGGTTGGTGTTTATTAGACAGTAAAAACTCTGTATTAAAACTAAATCAAGGCTAGGCAAAAGACCAGGATATCTATGAGGAAATGTAATTTTGTAATTTGTTCCACAGCATTTTGGGGGTAACATTACGATCTCTGATCTGATGAAGTGTGTCTTTATAACACAACACACACACACACACACACACACAACACACACACACACACACACACACACACACACACACACACACACACACACACACACACACACACACACAAACACAAACACAAACACACACACAATCTCACAAATGCAAATAGATAAGTAAGGTAAGCATATAGTGGTCCCCAACTATTTGGTCAGACACAAGGGTTTCCATGCTTTTTAAAATGATTATGTGGTGTCACTTTCTCAGACTTTTCAACTTGATGGTGTCGAAGTTGTGAAATGCCTGCTTGCTGTAACATTTTATTTTGATTTCTCCCTGGTAGGGAACAACAGAGACTTGTCAGCCAATCAGAGGGCATAAGATAAACAATACCACAGGACAATAATAAACTAAACATTAAAATAAAAGGATATCGAGACAGGTAGTCTGGTTGAGCTTTTGTTTTTTCACTGTAACTTCCCAACTACACAAACACTGACAACACTGCTCACCTTAAAGATCCTCGTCAGTGCCTTTTTGGCTGGTGGGGTCAACTGAAACATCATTAATTTCCATCAACTTCAACGCAAAAACATCAGCAAACTGCAAGAAAACAAGTAGATGATATGGAAACTGATTAAGGAATAAAACTAATAAAAAATATAAATATTTTTTAAAAACCCACGAGGAACCATTGTCATGACCAATGACATTGATAGGTAAATCACATGTGAAATTTATACAAAGTATGCATAAAACAAATCAAGTGACTGCATACTCTTTCAAAAAATGCAAAACAGCACCTCAGTTGTTTTTTCTTTATTTGTTATCCTGATTTTGGTCCCAATTTCACAAAAAATGTTTATATCCTTGGCACAGTGCAAAAATCCAACATCACTCAGTCAAGAGTGCTACATTTAGCACTCCCCTTCCTTTTACCTAGTCCAAGTGTGGTCAGTTCCTGCTATAATTAGCACCAGTTGGCCCCATCTGGGCTGGACTGGGCTGAAATAATTAGCTGTTGAGAGGAGCAGAAAGTAGGGGAAACTGACTGCTGTGTTGGTCTTCTTAATTGTCCAGCAAATCAGGTGATCCAGATAACAACTATCAGTAGGCTAACACGTCTGGAATAAGTAGAGGGCAAGGCAGAAATTTAAGATACAAATATTACCTTAAACAATCAGAAACTAAAATGAAGATTTCAGTATCATGCTGCATGATCAGAAACTTGACAAAAAGGGTTGGGTTTTTTCCAAGAGAAAAAATAATGATGTACTACACAGTCTGTACTCATCATTGGGACCAGTGACTACTCCATATGCATCTTGAAATCTTTTTGCCAGCATGAAGTGAGAAGTTAAAAAAGGAAGATTCCACCACATTTTCCTATTACAGTAGCATTTTCAGTTTTACTCCTTGATTCAATGTGGAGAACAGAATGGATGTTTGCAGGAAATAAAACAGACAGCAAGAGACACTGCATGCAATCATTCTACCAGTTACAAACATGAAAACTTTATCATCTCAAAAATCATAAGAAATTCTTGTGGGCTACAAGAATAGCTAAAAACAACAAACATACATTTTTACCCATTATATCGGAGAATGGTACAGCATTTTCCCAAGTTATAAGCAGATTCTTTTAAGCTGCACCAGCCCATGGCTCCTTCCATTCAGTGTTATTACTAAACAGCCTGCAGTCTACATACAGCTTACAGATTTTTTTTCCACTTTCCCCCTACATATGTGGCCATCCAGCTAAAACAGCGATGTATCCAATAACCCAGAACACATACAAAGTGGCATGTGCCATGGCTCACCTCCTTGTCCTCTGGGTTGTAAACAGGAGCAGTGGGATGAAGAACTGCCTTCTGTGCATAGTAAAACACCTCACTGATGTTCTTCAGGCTTTTAGCAGAGCACTGCAACACCATCAGTCCCATTTTCATTCATATCCCCAGCACTTTCCACTGTATTATATTAACATACAATTCATTCCTGATGTCTCACTACACTTTATTGCTGAACTTTGCACTAAAATAAATGGTTTTGCTTAACAATTATTCCTAAACCTTAACGATACACAGATGATAAGCGTAACTGTATAACACACACAAAAATACATACACACACACACATGTATGTACACACACACACACACACACACACACACACACACACACCACACACACACACACAATACACACATACACACAAGGTACCATACACAAATAAAAATTTGACCTGGATTTGACACACACCTTCTTTTAATCTAAGGGTGCATAAATGAATAACTGAAGATCTATCAATACTTAGGACCTATTCTAGATGGCAAAAAAATCTTAGGTCTTGTGTTTTTGTTGTAGTAGTTATTATATATTTTTACAACTTATATATTTTCCCAGTTGAATAACAGAGAAATAAATGACTTGACACACAAACACATAAATGAGCAAGCAATAATCACCTCCACACAGGTCTCCACCTCATAAAAATCGTTCATGATGGGCAAGATGGACTGAAACACATGGCAGCATCAACGGTAAAAAATAAAATCACATCAACAGGACCTGAGGGCACACTGTTAAACTGATCAACATGAAAACACACACATCAGTCAACACAACCAAAGCACTAAAGTCCCAGTTAGTTGACTTCCTCTGCTGCAAAGCTTTCAACACAATGGTGAAGAATATGTCTACATAAATAGAAGGATTTTTCCATACCCGAGCACATTTCTTAAAAGAAACTTTGTTTCCTAACTTCTACACAACTAGATTATACCACACCTGTCCCTCAGGCAAGAATGGGTGTTACACTGACGAGAACATAAGCTATCTCCATTTGTGACAGGCATGTGCCATGCCATGCAGTGCCTGGGTCTCCTCCCATAAATTCTACAGATATTTCACTGTTGTGCTCTTCTACAATGCTTCATATGTAATTTATCAAAATGGTTTGCACAAACTAAGGCATTGCGATGACTCACAAGAAAAAATCATAAAAACTAATCATGTTATTCCTCTAAACCAGCATACCATGTTTAAAATGTCGTCCTTGTTTTAGATG
The DNA here is from genome assembly GCA_030674155.1 of Stramonita haemastoma. NCBI lineage: Eukaryota > Metazoa > Mollusca > Gastropoda > Neogastropoda > Muricidae > Stramonita > Stramonita haemastoma. The sequence continues at coordinate 61,511,198 of CM060318.1, read as the reverse complement.
GCTGAGAATTTTTTTTTTTTTTTTACACCAATCCACCTACAGAATCTTTGATTTCAGTTTGGATAAAGATATCTAGCTTTCCTCTGTTTTAAAAGTAATGATAAGCTGTGAGAAATGTGGACAGCAGCACCAGCGTACCTCTAACGTTGGATAGTCAGCAAGGTCCACCTTGTTGCCAACCAGAATGACTGGAGTGCGGTGTTCATCCCCCAATATGCTTCTCAGCAGGGGCAGCCAGTATGTTGTCAACTGGAACACACAGAAAAATAACAAATAATCTCTCTCTCTCTCTCTCTCTCTCTCTCTCCTCTCTCTCTCTCTCTCTCTCTCTCTCTCTCTTCATACATACTGAAAGGCCCCCAAATGAAACAGTAATGCCCTTCCATCATCACCCCACCCCTCTCCATTTACTTTGATGATTAAGGCAAATGGATCATTTCCTGTCAGTTCCATTCAAGTAAATGAAGAGCTGTCAGCTGACATTAGCCTACTCCTTGCTAGGAACCACAAGCTTTCAGTCTCATTGAAAGCCCTTTCCTAAGCCATACGGTACAGATAGCCAGTGGCAAGCTGCTTCATCTCCTATGACTACACTATTACCTCTTCTCAGAGAGAGATTTCTTTCCATTACGCTGTCCTTACTTCAAGAAGCTAAGAATTAATTTTTGCTTCACACTAATCTACAGAACACTTTTTTTTTCTTGCTGTCAGTTTCATTTAAGACATAATTACGGCAACAAATATTTTGGTTTGTATTACCTCATTTCTTTTCATTAGAGAACCAACAAGAATCTTAGCGCATTTATTGTAAAATGACACGATTTTGTTGGGTGACTGGAGAGTGTTTTTACCTGTCAATCAGGCAGTCCATTCAATTTAGAATGTAAATCAGATCCATATTTCCTATTTAAAAAAACACCAAAAAAACACAAAACCAAAACAAAAAAACCCCAAACCAACCAACTGAACAAAACAAAAAAGCAAGAAAAGGTACAGAGGCTGTACCAAAAACCACATTCAGTAGACTGTGGTCTCTAACCCATGAAAACAGTCAGAATTTTTTTTTTAAAGAGGTATAACACCGAGTGCAAAAAGAATGATGCCCCTTGTGACACTAAGTAAAATGATATGGAAAATGCAAATCTACAGAAAATAACGTGAAATGTGATAAAATGGAATCTTCATGCCCAATTTCACTAGACTGTATCAGACACATATATCCAAGAGGGAGGACGGGATAGCCTAGTGGTCAGAACATTGCGCTGGCAATTTGACGACCCGAGTTCAATTCCCGTTCTAGGGGATTTTTCCCCTAGGGTTAACATCAGTGCTGACTCCACTCTCCCCAAAAGTCTTTCGGATGAGCCTATAAACCAAGGCCCCGTATGCGAATGCACGCAGAACATCTTGCGCACACGTTAAATCCTGTTCCACTTTTTGCAAGAGTAGGCCTTGAGTGCCAGTGGGAACAGATGACAAGATTGACAAAACTGCATACACACGGGGACTGGATGAAAAAAAGCACATGAGTGCTTATTCCATCATCCTTGATATAAAAGAATAAAATAAAGAATAAATAAAAAGAGACAAAGAGAAACAAAATCACTGAAGCTTACTTACTCGCTGCACTGAGTCCTCGTCCACCACAGAATATACAATGCAGATAACACTGGCCTGAAACAACACACAAGGCATCAGGCTTATTCGTAGTTTTATAGAAAAAAAAGTGACCCCCCCCCCCCCCCCCCTTAAAAAAACCTATAACAACTGCATATCACCTACATGATCATATGTAAAAAAACCTTTATTTCTTTACCAAACTCACTTTAGCATGCAGATTATATTCCTTTAACTACTAATGAGAATGACTGCTAAAGCTGGCTATCTTTCTTCATCTCAGAACATGAATTAGATCAGAAGATTAAAGAATCTTTTTTTACAAATTCAATGTGCAACATCAAAATTTACAATCTTGGTCAATGTATTTACTTTAGCAGGAATTCATTCTCTCTCTCTCTCTCTCTCTCTCTCTCTCTCTCTCTCTCTCTCTCTCTCTCTCTCTTCTCTCTCTCTCTCTCTCACACACACACACACACACACACACACACACACAACACACACACACACACACACACACACACACACACACACACACACACACACAGGGGATTATCTTTTTTTTAATTCAGTCATGTGAAAACTGGTAACTAATGTGTAATATGTTACCTATGATATCTAGTTCAATTCACTTGATTACATGAAATAACCTGAAGTTCTCTCCTTCAGCCAGTGTGATGAGTGTGCTACTGTTCATTAAGCTTTTAGTTTCATTCTGGGGAATTATGTTCAGTAATGTAGCTCTACAAGCATCTCTTGCTGTTTCAGTATTTTTCTTATATAACTGCACTACTGCTTCCTGTGTCATAACCACTGTATTTGCATGCTTAGAAACCATCATTTCTTTCAACTGTTGAGCTTTCTGCATAGTCTCAAATACTTAGACTCTGAATTTTTCTCATATCTTTGCTTCAGCGTCCAATACTTTTTTTCTCATATTTTCCCTGGAAGTTCTGTCTCCACAGGCAATTAACCGCCTAGCAGTTAGTTTCAAATCAAGACCATTCAGCAGACAACAGAAAATGGATCTCAGTATTAAAACGCCTTCCTTAATAACTGTGTGGGAACTTACAGGGACATTAGCCACCAAGCACAGAACATCCCAGCTCTGAACAGACACAGGTTACCACAGTCCATGTGTCTCAACATCTGCAGATTAGAGTTTTGTCCTATTTGTATCACCTGGTGACGTAGGGAAAGGAAATTTTTCTTCTTACTACTTGAATCAGTTTTTGTTTTCAGTTTTACCAACATCTTAGTTGACAAACATGCTCTATTCTAAAGATAAGCTCTTGAGACAAAGTATTGTTATATACGCAATCATTTTCTTGCAAGTATTTTTATTAACCTTTTTTTTTTTGCAGTACATAAAATACAATGTAAAAAATTGCATATAAAACCATTATTTTAGTCTAATCTTATCTTTAAAAATGTAATCAAACAATAAGAACATGATTTAATCTTGAAATACAGCAAATAAAAAATCATCTCACCTTTGTAATTTCAACATCGAGCTTTGAAACATCATCTTCTTTTGCTGAAAACAAAAATAAAAAAAGAGATAACTATATAGAGGACAATACATTTATAAATGATGTGAAGCTACATCATCAAACATTGATATTGATCAGTTTTAATGCTTCTATCAAACACTTATCAAGTCACCTAAACAGTGTGATGAATTCAACAGCACCAAAAGTACAGTAGTTTTCAAAGTCTGTAACAACCACAGAATCAATATACCATGATAAAGAAACTTAGAATAACAATTAACATGAAGTAAACAAAAACATCATATTTAGAGATATATATCGATCTGAATATTATGCTCTCCATTAACTCAGCTTCTGTGGCTTTCTCCAGGTAATTAAAGATTCATGTGTGTCAAGAAAGGGGATGGTAGTTTATGAGGCAAAGCCCTCAAGCCAAAGATAATTAATCTTTAGATTTGTACTATTGTAGAGGTATTTAGAAGCCTCTCTTATCAGCAAAATGTTATTGTCGGTTACTTGTTTGTTTAGGTTTTTTTTCTTGTTTTTATTGCTTTTCTTTTATTTTTAATTTCAGTTTGAAAGAACACATGACAAACAAAAACTAACAAATAAAATTAATCAACCAGACAGCTGAAAAAAAAAAGGGTGCATGATAAATGCAAAAAGCTAGAAGTAGAATGCTAATTAGAAAAGAAGAAAATATCAGTAAAGTGTCCATGTAGATATTGACAGGTTTTTAAAAGGGCTTTCCTGTTCAATATAATAGCAGCAATCAAAAATTATTTTGTATACGAATAAAAGTCTGATTTTATCACCACCCCCTCCCTCCCCCACCACTATCCCCTCCCCTCTCAAAAACAAAAGAAACTGAATACAAAAACATCACATTAAGTGACTCACAGAACTTTCTACCTTTGCATTATTTTTATACTGTATTTCTTCACATAAAGTAGAAATAATATTTTGAACAACAAATCTGGAAGAAAAATAAGTACCTGAATAATCCACAATGTGTGTGGGAACATGTTCTGGGGTGACATCTGCAGGGATGGTGATTTCCTCTGCTTTGACCGGCACCTGCACACCAGAGATTCAAGGATAAGTGATGAGCACCGCTATTCATGACTGTGTCCTTGCATAGTTAATAGTAACAATGATTATGTCAACTCAGATGACAAGTGATTCTACTAAACTATGCTGATGTACTGCTCAAAACTGACACAATACATGAATGTGATTTTTTTTTCCAAGCTGTTGTACTGTTACTATATAATCAACTCAGACAAGTGATTGGAAACTACAATGCTGACACACAATTCAATACTGGCAATAACTGAATAAGGGATTTCTTATAACCAACTGACACACTTTTAGTTTATACTGTTTTAGTCTTAGTGATTCAAAAAATGTGATTTTTAGTAATTTTACCATGTCGTCACATTCAGCAATCAACACTAACTCTAAAAAAAAGCCATTTTCACCCATCTGATACGAGTTTAGTAAATTTATTATTAGATACAAACTTTACAAGAAGACATCTTTAACATGCTGATTCTCAGTGAACTACTGACACCATAAGTGACAGTTTTATCTTGCTGATCAATACGCTGTCAGACACTGACTCAACAACAAGTGATTCTTTATATTGTTAGGCATTGACTTTATGATGAATGGTTCTACCATGCTTGCTTAGTATTAAACACTGACTTGTCTAATATCTTTCTTACATGATCTGGAACTGAGTGAAAACACAAACACTGAAACAGCCATTCCCATTGACACTTACTTCTTCTGCAAACTCCTCGCTGACAAGGGACAGGATCAGAGATGTCTTCCCCACATGCACTGTACATAACAATGGAAAGCAATATTTCATCAGGGATTCTATACTTTAAACATGGAATACTGAACATTACATTAGATTTTCCTTAAATTTTCCAGACTTGCACAAGTTAATGCTGTATAAAATCTGTAAAGTCAGATTCTTACATGCCTTTTTGTTTCTAAGACAGAGCACCAGTCCAGGGTTTACCTACGACATTTTCCATAGATCTGCGACTGTTTGCCTACCACCAACAGACTACTAAATTTTACTAACCACTACTGTGATGATGTCTGAAACATAACACAGGTGTGCATGTGCTTTTTAATTTTTTTTTTTAAAAAGCTTTGTAATCTGTTCCTACTGGCAAGCAATTACCTACTTTTCTGAAAGGCAGAGAATCTATGTTCTGCATACATATGATATGTGATGTATTCAAACACAGGACCTTAGTTTAGTCTCATGTAAAACTATAGTGAAAGACTTTCAGGGCCTGGGGATGGATGTTTGTGTATATATATTTGATGAGGTTGTATGCAGTCTTCTCAGTCTGCATGCATGCATGCATGCATGCATGCATAGTGTGTGTGTGTGTGTGTGTGTGTGTGTGTGTGTGTGTGTGTGTGTGTGTGTGTGTGTGTGTGTGAGTGTGTGTGAGTGCATGTGCATGCATGCAATAATAATAATAATAATACATGGAATTTATATAGCGCTTTATCTTGTAAAAACAAATCAAAGCGCTTGCACTCGACCCTCACAACAAACAAGCAACCAATGACAATGAATAATTCTAGCAAATTCGAAAGCACACTCACACGCACCCCCCCCCCCCCACACACACACACACACACTTATAGAGGCTATAAATATAGGCAGGGTGAAGGGAATTTCAAATGTTGAAGGCAGGGACAAATAGGAAATGAAAACAGAAGGCAAAAATCTCAGGTTTGAAACAAGTGTGTCTTGAGGTTGGATTTAAAAGTGTCATATGTAGGCTTTTGCCGAAGGGAGAGAGGGAGATGTGTGTGCACATGCGTGTGTGTGTGTGTGTGTGTGTGTGTGTGTGTGTGTGTGTGTGTGTGTGTGTGTGTGTGTGTGTATGCGCGTGTGAGATTGTGACAGTGTGTGTGTGTGTGTGTATGCGCGTGTGAGATTGTGACAGTGTGTGTGTGTGTGTGTGTGTGTGTGTGTGTGTGTGTGTGTGTGTGTGTGTGTGTGTGTGTGTGTCTGTGTGTCTGTACGCATGCATGGGTCACCATGTGTGTGTGCATGTGCACAAAGTCATGCCAGAATGCACATCTGAATGTGTGTGTGTGTGTGTGTGTGTGTGTGTGTGTGTGTGTGTGTGTGTGTGTGTGTGTGTGTGTGTGCATAGTCACATCAGAATGCACATCTGAAAGTGTGTTTGTGTGTGTGTGTGTGTGTGTGTGTGTGTGTGTGTGTGTGTGTGTGATATTAAATAATATCTAAACTTACCATCTCCAACAAGAAGAATCCTCACATCTTTTTTGGAAGAACCCATTTCAAACTTCTATCTAAAAATCAAATCAGATGACTGCAGCCTGTTCCCTTATAGCTACTGTACTGTTTTCGTGCAGATCCAGCTCTTGCAATTTTCTAAGGAAAACATTCTTTACCTACTCTCAAGATCTACCGAGTTACCAACTCTAAGGATCTTCCGAAGTCCCTTTCCTCATTTTCCCCCCAATAAGGTCACATCAGTGAAAGACAGCGTGCGGTTATTTATCCTCTCAGCACAGTGTATCTCAAACAGTTAAAGTATTTTCAGTAACGAACGGTACTTGGTATGATTGCAAGCTTAGTTCTCATCGTAAGGCTGTGTGGTGAAAGACAGGATGATCAACAATAACACCTGAACACGTGCGCCCAGAGTTGTCTTCCACTAGTTTCACATTCCGAACCACTTCTTATTTGAAATACTTGCTACCATCGATGGTCATCGAGGCAATCTTATCATTGCTCTTGTTTGTTCTCAAATCGAACTTCTTCAAATGTAGTTTTGCGTAGTTGTCTTCTTTTTGATCACAAAAGTTTGCGATCCCTTCGTCTTGTCTGACCTATCACCGCTTCCTTTTGTTGACGCATGCGCAACAGAAAGAAAGTAGCGATTTCCGACTCTCAACATGACAGCTTGCTTACATAATGGTTTCAGTTCAAAAGAGAAGCTGAGGCACATTGTGATGCTCACATAATTTTTCTTACTATAGCTACTGTCATTTTATCTCAATGAGTATGTGTTGACGAATCAGTGACTGTTTCAGACTGATTTCATTTCATGCATGAGAGGCAGGGAAGTGGTGGCAGCAAGGCGCGCGCGCGTGTGTGTGTTTGTGTGTGTGTGTTTGTGTGTGGGGGGGGGGGGGGGTGTCGAAGGGTAGTGATGGCGTGGGTAGGGGGGGTATCAAAATTTAATAGGCTAGCCCATTTTGTATATTTTCGCTTCCAAATTCGGTCCAGAGAGAGAGAGAGAGAGCAGTCGGCATAAACACAATCGAGAAGGAGATCAAGACATAATATTATATAGTAGACACCTATCAGTCTCGGAGGACTATGGAGTTGCGCTCTAGTCTTTAGAGCGCAAAGCCTGGGCAAGTCAGTATGGAGTGCAAACTGTTACCCATGCAGCAGCCCCCCCCCCCCCCCCCCCCCCCCCCCCCCTCTCCACGCCACTGGAATGATCCATTGGAAAGGCAATGACCGATACGAATGGTTCCAGTACCGTCGCAGGTGCCAC
>CM060318.1:61493511-61498511 GCA_030674155.1 Stramonita haemastoma | reverse complement strand
TGAAGACAACAAAAACAACAACAACAACAACAACAACAACAACAACAACAACAACAACAACAACAACAACAACAACAACAACACACACACACACACACACACACACACACACACACACACACACACACACAATGTGCATTTACATTGTGAGATTTACAATCTCTCAGTGATTCTCAGATGAAATGCGTAAGTCAGAGGACATATTATGGGTGACTCCACAGGTTGTGAAGCTCGGGAACATGCAACAATAACAAAACAACAATAACAACAAGAACAACAACAAAACAGCAACAACAACAATAACAAAAACGACAATAACAAGAACAACAACAATCAGGAATTGAACCCATGACTTCCACATTCTCCGCGGTGTGTTATCTATTGACCTCCGTCCGATCCAGTTCCGATCAACAATCTTGGGAACCTGTAGATTCATTCTATGCGACATGGGAACGAACAGCTAGGCTACTCCTCTGAAATCCCTAAACGGACGGGCGTCTCGGTGGCGGCTCAAACCCCGGCTGTGAGATCGTGAGCACAACGCTTTAACCACCAGGCTACCCTGTCCACCTTTCAGTGGGTAGTGTCCTGTGTTATGCTGTATGTCGTGTTGTGTTTCTTGTGTTGTGTTGTCGTGTTTTGTCATGTAATATATATTGTATTGTATTGTATTGTATTGTTTTGCATTGCAATGTTTTGTGTTGTATTGCATTGTCCTGTATTCTACACTGTATACCGCTTCCAAGTACTGCAGATGTATCTGTGTTTGATTCAGACAGCTTGCTCAATGGAGGGGAAGTTTCCACAAATACAGTACCACGGCTTTGGTTATTGATGTTTTTGATTGTGGCGTTTTGTTTTGGGTTGGGTTATTTTCCAGTTCGTGGAGTGTGTTTGCTTTCCTATGGACCCAGAGACGATTTTCTTTTCTTTTTCTTTCCTTCTTGAATTTTTTTTTCTATTTGAAATACAATTTTTCCTTCATGAAATACTATTTTTATATTCAGAGATTTATATCTTTATGTACTTGTTACCTATGCAAAGTGCCTGCTGCAAACAAGACACTTCAGTTTTATTATCTTAATCAAAAGATTAGCACCGTGCACCACACACACACACACACACACACACACACACACACACACACACACACACACACACTCGTGCATACATAAAGTGAGTGAACTGGAGTCAGAGGGAGAGAGAGAGGAGAGAGAGAGAGAGAGAGAGAGAGAGAGAGAGAGAGAGAGGAGAGAGAGAGAGAGAGAGAGAGAGAGAGAGAGAGAGGAGAGAGAAGAGAGACAGACAGACAGACAGACAGACAGACAGACAGACAGACAGACAGACAGACAGACAGACAGACAGACACAGACAGACCAGACAGACAGACAGACAGACAAGACAGGACAGAAGACACAAGACAGAAGAAGACAGACGACAGACATTCAGCCGGACAGACAAACAAAGACCGAGAAAATAACACCAATCAGGAAATGATAACAAAATATTTTATTATAAATTTAAAAATTTCCATGAAAGTACCCTTCTCTCAAAAATCGAATAGAACGTTCACATTCCACAACAGTAGGACTATCTATTCCATCACTTGATATGATAATCATCTTCATGATGTTATCGCACACACAGATCTGTCATCCATTCTGACACGTAGAAAGCAGTTATCCTTCTCACTGCTTCCACGTTTCGCGCAAAACTGATTCCAACATTTTAAAGTTCCCATCTGAAAAGCCTTCTCTGGCACAAATGCATCTCCATATCAAAGTCTTGAACCAATGAACAGATTTTTCTTTCTCTGCATCCAAAAAGAACAGAAAAAGAAAGAAAAAAGATCGACTCTAAACTGAGACCATCATGTGATAAGCCATTATCAGAACTTATCTGAGAGATATGAAAGTGATTACACTCATACCAGCACGCGATCAGATATAGTTTCCAGTACATGCTTTTTTGGTCTGTTCCCAAAAGAGCTGATTGTCAAGACCACGACCGAAATGAGAGTTAATTTACAGGAGTGGCTGCTGATAGCAAATCAAGACAACGTCAGTCATGGACTGGTACGGACAGTAGTCTTCAAACACAACAACCAGTATATTTGAAGTCCTCAATCTGACTGTAACGAGTACAAAAGTAAAACAGTATAAAAAGTAAACGATTTCTCAGAATCATCATCTGTGCGTACAAAATAAACGTAGTCATACACATCCCATATAACAACCTTATGTAAAATATAAATATATATGTGTGTCTTTATACATATTCTTTATAGTATTTACAGCCTTTTCTTTTCACAGTAGTTTATAAATCACCAGCAAACCGTTGACAATTTGTCATCCTGTTATTCAGAACAATATATATTGGATCTCAAAATCATGGATATTGTTTGGACGAACTATTATATCACCAAGGCCAAATGTAGCCAAAATACAAAAACAAAAAAAAGTGTTTTCACATATTCTGTCACATTAAACAAGTTTCAGAGACACAGAGCAACTAATGAAACTAAATACAAAAGAAACCAGTGTATTTACCCACGTGTAAAGATGTGTGCAAAGACAAAACTGTTTCCAAAGGATTATGTCGTTAGCATGAGTGTAACAATACTTAGTAGAAATTCAACATGTCCGAAGTTGGCACATACACAGGTTTTAGTGAGATTTCTTATAAAGTTCTTATCAGAATCTAATTACATCTCCAGATTATCTTCATGGAATTTTTTCATGAGAAAATAGTTTTAGCGATGCCATTCAAAATGCGTAACATGCTATGCTGTATGTTTCTTTGCACGAAGCTTACTATGGTGCGTACTGAACAACAAAATCACACACGCTAAACCAGAAACAAACCATATCGTATGTATAGTGAAACAACAAGAGATCTTACCCACTCCTGTGATTGTTATGATATCAATCAGATCTTCCCAAATTCTTTGCCAAATATGTGGTTGTACTAGCAGATTCGGCAAAACCCCATTCCAAACATGATCAAGCTGATTTGGGGGTCTTACTTGACCACAAGACATTCTGGAGTTGAATCTTTCCCACTGTATGCAACAACGGTCAGATCTTTCGATCATTAGCCTACTAGCAAAACCCCTACCCACCCACTCCCATATATATATATATATATATATATATATATATATATATATATATATATATATTCCCAAAACAACCCAAATGTTCTGTTCATTGTCAGATTCTTTCAAACTACATACATGGTCTTTGATAATATTCACAGTTGACCCAACTTATGCAAAGAAGTCTCTGACAAGAGAACTATTTGTTTGATCTCCCTTAACGGCGACAGGATAAACATGTCTGCCGAAAGTCATATCATGACCACTCAAAAGGTGTACGGACGGTCTGATTTTTCAACAACAAAAAAGGCTCAGAACTGCTTTTATCCATTTTGGGTTCTTCAAAATTTGCGCGATAAATAGTTACTGGTGAGGCAACTGGGAAAAAAACAAAAACCACTTGACAAAATCATGACGGGAAAACATGTAAGGAGCAAACACCACTTTTAATCTACAAAAACCCACAGTTACAGGTGTTCTTGCCCAATACTAGATTCAATGACACAGCCTAGGCGGAAGCACAACGTGACATACAGTTCACACAGACTGACACTGACCACAAACACGCCCCGAAGCTTCTAGAAGCAGACGACATGAATCATCTAGTATTAAAAAAAAAAATTAACAGAGCCAGTCTTACCAAACTGTGTAGGGATTTGTTATAGACATTGACTTGAAAAATGCGTTTCTGCCCAAAAGGCTATAAAACATCAGTGTAGCCTATACACCCTATGAACACGAGTGTATTTGTTTGCTTTTTGCATGCTTTAGTTCTTTATTTCTTTTTTGGTTTTTCGCTTTGCTTCTTGTCAGGAGCAGAATTATGTGTCCTTGCTTGTATTTTGCCTGATTTTGGCATCATTCTTTTCTGCAAAAGCAAACACTGTTTATTTTCCGTCCTCGTTATTTCATGCATGGAAATATAAAAGAGAAAACAGCTGTACGCAATACAGGCTAAAATCCACGATAACACCAAACTGTACAAATGTACATAAAAAAACCTCCAAAAAGTAATACCCCAAATTAATGTTACCCACAACATATGTATTAAAAATCTAAACAAACAACATTCATACATGCTTTAATTTTCCACAGAAGAGTGGAAGAGACAAAAAAGAGTTTCACTTATTGTTAAGACAAATCCATAAAACTCCAGGCTTTGACTTCAATATACGAATCTATTTCACTGACTAGAATAACTCAACTCGAACACGAAAACGTATGAAAGATTTTGTAATTAAGAGAGAGAGAGAGAGAGAGAGAGAGAGAGAGAGAGAGAGAGAGAGAGAGAGAGAGAGAGAGAGAGAGAGAGAGAGAGAGAGGGGGGGGGGGGGTCCTACCGCAACGTAAAAAAACAAACAAAAAAAACCCTGCAGTGCATGCACGTATACGTACGTATACCTGCTAGCTTCCGTCGCAAAGTGTGTTTCGGAAGTCAAATGCAATGCATACTTCCCTTCTATTTCTCTTGCTATCTCTCATAAATCAAAGATAATAATTATTAAACAAATAGAAACATAAATTATGGTTAAAATCGCAAAGAGAAAGAAGGAAAGAAAGAAAGAGGCAATGTAAGAAAGACAGAAAGCAGAAAACGATTGACAGAGAAAAAAAGACTGAATGAAAGAAACATGGAAAAAAAGAACGAAAGAAATGGAAAAAAAAGAAAGAAAGTAAAAAAAAAGACTTGTTAGTACCACAGGAAGCCGATCTACAATCAACGATCATCAATTCTATGGACATGTATGTAACATGGGCAAAAGTCCAAATTCAGCAGATATGAAATATTTACAAAGCAGAAAAAGGCTCCACTACAAACAAGAAGTCTGCTTTCCCCTGCCACCTCTGCAGACTAGTCCCCAACAGCCTGAAAGCCCCCTGAAAGAGACAGCCCGCCAATCTT
>CM060318.1:61481011-61483511 GCA_030674155.1 Stramonita haemastoma | reverse complement strand
GAGAGAGAGAGAGAGAGGAGAGGAGAGAGAGAGAGAGAAGAGAGAGAGAGAGAGAGAGAGAGAGAAGTAAAACTGATTAAGTCAAAGTAAATACCAAAAAGGTGTTCGCTAATAACGTTGATTTGGTTTTCTTTTGATATGGCTATACCTGGCCCACAGGGCCTATAATTGGTATGACATCATTCCTTCATGATGCGATAATAGGCTTAGACAAGTCCCCAGATCATTGTAGTTTTTGCTGACAGGGGATAGGCCTACATACGTTAAAGGAAAAGAAAAAAAGCAACACACACACACACACACACACACACACACACACCCACACACACACGACACACACACCACACACCACGCACGCGCACACACCACAACACCACACACAACACACACACACACACCACAACACGGATGGGAACAGATAGCAATATCAATCTACAAAACGGCATACACACGGGACTGGGTGTTAAAAAAAAAGCACACGAGTGCATATTCCATTATCCTTGAAATAAAGAATACATGAATAGATAAATCACACACACACGCGTGCGCGCGCGCGCGCGCGCGCGACGCACGCGACACACACACACACACACACACACACACACACACACGAACACACACACACACACACACACACACACACACACACACACACAACACACACACACACACACACACACAAGCTGACTAAGCAAGCACAACAGTCAAATCCAAATAACTAACAACTTAAACATCAGCAAAATCAGCCTACCAAACAAACAAAAACAAAAACAAAAAATCAATAACTTTTCAGAATAGGCAGTCTAGCTGTATTTCATCGACCCCCCTCCCCTTTCCTTCCCCCATCCCACCCACACACCACCTAGCCCCCCCCCCTCCCCACACACACACACCTCCTCCAGTGTGGCCAGTCTCTAACGATTCTTATTGTTTTGGCACATCACAATGCATATGGTCAGTTTCCCACCGAAGCAAATAACAACAACAACAACAACAACAGCACTAAAACAGATTGGCGAGTCAGCGAACAATTTTGTACTTACCTATTTTTCCCACACAACTAAACAGGCAATAATAGTGTTTCGCAAATCAGCTGTCAGATGTTAGCATTACTACTGACTGTGTGACACTAGGCTACACCTCGACAGTTCTGTCAAACCGCTGAGACAGCAAGCAACTGAAGATCCCTGAGAGAAAGAGAGCGGGGGGAAAATAGGGACAGAGCACCCACGCTTATTTTCGTTTCACTTTTGATCGTTCCGCGAGCACCTTCTAAAATACAACCCGTGGTGCTCTTAAATATTCATGAATGTATTCATGCGCACCCCGTTTCACTTAAACAAGAAGACAACAAACTGTTTTGAATACCGTAAGTGTTTATGATATTGTTCAACACAATTGCGTTGATTTTTTTTTTGATAGATGGTATATAAATGTGTTAGAAGGATTTTTTTAGTTGTGCTGAAGAACTAATCTACTTTTTGCAGCGGATGCAGTCTTACCGCGTCACAGCTTTCATTCATAAACGGACACAGCAAAGTTTCGCAAGCAGGGCAGAACAGGGATTTATTACTATGTAGCTAATATCTAAAACCCGCTCCCCCCCCCCCCCCCCCCCCTCTCTCTCTCTCTAGTGTGTGTGTGTGTGTGTGTGTGTGTGTGTGTGTGTGTGTGTGTGGTGTGTGTGCTGTCTGTCTGTCTGTCTGTCGTCTGTCTGTTGTGTCGTGTCGTGTCTGCGTGCGCGCACACGTGCACAGACAGACAGACATTCGTTCATTCGTTTATTTGGAGGATAGTGGAATAAACACTCATGTGCTTTTTTTCACATCTGGTCCCCGTGTGTTTACGGTTTTGTATATTTTGTCACCCGTTCCCACCGGTAAACAATGGTCTACTCTTCCAAGGAGCGGAACGGGCTTAACGTGTGCGCAAGATGTTCTGGTGCGTTCGCACACGGGAGTTCGGTGTGTAGTCTCATCCAAAGGACAGACAGACAGACAGACAGACAGACAGACACACACACACACACACACAACACACACACACACACACACACACACACACACACACACACACACACACACACACACACACACACGACTTTATCTCGAAAACTTGACCCTTTCTTTTCGTGCACTAAACTGGCCTTTGTCTTGAGGTCAAGGATGTATAGCTGTGGAGAGATGAAAGATAAATGAGGCAAATAAACTGTTCAGAGTTTATATATAGGAGTCTATCTACAAGTCTACAATAGATTGCTTATGGATGGTGTATTGTATTGTATTGTATTGTATTAATATGTATTGTATACCGCTTTGAGTCACCACTTAAGTCACACAGGAATCGTTCGCATAGACCAAAAATAAACAAACAAGCAAACAGACAAAGACAAAGACAACAATAAAATTCCCCCCATCCCCCACCCCCAACTCTATTCTCAACGAGTTTTCTCTGCTTCAGACGAGACTGCCATATTGTGCTAGGAGGGGGGGGGGGAGGG
>CM060318.1:61468511-61473511 GCA_030674155.1 Stramonita haemastoma | reverse complement strand
TATAACTTCACATGCACATAGTCTTCGGTAATACGTTGCCATAATTATACACCTTGGATGTACCTAAACTGGTCACAGAGAGAGAGAAGAGACGAGAGACAGAGAGAACAGAGAGAAAACGAGAGAGACAGAGAGAGACAACAGAGAGACAGAGCAGAGACAGACAGAGACAGAGAGACAGAGAGACAGAGAGAGAGAGAAGAAAGAGAGAGAGAGAGAGAGAGAGAGAGGAGAGAGAGAGAGAGAGAGAGAGAGAGAGAGAGAGAGAGAGAGGAGAGAGAGAGAGAGAGAGAGAGAGAGAAAGGAGTGTTGTGACATGACGTGAACAAGATGGATTGGCTTAGCCCTCTTTCTGTCAGCCCTGCAGCCTTGTTGCAGTCAAAGGGGAGATGATACCTATGAGCCTAGGGTCAAAGATCAACGGTGAACTCAATGTGGGACAGAGGATCACAGAGTGTGTGGTAAAAGTGCAATAGGTCATGCAGCGTGTTGTAGGTCACCAAAGGTCACTGAGTGTGATGTAAGTCACCGAGGGTGACTGGTGTGTTGTAGGTCACTGTATGTGTTGTAGGTCACTGAGTGTGTTGTGGGTCACTGGGTGTGTTGTAGGTCACTGAGGACTGTGTGTTGTAGGTCAAACTGATGTGTTGTAGGTCACTGATGATGTGGTTGTAGGTCACTGTATGTGTTGTAGGTCACTGAGTTGTAGGTATGTGTGTGTGCTACTGGTGTGTTGTGGGTCACTGAGGGTGACCGAGTGTGTTGTAGGTCAAAGGTCACTGAGTGTGTTGTAGGTCACTGAGGTGAATGAGTGTTGTAGGTCACTGGTGAATTGTAGGTCACTGAGTTGTAGGTCAATGAATGTGTTGTAGGCTACTGAGTGTGTTGTGGGTCATGAAGGTGACCCTAGTGTGTTGTAGGTCACTGAGTGTTGTAGGTCATGACTGTGTTGTGGGTCACAGAGGGTGACTGAGTGTGTTGTAGTTCACTGAGTGTGTTGTAGGTCACTGAGGTGTGTCTGATGTCTGTGTTGTAGGTCACTGACTGTGTTGTAGGTCACTGAGGGTGTCTGAGTGTGTTGTAGGTCACTGACTGTGCTGTAGGTCACTGAGGGTGTCAGCTTTCTCAGCTGCTAATTAATCCATCCCATCCTAGCCTAGTTGGGGTCAGCTGGTGCAGGAACTGACCACATTTGGACTAGGTAAAAGGAAGGGCTCGCCAAATATAGCACTCATGACTGAGTGATGAAGGATTTATTCACTGTGGTCACTGAATGTGTTGTTGGTCACTGAGTGTGCTGTAGGTCATCAGAGGTCACACAGTTTACAGAACCTGATTTAGGCCAGGTGTGAAGGATTATGCTGCAGGCATAAGTTACCCAGTCTAAGGTAATAGGTCACAGAATAATAATATATGTTATAGGTCACAGGTCACACAATGTGCTATAGGTCACATAGTATTTTTAGGTTACAGGTCACGAGTGTCATAGGTTACATTATCTTGTGCTTGATTTAGATAGGCTACATTATCTCATGCTGGAGTTCAATAGGTTACATTATCTCGTGCTTGATTTGAATAGGTGGCACTATCTTGTGCTTGGTTTGGATAAGTTACATTGTTTTGTTCTTGAGTTGGATAAAAATCCATTATTTTGTGCTTGAGTTGGATAGGTTACGTTATCTTTTCCTTGAGTTGCAGTCCCTGAATGGGAAATCTCCTCTGGAACTTTACTACAACCCAATCAATCAACCAATCAAACACTCAGGTAAACAGATTAGGAAAAGATAACAAACCCACAGGGACTGGAGTGACTGAAAAGCAGTGTCATAATTAACTTTACTAAGTTGATTCTACTGTCACTTCTTGAAGTGTTGTATGTGTGTCTTCATTTTAACGTCTGTCCTCCGAAAAGTGATTTTAGACAGGAATCACGTTTTTGTGGATAGATTAACGTTAAAAGAAGGCTCACACACACACACACTTATTTATTTATTTATTTATTCATTCTTTTATATCAAGGATAATGGTATAAGCACTCATGGGCTTTTCTACATCCAGCCCCATGTGTATGAAATCTTGTCATCTGTTCCCACCGGCACACAATGGCCTACTCTTACGAAGAGCTGAACAGGATTTAACATGTGGGCAAGATGCTCTGCATGCGTTCAAACACGGGCATCAGTTAGCCTATAGTCTTCAAGAAGTGACAGTAGAATCAACTCAGTCAGTTAATTATATCACTGCTTTGCAGTCACTTTAGTCCCCATTGGTTGAAGTGGGTTGAAGTGTCGATTGGGGCTGCTATACTGTATTTTTCATACAGTGTGACATGCGTTACAGAACCCAGAAATTAATTTTTATTCAAAGCCTTAATCCTCTCCTAGATACCCAGACTGATGATTCGCCTGATAACAGCAGTGTGTGGCAAATCTCCAGGGTGTGACTGTCTGAACGTGATAGGCAATGACAATGTAGACATGGAAAGTGTCAACGGTTCTGACATGTAACCTACACAGCTTTTGCAGTAGTAGTGTTTATGTCAAAACAGTCATAATATGTTATCATGGGTTGTGTTTCTGCACATGGTGCTCTTGTTGAATAAGGTGTGATGTTTTACTTTCGTGTGTGTGTGTGTGTCTATCTGAAACTCTGTGTTGCTGTCTCTATCTGCCTCTCTGTTCGTCTCTGTTTTTGTCTGTGTGTTGTGTGTCTGTGTGTCTGTGTTGTCTGTCTGTCTGTCTCTCTCTCTCTCTCTCTCTCTCTCTCTCTCTCTCTCTCTCTCTCTCTCTCTCTCTCTCTCTCTCTAACAAGTAGACTAATCACCCATTACCTATGCTTGAATGTCTTTCTTCCTCTTAATCCACGGATGGATGGATGTGTCTTGAACATAATCTTTATTCACACAACACACACACACACACACACACACAACACACACACACACACACACACACACACACAACACACATACACACACGCCTACACACACTCTCTCTCTCAACACACACAACACACACACACACACTCACACCACACACACACACACACACACATGCCCGCACTCACACACTCACACTCACACTCACACACACACACACACCACACACACACAACACTCACTCACTCGCTCGCTCACTCACTCACTCTCAGAGAGAGAGAGAGAGGGGGGGGGGGAGGGGAAGACAAGGCGATAGGCGGACAGAAAGGAAGACTGACAAAAATCTGCCTATCACCATCATCATCAGCTATCAGCTGAGCCACAAAAAGAACGAAACAATAAAATTCAGCCCCGAGGGCGCAGTGTATGTATTCAGGTCTGTTCTGTCTGTCTGTCTGTCTGTCTGTCTCTGTGTGGTGTGTGTGTGTGTGTGTGTGTGTGTGTGTGTGTGTGTGTGTGTGTGCGTGTGTGTGTATGTGTGTGTGCAACAAGATTTAGATAGCTAAGTTTTTAACACATTTGCCCTGGCAATTTAGTCACTTATATAAGCGTCATGGCCTACATTCAAAATATTGTCATATTGTAAAATGCCATGTAAAGATTGTCTTCAGACACGACAAACTCCTTCCATAACAACCTACATGCACTCTCCTTTTGATGGACAAAAAAAGTGTCCTCTGAATTCAGAGTATGGATGCCTATATCATGAAGAGAGTATGCCTATATCATGAAGAAAGGTCATCGTCAAACACGACGGACAAACAAACAAAAAACTTTAGAGAAGTGGAGTCAGTACTAATGTGACTCGGGAAGAACTGAATGATCTTTGGTGCAGACATTTCAGCGGATACTCCAAGCCCTGCCCAGTCAGAGGTGTCTGTCAGATTGTGTGTACCTCGCTCTGACCTTTAGGCAATTCCTTCCCCACAGGCTATAGACCTCATGAATAATGCATCTTCTCTCTCTCTCTCTCTCTCTCTCTCTCTCTCTCTCTCTCTCTCTCTCTCTCTCTCTCTCTCTCTGTGAAACATTTTCCACAACTGCACTCAGTGCCTTTTGTACATTTTCATTTATCACATTGAATAAGATGAAGCTGGTTATGTTGGCTATTTTCCCAGCTTGTTTGTTTTTTTTGTGGGGGTGGGCTTTTTTTGTGTGTGTGGGGTGGGAGATGCGATGTGTGGCTTTCATGTGTTTATAAATTACTTGAAGGCAGTGTTACACAAAAGTTTCCTCCCCCCCCCCTCTCCCCCCGTGAACAATAAAATTGTCAAACATGCACTCAGTGCCTTCTGTACATTTCGACATTCCATCAAGGTACAGCTGGATTGGTTAACCGTTGTAGAGTGCACATTTCTGCTGATGTAAGAAAGGCATTTCAGGGGGTGGGGTTGTCATTTAAGTACGATTTGTGGTTTTATTGTGTTTCCTTGTTGCTTTAAAGCAACATTACGAAGCAAAAACTAGAATGTAAAGAAAGAAAAAACAAGCAAAACACCCCACCACCACCCCATCACCCCCCAAAAAACAACCAAAATGGAAAAAGCCCAAACAAACCATAATCCAAAACCAATCCCCACCCCCACCGTCTTTCTCTGTTCTCAGTGAAATAGACTGCTCTTCTCTCTCTCTCTCTCTCTCTCTCTCTCTCTCTCTCTCTCTCTCTCTCTCTCTCTCTCTCTCTCTCTCCTCCACACCCACCAACACACACACACACAACACACACACACACACAGAGGACAGGAAATCAATATACTAAACAAAAGTTCTAACCCAACCTCTGACAGGCAGAAGCAAGGTAAGGCAAGACAAGGCAAGACAAGGTAAGCCAATGCAATACAATGCCGTGTAAACTTCAGGCAAGACAAAAAAAGTTTATTTTCATCAACTCTTCGAAAGTACATGACATCAAAGTGTGACATTTCACATCATTATCATAACAAAACTCAAAAACATGAAACGCGGTCTGGCCTTTTTAACAACATTAATCAAACAACACTTATCGAGCAAGCGTCATGAAGAAAAGCAGGCCCGGTACATGGGGATCTATGTCCTGACTACT
>CM060318.1:61458511-61463511 GCA_030674155.1 Stramonita haemastoma | reverse complement strand
CTTGAAATAAAAGAATAAATAGAAAAATGAAACGCACACACACACAAGAGAGCCAAACCTTCTTGAGGGCATAATCTTCTTTTACAAAGGTCGGAAAGACGACGAAGGTAAGGTAGGGGTGGAGTGGAGTAGGTAAGGTGGTGGGGTATTGGATGAAAAGATAGGTATCTTTATGAAGCAAACCTACCACAGTACATGTACGATTAATGGCATAATGATAACAAATGTCGGTCACGCCCTGACTAGTCATTTCAGTATGAAATAGGGTCAGTTCGCTTCCCTGTAGCACACACACACACACACCACACACACACCACACACACAACACACACACACAACACATTTCGCGACCACACGCACCAACACACAAAGCAATGGTAGTTCTGTGTATGTGGTTTAGTGGTTTGTTTGTGTTTTAAAATGAACGCAACTTTTTGTATGACACCTGATTTCTGTCAGTCCTGCTTTCACTACGCGTGCAAAGGAGTGTGGTTTTAGTTTTTTGTGTTTACTTTTGGTCTGTGTAAATTGTTGAATTTGTTCAATCATCTTTATTGGTTCATAGCCTTATTTGTTTTTTTTTTTTTTTTTTTTTTTTTTTTTTTTGGGTGTGTCCTTTGGCCTTTTGTGTGTTGTTTATATTGCTTCTATTGTATTTGTTAAGTATTTTTGTCACTTATTGTTTGTCCGTGTGTTCTATTTTTCCTTTATTTGTTGTACGACGAATCAGTGGATTTTGTTAAAGTGTCATAAATTTTGTTTTGTCTTCTTCTTCTCTTTTCTTTTCTTCTCTTCTCTGTCTATTTACGCTTGTGTGTTTTTATCAAACTTATGTTATGACTATTTGTTAGTTTGATCTCGTAATGTATTAGTTGTATTATCGCATTGTTTGTTGTTGTGTTTGTTTTTTTGTTCTTCTTTTGCTTATTATTTTAGTGTTTCTGTGTGTGTTGTTGTGTGTGTTATGTGTGTGTTGGTATTGTCTCGTGGTGCGTGTTGTGTGTGTGATTGTGTGTTCAGTGTGTGTGTACGTTGTTGTGTGTGTGTTTCCTCATATGAGTTCTCATCATATCTAATTGCTATTCTAATTGTATTGTGGTGTTGATGTCTCAAATTTATTTTTTTGCTTCCCACTATAATTGTTTCAATTATAGGTACGCTGATGTTTAATTTTTCTCGATTATTTGTGCTTGTTGATACTCTGCTGAATGACGAATCATTGCCTGGGATTAGCTTGAATTAAAGATGTCGATCATTTTTTTTCTCTCTCTCTCTCTCTCTCTCTCTCTCTCTCTCTCTCTCTCTTCTCTCTCTCTCTCTCTCTCTCTCTCTCGTCAATGGAAATGCATCTATCTCTCTTCTTCTGCTCGGCCAAGAAAAAAAAAAGCACACTCTCTGTGTGTGTGGTGCATTGTGCCGTGGCGCGCACGCGCGTGTGGTGAGCGAGCTGTGCGTCGTGGCGTCTGTGCGCGGCTGTGTGTGTGTGAAAGGGACACACAGAGAGACAGAGACAGAAACAGAGCTGTGCTGTCCATAATTATAGTCTACGATCCCATTGAAAGCAAGTGACTGGGGAGGAAAAGTGAGAGAACTATAAAGTACAAGTCCCACACATCTACAGGGAAACGGTCATGCCCCTCACTCCCTCTGTTCAAAAAACGTCAGTCAATGTGACAGACTGCTGACGTGAGCTATTTACACACACGTTGTCATAGCGTGGGACAGCGTGACGTTTGATTGACGCTGACTGCAGGAAGCTGACGCAGTCTATGGTCGTCTCCCCATTAGTTTTCTTTGACCCTTTTTCTTCCTTTTTTATCTACTATACCTGTTCAGTTCCCGAATAGCAGTATGGTGGTTAGTCTTTTGAGTGAAACCTCGCTGAACATGCTGATAAGAACTTCCCTATGTGACAAGGAAACTTCTGTGTTATTTTTTGTTGTTGTTTGTTTGTTTGGCTTAAAAAACAACAACAACAACCAACAAAACCACAACTTATTCCTTAGCTAGAGCTCAGAGGTTTTACCTCCAAGCCAGAGGTAGTATGCAGGGTTGCACAGACAATAACAGCACTGTCAAAACTAAACACCATCTGAAAAAAAAAAAAGATCTCACTCAACTCCAAGCTCAGACTAATGCCCTCCTTGTCATATCCATATTCCTGTATGCCTGTGAATCGTGGACCCTGATTGCAGATTTGGAGAGACGAATAAGGCAGAAGAGATGAGATGCTTCGGAGACTCCTTGGCATCCCCTACAGAGACCACACAAGCAACGAAGACCTGCATAACAGAATCCAGCAAACCATTAGTCCCTACGAAAACCTAAACCTATCAATCGTAAAGATGCGTAAGCTTAAATGGTAAGGGCATGTCACAAGATGGAAAGGACTTGCAAAAAACAATACTGCAAGGCACTGTCCAGGGAGGAAGAGAAGGAGGCAGACCAAAGAAGAGATGGGAGGACAACAGCAGCGAATGGACAGGCCTAGGCCTAGAACTCAACAACATTTTGAGAAAGGCAGAACAGAGAGAGGAATGGAGGGAACTGGTTTTCAAGTCTTCAGGGATGCCCCCGCGGTCGCCAGACTATGGGATAGACAAGACAGTAGATGGAGGTGATACAAGCCCAAATTCTTTAATTTCGAGGATAATGAATAAGCACTCATGTGCTTTTTTTTGCATCAAGTCCCCCCCCCCCCCTTATCAGGGATTACATCATTATAAAAACACCTCTAACAACATTAATAACCCAAATAACAAATAACAGATTGAGAGAGCATAACTTCTTTAGCTTGCTAGGTAACTGATTTTGCTCAGTTGATAGAACCAGATCTTTTATCGTTCATCCATTTGGTTTTATTTCCTTTGTTTGTTGTATATACTATTACAACATATATTATACAACAATATATATCTATATATTATATATCACTCACTCTCACTCAGTCCCATGTCCCAAAGGACGTAGGGGGGACATGAGAGAAGACGCAACGGAGATCTTTTTCCATGCTTCACGATCCTGTGTGGCTAGTAGGAGGCGTTGCAGGGGTTGGGCAGTCCAGTCTTTGATGTTGTCAACCCATGATTTCTTTTGGCGGCCTCTTCTTCTCTTGCCCTCGACTGTTCCTTGCAAGATGGTTTTTGCTAGGGTGTTGTGTCTTGTGGTGTGACCAAACCACATCAGCTTTCTCCTCTTTATGGTGGAGAGCAAAGGCTCTTGGGGGCCCACACGCTTTTTGATTTCTTCTTTCACATAGTTATTGGTCTTGTGTTCTTTGTATGATATTTTGAGGAGTCTTCTGTGGCACTTGTTCTCGAATGCTTGGATTCTTCTCTCTAACTCTGCTGTCAGAGTCCATAATTCACAGCCATATAGGAGGATAGATATCACGAGGGATTTGTAGAGGTGGTATTTGGTGCAGAAGCTGATGTTGCTTCTGATGATCCTCTGGAGTCTGACTAGAGCAGATGTTGCTGTTGCAATGCGAGCTTTCACCTCATTGTTTGATGTGCCATCTTTTGTTAGGATGGAGCCTAAGTATTTGAATTGGCTCACCTCTTCCAATATTTCTCCATTCATCTTTATTTCCGTGCTGTCATTACTCGCGCTGTTGACCATGATCTTCGATTTCTCTGTACTGACCTCCATGCCGTATGCGCTCGCTCGATCTGTTAGACTGTCTGTGAGGATTTGCAGTTCTTGTTTGCTGCTGCCCATGACGTCAATGTCATCTGCAAATCTGAGGTTGCAAAGGGGTCTTCCACCAATGGAGATGGAAGTGTGGTGGTTTTGCAGTGTCTCTGTCATGATGTTTTCGAGGAAGAGGTTGAAGAGTACAGGTGAGAGAAGGCAGCCCTGGCGGACTCCAACCGTGGTCTTGAAGAACTCGCCCACGTGATTGTTCATGAAAACTGCACTTCTTGCATTCTCGTACAGAGCCTTGATGACTTCAATTAGGCAGTTGTCAATGTTGAAGTGCCTGAGTACTTGCCAGAGGCCGTCATGCCATACCCTGTCAAAGGCCTTTTTGAAGTCTATAAAATTGTGGTACAAGTCTTTTTGGTGTTGGAGATGCTTCTCTATCAGAATTCCCAGGTTGAAAATTTGTTCCATTGTGCTGCGTTTTGGTCTAAAGCCCGCTTGTTCTTCTGCCAGGAGTTTTTCTGCTTGGTTTTTCAGTCTGTTGAGGACTACCTGCAGCATGATCTTGCTAGGATGGCTTATGAGACTGATGGTTCTGTAGTTCTGACATTGCTTGAGGTTTCCTTTCTTTGGCAGGGGTATTACAAGAGACTGTGTCCATTCTTTTGGCCATTCTTTGGTGTCGTGGATCTTCTGACAAAGATCTGTGAATCGTCTTGCTGTTTCATTCCCTCCATTTTTTTATGAGTTCAGCTGGGATGTTATCGATTCCAGGGGACTTCCCCTTCTTCAATTGTTTAATAGCTGTGTCTACTTCACACCTTAGTATTGGTGGGTCTTTATCTTGGTGTTCAGGGGGTTTGTTGGAAACTATGTTGGTATCTGGGCGTAGTGGGTAGTTATACAATCCCTCACAGTATTCTGTCCAGCTTTGGAGGATGGCATTGTTTTCCGTTAAAAGATTTCCTTCTTTGTCTTCAATAACAGAGGCTTTAGGCTGTGTGGTTTTAGTTAGTGCTTTCAGAGTGTTGTAAGCTGTTTTGCTGTTTCCCTTGGCCATTCCATCTTCGATGTTGTTGCATTGTTCTTCTATCCACGCTTCTTTGGCTTCTCTCATCTTTTTCCTCACTTCTCTGTGGCTATCCATGTACTTGTTGTTGGCTTCTTGACTTGTGAACTTTTGCTTCTTAAGTTCTCTTCTTTTGTCGCAGAGGTCAAGAACCTCATTTGTCACCCAGGGTTGTTTCTTTGTTCTGCTTCTGCCTAATGTTTCTTCTGCTGCTGTCGTTAGCACTTCTTTGATGTTGTTGGCTAGTGTGTTCACATCATTGTGAATGATGTGTTCACATCATTGT
>CM060318.1:61406011-61451011 GCA_030674155.1 Stramonita haemastoma | reverse complement strand
GGAAATCACTGTGAGACGATAAACACAAAAGGGGATGAGAATTTTCTCTGTGTGTGCTGTTGTCAATTACCTCACCATACACTGATACAGGCAGCTGATTTCAACTTCAAAGGATTTTACTTCCTGTAATAAAGAATACACTTTGTACTTGGAAAGTTTGTTGTGGATGAGGACAATCTCATTATATGTAACATTTCAAATCATGATGACATTTTGATGAAGGTCTTGGCTGTATTTTGTCAGGTTTTTCATCTTAATGTGGAACTACTTATACTGGTGATAATAAGCTTTGATTATGCTTGTGAAAGAGTTCATTAAAGTATAGTACTCTGTTTGAAGAGTTGGGTATCAGATCATCTCTCACACACATTTAACACACAGTCACACACAGAGACACACAGAGTTCTAAACACACACACAACACACACACACACACACACACACACAACACACACACACACACACACACACACACACACACACACACACACACACACACACTTGTTGTTGATTTTCCACCAGCACATCATCTCAGGATGATTTGGAGGAAAATAAAACAACACCACGGTAACAGTAAAATTATTTTGAAAGTTTCTGGTTAGTCATGACACTAGACATGACTGAGAGTTATTTTGATTTCGCACCTGTGCAAATACTGAAAGAGCTTATTTTGATGAGTCCTGTGTGTGTGTGTGTGTGTGTGTGTGTGTGTGTGTGTGGTGTGTGTGTCTGTGTGTGTCGTGTGTGTCTGTGTCTGTGTGTCTGTGTGTGTGTATTGTGTGTCTGTGTGTGTGTGTATGATAGCTTGTCCTTTTTTTTTTGCATGAGCAAAATCATTAATAATTTGCACTGAGGTATCCCCATAGTATAAATTAGCTACCTTTCTGGTGGGCAAAAACAGTTGTATGCACAAAATCTCACCATCAACGCTTTTTGAAAGAATAGGCCATTGACATTGTGTGCAGTGGGAACAGATGACTAAATTTATAAAACCACATACACATGGGGACTGGTTGTTGAGAAGCACATGAGTGATTATTTCATTATCCTTGATGTAAAAGAATAAATAAATAAATAAATAATGAATAAATAAATAGATATATATAAATAAATAAGTAAATAAATAAATATATATTAAATAATAATAAAGAAAGAAATAAACAAACAAACATACAATTGGTGAACCTTGGAGCTCTAGCCAAGAAACTAAAGCGAAAGGAAAAAATATTGCACTGAGGGATTTTGTTACTGGTGCTTGTTGGGTGCATATATATCGTTAAATGTTTTTGCAACCCACCAAATTTTGACTGAATTTCAGGATATTTGCTATTAATACTTGATCTTCTGCCTAAGTGAACAAATGAACCTAAATTATCCCTGGCAGGTATGCGTTTTTGTTGTCGTTGTTTTTTTAAAAAAATATAGTATTAAACCCTGTATAGTCAAAGCAGATACAGTGAAATTTAGACTGTTCTTCCCAGGGAGAGTGCAGAACAATTTTTCCCCTCTGCTGTCAAGCTGTCGACATCTGCGTTTGAGATGAGTGGTTGTAGGTGTAGGATTGTTCACTGTACAGATACACAAGCATACAAGTGACTTGGTGCCTGACTGTGCTGCTATAGAAGCAATTTCATTTCAGCTGACACTAAAACATCTGTGACACAAAGCTCCATGTCACTACGCTGTCCATAGTCTGTTAGTCAACTGGGCATAATTAGAATGCTAGATCTACTACACTATCACTGTATGATATTGTTGTTGGACTAAATGAATAAAATCAACAAAATTTAGTCCTTTTGTTATCACCAGTCATGTGCAAAGGCCCCAATTACTTTGCAACTGCCATAGGGGAATCAGCAGAGAGTACATAATTGTATCTCATATAGTCACAAAACCAATAATTAAAATTAATTGGAAAGAAGAAAGAAAACCTAAGAAAAAAAACTAAGAATAAGAAAGGAAACCTTTTTGCTTAACCTCATAGATTACATCACCATAATACCAGACATTGTGACAAACTTTTCAACATTTAGGTATCTTTTACAGCACAAGGTCTTGTTAATCATAACCTATGGTCAGTATGGATATTGTGGATATTGGAGCACAGGAACAAAACAGGGAGGGAGGGAGAGGGGGAGAGAGAGAGAGAGAGAGAGAGAGAGAGAGAGAGAGAGAGAGGAGAGAGAGAGAGAGAGAGAGAGAGTCAGAGAGATGTAATAAGGCTTCACAGATTTAGCAGTTACGACTATTTTTCTCCTGTCCTTCTAAAACTCTTGAGGTTCACCAGTGCTGAGATTTTGCGTATGTAATGGTTTTTACCCACCATGAAAATAGTCCTAGGGTATTCCAACTTCGGGAATGTAATACTGTATAATCATCAATAGCATTAACATTTGCCCCCAGTGAACAGCCATACATAAGCTGTGCAATGAACACTAAATAATAAAATGAAACCAGAGGCACACGTTTTCAGACTGGTGAATTATGACTTATGAGTTACGTAACCCTGTCAGGTGCTTTTCATTTGATTTTTTTTGTAGGTCTGTGTAAGACATGCCCCTCTGTTCTGCTTGTGATATCTTTTTTGTTCTCTTCTTCAGCAGGATGATGATGGCGATCAGTTGCTGAACAGCTTTTCTCAGCTCAAAGATATCCTCAATGATGTTACAGGTATGTAATTTAGGCATAGTTTCTGTTGACCTTTTATTGTGGAAAACTTTCCCTTTTTTTTAAGGGAAAAAGTAGTCCCTCAGAAAGTAAAAACTCCTTTGATAGATCTTGTCACCTATTTTGAACAATTGTTTTGAATAAAGACAAAATAAGAGAATGTGCACATGTACAAAAATCTAGCACCCAGGTTTTGCACATTAAAATATTAACAACCATATGTGTATTAGTGGGTGGGATAGCTAAGTGGTCAGAGCGCTCGCTTTCCCCCAGTCAATTTAAGCAGCATCGAGCATGGTTACCAGTTGGATGGGTGACTGTTAGCTTGCCTTGGCTTCAGTACTGTCCCCCCCAGTTCACCCAGCTGTAAGTGGGTACCTGCCCTCTTTAGGGTCATGGAAGGTAAAGCAGCGAGGGAGAGGCGATGGGCGCCACCCTCAATATGCTGGCCCTAGAGAAGCTGAGGTCTCTGATGCCTCGCTCCCCTATTATGGCCTAGGTTATGGGACTCCTTTACCTTTACCTTTTTTTAATGTGTGTATTAACTAATCCACACATTTGATATGTACTCCTGCACACTCTCTAAGCAGTTGATAATAAGCATTGACATACTTACAAGTTATGCACAATTCCCATAACCCTCTCAGATTTGGCCAAAAATGGTTTTCTGAAAGCAACATAAATCTAGTTCTGATTATTTTTGATAAATATGATTTTATTTTGTTTGGCTTTGTGCTGTATATTTTTGGTAAAACTTAGATTGGTCACTGAGGGCACAAGGTGTGCCTTTGGTACAGGTTTATTCATTGTGTGGCTCTTTGTCTACAGACTTGGAAGAGCTTGAACCCAACGCATTTCTGAGCCCGTTTTTGGATGTCATCCGCTCAGAAGACACCACGGGCCCAATCACAGGCCTGGCTTTGTCGTCTGTGAACAAGTTTCTGTCATACAATCTCATTGGTGAGTTTAGTATTTTGTGTTTTAGGGAAGTTTAACTTCTTATTTAATGTAATCTTATGTCATGTTGTAAGTGTTCCTGTAATTTCTGGATCTGCTGTTTTAGAGGTACAGATTATGCTGTTACTAGAAGTTGGGTTATTTTGGGTTGTTTTTTTTTTTTTTAGCCTGTTTTACTATATTATCCTTTGAATTCAATCTTATATCTGTTCATTTAAAAAAAAAATTTTTAAACTCATGATCGATTTACTCTCTTTGCCACAGATTTTTGTGACATGCTCCTTACCTGCATCAGGATTGTGTGTGTGCGTGCATGCATGCATGCATGCGTGAGTGTGCGTGCGTGCATGCAAAATTAAAAAAGGCTGCTTCACCTGAACAATGGCTGCACCATCTCAGGTCTGACCAGTGCTTCACCAACATTACTCTTTACCTTCGAAACAAGATGGCAGGCATGGTTGAGTTTTGGAGGAGGAATGGGACAAAAATGTAGTGTTAAGAGTTTTTAATCAGGCTGAAGAAATTTTTTTTGTCACCAAGTGCCCCTACCCCCCCCAAAAAAAAAAAAAAAAGTGGTGTATTTTATCTATTTTGCTTTTCATGTTCTTCAGCTGGAGCTATGAATGTTCACCAATCCTGAGAGATATTGCATATGCGACCATTTTTAACTGATCACTAAGGTAGCTGCATTGTGACTTTGGGGATAAGGTACTGTAGACTGTATCTTGTCTGATTTGATGTCCAATAGCACACAGAGATTCAGACTTTGGGGATAAGATGCTTTCTACTGCATCTTGTCTGATTTGATGTCCAATAACACACAGAGACCTTTCGCAGGCATCAGAACATGTTTCTGATCTGCATGAACACTTGCACAAAGATGGGGAAGACAGCATGAAATAGAACGTGCAGTCCAGAATAAAAACAATCCCATGCCATTTCCTCGTGGAAGCCAGCTTGTGCCGTGTGTTAGCTGACAGACAGGTACACAGCTGCCTAGGTCATATTTTCTGATGAGATAACAAGATAGCTGTAGGGGGACTAGACGTCAGCCTGCAAACGCTTTAAAAGGGTGAGTGGGATGAGTAAGGGGAAGGAGAGAGGGGTGGATGTCAGTGGGATAGGTGAATGGGAGTGGAGGGATAGTGGGGCAAAAGGGGGTAAGAGGGATGGATGAGGGCAGGGTTAAGGGTGGGTGGGAGTGACAAAGAGGGAGTGGGGGAAAAGTTTCTTAGTTTGTTTTTCATTATCATTTTAGGACACTGTTGAGTTGAAAATGAACTTTTAAACCCCCAGAAACAATAAACTTTAATTCAAAATTTAACTGTCAACGTTAGTACATACATGTCAATATATATGTGTTGTTTCAGACCCAGTAGAGGAAGCAGCTGCTGCAGCCATAGAGAACATTGCTGATGCCGTGACTCACGCTAGATTTGTTGGCACAGATCCCTCATCAGACGAAGTGATCCTCATGAAAATATTACATGTATGTAGCCTGTGGTCAGTGTGTGGGAATAGGTCTAAGCCAAGTCATGGAATAGTCAGATATGCTTGTAGACATTTCATACGAATGTATTGGGTAAAAAAAGGATATTTTTTGTTTGGATGATTCCAGTTCACTGAGGGGAAAATGCCCTAATAATAAAAGACATTATATAAAAGAAACTTTCATAAATTCTTGCATTTTTAACAGAGTTTCTAGATACATCAAAAGTTAGGCATATTGAACATCATTTTGATGTTGTAATTTTGATTTTATACATAAAGAATGACGTTTTTAAAGGGGAAAAGGCTGCTTTTGTAACTGTCTCAGCTACTTGATGGGTTTTACAAGTTATATAAAACATTTCTGTTAGGTCATAGTTTTAGTGGTTTTTATTATTGTGTTATGTGGTATGTTCAGAGTGTTTGACTTTTTTTTAACATGCTGTGATTTTGTTTGTTTGTTATCAGTGTTACATTCTTATTGTGTAAGTTTTATGATGCATGTTTGTATTATTGCTAAGTAGCATGTCATAAGGACTGGCTGATAGATTATTTTTAAAAACTTGCTTTTTGATATTTTTTGCAAAAGATATACACACTGCAGAGTAGTTTTCATTGCTTACTTGTGTAGGTTTAAGCAGAGATACATGGCAAAATCTAAGATGATTTAAAGGTTGGTTTATTGAGCGCCACTCTGTGATTGGTGTGTGTGTGTGTGTTGGTGTTGTGTGTGTGTGTGTGTGTGTGTGTGTGTGTGTGTGTGTGTGTGTTGTGTGTGTTTTACAGGTTCTGCGAACATTACTGCTGTGTCCAGCTGGGGTGCTGTTAACCAATGAATCTGTCTGTGAAATAATGCAATCCTGCTTTCGCATCTGTTTTGAGATGCGACTTAGTGGTAAGTCTGGTGTTTTTATGTGTGTGTGTGTGTGTGTGTGTGTGTGTGTGTTTTCACCGAATTCAATTTTTAATCTTGGGACTGGCTTTTTTTAAGTGGCTTTTTTAATGCTTTTCTTTTTCAATACATGTCTTTTTTTTTAAATGCCAGGTTTTCCCATATGAATCACTAGCTAGTAGGTAAGGTTAATAAAAACAACACATTATTCATCTCTACGAAAGGTCAAGAAATGAACAAGCACTTTGTGTGGGAGATTTGTCTCAAGATGCTGATATCAGGGTCTGCAAGAAAAGCAACACCGTGTAATTACTGGTATTTTGAAAACTTTCAGGATAGATAGTGCTTCATACATTCATAGGAACTACCCTTGTCAGAGAGATTTAAGTCAAATCAGACCTTTGTTTGTCTTATGTCATTGTGTCTGCCTTTGTATTTTTATTTGTTTGAATATTTTTACTGTTTATTGTAACAATTGGACATTTTTTAAAATACACAATGCAAACATTTAAACCATTCACTAGATCAGCTTTTTGTTTTAATCTAGCTTGATACTTAATTTGGTGTGTAATCCAGTAAATGACATACATACTGAGGAAACAAAGTACAAGGCAAATGCTTTGATTTACACGGGCTGTTTTCATTATGCACACAATTCAAGGCTCTAGCTACACAGACGTGAAGAGATTGTTTCTGCCAGCTTTCATTCTTTCTCTGTCCTCTTCTCCTACTGTTCTCCGAAAAAATGAAAATCACTGTATTAACATTTTTTGTCATCAAATATGTTGTTTTTTTTCTCTTATGAGACAAAGAGAAAGGAAAATGCTATAGAAGCTTAGCATCATTTTTGTAACATTCCACTCTGAAAAATGATGAAGGTGGAGGTTGAGAAAGGTGTTGTGTTGCACTGGGCAGAGCTGCTGAGGAAGTCGGCAGAAAACACGCTGATGGACATGGTGCAGCTGCTGTTCACACGCCTGCCCCAGTTCAAAGAGGACCCCAAGTGGAGCGCCAACATGAAGAAAGTGAGTAGTCCTCTCAGGCAGGCAGGCAGGCAGGCAGGCAGGCAGGCAGGTCTGTCCACAGTCATTTAGCCGTCAGAGGGTGAAGTCAGCCCACCACTGATTTTATTTTTCATTGCCTTATCACAGTTCAGTGGCACATTTTACAATGTTGTGATAACTGTTGTTTGCACAGTACCTTCAAATGAATTGACTATAACCTTTTTTAAGTGGAGTGGAATTATCAAGCTGAAGGCTGTGTATTTCAGAGACAGCTTTTGAATGGACTGAAACCTTTGTGTATGTAAAAGTGAAAGCTTAAAAAACGTCATGAAGGAAAATGCGTTTTGATTTATTGCATTGTATCATGATTGAGTACTTATTTTAGCTTTTTAACCAGATGTTTTTTGTTGGCTTTTATGTTCAGCTGAAAATGAGAACTGGTGGTGTTGATCCTTCCGCATCAGTAAACGCAAGCGGTCTCCAAAGCCGAAGAACAAACGAACCCACCAACAGGCCATGTCACAGGCCCAGGAGAAGTCCACGTCTGTGACCCCGGTGCCAGAGGTGTCGGAAACACAGACCACACCACCACCATCCGCTCAGGAAGGCTTTGAGCATGTCTCCTGTGAGCGTCTAGCTACCACACCAGCAGGGGCAGAGGCTGGGGGGGTTGTGGACATTGAAAAGAGCTTTGAGGTAATTGAGGGTCTGCACTGATGTGTGTGTGTGTGTGTGTCTGACAGTGGATCTGTGATTGTGCTGGGGGGGTGGGGGGGTGGTTTTTTCAGCCAAAGTAGACTATTCAGAATCGCTATATTGCACATTTGTCTGTAATGATAGCATATTCAGCGCCGTAATAAAGTTGCTCTGATCAGTACTTGATATCCTTCCATTTGCAAGTGGCCACAATGAGTGTTTCGTGGCTGCAATAATAAATGCATGTATATAAAGAAGTTGAGTACAGAGAAAAAAACAATGCTTGGAAAAGGTTTTCTTAAATGAGGACTTATAGATATGGGCACTAAGTTTTCTGAGAGTTATTAGCCACGACATCTAAAGCTGCGTCATGAATGACCTTGTTTAAGAATATTAAATTGAGAATGATCCTTTATTTGTTTGTTGCACAGTTCCCTCTCAGAGATGAGAAGATTCAGAAAGGTGTGTGTAACTGCAGGTGGCAAGTCAAGTGGAGGAGACGAAAATCCCTGAGGAGGGGCAGAGCACTGCCCCAGGTGAAGAGGGAGGGCAGGCTGAGGCCAGGGAAGGGGGGGAAGGAACGGTGCGCCAGGAGGGCACTGAGGGGGAGACGTCAGAACCCAGCACTTTACAGACCTCACATATAACGCTGACAGTCCCCAACCAGGAGGACAGTTTAAAGGTAAGAACTAGCACAGGCATGTCTTCCCCTAATGTGTTTTTTATTTAAATGTAAACATTGATTGTTGGTAAGCATGCTGCAGGCACATTATTTTTTTTTTAGAGAAATTGCTGAAAACTATCAATTGTTCCATGTTTCTGTAGCAGCTATTCTGCTTTTTTGGCTGCAGTTATTTATCTTGAGATAGTTAAAGAATGCATTTTTGTTGAAATCACTGTGTTTGGCTGAAATCTGAATTTACTCAATTGAAATTATAAAGATACAGAATTGTCTTTCAATGTTTTTAGTAACTCATAGGGTTGCCGGTCTGGCATGATTGTTAGTTTTAGGCAAAAATGTAACTTCTTCAGACAGTTTTTTTTTTCTTTTCTTTTTTCTTTTTTTTTTTTTTTTAACTGTTGATCAGTGTAGTAAGTAGTGTATGATTAATCATAAACAAGAAAACGAAGCAAGAAATTCTGGAATGTGTTGAAATTGCCATTTTCTGACAGAAGTAATTCATAGAATAAAATCATGATTCCACAAGTTGTCTAAGGTAGAGATAATTCATTAAAGGCAAAAAATCCTTGATTGATTGATGGAGCTGTTGCCATTTCTTAGACAGATGTTTTGAAGCATATTGTCTGCGTATGCACACAGAAGGTGGGCAGCGAGGCGGAGTTTGGGTCGGAGGCAGACATGACAAGTTACACCTCAGAGATGGCAGACGACAATGACTCGGTCAATTCTGCAGACACCTCCTCCACCCAGGAAGGGGAGTTTGTCAACCCCAAGGGAGTGCGCTTCATGCAGCAGCAGCAGCAGCAGCACACCAGAGAAGGTGAGTGCTGACCAACAGGGCGCTAATCCAACATCGCTCAGTCAGGAGTGCTAAATGTTAGCGCAAGTTCCAAGTGTGTGGTCAGTTCCTGCTATGATTAGCACCAGCTGGGATGGGATGAGATGGATGGCAGCTGAGAGCAGCTGAAATGAGGGAAACTGACAGCTGGGGTTGAACAGCTTCAAGCAGCTTCCTTTTTTGTGTGTTATTTATCCTCTGTTTTGTCTTCAGAGACTTTCAGAAATCTTGAATAGTTTGTTTTATAGAGGTTTTTGTTTGTTTTTGTTTGTTTTTGTTTGGGTTTGATTTTTTTTGTTCATTGGCTAGAGCTTAAGGTTTACCAATGGTGAGAATTTTTGTGTATGGGACTGTTTTGCTCACTATTAAGGTTGCCGCATTCTGACTTTGAGAATAGTTTTTCTTTTGTGAGCTGTTTTTCATTTTACTATGTAGTTGGTGTGCTTTTTTTTAACCTCTTTACTGTGCTGTTGATGAACAGCCATCGTCATAGAAACCGTCTCCAACTGTGCTCAGTTGATGATCGCTGTTCGTCATGATTCAGCGCTCTTTTTGTTTTGTCCAGCATGTGTCTGAGCAAAATATGATAGCTGTGAAAGGGTTAAAATCAATCAATCAAGTAATGTGTGTGCATGTGTGTGTGTGTGTGTGCATGGGTGCATGCATGCGTGTGTGTGGGCGCGGCATGCGTGTGTGCATGCGTGCATGCATGAGTGAGTTCATGTTTGAATCCTCTCTATTGACTGCGTGCCATGTGTTGAGTGATGATTGTTTTTATGACAGCTGGTCCTTTGATTCTGTTTGATATGGTTTGCCACATGTCATTATGCAGTGCCTTGTTTCAGTAAACATGATCAGTAGGTTCCTTCCATAAGACTTGTCACATGTGGAGTGAAAGTATAATGTGCTTCTTCAACAGGTTATCCTTTGATACCTTACGGCTTGCCATGCGTGCGAGAGCTGTTCCGCTTCCTCATTTCACTGACCAACCCAGTGGACCGCCATAACACGATGTGATGATTCACATGGGCCTCAGCTTGCTCACTGTGGCTCTGGAGACAGGGGCGGACCATATAAGCTGCTACAACTCCCTGCTGTACCTTGTCAAAGATGAACTCTGTCGCAGTCTGTCTGTGGTGAGAAGTTGAAGAAGGGTGGGCATGCGTGCATGTGTGTGTGTTTGTTTGTGTCTGTGTGTTTGTGTCTGTGTGGGGATGTGTGTGAGAGAGGGAGAGTGTGGGAGTGAGATGGAGATGAGAGAGAGGAAGTTATGTATATGGTGCATATATGTATGTGTGTGGTTAGTGAATATGTTGTTGTAGTGCAAGTATGTTTGTGTGTGTGTGTTGTGGTTGTGTGTAGTGTGTGTGTGTGTGTGTCGTTGTTTTTGTTTGTTGCTTTTAAATTTTTCTTGTGGTTATTCAAAATGAATTTCTGCTCAGAGGCAAAGTTAATTTTTTCGTGTGTGCATTGTGTATGTTTGTAAGTGCTTCCATTTTTGTTGTCTGTTTTTTGTTAAAAAAACCCTTTTGGAGATTACTCAAAAGTTCAGTCAGTCCGTCCAAGAAAGGTAACAGTTTTATGTATTATATGAAATAAGTCAGGTGTATATTGAAAGCATTTGTGAAAATAGTGAAGGGATCTCAAAAGTGACTGAGATGGTAGAACATTCTCTAGCCTCTTCATTGGCGTTTAACATGATATGCTTGATGGTAGAGCAAACATTCTCAAACCTGTTCATTGGTTTTTAACAACACGATATGCTTGATGGTAGAGCAAACATTCTCTAGCCTGTTCATTGGTTTTTAACAACACGATATGCTTGATGGTAGAGCAAACATTCTCTAACCTGTTCATTGGTTTTTAACAACACGATATGCTTGATGGTAGAGCAAACATTCTCTAGCCTGTTCATTGGCTTTTAACAACACGATATGCTTGATGGTAGAGCAAACATTCTCTCGCCTGTTCATTGGCTTTTAACAACACGATATGCTTGATGGTAGAGCAAACATTCTCTAACCTGTTCATTGGTTTTTAACAACACGATATGCTTGATGGTAGAGCAAACATTCTCTGCTGTTCATTGGCTTTTAAAAAAATCGAATGCTTGATGGTAGAGCAAACATTCTCTAACCTGTTCATTGGTTTTTAACAACACGATATGCTTGATGGTAGAGCAAACATTCTCTGCCTGTTCATTGGCTTTTAACAACAGATATGTTTGATGGTAGAGCAAACATTCTCTCGCCTGTTCATTGGTTTTAACAACACGATATGCTTGATGGTAGAGCAAACATTCTTAGCCTGTTCATTGGCTTTTAACACCATGATATGCTTTTTTCAGTTGTTGCAGTCTGAACGTCTGTCCCTCTTTGCTGCTGCTCTACGGGTCAGCTTCCTCCTCTTTGAATCCATGCGCTCTCACCTCAAGTTTCAGCTGGAGGTAAGCAAACAGCAGCGTAGTTTGGCAGGAATAAGCTAGTCAGTGAGGATGTTGGGTTTTGTGTAACTGCAGTGTCTTGCATCTGTAACTTATTGCAATCTTCACAGACTTTTTTTGCAAGCCATGTGAAAGAGACTCATGTCTGTAGTGAGAGAAATTAATAAGTTTGGATTTGTTGAGAAGTTTGCAAAAGTTAGAGTAGTCTTTGATTTGAGCAAATAAACCCTAAATTTGGTGACTGTATTTTCAAAATCATTCTTAGACATGTTTGAGAGACAGTTGCTTGAGAATGTTAGTAGGTTATTGTAGAAACAATGGAAAGTGTGTGGATAATGTACAGTATTTTTTTTATTCATCTATTTGAAAAAAACCAGTGTTTGTTATTTGCTTGTTTTAAGTTCATCTTTTTTTATTATTTAAATGAAATGAAAGAATGGTATTGCCTGCTGCTTTAGGGCATCATAGCTAATTTCATCATCAGTACCATGAACATAAACAAGTTACCGACACGTATTTGTGAAGCCAAACGGTGAAGATTATTTATTGTCTCTGCCAGATGTACCTGACCCGGCTGAGTGAAATCGTGGTGTCCGAGAGCCCCAAAGTGACATATGACCAGCGGGAGATAGCCCTGGAGTCCATAGTGCAGCTGTGGCGCATCCCTGGCCTGGTGACTGAGCTCTATCTGAACTACGACTGTGACCTCTACTGCTCCAACCTCTTTGAGGAACTCACCAAACTTCTTTCCAAGGTCAGTAGTTGTGTCAATGTTGTTGGGCCAGTAGAGTAGATGGACTGTCTCCTAAGACTGAACTAGTCACACCTAACCTTAAGGGATGTGGGTTGAAGCGTTAGTGTTCATGAGTTGTTTTGGGGGTTTTGGGTTTTTTTTTATTGCTGAAGATGGCATAATCTGAATATCTTTTTACACAGTTCTCTTGTGTATATGTGTGTATTGTGTGTATTGTGTGTGTGTGTGTGTGTGTGTGTGTATGTGTGTGTGTGTGTGTATGTGCATGCGTATGTGAGTGCATGTGTATGTGTGTACAAGTACAAGTACTGACATACCTGTATAAATATATGTGTGTGTCTGTATGTGTGTTGCAGAATGCATTCCCTGTGTCTGGCCTGTTCACCACTCACCTGCTGTCTCTGGACGCGCTGCTGACGGTGGTGGACAGCATCGACCAGCACTGCCACCACCGCGTCCTCTCCGCCACCAAGTCCTCCGCCTCCGCAGAGGGCGAGGCCCAGCAGGTCGAAGGTCAGTCAGGTCATGGTGCACAGTGCACACATCCAACATCACTCAGTCAAGAGTGCTATATTTAGTGCGCCTTTTCCGTTTACCTAGTCCACGCGTGGTCAGCTCTTGCTATAATTAGCACGAGCTGGCCCCCGTCTGGGCTTGGATGGGATGGGTTAATTAGCAGCTGAGAGGAGCTGAAAGTGGGGAAAACTGACAGCTGTGGTTGTCTTCTTCTGCCAGTGGAATGGGGTGCTGGCCTGTACTTGTTTGGCTTGGGATGTGTTTTATTTCATGTTTTAAAAAAAAAAAAAAATTTCTGACGGACTTCTCATTTAGCTCCCTGAGAAGTCTTTGGGGCACTGCATTAAATTCTTCTGGTTGTGAGTTTGGGGGCAAGCTGAATTTGGTGGAGCCCATCCAATCCCAGGTTGCATGCTAGGTATTTTTGTGTCATCCCTGTCAGTGACTGTAATCAGCGCGTGTGCAAGATGTTACACATGCCTGTGTTACACATGCCTTTGTGCTCAGAATCTCCATTTATAGTCTCATCTGAAAGACATGGAGTTGAAGAGGATAGTGTGTTGTGGCTTTTCTCAGATTAGCTCACAAGACTCATGAGATGGTGTTAGTACCTGGTGAAAGAGATGTTTTTGTTTTTAGCCTAGGATGATTGTTTCTTTTAACTCACAGGTCCTGTTTACAGTCATGGGCAATGTGTTATAGTTGCATACCTATTTAGACCTACAACCGGATTTGCCGGTAAGTGTTATTTTATTTTATTTATTTATTTATTTTTTAATTCTTTTTTTTTTTTTTTTTTTTGCGGTCGGTGTTATTCAGTGTAGTCTGCAGTGTGCCGTTGTGTTGAAGGCAGCTGTATGTGTTTGCAGTGTCTGCCTCAGGGGTGGAGGGAGAGAGCCGACCTGACCCATCAGGGGCTGCAGAACCTGCAGTGTCCAGTTTCCGGGGACCCCCATCCACAGGCTTCACCATGGCACAGTTCTTACAGCAGAAACAAGACCTTGGTCAGTGTGCTCCATCCTTCTGCATGCAGAGTCAGTCAGTCTGTCTGAGTACTGTTAGAAGCAAAAAAACTCTCTCTACATAGAAGGAAAACAAAATTATCAGTACACTGTTATTTAATCACTGATATCAGAGGGATAATCAGCACGTTTTCAATAAGTTCTTGTGTCATAGAACATATATTCCTCATGAGTGACAAAAAACCCCAAAACAGATGAAGAAAGAAAGAAAAAAACTTTCAGTGTAATGGGCAAAAGGAAAGAAGAAAAC
The DNA here is from genome assembly GCA_030674155.1 of Stramonita haemastoma. Lineage (NCBI taxonomy): Eukaryota > Metazoa > Mollusca > Gastropoda > Neogastropoda > Muricidae > Stramonita > Stramonita haemastoma. The sequence goes on along the minus strand of CM060318.1, from coordinate 61,436,802 downwards.
ATGCGAAAGAAATACAACATAGCTTGCAGAATTTTTATTTTATATTTTAAAAAATTTATACCATTTTATGTCACAGCAGATTTCTCTGCATGAAATTCGGGCTGCTCTCCCCAGGGAGAGTGCGTTGCCACAAGTGCAGCGCCTACCCATTTTTTTTAATATACAGCCCTGAGCCACCCTGAATAAGAATAAGAATATGATGTCAGAATGTAAACGCATCACATAAGTAACAACTTTGCATTGTTTCTGTTATTTTGCTGTAACTGATTTGGTGCATGATGCGTGTTTGTTTTCATATTCAGAAGTCTGTATGTACCCTTGTGTGTTTGGTTGCAGAGGCTGGACGGTCGGCCAGAAAAGAGCAGAGGCTGGGCCCTCAGATCAAACCTAACCGCATGGCCAAGTTCACTGCCAAAATCCCCTCCAGGGAGGAGCTGGCAGAATTCAAACTGAAGAAGAGGGTGAGGATGTTTTCTGATTTGAATGTTTTAGTGTCTTTCTATCTGGCTTAAGTTTTTTTTTTTTTTGTATGTCCTTGATATTGTGTCTATAATTTTTTCATGGAATATGTGCATGAATGTATTTGTATGGGTGTGAATTAATGGAACCCTAGAGATGTATTGCTTCTCCCTGCAGATGAGGGGGGAGGGGTGGGGGAGGGGGCCCGGAGGGTGGGGTTGGTTAGAGAATGTATGATGATGACAGCTGTCTCAGCTGGCTGGTCTCCCAGTGACATGGAGAAACCATCACAAAGTTCTGTGGTGTGATAATGGCAGACTTGAACTAAGCATCAGTGATACAGCATGTGAAGTGGGTGTTCTGACACAGCTGTTTTTGGCCTTTTTCTAGGAAGTGCTGGCTATGAAGAATATTACCACCCATTGGATCCATGGTGCAACAGTCTCTATTGATTTCTTTTCCAACCTTCAGTTTGATCACACACAAATGTGGCACAAAATAAAAAAAACAAAAAACCCCCACCCAAATTGAGTCATTTGGACTGATAGGAAAAGAGTGATGCAAAACGTCAGTTCCGCTATCCACTTCTGTGAAGTATCTAGGAGTCGTTGTCGATAACACTCTCTCCATGCAAAAATTCATTACCCAAACCTGTCAGTCATGCTACTATCAACTACGGCGTATTAGCGCAATTCGAAAGTACCTGTCCACTGATGCAACTTCCAAACTTGTCACTTCTCTTATTCTCTCACGTCTGGACTATTGCAATTCTCTTTTGGCTGGTCTGCCAGCATCATCCATCCACTCCCTTCAATGCATACAAAACTCCGAAGCTCGTCTGGTCCTCAGAAAGAAAAAATCTGAGCACATTACCCCTCTCTTCCAATCTCTTCATTGGCTGCCCGTACCACAGAGAGTAAACTACAAGATCAATACCCTCTGTTACAAATGTCTCCACAATACTGCACCCTCCTACCTCTGTGAATGTCTTCACTTGTACACACCTTCTCGCTCCCTCCGCTCGTCGGCAGATACTTTGTCCCTAAGAACACCCAGATTCAACCTATCTACCGTTGGCCGCCGCTCTTTCTCTGTTTCCGGTCCATCGATGTGGAACGACCTTCCTCTCTCCCTCCGACAAAAGCCTACTTATGACACTTTTAAATCCAACCTCAAGACACACTTATTTCAAACATAAGTTTTTCTCCTTCCGCTTCCATCTCTTACCTGTCCCTGCCTTCAACATCCACCTGCCAAAGTGCATATCGTTTGTGGGCGTGTGTGCGCGCGCGTGTGCTGCGTGCGTGCGTGCGTGTGTGTGTGTGTGTGTGTACATTCGAATTTGTCAAAACTGTAAATAGTTGCTGATTGTGCGTCGTGTAGGTTGAATGCAAGCGCTTTGATTTGTTTTTGCAAGATATAGCGCTATACAAATTCCATGTATTATTATTATTATTAAAACAAAAAAATGGGGAAGAGAGGGAAAAGAAGGTGGAGAGAACTGTATTTCCCGCACCAGCAAAATCCAGAAGCCTGTTGTCCTGGATGATAAACATACGCTGACCATTTGCTTGCAGGCCTATATCCAAGGCACAGAATACTTCAACCAAAAGCCATCCAAGGGCATCAGCTTTCTGCAGGAGCAGGGTTTGCTGGCCACACCTCTGGATGCAGGTCAGGTGGTCACTTTCCTGAAGGAGAACCCCAAGCTGGACAAGAAGATGATCGGGGAGTACATCGGCTCCAAGAAGAACAAGGTGGTCCTGGAGGCCTTCGCCAAGTGAGTTGGGGATGCTGCAGCTGCTTGCTTTGATTCTGTCTGTAAAATTTTCTTTAGGCAGCAAAAATGAATACATAGAAAACTGCAGCTGCGTGCTTTGACTCATTCTTTAAGATTTTCAGAGTGGCCAACATAAAGAGATAGATGAATAAGTAAATTGATAAAGAAAATAAAAAGACAAAGAAGAAATCTTAAATTGAACACAAAATAACAATGCAATGATGAAAATGACCAGTTTTAATTGCTCACTAGTGTGTTCACCATTCAGGTGTTTGAAGAGGGGTTTCTGTACAGTGATTAAAGTTTAATCTTATTTAATTTAGTTTAGAGGGCAAAGCCCCTTGGAAACTTAAGGCTTTTCAATGTTTAAATCAACAGTTTGTATGAACAACTATTTTCACATTATTGCATGTAATGGGTTTTTTCTTAAAGTTTTAAATTTTGAAAGAAATTTAAGATAGCTTAAAGCAACGACTTTGTGTGTATGTGTGTGCGCGTGCACATGCTTGTGTGCATGTGTGAACTTCCTCTTTCCCTGTCTTTCAGGTCTTTTAACTTTGAAGACATGCGCATTGATGAAGCTTTACGGTTGTACCTGGAGACATTCCGTTTACCTGGTGAGGCTCCAGTCATCTCCTGGATCATGGAACACTTCTCTGAACACTGGCATGTAAGTGGGACGCGAAGAGAGCTGAGCATTGTTTTTTTGTTACGAAAATCTCACCATTGGCGAACCTCAGCATTCAAGCCAAAGAACAAAACATACATACACACACACACACACACACACACACACACACACACACACACACACACACACACACACACACACACACACACACACAAAAGTCTCATCCTAAGGATTGGGGGGTATGGGGGAAGTGGGGGGTGTCAGCACAGATGTTAACTTGAGGGGAAATATCCCTTCGAGCAGACGCTTTGGTGGTGGCTTAACCCCTGGCCGTCTGTTCAGGAATGTAACGTTCTAACCACTAAGTTATCCTGTCCCCATAAATAGAACTAAAAATGAAGAAATTAGAAAAATGTGTGAGAAAAGAAAAAGAGGACATTAATTTTGTTAGTGACATCACTGCAAAATCTGTACTTAAGGTTAACATGATTCTTTAAGTCTAAATAGTTGTTCCATTTAGATGGTGCAGTTTTAGTTTATAAATAGTTAGTGTTCTTGCTGGCAGGTGACATGGAATAAAGGACATATATGTATACAGATGACTGTGTTTATGTAGAAAATATTTGAGGACTTTAACACAAGTTTGCACAAATGTGTTGGTAATTGTTTTAAAAATTAGTTGTGTGTGGTTGAATGCATGTTGTTATTATTTTTTTTCAGAAAAGTAATGGAGAACCTTTCTTCAACACTGATGCAGCATTTACGTTGGCATATGCTGTTATCATGTTAAATGTTGACCAGCATAATCACAATGTCAAGAAGCAGAGCATCCCCATGACTATGGATGTAAGTACACAAGTCTTTGGCCATTTACTATCTAGATTTTTAACTGTCTTTTTTGTCGCTTGGATTTTTTTCTCTGTGTGTGTGTGTGTGTGTGTGTGTGTGTGTGTGTGTGTGTGTGTGTGTGTGTGTGTGTGTGTGTGTGTGTGTGTACACTTGTTTATCTTTGCTTATATGATCCAGCAATTGTGTGATCTAGTACGAAGTCAGAGTAAAAAAAAAAAAAAAAAAGTTCCTATTCTTGTTCAAGGTGTATCATACTTTATTTGATTTCATTTTGTTTTACTTTGTCATTTTGTTTTAAAAGTCATCATTTTATCTATACATATATTTTTTCAAATTCTGTTTTATTTTGCTTGTTGTTATTTTAGAGCTTAATTCTGCTCTTCTCTATTCATAACAAGGCTTTACTTTGACAATCAGCTTGGTACTGATTGAGTTTAACCATCTCCAGTTGTTAGAATATGGTCTTACCCTGTGACTGTGAATGGGCTGGTCATTTATCTGCCTAGTGGTTACATCATACCAGCTCAGCTTAGAAAATCTGAATTTTGTGACTACAATCAAAGAAATAGACATTCAAAAGAGTTGCTTAGAGCCTTGATTACATTGTGACAGACAGGCCTGGCCTGGTGCAATTTTATATCTAAAATTTCTGAACTAAGTAGCTTTAGTTATAACTACAGACACAACAGGCATTGACAGTGAGAAGTTTACAAGTGACAGGCATGGCTTTTTTTGGGTTTTTTTTGTTGTTTTTAGAAGAACTGCATTATAGAAGCTCACTGAATCTGTAAATTGATGAACAAATTTAGCCTAGTGGCTTGGAGGTCATCAGACCTGTTTTAAACCAAACCAAAAAGGTTGGCTTGTGTAGCAGGCGTTGTTTATGATTGATGATGAAATTGGAAGAGAAATGAATACATTAAAACAAAATGTTTTCAGCAATTCAAGACGAATCTGACTAAAGTGAATGGGGGAAAGGACTTTGATGAGGACATGCTGGAAGAAATCTTCACGGCTATCAGGTGAGACAGTCCATCAGACAGTCCATCCTTCAGGGGATGCCTGGGTTTGCCCAGTACTTGATAGCATTTACATGTATGTCTGAAGCATATTATCTGTTGCTGTGATATTGATTTCCTCTCTAAGAGCATATAGAAACAGAAATAATTTTTCCAGGTCAAAAGTTTTGACAGTTATTAATGTGTGTATATGTTTGTGTGTGTGTGTGTGTGTGTGTGTGTGTGTGTGTGTGTGTGTGTGTGTGTGGTGTGTGTGTGTGTGTGTAAGAGAGAGAGAGAGGGAGAGAGAGAGAGAGGAGAGAGAGAGAGAGAGAGAGAGAGAGAGAGAGAGAGAGAGAGAGAGAGAGAGAGAGAGAGTACGAGTGTGAGTGAGTGAGTGAGTGAGTGAGTGAGTGGTGTGTGTGTGTGTGTGTGTGTGTGTGTGTGTGTGTGTGTGTGTGTGTGTGTGTGTGTGTGTGTGTGTGTGTGTGTGTGTGTGTGCGTAAGTGAGTATTGTGTAATCATGTGTACATTCAACTATATCTTTGCATGTCTGTGAGTATGTTCCTATGTGTGTATTGGTAAATCTATTGTGCACTTATATTGCTTCTTTGCAGACATGAAGAGATCGTAATGCCTGCTGAACATACGGGTCTGGTGAGGGACAACTACCTGTGGAAGGTAGGTGTATGTGTGTGTGTGTGTGTTGTGTGTGTGTGTGTGTGTGTGTGTGTGTGTGTGTGTGTGTGTGTGTGTGTGTTGTGTGTGTGTGCGTGTGTTGGTGTTGTGTGTTGTGTGTGTGTGTGTGTACCTGCATCATGTTCACTACCTGCCTTACTATAATGAGGCACTTACCATGTATGCAAAACGCAGATGGAAGGACATTCTGATTGTCCATTTGGTGGTGGTGGTGTTCAAAGTTTGATATACCTCAAAAAGAAAAGGAGAGCATTGACAAACAGCCCACTATGATTATATAGTTACATGAAATGTCTACACAGCAGAGAAGATGTTGAAATCATACCTTTATGAGACATTTGTGCATTTTCACAGTTGTAATGGTTTTATTTGAATCAACCCACTTACTTTTTTCCCTGAATTTTTTTTTGTGGTTAGAACTGAGGAAGTATGTTTAAAAATAAATGAAAAATGAAGTGCTGCTTTATGGTAACTGTTATGATGGAGATGTCTATGCTGACCATCACACCATTTGTACCCTCAAGGTATTACTTCGGAGAGGAGCGACCAAAGAAGGGGTGTTTCTCCATGCACCCACAGGGGCCCTGGACTCTGAACTGTTCACACTCATCTGGGGTCCTACTGTGGCAGCCTTGTCCTTCGTCTTTGACAAGAGCAGTGATGAAACCATCATACAGAAGGCTGTGTCCGGATTCAGGTAAGCACAGTCGGCAGTTAGTAAGCTGGTCACTTTGACCAGCAGATTAGCCAGGTGTTGGGTGGATCAGTACTACATGTTGGCTCTGAGTGTATTCTAGGTGACCACAGAACTCATCCCCAATACTTGGCTAAGAGCACAGGTAGGTTTCAGAGGCTTGATTGGTTGAAAAAAAAAATCTGTTAAAATAATGTTAAAGATTGAGCTATACTAAAACAAGCTGTTTTAAAGTGCAAAAGTTTCTTGCAGGTGGGGGTTGGGGTTTATGTTGTGGGGGTTAATATTGTTGTTTCAATAATCATGGGATCATAGCCTGGTTTTAAAAGATGGAAGGACATCTTGATTCGTACAGTTGTAAGAAAGTGAGGGTTTTTTGGGTTGTTTTTTTTTGCACCCAGGTGAATATGAGTTCATCAGCTGTGTGTGTGTGTGTGTGTGTGTGTGTGTGTGTGTGTGTGTGTGTGTGTGTTGTTGTGTGTGTGGTTTCTGTTGTGCAGAAAATGTGCCATGATCTCAGCACACAACAACATGAGCGATGTTTTCGACAACCTTGTGATCTCCATGTGTAAATTCACCACACTGCTTAGTTCTGCTGAGGTTCGTCTGTGTGCAGACATTTAGATAGATAGATATGGATTGTTTGTATGTACAGTAAAGTCTACTCCCTCATCTGATTTTCTCCTTTCCTAAAAAGAGTTTATCAAGGGTAAACGTGTGATAAAAGAAAAGCAGATAGACCTGTTTGAGCAGAATCTGGTTGTACTTTTATTCTGGTATTGTATTAGATGTGTTGGTGTTTTTCATTCTGGTGTATTTTGGTATGTGTTAAAAAGCCCAAGAATATTTCATTGCTGGTGTGATGTGAGAGAGGCTGTGTATGCATACTTTACTGCATGTTAAGTAGCATTGCAAGTGATGTCTTATTTGCAGCCATCACCAAGTTCAGTAATAGAAGGGAATGTACGTAAATGTTTCAGTTGTCTCACAGGAATGCAGCTTTAGGTCAGTTCCAACTCTCTACTTGGTGGACAATTTTTTTTACACCCTAAGGGTGTAAAAAAGTCAGATCTAAACACTTTAATCATCCCTGAAAGGCAATTGCAAAGGGTAGGGTCATCTGCATGTTTTATGTTGTAATGGGATCAGAGCAAAAAAGAGAATTTAGACTTGTTAGAAAAAAGGTGGTGTTTAGAATGTAGGAGCCTTTTTAGTCATATAGGGTTTGATTGCACATTTAAATAGAGAAATACTTGTGATACCTGTCCTTGATCACCGAGGAATCACCACCAGTTATATGGTTTGCAGAGTCCCGAGAACATCCCTGTGACCTTTGGAAGCAATTACAAGGCCAAGGTGGCAGCACGGAATGTCTTTGCCCTTGCTCATCGCCACTGTGACATACTGCGCGAGGGCTGGAAGAACATTCTAGACTGCATGCTACAGCTCTTCCGGGCAAAACTCTTGCCCAAGTCCATGATTGAGGTAATGTCAGTTTCTACCCATGAGTTTTTATCGTCCTCAGTTCCAGTGATATTTTGAAATGATGGTTGCATTTTTGTCCATTTGCAAAGAGCTTGAAATAACAAGTGTGTTAAATCAGGTTGATAAGATTTGATCAGGGTTGATAACATTTCGTCTGTGGTTGATAAGATCTGGTGAGCTTAATGACTTTACCTGTGTGTCTGTGTGTGGCAGGTGGAAGACTTTGCTGACCCCACAGGCAAAGTGTCCATTGTGAAGGAAGAAACAGCAGCAGTGACAAGGTGAGGACTTTGTCTTTTTGATGTCAGCCTTTGGTCCTCTGTTGCTCCATCAGCCCCCATTGTTAGTTATCCTGTTGTGATCCACCACATGGAAGAGACTGGTATTTATTCTAGCAGTGTGAATATGTTAAAAGTCAATGTATACCATATTTCTGTGAAATTCAAATCTGTTGTTGATTAGTGTATTTAAAAAACAAACAAACAAACCCAAAATTATAGTATCTAATGTGGCTGTCAGTCCTATATATGAGATTTCACTGTTTATTTTTTTTAATCAGGAACGGATGACAGAATTCACAAAGCTACATACACACAGGGGGTGGATGTAAAGAAGCACATGAGTGCTCATTCCATTATCCTCAAAAGAATAGAATTAAAAAACAAAGAACAAAAAAAATACCTGTCTTGTCCTACTTCAATGTGTATGCTTCCCTCTAAGGCCTCTTTTTTTTCTGTTACTTTTTTCTTGTAGCCTTTTCCAAACTAGAAAAGAAGTTTATCCTCTCCACAGGTCCGAGTCAGGAGTGCTGAGCAGCTTTGTGTCCTACTTCTCCCTGTCAGAGTCAGCATCCACCAAAGGTCCTACAGCAGAGGAGCTAGAGGCTGGAAAACAGGCACAGAGCTGTGTGAAAGACTGTCACTTGGAGTCTCTCATCAACGACACCAAGTTTCTCCGCCATGAATCTCTTAGTGAACTGGTCAAGGTGTGTTGTGTTGTGTAAAGAAGTAATGAAGTGTTTCTCTTTGGTGTCATGCACTATACAGTGTAGGGGGTGATATGGCTAAGGAATAGAAATATACTTAACTTGTGATCTGAAAGATTCCATTTTAAACTTAGCATGAAAACTTCACTCCTTTTATTAGATTTGCAAAGAAAACATGATGTATAATTGTCATCAAAATTCTGTGAAATACATGAATGTGTAATGAGTTCAGATTTGACTAGACTTGCAGTCAGTTTTTAGATGTGGTACAAATGTTGGATTTTGTTTTCAGATTTATGTACTGTGAATTGTTAAGCATTTCTGAATGAATGAGTTTTAGATATATGCTGTTTGGGTTGTTTGTGCCTCTGAGTGAACGAGTTTTTCATAGATGTACTCTGGGTATTTAGCAGCCCTGAATGACTGAGCCTGTGTCACTGGGCTCCTGTGACTGAAGAGTAGTGTCCTGACAGGGGTGACGGGGGCTGTGGGTGTGTGCAGGCACTGATTGCAGCCTGTCAGGGGGCAGAGGAACAGGGGGCATCAGGGCAGTACGATGAAGACGCCGGGGTCTTTTTCTTGGAGCTGCTGGTGAAGGTGGTGCTGCAGAATCGGGATCGTGTCACAGGCATCTGGCCTGCGGTGCGAGACCACCTGTACTGGGTGTTTGTCCGCTCCAGGGAGCCAGGCCTGCTTGTGGAGCGAGCGGCTGTGGGGCTTCTCCGCATGTCCATCAGGCTTCTCCGCCGCGAGGAGATGGCTGGGCAGGTAAAAATCATCGTATTAGGTATTGAAAAAAGTGTTTAGAGTTAGTCAGTAATGTATGTTTTACAGACATCAGTGTGTCTATGGCATTATTGTTTTTCAAATTTTATATCGGTTTTGACATATGGTACTTGTGCTTAAGGTTGACCACCATTTAATAGCTCATGACAGATGTATTTCAAGAAAGGATTAAAGGGTAAATCTTTTTTTATCAAAATGTTGACATCTACATAGTATTGAGTACTTCTCAAACTACTTTTTGCTTTTATAAAAGGTGCTGCTAAGTCACTGAAGAAGGAGAGGTGTCATCAGCACAGGCAGTAGGTTTTGACAGTGTTGTATGTGTGGATGCCCAGGGTGAACAGTCATTAGGGACAAGGTCCTTCTCTGGTTGATTATGTTCACAGTGGGTGTCTTGAAGAGATGTGATTGCATAGTGTCATGGTGCAAAATATGTGGGTGACATAAGATCACTAGGGACTGGTATCCATTTGAAGGAAGTGAGTGAGGGAAACCCTGAACAGCACCATGCAAGAACTTCGGAGCTGAAAACGTGTTGAAGCATGATTCTTCTTGCAAGACCTTCTGCTGGGCATCAGTTCTTAGACTGTCTGTGTGTTCCTGCCTCAGGTGCTGGTGTGTTGTTAGACTGTCTTTGTGTACCTGCTTCAGGTGCTGGTGTGTTGTTAGACTGTCTTTGTGTTCCTGCCTCAGGTGCTGGTGTGTTGTTAGACTGTCTTTGTGTTCCTGCCTCAGGTGCTGGGAGCTCTGCGCCTCCTGCTGGTGTTGCCTGGCCCCGTGCTGCACTCTCTGGCCCGGCAGCTGACCTACGGTCTGCATGAACTGCTGCGCACCAACGCCGCCAACATCCACGCCGCCAATGACTGGAGCACGCTCTTCACCCTGCTGGAGGTGGTGGGGGCGGGGGCCAACCCTCCCCCGGTCATGCAGGTGGACAATGATGTGGATGTGGCTCAGGTGCTGCATGATGCAGGTGAGCACACCACAGGCTGGGATACAGTTTGTACATGTATAGAAGCTTCCAAACAGGGCAGATTTTTCTGCTGGCTTCCTTGAGGAAAGGGTGTTTACACAAGAGCAGTACTACCCACCTTGGCTGTGGGTGCTTTTATCTGCAAGCACAGCTTTGATTTATGCTACATAGCTCACACTGAAACTGAAAGACTGACAAGTAAAGGAAAAGACCATCAGTGGGCAGTATAAACTCAGTTAGGAGATGCTTGCTGTTTCTCAGTCTTTAATTTGTTATGATTCTTGTTTTTATAAAGTTAACCCATGTTTCATGGAAACAAAATTCTTTTGACATGCTTTGTTAAAAAAAAAAATCCTCATAGTCTCAACATACACACAAAATGCACCCAATTAGGTCTCTCTTCACGATTAGGTATGTAATCAATGTTTTGGATCCCCCAAAATGCGTGAAATCAACAGCATCTTGTGTTAAACACTTTTTTTCATAGAAACTGTGGATCCAAGAGGTGAGAAAAAGAAATGCCTTATCCCACCCTGTAAACTGTAATACGTGTGTTAATTTTGTCAGGAGCTCAGAGCGACAGTGAGGTAGCAGAAGAGGGAGCTGCCTCCTCAGCCAGTGACCGTGGCTACACGTCGGACAGTGAGCTGTATGAAAGCGCCAGTCGCCATCAGCACCTCAACCGGGCCAGCCCAGAACTGGCACTCAGGCCTGTCCCCGACAATGGCAGCTGGATGCTGGTGAGTGGAGTTCTGAAGCTCTGTTCGTTACCTTCTACCTTTTCTGATGGAGTTTACGTCTGTTCTTTAAATTTCATGCTTATGAACAGTTGTGGGAATAGAGAAAAGGCTTCACAGTAAATATCTGTGACCAACTGGAGTCTTCTATGTCCACAGTAAAGGTGTGTAATAAACAACCGAGGAACTAGTATTTGAAGTGCTTGTGTAGTAAAAAAGGAGGAGGGAAAGGGGGCTGTATAGTGTTTTTGTTTTGTTTTTTATTGGCATAACGGGTTTCAGTGTGTGTTTTGATTTTTTTGTTTACTGGTTCTCTGTGTAGGTGTGTTAATGCTTAATGTAGCTGAGAATTTTTCTGCTTTTGCAATTTATTATTTTTTATTCATGTCATCAGTTAATGAACTTAATTGGATGCATTATTTTTTCAGTCAGTGATCCACACAGGTGACATTGTGTTTTCAGGTGAACCGAGAAGAGGCCAGCAGTCCAGGGTTCCCCCCTGTAGCAGTGCGTGTGAACCAGTACAGCATAGAGCTGCGGGAAGAGCTGGTGCGCATAGACCGTCGCTCCCTGATGAAGGCAGCCGAAACCCTGGCCTTCCTGGTCAGGGATGCTGCCCACGTCACCCCTCATAACTTCCAGAGCTGCGTCCACGCTATCCGTATCTTTGTGGAGGCCAGCGTCAATGGAGGTGAGAGGCCAGGTGGAGCTTAGTATTTATAGTAATATCAGTGTCTATGGAGGTGAGAAGCCAGATGGAGCTCAGGAGTTATTAAATCAATGTTTATGGAGGTGAGAAGCCAGATGGAGCTATATTGTCAGTAACTTTTGGGATTCTGCATTTATGAGCAATAGTGAGAAACATTGTCTATGAACAACTGAAGTAAACTTCCAGAAAGGCCATAGGACTGAAAATTTATGTAAACACTACACTTAAGCAAACACTTTGTATGTTACTGTGTGTTCCTGTGTTTATGTATGCTCTCAAGCGTACATGTGAGCATGCCTGTGTGTAATTGTGTACATGCATGTGCACGCAGATGTACATGCATGTGTGTGCATATGAGTAAGAATGTTTGTATATATATGTGTATGGGTGTGTGTGTGTATGCACATGGATAGGCCTGCATGCCAGTATAATTGCACACATATGTGTGTGCTCCATATCATGCAGGTCATCATCGATCCCCGCTACGCACCAGCTCCCTGCGAGAAAGGCGTGGCGGCGGGCACCCTCACAACCCTCCCTCACGCAGTCGCTACCACAGGGACTTCAAGATGAAGAAGTCTCGCTCCAACCCAACGCAGGTGACCCAGGCCAGCACGTCAGACGATGAGGGGGAGGAGGAGGCCGCGCTGACCAGCCTGCACTCCCTGTCCATCCAGCTGCTGGACCTCATGCACACCCTGCACACACGAGCAGCCTCCATCTTCGCTGCCTGGGCCCAGGAGAGCAGCGACGGCACAGAGCAGACCCCCAGCCAGGGAGAAAAGCCCATCGATGCGGCCACTGGCACACTGTGGGCAACTTGCTGGTGTCCTCTGCTGCAAGGTACTTGACTCTTCAAAGCGGTCGTTTTAGTGTGGTCAGTTGCAAGATCTGGGCTTTTGTGTGTATATTTATCATGAGAAGCATTGTGCTGCTTTTTCTGATGGTTGCCTCTGAAATTTTGTTTATGCCTGGTATCTTGTCAGGGGCTTTGGAGCTGGGTTTTTTTTTTTTTTTTTTGCAAAGTAATAGACACAATTACTAGCAATTTGGCCTTATAGTTTGAAATTCCTGGCACATGCGTGTAGTTTTCAAATTCTTTGTGATTGGTTTCATCATATTCAGACTTTAAGTTATTGAAACTATATAATCTGAAGTTTGGTCTTGAATAATTTATACATGCACTTTATGTAAACATATTTCTTCCCTCTGTATTTTTGTACTAAAACTTCCTGTTTATTATCATTCTTTTCATTTCTGTCTATTTTTTTTTTAAAACTGTCATCTTATGTTTACCTTCAGTCTTACCAATCCATTGACCTGTATTTTGTCACGGTAATTGTTGTATGGCTGTATGATGTGTTTGTGACACACACGTGGTGACCAGAGTGATGTTGGTTGCAGGCATAGCCCGGTTGTGCTGTGACACCCGGCGACAGGTTCGCAGTCAGGCTCTGACCTATTTACAGAGAGCGCTTCTTGTTCATGATCTGCAGACTCTGTCTGCTGTGGAGTGGGAAGCCTGCTTCAATAAAGTAAGTGCTCTTACTTGATTATTTTCTGTCTGGTCACGGATTGTGTGGTTTGGTGTAGATTAAATAAAATTTAACCAAACTGTTTGCAGAAATGTTACACACAAGAAACTGGAATGCTATTTAGTGTAGATTTGTCGGTTTTAAAAGAAAAAAGTCTTGAGTTTGAAAAGAGCTTCTGCTTTGTTAACACTTTCTACCCCGGGTACGGATTAATCCGTACCACGCGATCATCTCCCCTGGACGGGGTACGGATTAATCCGTACCACAGCAGGTACTTTCACTTTCGCCCTCCCATTCTGTTCTATTCTCACATGGTCGTTTTAGCTTGTTGGCTTTAGCTGCCACGTTGGTCGCACATCGTTCACAGCTAATTTGCATATAAATTGAGCGTGTTTTTGTTGTGTTTATTGTTGTTTTACGTGTCATATGCTTGTAGTATGGCTTTGGTACATCATACTTTCACTGCTGACGAAGTAACAGAAGTTTTAAACGAGTTATTACGTTGCCGATAAAGATCGTGTTTTGGATAGAGATCGTGAGAGCTTCAAGTCTCGTGATACTCACTGTGAGCCGCTCGAGGAGCGAGATAGGCCAGCTAAAAGGGGTGGGAAGGGGGGGGGGGTGACTGGGGAGGGGCGTGGCCTTGGTACTGTGAGTACCGCTACGATAAACACCAACTGTTTACATGAAAATGAACTACAAGCCACCTGGTGAAGTGCAAACATTCTGTACATATGAATAAAGTAGTGTAGAAAAGTTCAGGAACTTTCTTGGACTAGGGAAGAAATGTTATCTGTATATTCCATGATCGTTATTGTGACAGTGTCGTGTCTACAGTTCAGTGGTTCCCTTTGATTATATTACATTTGATGCATGCTGGAAGAAAACTTGTATAGTACCTATGTTTGTCCTTGTTTATTTGAGATTCTTGTATAGTTTTGTTGTTGTTGTGTTGTATTTGTTGCATACATTGTGTAAAAATCATAAGCCCATCAGTGGGATCACCACTTAAAATCAGAGCAATTATGTAATTTGACACCATAATTAACATACTCTTTTTTATGCAATATAAATTTTTATGCACGCATATAATGGGCAGTCATTTACCCACACAATGCCATAGTTTCATAAGAAATGGGCTTCAAACAAAAAAGATATGAGGATTTTACTATGATGACCCAGTGCACACTGCACTCAGCTGCTGCAGGGCTGGTCCACAGAGACTGCAGTGCAGCTGCACCCTTGGGGTACAAAGTGTTAAGAGGTATGTCTGGCACTTTTTACAGCATAAGCAATCTCTTCATTTGCTGAAATTCGGCACTATTTATTTCTGTAGCTTTTTCTCCCTCACTTTTTCTTCCTTCAGTGTTGTCTCATTTTGACTACCTGTCCACTTTTGTTTTTCTGTATCTTTTGGTACACATGTGAGTTAGAAATATACAGAGACATAGTTTTCAACATACCTACACACACACGCGCACGCACGCACGCACACAGAGGAGAAAAATAATCCTGTTCGAGTCGGTCGTAAGGCAAGTTGTTCTATCTACCAGCTAGCCAACAGGTATGTAAAGACTATTTGTGATTAAGGAAAGATCTCTGATATGTTGGTGTGACAGTTTATCATGATGGTGGTGTGTGATGCAGGTGCTTTTTCCCTTGCTGACCAAACTGCTGGAGAACATCAATGCACAGGACCCCTCAGGCATGGAGGAGACCCGCATGAGGGCGTCCACTCTCCTGGGAAAGGTGGGCAGTGGATAGGAGTGTGGTGTGTCTGCTGTAGTCTGCAGCCATCTCTGCTCTCTAGCTCTCCTCTTGTCTTCTCTCTCTCTCTCTCTCTCTCTCTCTCTTCTCTCTCTCTCTCTCTCTCTCTCTCTCTCTCTCTCTCTCTCTCTCTTCTCTCTCTCTCTCTCTCTCTCTCTCTCTCTTCTCTCTCTCTTCCTTTCTTCTTCTTCTCTTTTGAAAACAAGCATGCATTATTTATCTACAACCCTCAGAGACAAAGATTCTAATTTGATTTGGATTGGATGGGTTTTTTTGCTTTTTCCTCTAGTTGGTTTCTCATTTTGAGTACCTCATAATGTAATTTACCTTATTCTGTGTATATGTCATGGGTGTGTGGTTTCATGGCTGGAACACCTGTTGTGTGCTGTGTGCAGGTGTTCCTGCAGCACCTGAGTCCTCTGCTGTGCCTGTCCACATTCACCGCTCTGTGGCTGACCATTCTGGACTTCATGGAGAAGTACATGAAGGCGGACAGCAGTGACCTACTGGTGGGCTGATTTTTTTTCGTTTTTGGTTTGTTTTGTTTTTGTATAGTGTGTACTGGTGGCATCGTCAGTTGTTAATCGTCCACAATTACAAGCAAATGTTGATGATTACAAGTGATGTAACAATTTGCAGACCAATGTCCATGATTTAGAGAATTGCACAGTCAAATATTGTTTGTATTGGTCCATCTTTTAACAGTTTTTAAAGCAGTAATGAGTGTTCATCATTTAAAGGTTAGGTGTTCGCTGAATGAGTCGTCTTTTTTTAAAAAGTTTTGTTGTTTGCTGTGGTGAGTTAGCTTCATTTTAACAAAGAGAAGTACTTGCTGTGATAAGTGGCCTTTGTTTAACAAAGGTTAGGTGTTCATGTTTTTGGGGGGAAGGGATAAGGTAGGTGTTCAGGTCATGATCTGATGGTGACTCCAGTCATTGGTTCAAGTCTGCTTAATTAAGTGTCCTCTAAAGACCTTCCCTCTGGAGTGGACCGAACGATAAGAAATGCAGTGCTTTATGTCGTCCAAACAGTCGGAGGCCATCCCAGAGAATCTGAAGAACATGCTGCTGGTGATGCAGACTGCAGGCATCTTCCAGACAGACTCCGGGGCAGAGTCCAAGCTGTGGCGCCTCACCTGGGATAAGATTGACACCTTCCTGCCCCACCTGCGGGAAGACATCTTCAAGCCCTTTGAACCAGGTAATTAGGCACATTTGTTTCTTTGTTTGTTTGTTTGTCATATTTTCTTTACCACTGTTGTCAGCTGTTTTGAAAATACATGAAAGTGGGGAATTTTGGGAGGTGGTAATGTGTGGGTTTTTCTGGGTGTTTAGAATTGTTTTCGTTCACATGAAATGATAAAGGACAAAGTTGTTGTTGTTGATTATATAACCTCCCTAGCAGAGATTTCTGATTTGGGAACTGGAAATGAAAGTATACTGACACACCTTCATTGTTTTTTTAAGCCATATCTTCTCAGTTTCTCAAAACCAGTACATATTTTGTTATCATTTTCCTGGTCTTATTGAAAAAAAAATTTTTTGCTCAGTAACTTGCTTTTTTTCCCCTCAGTTTTGTTAGAGGGGAGGTGGGTGGAGATGTTAGAATTTAAAATCTCAGCTATTACTTTTTCTGTGCAGAAAAGGAATATATATATTGTGTTATGGAATTCTGCACAGTACATTTTAATCTCTCATAATAATAATCCATCTGAACTTTCAAGAATCTGTTTGAATCTTTTAAATAATCCCTTTTTTACAGTCTGTACAAAATGTTGAATGTAGATAGCAAGTACACTTTAAAATGCACAAAGAGGATAAAACTTTTGACAAGCAGGCGAAGCCATGAAAGAAGGACAAACATCTATGAAAGAAAGGCATGTCTGCCTTTCCTCCATGACGGCTGTGTATGGTGAAAGAAAGATGTCTGCCTTTCCTCCATGACGGCTGTGTATGGTGAAAGAAAGGCATGGTCTGCCTTTCCTCCATGACGGCTGTGTATGGTGTGCTGACAGAACCAAAGAAGATGGAGCGCAGTGTGGCGGGAGAGGAGACAGGGGGCCCTGCGGCCACACCCCCCACAGGGGAAGCAGAGGGCAGCGGCCAGCAGACAGATCAGCAACAGCAGCAACAACAGCAGCAGCAGGAGCCCAGGCCAGATGCTGCAGACACAGAGGGTACTCAGCCAGCTGTTACCACTTCTGCCTCAGATATTCCTCTGGAGGGCATCACTGTTATACCCACTGCTTCTCAAGGTAATGAATTGGTTTATTGAAAAAAAGTAATGCTCGTAGTCAGTATTGCTGATGTGATCCGCATCTCGTAGAAAAATAGTCTGATTGGTCTGTACAGTGTAGCATGCTGTTATGATGTGTGTTGGACAGTGGTCAGTGCTGTGTAGCAAGCTGTTATGATGTGTGTAAAGTATGTGTGGTCAGTGCACTATAGTATGGTGTGTGTTGGACAGTGGTCAGTGCAGTGTAGCATGGTGTGTGTTGGACAGTGGTCAGTGCAGTGTAGCAAGCTGTTATGATGTGTGTTGGACAGTGGTCAGTGCAGTGTAGCAAGCTGTTATGATGTGTGTAAAGTATGTGTGGTCAGTGCACTATAGTATGGTGTGTGTTGGACAGTGGTCAGTGCAATATAGCAAGCTGTTATGGTGTGTGTTGGACAGTGGTCAGTGCACTATAGCAAGCTGTTATGGTGTGTGTTGGACAGTGGTCAGTGCACTATAGCAAGCTGTTATGTGTTGGACAGTGGTCAGTGCACTATAGCAAGCTGTTATGTGTTGGACAGTGGTCAGTGCACTATAGCATGTAGTTGACAGTGGTCAGTGCCTATAGCAATGTTATGTGGACAGTGGTCAGTGCACTATAGCAAGCTGTTAGTGTTGACAGTGGTCAGCCAGGAGCCGGAGGTGGGTCAGAGGCCGGAGAGTCCCTTGCTGAGTCAACAGGAGGACTCCACCCCCGCCTCCTCCTACATCCTGCACCCCCCTCTGCCAACGCTGGCCTCCCCTGCCCCTCCCTCCTCAGGGGGCTCCCTGCCCGGTGTCCACATTCCTCTCCTCCTCAACCCAGATCTGTTCCACAGCACCACCATTCCCTACATCTCGCCTCAGGTAGGGGGGCTGTGGTGACCAGTGTGTGTGTGTGTGTGTGTGTGTGCTGTTGTCTGTGTCTGTGTCAGTGTCAGTGTGTGTGTGTGTGTGTGTGTGTTTTGAAAATAGAATTTTATTAAAACTATTTGTTATTGGTGGCATGTGTAAGAATAGGCTGACACAAGCACTTTGATTTGTTTTTTCAAGATATAGTGCTTTTTAAATTCTATCTATTATTATTACTGTTAGATGATATCACAGTGGCTGTGTGCATAACTTGTAGTTAATCAAGAGCTGTTTCTGCCAGTGTTTGTGCTTAGCTGAGTTATTCAGCTTGACTATTCAATATTTCTGATTGCCTTGCCACAGTCCCGTTTTTATTTTAGAGCATCATGGTAGAACTATGCAACCAGACAATCTCAGGCAAGTGTTTGGAAAGCAGTTTAGCTAAGAGAAAAACAGAGGTAGAGACATTTAGCCAGAGTTTGAATTCTGACTCCTACAAGAATTGAATTTCCCTTTTTCACCTAGGCAGGGCATAGAGAGACCAGGCTTTCTCAGTTAGCCATTGCAGAACCCAGCAGATATATAGTCTTTTGCAGATTCTTGATCTATGATTGGAAGATGAAAACAGGATAAGAGATCAAGAAGTTAAATCACACCCTGAGTTAGGATACCCCACTTATTATAATGTTAGCTTATGAAGCAACAGCAACTGTGAGGGCAACATTTAAAGATAGAGAGTCATAGAGAAAACAGGTGTCAAGCAGAGTTTATCAAGTTTTGGTAGTGGAATGTGCTCTCAGTTTGCCTGTGTAATGAAATAAGGTGTTGAGGCAGTAATGTATAAAACTGCGCATTGTGGGAAACTGCCTGTGCAATTGATATATCTTTTTTTTTTTTTTTGGCTATTGTAGAGATATTAGCCAGTTGTTTATGACTTAATGTAAGGTGTTTGCTTGTATGAGCAGATTTCAGGGTGATATAGCATAACACTGTGTGTTTTTTTTTCCTACAGAACACTGTGGAAGTGCCTGAAGCCCAGAACATGAATCCTCCACGGTAGTGTTCAACATGTCAGTCCCAGTGGGTTGTTGTTATACCTGGTAAATGTAAATAACACCTCAGTGAAATGTGATTTAACTCATCATTTATCACACAAAACAAGCTTTTCTGAAGATGATGAGCAGTATGTAGTCTGTGTTGTAAAAAGAACAAGCTGAAATGCTCAAGGCATCATTTCAAGCATGGCATTTTACTCATCTCCAAAAACAGGCATGGCATTTCACTCATCTCCAAAAAAACAAAAAGGACAATTTCAAGAAGAAAAAAAAGTTTTGCAGTAGTTGCTGTGGTGAAAACTGTGTTAACAGATAGATCACTAATTGCATTATCAGACGTCACAATTTATCTGCTGTGGTGCATGTGATTGTACTTTGATGTCATGGGCACATCATGGTGTACCGAGGTCAAAATCAAGGCTGTGAACAAATCATGAAGGAAGACAGTTGCACACTGTGTGCCTGTCCCCCATACTGTGGGGAGATGAGGATGGTGTGTAGAGAACAAGGGACATGGCATGGATTGGTCAGGTGTCCGTCTGCTTTGCTGAACAGGCAGTTGTTGGGATAGACCAGTTTTACTCCTTTTGCAGGCATTTCATCATCAATAAATTCACTTGCATAGGATGCATGTTTTTTAGTTTCTAAACCATTACTTGATATATTTGTAGTGTTCAGAAAAGCTAGTCATCCCTGTCTTTTTGAAATTCTAATGCTGATTGTATATCTTTCAGTTGTTTTTTCCAAGCATAAAATGATTTTCTGCAGGCAACCCCCCCCCCCCCCCTCCCCCCACAAAATAATTTGTTCTTATAGTTAATGTAGACCTGCTGCCTGGCTGCTGTGTCTGTGTGCTCCAGTTTATTAGAATTATAGATTTAAGAATATGAATGAACGTTCCTTATTTTGTTAGCTTTATCCTGCAGTTTCTGCACAGGTCCCCAAGAAGGTACAGCTGCCCTGTGCTCCATCGAAAAAGTGTGTGCTTGTCTTCCAAGAGATTGATCTTACATGCATCGAACAGTTTGCACAATTGTTATGATGCAGTTATGTGTGTAGTGTCACATGTCACTATTTATGTGCGCTAAATGGAGCCTTTGTTCTCTTAGGATAAGTTTCCAACCCCCCTTCTTGAGCCTCTCCCCATGGCTTATCAAATTCTGTAATGACAATTTTCCCATGGCAGTTCCATTTTCTGAAAAATCTGATTCAGTTTCAGGAGGTGGAGTTTCTGCAGTGACTTTGACAAGGCTTTGCAGAAGCAAGATGATACATATCCCAACTCTGCTTGAGGATGGTGAAAAGTGGTTTACACAGACTCTGTGTACTTTTACATTTGTCTTGCTTGTTGCTTCATCAGTGTTGAAACTGGGAAAGGATGTCAAAGAGTTGTGCCAGTAACATCACCTCACAAAAAGCATGAAGTCTGCATAGAGTTTTTGAGGGCCAGTTGTCTACCCATAATCTTCAGGTTCTTCACTTGCCTTGTCCTGTCCTGCAGTCTATGAATAATGACAGCTGTGCAAAAGAAAAGGCTGCATCATGGCATTGTCAGTGTAACTGAGACTTGCATACACAAAAGAGCATTTTTAATAGAAAACAAATGAACTAAGAACTAATGTAATGCTCATCTGCAGTGCTTGTATTACTCCTTAGTCCAGTTTATGGATAAGGAGCCTGACTTAAGAATGATTCGACCTTGCTAAGCCATTCCCATATATGCATAATTTCCAAGCATTCTTTAGTTAATCTCTGTCTTGGATAATCTTTTGAACACGCCTTTCTCTCTTATAACAGAATGCTGCAACACAGAACCCATGAAAATGCAATCACCACTACCAGCATGTAGCACTTGTAGGCAGAGTTGTGAGTTGTTTAATAAAAAAAATTAAAAAAAAAAAAAAAGATTGCAACATATTTTCTTTGAGGATCTCAAAGGGGAAACGAGTGTCACAGAATCAAACCACTGACCTCTATCACACTTCCACAGAGCACATGTTTCCACAGATTTTTTTTTTTTTTAATGCAGTATAATGATGAGAAAAGCCATCAAGGTTTGGTGAATGTTGCCATCAAAACTGCACTTTAATGGTGGGGAGTAAAAAAAACCCACGCCTGATGGTTTTCATGTAGAGCTATAGGACTTGAGTATGCACATGCTGTTGGGACTGATGCAGTGCAGTGTCCATGTGATAGGATGATAGTTTGGGGTCTGCCAGTTCTCCTTGTGATAGTGATGGGAGGGAATTGTTGGAGACAGTGAGTCACATGTTCTGGATGTCGTGTTCTGATCCTTTCCCTCATCTGTCTTTCTTTTTCTCTCTCTCTTTTTTTTTTTTTCGTCACCCATATCCCGATGACCATGGCTGTGAATGGTGCAGAGACTGCTGTTGCATGCTTGTGTAAACATGTGTACATAGCCATAAGCTGAAGAGAGTCTATTGTTGTTTTCTTTTGACAAACACATGACAGCATCTTTTATCCGATATTATTGGGAGTGTGGGTAATGGAGCCAGTCAGCAGCCAGAGATGTGATATATTCATTGTTGTATCTGTGAAACTTGTTCCCATTCTATTTATCAATAATATCACTGTGAATAAGGTTTTTTTCTAGGGGGATTTGTTCGTTTTGGGTTCTTGAGGGGAAGGGGGGGGGGGGGGGGGGCGTCCTTGTCACAAATGTACAGTGAAAGCAATCTTGTATAGAAAACATGACTGATTTGCCATTGTGGGGTAATTCTTGTAGTCGTCTTCTTGGGTTGATTTTGTGAATGCATACATTCACACATCTAGTATATTATGAATGTCAACATTAAGGTAAAAAAAAAGATCTAATCAAAATCCTCAGATTGACTAGAATGTTTGTGTTATTTTTAGGGTAATGGTTTGTTCCTGCAATCTTTAAAATAAGTATCAGATGTTTCAGATGTTTTCCCCCCATATATTGCATTTTTCAGTATGTTAATGTTATAATTGCATGCAGTTGGAGAAAAACTTTAACGTTTAAGATTTTTTTGCTTGTGGTTTTGAACATACTGTTGTCATGATGCTGAAAATTGTGTCAAAATGGGTAGGGAAAATCGAATGTACCAGTTTTTCTTTTCTCTGTTTTCTTAGGGAATGTTTTTCATTCAGAATTTGATGTACATACCTCATTGGTGTAATGTCAAGCTGGAAGTAACCCCCTCCCCCCTCCCCAAGTTTGTATTTTATGTGTTCCAATAGACAGTTGATGTCATGTTATGAATGGAAGTGCTGTTGACGGTAAACAACAGACTATTGTATGGTGACTGTTTACAGTTTGTCAGTTTGGTTGGTTAACATTATGAAAGCATAGTAAAGTGGATAAAAATTGACCTGTGGACAAATATTGAAGCGTCTTATGTTGAAAGAATTGTGGGAGAATTTTCGTTGTTTTTTTTTTTTTTTTTTTTTTTTTGCTGCTTCATCTTCTGTGACGCTCCCGTACTGCTGTTCCCACGCCGCTCATTTCAATCTCCCCGCCACAGCCATACCCAGATTCGTTGTATCTCACCCCCGGGTCGGGAGTCCACAGGGAGCCCATCAATATTAGGCCGCCGCGGGGCCACCAGCCAGAGGGGCCCTGTACTTCTGCTGGGTCACTTTGGTGGTGTTCAGTGGTGCCTGTTCTGAGCTAACATACGCAGGACACCACCTACTAAGCCCCCTACTAACGACAGTATTAGCTCAGTCGCAGAGCCAGACTGAGTGAGTCACCCACCCAAGGTGGCGACCACCACAACGTCCCTCCAACGACCGCCTCCCCACGAACCCCCAACCCCAAAGCTTTGACACAAATTCACCACAGGCACAGAAGCGTATGGGGAAACCGAATCTGAGGTCACCATGAGACCAGAGCAACGGAGGCCACCGAATCAGAGGCAATTTTTATTATTGCATGATGATCAATGATGATGAGGATGATGTAATGATGCTGCTGTGGAGGTGCATCCGCTTTGAGACTACTTGACAGGGTTGTTCTCTACGCTTACTGTCATAATATATCCCGGCGTCAACCAGGCCTGAGAGATACAGACACCTGCAGTGTTGGTCAGGTAATTTGAGCAACACTCTCAAATTCGCATCCGTAAAGTGGATGAAGCTCGACTGTGTGGTCCCAGTCTCCCCACTGAGCCCACAGCACACTCACTCTGGGTAGGAGCCGGCCGGAGCCCGAAAAAATCCCTATGACTTATGGGATTCGAACCCGCGACCTTCCAGTCCGGAATCCACGGCGCTAACCACTGCGCCATGGCGGCTGGTATTTTCGTTGTATTTAATCTTTGTTGTTACAGTGGTCAGTATGGATGTGCAAAAAAGTGGACTCCATGTCCTGAAGACATTCAAAGTAACCCGTCTGACTGAGATTTTTGGTCTTACTGTTGCAAGTTACACAGGTCATCAAAGACAAAGGTAGTGTTCATTATGAAGACAATGAGCATCACCAATCACATACAGATCGATGACCAAGCGGTTATGCAGACATCCAGAGAGTGATAGATTGCAGGTTCAGTTCTGTGTGGAAGCCAGACATTACTATTACTTGCTAGACCACGAATGGTGGTCTGGATGCTAGTCTTTTGGATGTGATTATAAACCAAGGTCCCATAAATAACATGCATATATATAAAGGAGTCCACAGCAACAAAAGAGTTGTCCCTGGCAAAATGCTGTAGAAAACGGTCACTCTCATAGAGAACAAACACATCAGCAAAGAGTGGGGCAGAAGGGGAAGAATAAGGATAAGGCAGACTGTACCAGTGGCCACATGCTCACTCTCTTAGGAGAGTAGCCCAAATTTCACGGCAAAAAATTGCCGTGATTGTAAGTGGTAAACAGTACAATACCATACAGCACAGTGCAGTGCAACACAGTACAGCGCAATTTAATACAGTATGATACAAAACAATACAAAATGATGATGAGTACACTACAAACCAGAACCCAGCTGTTTTTGTGGTCTGCCCCGCACCCAGGAGGTACAAAAAAGCAGATCCAAGACATGCAACAGGATGTATTCTGAGAACACTGCTCTTTTTCGTGAGCCTTGATTGCGGTGAAGGAACTCTCAAACACTATAACTTGAAACTATCTGTTATGCATGCATTAGAAAAACTGGGGAGGCTTTACCATTACACATGTTAAAAACAAAAACAAAAAGTGTGCATGAGAATGAGGTGAAGAGATCAAGAGCAAAACGCCTGACTTGAAAACCCTTTCTTTTGGCATCATGTGTTGTGCCAGATCAGATGATTGTCACCTCAGCCTGTCACATTGTTCTGTTAGTCACTACAAAGTTGGACGCTTTTAACAGAAATCTTCTTTTCTCCCTTTACCTCCCTGAAGAGTCTATAGGGATTTGCACTAAATTTTCCAGTCTATGTTTTTTGAGCAAATTGATTCTGGTGGAGCCCATCCCTCTCCAAATAACAAGATGTATCTGGATATGTTCATGTTTCTGTAACCCAATGAATGCTTATAAATAAATATCAAGTATGGATCTTTAGCATGCATATTTGATCTTCTGTGTGATTGTATTATATGCAAAGGGAATTAATGTGTGAGCAGACTACACTTTAAACTCACCTGATGATAAAAATCCCCACCTCTAATTATGTCACCAGATACCACTGCCAAGATTCAAACCGTAACTTCATAGACCCATGGGATTGAAACCACAAATTCTTAACAACTAAGCTATGGTGTGTGGTTTGTTTTTTTTAATTATAAAAGTCTCCCAATACATGGTTTTTAGTTCTTGGTTTTTTGGGGGGGGGGGGTTGATAGGATTTGATTTTTCAAAATTAACCCACCCCCACACCACCAAGTCACTTCCACTCACCCAACAGTTCACTGTTAATCAGTGATCCCTCTGGTGCAACTGACCAAGGGAAGTCCATCACGACCTGTATGACAGTGATTATTTTCCAGTTTTAGCACACATTGTAGTGGGTAAAGAATTTTACAAGATGTCTAACAACAAGACATCTAACTAGGATCTGTAGATTTGGAAATAGTCGGTGAAAAATAGAAAACTATGGTATAAGAGTCTTAAGCAGAAGTATGGATGCATCTGTGCCCTGCCAAACAACGGATTCCCAAAAGCGTAGTCAGCTAGAGCACTGAGAATACCTTCATCAAAAATCCAGAGGTATCTGCAACAAGAGGAGGGAGGATCAAGGCCTTGTACATCCGCAACCTTCTCCATCAGTCATCAGAGAAATAATACGTGCTTGAATAATAAAGCAAAGCCCAAGAGAAGTACATACATCTCTCTCTCTCTTCCTCTCTGCAAATTTTAAACCTGCCATTTTACCCGTCAGAAGTTAAATACGCCTTTCAAAACTGTAATGATTCCATTTTGAGGATCTATGAACTTAGAGGATGTCATTCTACTCCCCTGTTTATGGAGTTTCAACCCCTGGGTGGGCTGTCCCCTGAAGTCACTGTGGTGGTCATTTTTCGCCATCCTTGACACTTTATACTGCAGCTATATATTTGATTTCCAACGTGTGTCATCAGTATTCTCAGGAATAAAATAACAGTCCTGTGGCATACCGAATCTGTCATTAGAAACTGATAACACAGAAGTTTGTAGTTTGAATGAATTATTAAGTAGCAAAAAAAAAGAATCAATAGATGTGAAATGTAAATGTAGTGATTCTTTCTGCACCAGAAACAAGCAAATAAATGACTAGATAATCGATGATGATATATCAATAATAATAATAACAACACAATAATAATAATCACCATCATCAAATATACTTGGTATGCAACAGTAAACAATACAGGTTTGTAGTGCTGTGTGTAAGATGAGCAGCCATGTGTCGGTGAATGATAATCAAAGCAGCAGCACCAGATTAATCAGCTCTGGAACTTCAAAAAGTGAAGAAAAATGTATATTACTTTTTAGATTCCACACGTATAAATAGATGTTCTACATATAGAATGTCTGCGTCATAGAACAGGGGAACTGGAAAAGCAAAGAAAAAAACTCGTAATTTTTCAATAAGTGCATTAAAAAAGAAAGTGGTTTGCATCGCTGAAATTTTGCTGCCCCTACGCATGTTAAAAAACACCCCACACAACACACTAAAACACCACAATACTTCCAAAGACTGGACTCATCTTCTCAAAGGAGTACTGCTGCGAAACCAGCGTGGAGAAATTGTCGACAACTCGACATTTCCTAAGTTTCCGAGACAATTTTTCCCCATTTGACCCCTAAAATATACTTTAAAAAGTGTAAAACTGTACAGTCGACTTAGACCGCTACAGGCTTATAGCAAACTTTTTGTTTCTGTGGAATAACTGAATCAAATAGAGAAAACGAATGTTATGAAACTGGAAACAACAGGCCATTGCGCTTTAGCGTAACTTGTGAGGGCTAAGTAATGCTGATAGAAGTGACATTTTTATTTCTGTGAAATCTGGCATGAACATTATTAAGCAAATAATATTACAGTGATTTGTTTGAAATCCTCCATGCCCCATGAGGGTCAAAGGCGAATTAAATCTTGATCTTGACTTATCTTTCTTTGTATAGTAGAAAAACAGATGTATCACATCACGTATTACACATGAAATAACGTCATCAATGACGCCTCTCCAGCTCCAGACTTCACTAGTTCTTTCCACTCTTGGCGACCGTTTTTGAAAAAAAACCCTCTCTGAAAACAAAATTACGCTGCCCTGTGTCTTATTCCACATTGACAAACATATCAGCAAATTGGGTGAGTGCGGAACAGTTATGTTCTAGCCCCCGTACCATTATCGGGGTAGAGATCTAAACTTGTTTCTTTTAGTCTTTCTTTGACCTCTTTTTTTGTCGGTATTTAAAAAAAAAAAAAAAATCTTCATTTCTGTCGTTCTTTTTCTCTGTTTTTTGTTTTGTTTTGCTTTTTGTTTCTTTGCTTTCTTTCTTTTATTTGTGTCAGCGTCAAAGGGCCTACCCGGATAGCCGGTGAAAAAGCTGGATGACCCTGGTGAATAATTTCAAGTAGAAACTTTCTCTACTTAGAGAAGCTTGTGTGTGTGTTGTCAAACTGGAAAACCAATAGTGTGTGTGTGTGTGTGTGTGTGTGTGTTCCCACGCGCGCGCGTGAGAGAGAGACAGACAGAGACATACAGACAGAGAAATCTGAAATGATTTTTCGTACTTCAGCCTTTGGCCACAGTACAATTCCATAAATAAAAAGAAAAACGAAATAAAACTTCTCGCGAGAGAGAGAGAGAGAGAGAGAGAGAGAGAGCACTGAGTCTAGAGGTAGGCTACTTAATTTCTCCCCTTCCAAAACTCCATCCTGGGGGGGTGGGGGGGGGGGGGGGTTCTTTCAGTCTTTACCAACATTTTTCATGGAAAAAGAGGGTAGGGGTGGAGGAAGACAACCCACCTAAAACGAAAAACCCAAACAAAACCAACAGAAAACAAATAAGTGTGCGGAACTTGTAATTAGCGTTTTAACCTAGAAGAAGACCCAAACGCTAAGATGCTACAACATAGATTGTCCAAATGAAACAACGGTAGTAGGCTTATGACCATAATAGCACCAGATATTGTTGTTACAACAATACTTATGAAGTATAATTATTAGCATCCATCATTTAACGCACCCATCATAACAATCGTTGACTCTGGCGGCTCGGCTCTTGCAGCAATTGTATTGAACAATAACTGTTCTTCAACTTACACATCCATCCAGCATCACACATCAGTTCTACCTTACGAAAGTATACACTGAATTATTAGCTCAGTACACTATAAAAACAACAACAACGAACAAACAACAAACAAACCCTGCAGATATTTGTGTCTCTCGGGCCTATCTAATGCTGGCATAATTAACTATGAAAAGAAGAGAACGGCCAGCAGGAATTAAGAACCCTGTCACCTGCATGAGAGAGAGAGAGCCTGAGTGGCTGCATGAAAACAGATCGGTGTGTAGAAGTAGAAAGCATACGCTGATAGTGATACCACAGGAGACAAAAGCAGCTAAACTAACGAAAAATAACAATTAGTCCTTAGGATGATACTGTAAACCGAGGCCCCGTGTGCGAACGCATGCAGAAAATCTTGCGAACACGTTAAATCTTGTTCCACTTTTCGTAAGACCAGGCCATCATGTGCCGGTGGGAACAGATGACAAGATGTACAAAAACTGCATACACACGGGACTGGATGTAAAAAAAAAGCACACGAGTGCTTATTCCATTATCCTCTATATAAAATGAAAAATAAAAATAAAATAAATAAAAACAAACCAAAAGTTTTCTTTTCATGATCAACAAGGGTCAAGATGGTTGTCCATGTAGATGATTTTGTGCCTCATTAACAGGACATTTCTGGCAGTGTTCATTTCTCCAGACTCTTCAGTGCCTTCAGCACTACAACCCATCTGCCATGGCTCGCCGCATGCTGGAGGAGAACAAGAGACTGACTTCAGGGTATCAATCAGGTATGCCGCTTGGGTCCTGGGACTTACTGTTGCTATGTACAGCTGTCAGTGTTGCTACCATAAACACAGTATCACAACTTCAATAATAATATCCACCACCACCACCACCCCCCACAACAAACAAGCAAACCCAAAATGAAACAAAGTAAAACAAACAAAAACCCCACCTAACAAATAACCCCAAACAAAACAACAAAACAACAACAACAACAACAAAACAACACCCCTCCCCCGGAAAAACTCACCACAAAACGGACAAAAACAAACAAAAGCAAAACCAAGACAAAAATTCCTTAGACCACTGCTGCAACAGTTTCGACTTGTAATGCTAATGCTGCAGCTCCTGTTGTTGCTCAGTGCTGCTGCTGTTGATGCTACTGTTAACACCACTGATGTTGTTGTTGTTGTTGCTACTACTGCTAGTGCTGCTGCTGCTGTTGCTGCGGCTGTTACTACTAGTACTGGTACAACTAGAGATGCTGATACCACTACTATTGCTGCTGCTGCTGCTGCTGCCGTTTTTGCAGATATCATTGCTGCAACTACTTTTATCACAAGAGGCAGGCGTGTAAAGTCCATCATAGGGCAAATCTAAAATAGAAAATAAAAAATCAATGAGCAAAATAGGATCTGGTGCTAAAATGCACAGTGCCTGTGTAGGTCAACACTGATGCAAAAAAAAACAAAACAAAAAACCCCACCACTTTAATTATCAATGACAAACATGTTGGTCCCTCTGATAACATAATACAATAACTGCTTTGTTGCAGCTCTTCTGATAAATCACCGGTTCTTTTCATAATCATCCTTTGATGTCTTGTCAGTACTATGAAATAACATACCTGACTGATTGTAAAACACAGTAAAATCTTATTGCCAATAAATGTGATGTGCAATCTTTATTCAATCGGAGGTTTAGTTTTACACTTAAAAAAAATCTTCCATAGTACCATGGATACTTTTGACAAAGATTTGTCTGAATAACCATAATGCAGCATAAGACCCGTCCCTAATGTGGCAAATCTCTATCTAACTTGTCAGAAAACTGATAGAGTTCTAGTTACCACACGTACAGAAGGGTCAGGTTGTTAAAGCATTGAGAGACGAACACGAAAAAAAATAAGCACGAGAAACTGATGTGGGTCGCCAATTTAGCTAAAAGCAATCAACAAGTAAACATTTACAGTTGATTTATACCAGAGCGTCTTCCCTCCTTAGTTAAGATTGTAGAAAGACTTAGAAAATAGCCATAATTTATGTCATGACAAGATGCAGTGAAGGTCAGGTCATTGAAGGTTAGGTCACACACACACACAACATACACACACACGCGCGCGCGCGCGCCGCGCGCGTGCATGGATTGACAACTTTTTACTGCAGACCACAAAGTTCCGTTTTTGGTGTTTTTTTTTTTCGTTTTAAAGAAAGTAGTTTGGAGGAGGGGTGGGGGGTGGTGGGGTTCTTTTAGTGAGTGCTGCCCGCGTCTCGGCTAGCATAACTCTTTATTTCTGTTTAATGTCATTACATTTTTACCTAGATCTATATAGGGAGAAAGTTTCAATCTCTCATCTCCAATCTGGAAAACGTTTACGGGTAGGCCTACAACACAACTTTTCGTGTCGAACTGCTATTGTCTCGTTACAAATCATTTAAAAAGAAATAACAGAAACTAGGGTCAGGGCCATGTTTCGGGTGATTTCAGAGCTGAAGCCTCTGCAAACCTACAACACGGTCACCGTCACCAAAGAAATCAAACTGGAGAAGCAACTAGGAAGCACCTTCTCTCTTCAGTATAACCACGATGCTACCGAGCTGTGCGCTGGATTCAACGGTGGGGGCGTCAAGGTAATTCATTCAGGCCTCTCTAGTTTGAAGCTGAGGAGAAAAAAAAGAAAAAAGAAAGGTTGATTGATTGATTGATTGATTGATTGATTGATTGATTGATTGATGATTGATGATGATGGTGATGCTGGTGGTGGTGGGGTGATGAAGCTGATGCTGATGTTGATGCTGTGTGGTGTGTGGTGGTGGTGTGGTGGTGATGATGATGACGACGACGACGACA
>CM060318.1:61378511-61398511 GCA_030674155.1 Stramonita haemastoma | reverse complement strand
TGGTGTAGCGCATAGTACATTAGTAGTGTAGTGAAGCGTAGTGTTATACTGTACATTTGGCACATGGCCCCTCTCAGGATCAGCTTCATTCTCAGATCCGCGTATACCTGGTGAAGTGGGGAAAATTAGACGATGCTGCATGCCCCCTCTGCCGTGAAAAACAAACAGTGGAAGATGTCCTCAGCTCATGTAAGGTAGCCTTAGCCCAAGGGAGGTACACATGGAGGCACAACCAAGTGCTCAAAGAGATTGTAGAAGCAGTCTGGTTCAGTACCTGCTCCACAAGTGGCAAAATCAGGACACAAAAAGCTCCCGCAACCTTCTTCACGGTAGGAGGAAAAAACTCATGGCCACGAACATCAGTGCCATTCAGAACCTGCAAGCAGAGTCTGCTGGATGGAGCAGACGACTGGGTGTGCACTGCAGACCTCCCAGAGTGGAACAGTCACCCTGAGATCATCAGCAAGAGTGGTATGAGACCTGACATAGTAGTCAACTCCCACTCAACCAAGCAGCTGATCATGATAGAGCTGACTGTTCCATATGAGAACAGGATGGAGGCATCTCACGCCTACAAGACTGAAAAGTATGCAGATCTGGCCAATAGCCTAAGGAAAGAAGGCTATCAGGTCAAAGTCCTTGCTGCAGAAGTCGGAGCCAGGGGGTTTGTGGGAGAATCTGCTTACAACCTCATAAAACAGCTCTCGATCGCAGGGAAGGAAAAAGCCAGAGCCCTGAAAGCCATGACAGAAGCAGCCGAGAGATGTTCAAGTTGGATCTGGTCAAGGAGGAACAAAAGTAAACTGCACAAGACCTAGATGACCCCATAATACCATAGGTGGCTAATCCCCCAAAAAGTGTGCATATCCAGAGATCATGGGTTCAAATCCGAGTCAGAACTCATCACATACATGAAGGGGCAGCAGAGAGACATCCAGAGTCATGAACTGGATGTGGGCCGGCCTCCCTAGAGTGTAAGGAAGATTAAAGGCCCGAAACACTTGTTTGAAGGGGGTTTCTCCTCTGAGGACTCTCTACTGCCATGCTCTACGCGAGTTTCTTACCACTGTACATTGTGTTGTGTTGTAGAATATTCTGTCGTGTTTGTTGTAAAATGTAGTGTAGTATTTATTGTGAAATGTGTTGTGCTTTAAAGTGTGATATGATGTGAAATGTTACGCTGTGAAATGCTGTGTTGTGAAGTGTAGTGTAGTCTAGTAAAATGTAGTGTAGTATTTTGTTACTGTGCGAAACGTAATGTTGTGCGGTGAAATAATATAGTGTTGTACTGTGCTGGGATATGTAGTGCTGTAGTGTGCTATAAAATATAGTGTTGTACTGTTCTGCGAAATATTGTGTTGTGCGGTGCTGGGATATGTAGTGCTGTATTGTGCTGGGATATGCAGTGCTGTATTGTGCTGTGAAATATAATGTTGTACTGTGCTATGAAATAACAGTGTTGCACTGTTCTATGAAATATAGTGTTGTACTGTTCTATTGAATATAGTGTTGACTGTGCTAAGAAATATTGTTTTGTATTGTGATATGAAATACAGTGTTGCGTTGTGCCATGAAATATAGTGTTGTGCTGTGCTGTGAAATGTAGTGTTGTGATGTGCTGTGAAATATAGTGTTGTATTGTGCTGGGATATGAAGTGCTATAGTGTGCTGTGAAATGTAGTGTTATACTGTGCTGAGATATGCAGTGCTGTAGTGTGCTGGGTTGTGTTGTATTGTGCTGTGAAATATAGTGTTGTGCTGTGCCGGGATATGTTGTGTTGTGCTGTGAAATATTATGATGTGTTTTTTTCTGTGCTCCCAAATATTGTGTTCTGCTGTGAGATATAGTGTGTAATGCTGTGAAATATAGTGCTGTGTTTGCTGTAGAATATTGTGTTGTGCTGTGAAATGTAGTGTTATGTTGTTTTAAGCAATGAAATATTTGTTTGCGTTCTGCATTGAACAAGAGTTGTGTGTTACACTGTGCTGTAAAATGTAGAGTTATATTGAGCTGTAAAATATAGCGTGTTGTGAAACATAGTGCTGTGCTGTGAAATGTAGTGTTAAGCTGTTAATGCAGTCTTGTGTTGTGCTGTAAAATGCACTTTAGTATTGTGTTGTAAAATGTAGTGTAGTGTTGTGCTGTGAAGTATAGTGTAGTGTTGTGTTGTGAAATACAGTGTTATGCTGTACAATGAAATTAAGTGTCGTATTGGGTTGTGAAATATTGTGTTGTACTGTGTTATTTGGTGTTGTGTTATTTTGTAAAATGATATAATGTTGTGCTGTACTATGTATTGTATTGCAGTGAAGAGTAGTGTAGTGCAGTGTATTGTAGAGCAGTGTAGTTTAGTGTACTGCAGTGCAGTGCAGTGTTGTGCAGTGTAATGTAGTGTAGTGTAGTGTAGTGTAGTGTAGTGTAGTGTAGTGTAGTGCACTGCGGTGTGTTGAAGTGTATTGTAGTGTACTGCAGTGCAGTGCAGTGCAGTGAAGTGCAGTGTAGTGTTGTGTGGTGTGGTGTAGTGCGGTGCGGTGCGGTGCAGTGTAGTGTAGTGTAGTGTGGTGTTGTGTGGTGTGGTGTGGTGTGGTGTGGTGTGGTGTTGTGTAGTGTGGTGTGGTGTGGTGAAGTGTAGTGAAGTGAAGTGTAGTGTAGTGTAATGTAGCGAAGTGTCGTGTAGTGTAGTGTAGTGTAATGCAGCGTAGTGTAGTGTAGCGTAGCGTAGTGTAGAGTAGTGTAGTGTAGCGTAGTGTAGTGTAGTGTAGTCGTAGTGTAGTGGGAGTGTAGTGTAGTGTAGCGTAGTGTAGTGTAGCTACCCCCCCCCCCCCCCACACACACACACACACACTCACAAACATGAAACATACATGTTTTGCACTGTACAGGACGGGAAGATTCTGTCGGGGTCGTGGACGGTGCACCACGCTCTGCAGGAGTGGGACTGCGGGGAGGGTCGCCTGGTGCGGGAGATCAAGTTCCCCCACAAGCAGGGCGCCTACCTGTACTGCGCCCAGTACGCGGACCTGGGTGTGGTCATGGCGGGGGGCAGTGGCACCAACAGCGTGGAGGTCATTGAGGCCGCTACTGACAGGGTGAGCTGGAGATGGTAAAGATGATTCCATTCCAAACCTCGACTCCTAGCTCAGTGACTGCATTGTTCTGGGACAGCTTAATAACCTCTTGTCAGTAATCTAGGAGCTCTCCAGTTCAGGCGTTTTGGTCTCCACATTCCGTTTTGTTCACTTGGTGTTTTGAGGGCCTACTTACTAACAAAAACGGTAAAAGTGTCCCATAACCTATGCAGTTGTTGGGGAGTAAAGTGTCAGAGACCTCAGCTTCTGTAGGGGCCAGCATATTGAGGCGGTGCCCATCTCTTCTCCCTCGCTGCTTTATCTTTCCTGACCCTAAAGAGGGCAGGTACCCATTTACAGCTGGGTGAACTGGGGGACTGTGCTGAAGCCGAGAATTTCTGTCGATATCAAACTGATGAGTTAAAGGATTGCCGTAACTGGCGTAACTGCGTTAAAAAAAAAGATCGGACAAAGATCTATCTATCTGTCTGTCTGTCTGTCTGTCTGTCTGTCTGTCTCTGTCTGTTTGTCTGTCTATTTGTCTGTTTGTCTGTTCTGTCTGTCTGTTCTGTCTGTCTATCTATCTATCTATCTATCTTCATCTATCTCATCTATCTATCATCCTTCTCTTTTCTATCTATCTATTATCGGTCTGCTCATTATCTGTTTTCTGATCTGCATTGCTCGTCTCTCATCTCTTCTGTTCCTGACCGCATCTCTCTCTCTCTCTCTCTCTCTCTCTCTCTCTCTCTCTCCTCTCTCTCTCTCTCTCTCTCTCTCTCTCTCTCTCTCTCTCTCTCTCTCCACTATTGTGTGTGTGTGTGGTGTGTGTGTGTGTGTGTGTGTGTGTGTGTGTGTGTGTGTGTGTGTGTGTGTGTGTGTACATGGGTGTATATAATGTCACCAAGACTGAACAAAATTTAATTGAAACAACAAAAATATAGATGCATGCACTATATGAAAAATAATAAAAGAAGAAGAAAATGAAAAAGAAGAAGAAAAAAAAAGAAAAAGAGAAAAGACATACATACGTATGTGCATGTACCTATGCGTGCTTGCATGTATGCATGCCGCGCGTGTATGTGTGTGTCTGTGTCTGTGTCTGTGCGTGCGCGCACGCACGTGCGTGAGTATGTTAACTAATGTATAAACGCGCGTGTGTGTGTGTGTATGTGTGCAGCATATAGGGTCTGTGCCCATGACGAACGTTGTACAGGCGATGGACACTGTTCTGGGCGGACGCTACCTGGCCGTGGCTGGAAAAGACCCCTACATCAAATTGTCCACTCTTTCCTGAGCCTCCCCCCTCCTCTGACCCTTCCCCCCCTCTCCCTCTCTATCTGACTGCCCCCTATTTTGTAGAATAGCAGTTCGGAGTCATTTAGTCGTCTTCTTCTTCTTCTTCTTCTTTCTTCTTCTTCTTCTTCTTCTTCTTCTTCTTCTTCTTCTTCTTCTTCTCTTTCTTCTTCTTCTTCTTCTCTTTCTTCTTCTTCTTCTTCTTCTTCTTCTTCTTCTTCTTCTTCTTCTTCTTCTTCTTTTTCTTCTTCCTCCTCCTCCTCCTCCTCCTCCTCCTCCTCCTCCTTCTTCTTCTTCTTCTTCTTCTTCTTCTTCTTCTTCTTCTTCGTCTTTCTTCTTCTTCTTCTACTTTCTGTTGGTGTTGTTGATTTTGTTGTTAATGCCCCTCCCTCCCCCCTCGTCAGCTTAACCCCCCCTTCCCGGGGGTCACCCACCCTCTGTCTCCTTCACTCCCCCCCACCCACCCACCCATCCATCCCTCCACCCCCGCTATGAATAGTTATGAGACTGTTAAGTACGTATACACAGGATGAAGAGTTTGTGTGGCTGTTTTCGAATACGACACTATAGAGATAACCGTACTCCGATTTGAGAAGATTGTTTCTGGAAAAAAAAGGTTGTTATGTGAAGAGTTTGTTATGATTGATGGTTGTCTTAATATTCTTTTTTTTTTTTTTTTTTTTTAAAGCAGAACATTTTTCGTGAAGGCCTTGGGCACATTAGTTACTGTAAAAACAGAGAAAATTTGGGGCTAACCCAAATCTTTTCTGTTCAAAGTTTGCTCTCTGCCGTTAAGCGCTTGGCAAGTTAGGTCCAACACACCCGACTTCAGCGAGTGGGAGAGAATCGCTACATTTTAAATCTTTCTGGGAAAAAAGGCAGGAGAATGGACCAAGAAGACAGAAAAAATAGACAAGAAGATGATGACAGGAAGGAATAGAATAAAGCAGAAACAAAGAGAGGGATAGAAAAGAGGGAATTCCTAGGACAGAATTTCCAAAAGGTGGGGATGCTATGTAGACTGACAGGCCCATGGCCTTCCCAAGGCAGAGTGAAGCTGTGAACAGCTTTAAATTAAAAAAAAAAGGAACTTTAATGGATTGTGTCTAAATGTTTTTAATGGCTGTAGAATGCAGTATCACCAATTTGTGGGTATTGAAATATATATTTAGGTAGTAGTAGTAATAGTGTGTGTTGTTGTTGCTTCGATTTTACGTTTGCTTACTCAAAGTGTTATTAGACGAGGTAGTGTATGTGTGTGTATGCGCGGGCGCGCGCGCGCGCGCGCGCGCGCGTGTGTGTGTATGCACGCGCGCGCATGTGTGTGTGTGTGTGCGTGTGTGTGTGTAAGAGAGAGAGAGAGAGAGAGAGAGAGAGAGAGAGAGAGAGAGAGAGAGAGAGAGAGAGAGAGAGAGAGAGGAGAGAGAGAGAGAGAGAGAGAGAGAGAGAGAGAGAGAGAGATTTCAATAATTTGCATGGAATTTGAAATGTTCATATTTCATGTTTACTATATACCAGATAAGTTTTGCGTATTATGTTGGTATTATATCTTCCTCTTTTTCTTCTTCTTTTCTATTTTCTAAGCCACTTTATTTCTCTTTTTTGCATCAAGGATCGCACACACACGTTTTCCGGGTTGTTATTTTTTCTTTTGTTCTTGCTTGTTTGTTTTAAACTTTTTCGCTCGGTATTCTGACACTGATTTTTCTAGGTAGGACTTAACATTATTGTCTGTACTCTACCCCTTGTTGCTTAGTTAAGAACGCCCCCCCCCCTTCTCTCTCTCTCTCTGTTATACATTTGTATATATATATACACATATATATTATATATATACACACATACATACTTTACATAATATATATATGTATATATATATATATATATATATATATATATATATATATATATATATATCTGTCGATCACACACACACACACACACACACACACACACACACACACACACACACACACACACACACACACACACACACACACACACACACACACACACACACACACACACAGGGCATATTTATCTCTGTTTATTTACTTTTCAGTTTTTGAACAATATTAATGGAATTTTGTTCAGCAATGCTGTCAATCTAAAGATACTTAGCCTAATTTATTTGTTTTACATTTCAGTCACTTGATATTTTTTTAACCATGAAATCAAATACATTTAGCTGCACCAGCCCTCCATGTAGAAGGTTATTAACACAAACATAGCAAGGGATAGGCCTTTTTTTTTTTTTTTAATCCATCTTCTTGTTTTAGTTATTTAAGGAGATGGCTAGCCGTCATTTACAGTGTCTGGCACGATGTAAACTTCCAGGTTGTGTTGCATGTTGATTGATCATGGTCTTTATGTTCTGTTTGTTCCTTTGCTTAATGAGTGAATAAAACCGACATAAAGTAAGTGGCACTTCTGTTTTGGCTTGGCTTGACTCGGTGGGTGGACTTGCACTTGGATTGGGGTGGCCTCATCTCATGGTATATACACTTCAACATGAAAAGACACTTTTTTTTCGTTATTGTAAAATGACTCAAAGTGTGTGCAGGACGTAACATTAACCTAAAAAAAAAAAAAGCAGCACGCAAAAAAAATCACTTTAATGTTTGGTCATCGTCAATGCTAAAAACTCTGTGATACTTTGCAGTGGCCAGGAAGGCGTTTGAGCAGGTCTTGATGTCTGTTGATACCTGCATGGTGGTGAGTATGGCTGGGTGGGTATTTTTCCTTCTCTACCTAGAGCTGCGAGGTTTACCAATGGTGAAGTTCTGTGTATGCGACTGGTTTTTGCTTACTATTAAAGTAGCCGCGTTCCGACTTCGGGCTTGGCACTCTGGTTAATTCTGTGTTCATGCAACCCGAATGGATACTACATCTACATGGCAGAAAATGAACGCTGCTACCACATCTACATGGCAGAGGATGAACACTGCTACCACATCTACATGGCAGAGACGGAACACTGCTACCACATCTATACGGCAGAGAAGGAACACTGCTACCACATCTACATGGCAGAGAAGGAACACTGCTACCACATCTACATGGCAGAGAAGGAACACTGCTACCACATCTACATGGCAGAGAATGAACACTGCTACATCTACATGGCAGAGAATGAACACTGCTACCACATCCACATGGCAGAGAATGAACACTGCTACCACATCTACATGGCAGAGAATGAGCACGACCACATCTACATGGCAGAAGATGAATAGGTGGCGGGACGAACATGCAGAACAGGTGGGGTGGCTTTGTTGGCTGGGATGGTAAACTGCAGAGGACCTATCGACCCACCCTCTCCTCCTTCTCCTCCTCCTCCTCCACCTCCTCCTCCTTCTCCTCCTCCTCCTCCTCCTCCTCCTCCTCTTCCTCCTCCTGTATCTCCACACGAGTTAGGGGAGCGGTCCCGGCTAGACACGACCGAGGACATGGTGAAGAGAGACCTGTCCCTGCTGCTGTTGGAAGGGAGGGCGCTGACAGCGCGGGGGTAAGGTCTGTCCTCCAGGTAGATGACGGCGTAGATCTTGGGCAGGAAGAGGAAGACTACCGCCACGGAATGGTTGAGCGCCAGGGCCAGAGCCAGCATCAGCATCTTGAGCATCTCGCGGCTGGCCACCAGGTAGGCGGGGATGAAGCAGAGGAGGATGAGCAGTGTGGTGCTGACGCACATGGAGATGAAGCGGCTCTCGTTGAAGTTGTCGGGCAGGTGGCGGGTCTTGAAGGCCAGCAGCGTGCAGGGCGCCACCAGCAGCAGGTTGTAGCCCAGCGAGCAGGCCAGGGCCGGCAGGGGCAGGTCACAGGTCAACTCCACGTGCCGCTCGTGCCGGCTGGCCTGGGTCAGCTTGTGCCAGCGCGGGTAGACCAGCATGACCACGGCACACAGCGCGATCTGCAGCACAGGGATGTAGAGACAGTGATATAGGAAGCTGAATCGTTACAGCACGCGGCACTATAATTATGTATCACACAAAGACACATACAGACTAGACAGACACACTCACAAATACACACACACACACACACACACACACA
This sequence comes from Stramonita haemastoma, assembly GCA_030674155.1. Lineage (NCBI taxonomy): Eukaryota > Metazoa > Mollusca > Gastropoda > Neogastropoda > Muricidae > Stramonita > Stramonita haemastoma. The sequence continues at coordinate 61,390,093 of CM060318.1, read as the reverse complement.
CACACACACACACACACACACACACACACACACACACACACACACACACACACACACACACGCGGCGATAATTCCCTATAACTGTAGGATATCACAAGAAACTAGAGGATACTGGGTTTTTCCTGGAGTGATGACATAACTCATTTATTATCTTTCGGTAATACTAAATTTCGTAATTCACATGAATATAGAAATGTTGTATCCCTTATTTACAGGTTTAAGCTTAATGCTTTTAGATCTAAATTTTCAAAAACAGCAACATGTATCTGTGGTGAAACAATTACCAATGCTCATATTCTTTTACAATGTCGAGATCTAAAATCATTTTTACCAACCTTCCCAGCCCTTCGCTTAGACCAAATTCTTAAAGATGCCTCTTTGATGAAAGATATTGTTTTGTCTTTAACTCACATTCCTATTATCAGATACTTGTAGTACTTTGAAGTTATTTAGTTGTAGAAATTGCAAAGTTAGTGTTTGAATTGTTATTTCCTCCTTTTCTAAGTTTCTTGTTTATGCTTAATCAGACTTATGTTAGTTTATTGCCGATGTTTAGCTATGTGCACCCCCCCCCCCCACACACACACACACATCCACACATACATACACCTTCCCGTCTGATATCACTATTTAGTGGAAGGACGTTAAACTGAAGAACTACTACACACACACACACACACACACACACACACACACACACACACACACACACACACACACACACACACACACACACACACACACACACACTCTCTCTCTCTCTCTCTCTCTCTCTCTCTCTCACACACACACACACACACACACACACACACACACACACACACACACACACACACACACACACACACACACACACACACACACACACAATGCCATCAGTCATCAGTCTAAAATCCCTTGTTAGGGGATAGACGTTAAAATGAAGACACACACACAATGCCCTCGGAAACGAGCGTACGTCATGTTGATTTAAAGCGTGACCGAGATAATGACAACAATCCCTTCTTCTTTCTCGCTGCTATATCATCAGATTCAGGTTTTTCAGGACCAGCAGTCTACACCCAGAAGGTTATCACTGTCAGAGCAGCGTGATGCCACCCATGAGATGGTGTCCTGTATTGTGGATGGACTTTAACACCACTGTGCTTCGTGCCTGTGGCGATACATGAGCCTGTTGCTACAGCAACCTGAGCAAAGACCACAGTGAATATTCTCATGTTAAGCTGCGGAGGGGGGAAGGGGAGGGAGGGGTGGGGGGGGGGGGGGGTAATTTTGTTGGTTGGGTTTTTTGTTTTTTGTTCCTTGGCTAAGACCTCCAAAGTTTACCAATTTGAGACTTTGGCGTATGCGACCGTTTTTTTGCCCATCATTAAGGTAGCCGCATTTCGACATCGGGGATTGATTGGTTTAGAAAGATTTTTGATTTGTATTTTGCAAGATATAGCGCTATATAAATTCCATTTATTATTATTATTATTATTATTATTATTATTATTATTATTATTATTATTATTATTATTATTATTATCATTATTATTATTATTATTATTATTATTATTATTATTATTATTATTATTATTATTATTATTATTATTATTCATAAAACATGAATAATATACATACACCTCTTGAGAGCATTAACAAGCTAATAGCTATGCGGCGATAATTCCCTGTAACTGTAGGATATCACAAGTCACAACGAACCATTACATCAATGATCACGAAGATCCACCTTTCTCCTGGGCTGTAAGGAGGCTTTCTCTCCAGGGTTTTTTCAGGGGTTCCTCACTAGCATCGACAGACCATTGGTGTTCAGAATCATTCTGCACTTGTCTTGGCATTGTATTGTATTGTATTGTATTGTGTTGTCTTGCTCTGTATTGTATTGTACTGTATTGTATTGCACTGTATTGTATTGCATTGTGTTTTTTATATTGTATTGTATTCTACACTATTTTCAGTCACAGTAGATATCTCTGCATGACATTCGGGCTGCTTTCCGCTGGAAAATCGCGTCACAAAAGGAGCAGCGCCACGAACTTAAAAAGCCAATAATAAAAACCCCCCTAAAACAAACCTATTGTCGTGTGAATGCGTTTCCCTACGATCTCCCAAGCCCCCCAGCACTACCTTACCTTACCTGTACGGACAAGAGGACGAAGGAGAAAGCCAGCTGGTGCCGGGCCTCGATCAGACTGGGCTGGCGAGCAGACCGCTTGCTGGCCTCAAAGATGCGGAATATGCGCAGAGCTCGCACAAAGAGGGGGGCATAGATGAGGGTGAAGGAGACACAGAAGAGCAGGAAGTTGACGCGGCAGGTGAGGTCGGAGGGCGGCAGCAGCAGCGTCAGCATGCTGAGGTAGCCCAGCGCTATGGCCAGCAGCATCAGCAGCGACAGCTCTTTGGAACTGGCCTTGATCACACGGCGACGGCGATGACGATGAAAGAAAACGAAGACGGCGACGCAGAGGGAGAGACAGAGGAGGGCGAAGACGGTCTGACTGGTTCCTATCAGGCTGTCCACCCGGGGCGTGTCTGGGTCAATGGACAGGCAGGTGGTGTTGGCGCTGCGGGGGTCAGGCCAGGTGAAGAGAGGGCAGGGGTCACAGCGGGCCCCCTGCAGAATCAGGCGCTCGTTGACCCGGCAGGGCTGACACCGCCAGCAACACGTCACCTCCTGGATCACCCGGGCCTGGTGCGGCCCGCAGGGGTAACTACACCGTGACTCGGGGTGACTCTCTCCCTGGAAATGATGCCAGCTGAGGTTCCTCACCAGCTTCAGTCTCTTGGTCAGACCGTCAAACTCCGCCACAGTCACATCGGTGTAGCCCCCCTCCCTACCTGACTGCTTGGGAGCACGCACCACCTGCTTAATGACGTAGCGGCCCAGACGATCTCCGTTGGAGTCCAGCTCGATCCAGCCTGTGTGGCCGTGCTGCCGCGTCTTCAGAAGCTCCTTCAGCAGGCGGGGGCCCGTCACACACTGACGGGCGGCAGATTGCTGCAGGCCTGAACAGTCCGCGCTCTGCAGAACTCGGGATATCGCACTGGTCAGCACCGATACCGTGTCCAAGAGATGGCCGGAGAAATCGTTGGCGGCGTAGGGTGCGCCAGTGGCGCCAAAAGTTAGGTTGGTGTCACACGTGCCCTGGGCTGCCGAGCAGTTGAAGAGCTGTTCCCAGTGCTCTACAAACCAGGGGTCCTTCGTGTCTTTCTAAACAGAGACACGGGAACCAGAAACATTGATGGTGTTAGGGATGTATGGTCCGTTTGATTCAGAAGCTGAATGGTCAATAGAAAGGCTTTTTTAAGACTTAAAGACATAATATTCATAGACTATTCTTCGACACAAATTTCAGTGTTTCTGGTGTTTTAGACGTTGCATACATTTCTTTTTTTTTCTCTCTCTATCATACTAACACCGATCTATTTATGAACATCCATATAGATATCAACATAGTCACCTACATAGATATCAACAAAGAGAGAGAGAGAGAGTCACCCATGTAGATATTAACATAGAGAGTCACCCACATAGGTATCAACAAAGAGAGAGAGTCACCCATATAGATATCAACAAAGAGAGTCACCCATATAGATATCAACAAAGAGAGTCACCCATATAGATATCAACAAAGAGAGTCACCCATATAGATATCAACAAAGAGAGATTTATTTTATTTTATTTTTATTCTTTTATATCGAGGATAATGGAATAAGCACTCATGTGCTTTTTTTTCATCCAGTCCCCGTGTGTTTGCAGTTTTGTAAACATTGTCATCTGTTCCCACTCGCACACGATGGCCTACTCTTACGAAAAGCGGAACAGGATTTAACGTGTGCGCAAGATGTTCTGCGTGCGTTCACACGCGGGGCCTCTGTTTACAGTCTCATCCGTAGGACTTTTGGAGAGAGTGGAGTCAGCACTGATGTTAACTCCAGGAAAAAAATCTCCTCAACGGGAAACGAACCCGGGCCGTCAAATTGCGAGCGCAATGTTCTGACCACTAGGCTATCCCGTCCCCCTATCAACATCAACAAAGAGAGAGATCAAGTCCTCCACAAAGACATTATAAACAAAGACAGAGATCAAGCCCCCCACAAAGACATTACAAAGACAGACATCAAGCCCCCCCCCCTCCACCCCCAGCCCCCCCTCCCCTACCAGTCGGCGATGTTGGAAGAAGCGGAGGTAGTCGGGGACGGAGGCGGTGAGGGTGAGGGTGTAGAGCGTGTCCAGCAGAGAGTCGCCCAGGTCCTGCATGAAGGGCAGCATGCTGGCCCACCCGTCACTGCCCACCCACCGGAACGTCCCGGCACCCACCCGCCTGCCTGTCTCCTCAATCACCTGATCACCGCCACACACACACACACACACACACACACACACACACACACACACACACACACACACACACACGCGCGCGCGCGCGCGCGCGCGCGAGCACGCACGCGCGCGGACGCACATACACACGCGCGCACGCACGCACACAGACACATAAGCAAGCAAGCGCACACACACACGCGCACGCACGCGCACGTACGCACACACGCACGCACGCATGCAAGCACGAACGCACGCAAGTACACACACACACACACACACACACACACACACACACACACACACACACACACACACACACACACACACACACACACACACACACACACACACATTAGATGAGAAGTTGCACGTATGATATTTTCCAAGCACCTTGCTAAATTAGCACCCGTACTCTGACTGCAGAAGATTTTTGGTTCTCCTCTTATGGAGAGTACAGGTTGTTATTTTAAAAGTCTGTTATGGATGAAGGGATAGAATAGCTCAGTGGTCAGAGCGCTCGCTTTCCCCCAGTCAAGTTAAGCAGCGTCGAGCTTGGTTGCCAGTTGGATGGGTGACCGTCTGCACGCCTTTGCTTCAGTACAGTCTCCCAGTTCACCCAGCTGTAAATGGGTACCTGCCCTCTTCAGGGTCAGGGAAAGTAAAGCAGCGAGGGAGAGGAGATGGGTGCTGCCCTCAACATGCTGCCCCCTAGAGAAGCTGAGGGCTCTGACGCCTCGCTCCCCTACGACCACACAGGTTATGGGACACCTTTACCTTTTACCATGGATGAAGATTTAATCTCAACATAACATTTCAGAAAATAGCAATATTTTTATTTCAATCCCTGGCACTTCGATTACATCAACAATTGACAGACTGTTGGAACAATCAATTTGATTTTTCCCTTAACGGCCTTGAAAAAAAACTTTAGGTACTGCATTGATTTTTTTCCAAGAGTGTGTGTGGGAAAGTTGGACCTGCTGCTGCCCACTCATTTCTCCAAGTTGAAGGATGCATGTTGGGTATGTACATGTCGAACATACCACCAACCATAGCTGGCCTACTTCTGTGCCAGAAGAAGAGTGGCTGAAGCATGCATTTGTACATGTGTATTTTCTACATGTGTATTGGTACATGTTTATTTGTACATACTTATTTGTACATGTGTATTTGTACATGTGTATTTGCATACTACTTTAAGTCACGGTGAATTTCTCTGCGTGAAATTCGGGCTGCTTTCTTCAAGGAGAGCGCGTTGTCACCAGAGCAGCACTACCCATTATTGTTGTGTGTTTTTTTGCCTGGTTGTGTACTTGTTTCCCTTCCAGAGTGTTTCCCAATCAGGTGCCCAATAATGTCTGTTCTATACCACCATTCACAGGAAACTGTGTACTAAATCTCCTACTTAGGAAGATGATAGTTTAGCAAAAAGCCAATGTGTATGACACCCTCCAGGGTTGGTGACCACCGCAACGTCCCTTCAAAAGCTTTTCTTCTCCGCAAACCTCCGAATCCCAAGGTTTCAACACCAACCCAACACAGGCACAGATGTCTATAAAACACCCACATTGAGGTCAGGAAAGGACAAAAAAATCAATTTTTTATATTACATAATAATCGATGGTGATGTGAAGGATTATTGATGATGCTATGAAAGCGCATTACATTTAAAACTACTCGCCAGGGCCTTACTCTGCGCTCCATATAAATTGCCCGACATCAACCGATCCCAACAGATACAGACACCTACAGTGTTGGTCAGGTCATTTGAGCATCACTCTCAAAATCGCATCTGTAAAGAGGAAGAAGCTCGACTGTGTGTCCCCAGTCCATAGCAATGTCACTCTGCGTATGACCTGATCAGAGTCAGATAAATCCGTATGACTCTTAGGGACTGGAGCCCGTGATCATGCATCCAGGGTTGTACCCAACATGCTAACCATTGCAACACAGCGGCTGGTACCTATGATATACATTGAAACACATACACGCCTGTGTGCATGCTATATCTCTCTCTCTCTCTCACACACACACACACACACACACAGACAGACAGACAGACGGACAGACAGACAGACACACCAGTACATACACACCACACACACACACACACACACACACACACACACACACACACACAGACACAGACACACACACACACACACACACACACACACACACACACACACACACACACACACACACACACACACACACACAGAGCGTACAGAGGTACTCGAACACGCGCCTTAATACATAGATATATACAGCATGCAGTCTGACCTTATGAGCGTTAGTGAAGGTGGTGATGATGACCACAGCACGTGCGTTCCTGTACAGCACCAAACTGTCAGCCACCTCCCGCACCTGCACACAGTCAGGTGTCACACACCAGATTGTCAGCCACCTCCCGCACCTGCACACAGTCAGGTGTCACACACCAGATTGTCAGCCCGCACCTGCACACAGTCAGGTGTCACACACCAGATTGTCAGCCACATCTCGCACACAGTCAGGTGTCACACACCAGATTGTCAGCTACCTCCTGCACACAGGTGTCACACACCAGATTGTCAGCCCCCTCCTGCACACAGTCAGGTGTCACAAACCAGATTGTCAGCCCCCTCCTGCACACAGTCAGGTGCCACACACCAGATTGTCAGCTACCTCCTGCACACAGTCAGGTGTCACACAACAGATTGTCAGCCCCCTCCCGCACCTGCACACAGTCAGGTGTCACACACCAGATTGTCAGCCACCACTTGCACCTGCACACAGTCAGGTGTCACACACCAGATTGTCAGCCACCTCCTGCACCTGCGCACAGTCATCAGGTGTCACACACCACATTGTCAGCCCCCTCCTGCACACAGTCAGGTGTCACACACCAGATTGTCAGCCCCCTCCCGCACCTGCACACAGTCAGGTGTCACACACCAGATTGTCAGCCACCTCCTGCACACAGTCAGGTGTCACACACCAGATTGTCAGCCACCTCCCGCACCTGCATACAGTCAGGTGTCACACACCGGATTGTCAGCCCCCTCCTGCACACAGTCAGGTGTCACACACCAGATTGTCAGCCACCTCCCGCACCTGCATACAGTCAGGTGTCACACACCAGATTGTCAGCCACCTCCCGCACCTGCATACAGTCAGGTGTCACACACCAGATTGTCAGCCACCTCCTGCACCTGGACACAGTCAGGTGTCACACACCAGATTGTCAGCCCCCTCCTGCACCTGCACACAGTCAGGTGTCACACAAGAACGAGTGCGTGACATTTATATGTAAAAATCTGTCATGAGGTGGGGCTAATGCTCCGTGTATACATGCCACAATGCTATCTCCAGACCTGCCAGGTCATACCAAACTATCTCGCTAGATTAGAAAAGGAAGAAAACTGGATTGAGAAAGTCAGCACAGCAGAAAAAAATAGTAAAATTTATGCACCTGACTCAAAACGATATAATATTCAAATCCTAAAAAAAATTACACATTAAAACCCTTCTAGCCTGAAAAAGACAGAAAAAAACAGACAAGTAAGCACAGAAAAGAAAAAAATAAAGCCACCAAGAATGATGCAAACTGATGTTAGTCTGGATATTGATATTTGTAGGTTGAAAAAAACAATCATCAGCATTTACCAGGTAAACAACAATAACCGTAAGAACAAAAGCAGCAACAGCAACAACAACAATAGCAGCAGCAGCAAGAACAACAACAACAACAACAGCAAGAACAACAACAACAGCAGCAGCAGCAACATTAACAACAACAGCAACAACAACAATAGCAGCAGCAGCAAGAACAACAACAACAACAATAGCAAGAACAACAACAACAGCAGCAGCAGCAACATTAACAAGAACAGCAACAACAACAAAAGCAGCAAGAACAACAACAACAACAACAACAACAACAACCACATAACAAAAAAAAACACCCAGTGTTTTGATCCCTACATCCATTTGAATAAATCGACCCCTGAGGTAGAAATGCGGTTACCTTCATTGTAGACAAAAACATACGCATACATGAAATCTCAACATTAGTGAACCTTGGAGCATAAACTGAGGAACACAAAAACAACCCCACAAAAAATGAATCAGAGGTAAAGCAGAATCAACATTCAAATTCAAAATACTTCATTATCCCTTAAAGCAAAGAAATTCTGGTAGGTTACAAGCCATATATTACCCAAATATAACCCAGGCGCATACAGAACAATGAACAGTCAAACATCCCACAAAAACCTTGACCCCCGGCTCCAAAACTGACGGACCTACCTGTGTGTCGGTCATCCGTGTGGGCACCTTGTGGACGGCAGCCAGACAGATGCCCTGTGTGTGGAAGAGGTCCCGGAGCTGCTTGAAGCCGTTCTCCCCATAGCTGCCCTCCGTGTAGATGACCGACACGTAACTCCACCCCAACATCTTCACCATGGAAAAGATGGCCTGGAACTGCAGCCTGTATACAAGGATGATAGGATCAATAGATACAATGAAGTTTGCAAAGAATAAGAATGCGAAGGGAAAAAATGCGGAGAAAAATGCGAAGAAGAAGAAGAAGAAGAAGAAGAAGAAGAAGAAGAAGAAGAAGAAGAAGAAGAAGAAGAAGAAGAATTGGTGGATCGGTGGTCAAGAGGTAATGCGCCTGTCTAGAAAGTGAAAAGTCCAGGTCGGAGTGTGTGGTGGTTTGAATCCTGTTTGGGCCTGAAACTTTTCCCCCATCCATTAGACAATGGGGGGCGTTCTTGGGGCTAGTATTTCGGATGTGACGATAAACGGAGGTTCCGTGTATTACTCATCATTATTTAGCGCACGTAAAAGAACCCACGGCAACAAGAGCATTGTCCCTGGCAAAATTCTGTAGAAAAAAGCCACTGTGATAGGGAATCAAAAATTTAATATATAGATTAGATACTTGCTTGTTTTGAATTTTCGTTCTTGTATTTATTTCTAATTTCTTGCTTTAGTATTTTACTGTTTCATATATTTAGTATTTTACATATGTGATATATACATATATAATTGTATATAATTATATATATAATGTGATATAAGATTATGAAGAAGAAGAGGAGAGAGAGAGAGAAGAGAGGAGAGAGAGGAGAGAGAGAGAGAGAGAGAGAGAGAGAGAGAGAGAGAGAGGAAGAGAGAGAGAGAGATAGAGAGAGAGAGAGTTCTATGTATAGCTGTTGATATCGACAACTCACTCTCCGTGCTAAAATTCATCACCCAGTCCGGCTACAATTAATTACGGACATACGTGCAATTCACAAGTATCTGTCCACTGACGCAACACCCAAACTTGTTATGTCTCTCACCCTCTCACGTTTGGACTACTGTAACTCTTTGTTGGCTGGTCTGCCAGCATCGCCAAATCCACTCCCTTCAGTGCCTACAAAACTGGCCCTAAGAAAGAACGAATCTGAACACATCACTTCTCTCTTGCGATCTCTTCATTGGCTGCCTGTCTCACAAAGACTTAAGTATAAGATTCTGTTTCAAACGTCTCTACGAACAATCTGACCCATTTCAATTTCTGCAGCTGTATTTTCCTGCACACTCCGTCCCGTTGCCTTCGTTCTGCTGCGAATACCCTGCGCTTTCAAACACCCAGATTAAAAAAAAAAAAAACACACACTGTCGGCCGTCGCTTTTTCTCTATTTCTGGTCTACTTGGAATGACGTCCCTCTATCCTTTGCCCAAAGCCTACATTTGCTACCTTCAAATCCAGCCTGAAAACACTTATTCCCTACATGAGATATTCCGCCTCATAATCTGTCCTTATTCCTCAACAGCCACCCCCATTTCCATCACCCTGCCAAAGTGTGATGCTTGTGTGTGTGTGTGTGTGTGTGTGTGTGTGTGTGTGTGTGTGTGTGGTGTGTGTGTGTGTGTGTGTGTGAGGGAGTGTGTGTGTGCGCGCGTTGGTTGCTTCTATGTAAATGATTTGATTGTAAGCGCTTTGATTTGTTTGCTTTACAAGATTCAATGCTATATAAATTCCATACATATACATCATTATTATTATTATTATTATTATTATTATTATTATTATTATTATTATTATTATTATTATTATTATTATTATTATTATTATTATCATTATCATCATCATCATCATCATCATCATCATCATCATCATCATCATCATCATTTCTTATTCTTATTATTGTCATTATTATTATCGTCATTATTATTATTTTTATTTTATTTTATTTATTTGATTTTTATTTATTTATTTATTTTATTTATTTATTTGTTTTTTATACCACTTTATGTCACAGCGGATTTCTCTGCGTGAAATTCGGGCTACTCTCCCCGGGGAGAGCGCGTCGCCACAGGTGCAGCGCCTACCCATTATTTTTTTCCCCTCAGGGATGGTGTCTAAACACGACACCTGTGTGCAAGCTGGTATTATTATTATTATTATTATTATTATTATTATTATTATTATTATTATTATTATTATTATTATTATTATCATCATCATCATCATCATCATTGTTAGACAGACAACGACAGACAAATAGGAGGCATTATTCAATTCATGCCTTTCTCAGTTTGTGCTAACAGTAAGTCAGGTCTTAGTCTATACACTCCAAGACAGTGTGGCTGTCACGATTTGCTGATAACCAGGAAAACTACCAGGCCCAGTGACGTCTGAGTTTCTGAGTGGAGGCGGTGACAATACGGGCCCTTTGGGGACACTGGGCTGCTAATGACCACGTAGGAAAATGAAACACTTTCTACAGTGAACCCTATCCATCTCCGTCTCCTCTTTCCCTGCACTGTTAGCTTCTCTGGGGGTGGATTGGTGGCCTAGCGGTTAAAGTAATTACACACCTGCCTAGAAAGTGAACACTCCGGGTTTAAAAGTATGGGGTGGTTTGATCCCCGTTTGTACCTGAAATTATTCCCCCGTTCCCTAAACCGTGAGTGATGGTCTGAGTGCTAGTCTTTCGGATAACACGATGAACGAGGTCCAGTGTGCAATGCTTGTGTAGTGCGCATAAAAGAATGTACGGCAATTAGAGAGTTGTTTTGGTAAAATTATGTAGAGTGATGCTATTCTGATAGGAAATCAAATGATATGCAGACAGGAAAAGGGGAAAATAAAAAAGGTGGCGCTGCTCTTGTGGTGACGTGTTCTTCCCGGGGTGAGCAACCTGAATTTCACGCAGAAAAAAATCTGCTGTGGGTTAAAGTGGTTTACAATACAATACAATACAATACAATACAATA
>CM060318.1:61358511-61371011 GCA_030674155.1 Stramonita haemastoma | reverse complement strand
TGCTTGTTTATACATGCTCATCCATCACGTCCATTATACCCCCCCCCCCTCCCCTCCAAACCATCGCCGCGGCGTTTATATTTATGGCACACTTATGACGTCAAAAGTCTAGTGTTCGCTAAGAGAAAAAGAAAGACAAAAAAAGGATAACATTTTCATTGCTGTAAAAGCAACTACATACTCAGATCACCAATGTCTTGACTTAGGTCAACCTCACTGTTTTGAAAAGAATTTAAATGTTAAAAAAATGTCATTGACAGCATTATCTCCGACTTATTACGTTACTTCACTTAGACATAAAAACAATCTAAATCATCGCGAAAAAAACACACAACCTTTGCGAAAAAAGTCTTTGCGTTTGAAGTATTGATTTCTATGGTCATGAGACACAATGTAAATTTAGCAATGCTTGTGTTTGGCGAGAGAAAAAAACAAAGAAAGAAAGAAAATTGGTGGTCTAGAGGTAACGCGCCTACCTAGAAAGCGAAAAGTCCGGGTCGGAGTGTGCGGTGGTTCGAATCCTGTTTGGGCCCAAAACTTTTCCCCCATCCAATAGACCATGAGCGGTGGTCTGGGTGGTCTGGGTGCTAGTATTTCGGATGAGGCGATAAACCGAGGTTCCATGTATTACATATCATTAATTTAGCGCACGAAAAAGAACTCACGGCAACAAGAGAGTTGTCCCTGGCAAAATTCTGTAGAAAAAAGCCACTCTGATTGGGAAACAATACAACCGCAGATAGGAAAAAGAAAAAAATAATGGGTGGCGCTGCACTTTTGGCGACGCGCTCTCCCTGGAGAGAGCATCCCACAGAAAATGGTTTAAGTAAATAAATAAAGAAAGAAAAGAAAAGAACCCAGGAAGATGTCGTCACATGAAAAGGGTACTTTTGTAATTAATAGTAAAGGCATTACTTAATGCCCAGATTATGATTTTCTTCAGTCAGAAATAAACGTTGTGAAGGACACCATAGCCGAATGGTTAAGACCATCCGACTTCAATCCCATGGGTCCATGAAGTCGTGGGTTCGAATCTCAGCGGCGTCTGGTGAATTAAGTGTGGGGAGTTTTACGATTTCCCATGTCAGCTTCAAATGCAGACCTGCCAGTGCCTCAGTTCCCTTCGTGTGTGTGATACATATGCAGAAGATCAAATACGCACGTTAAAGATGCCGTAGTTCATGTCAGCATTCGGTAGATTTCGGAAACTAGAATATACTCAGCATACATCTTCAAAGTCGGAATGTGGCTACCTTTATGAGGGGCGAAAATGGTCGCATACTCAAAACCCAGCTATTGGTGAACCCCAGAGCTCTATCCGAGGAACAACATCAAAATCACAACAAAATGTCGCATCTCTTAACGTTCGAAGTCAAGTGATCACACGTGTGTAAAAGAAACAGCACATAGATTCTGTCAGCAAAAAAGTGGCCTATCTAGATTTTGTTAACAATGGAAATAATTATATATCACATTTTGATTGTTTTTTTTTCCTGAAATGAAGAAAGAATTGTACATGCATTATCATTATCATCATTGTTGTTGTTGTTGCTGTACTTCTTCTTCTTCTTCTTCTTCTTCTTCTTTTTTTCTTCTTTTTCTTCTTCTTCTTCTTCTTCACGTCATTATTACATATATATTGTTATTACTATAGATGATTGTTGTTACTCTTGCTAATACTGTTGTTTGTGGTGTTAGTGATGGTGATAGTGGTGATAGTGGAGGTGATGGTTGTGTTTGTGGTGTTATGGACAAACTTAGGTACTAACTTTCAGTATGCCATGAAAAACAACAATGCATTACCAAAAATCAATGAATATTTTTCATCAAGTAAAAGCAAATGTGTTTTTAGTTATCACAATTATTTTTTACATAAGTATCTTTACTGTTATTTGTTTCAACAACAAAACAAAAATGCTACACAGACTATAGACCCAACTATTCCGGCATACTTTATATAAACCTTTCTTTCTTTTCCCCCCCCCCCCCCCCCCTCTTTCCACGTGTGTTTATCGTCTGGAGACGCTGGGTGTGGTTACTTCCCTGGCTCTGTGGCGTTACTACGTCATTCTGTTTGGTCTGCTTTGCTTGACCTTTTCACGGCTGATCACAAAATGCGTACTCATGCTCTGAAATAGTGTCGTCGTTTGCTTCTTGACGTAATATCTTCCTCTTTCTTCTCTTTCGTTTTCTTCTTCTCTTCTTCTTCTTCTCTTCTTCTTTCTTCTTCTTCTTCTTTTCTTCTTCTTCTTCTTCTTCTTCTTTCTTCTTCCTCGAACACTCACAGTTGCTGTCAAAATAATTACATCGCGCCAGACAAGTCAAGCCCAGCGCATCCAATTTCGGCATGGGGGAGAATTGTTACGTTTAAAGTCTTTCTGGAAAAAGAAGGCAGGAGAATAGACCAGAGATGTCAGAAAATGGATAAGAAGAAGGTGACGGGAAGAAAAGGAACAACGCAAAAATAGAGGGGGATAGAAAAGAGGGATAGAAAAGAGAGAATTCCCAACACAGATTTGTTCAGAATGTAGGGATGCTATCTATACTGACTGGTTCCCGGCATCCCCACGGGGTAAACTGCTTTCCCAGTCACTGAACAATAAGTCCCTTTTCTATATTTATTATAAGACATGTTATCGACATTTGGCTGGCAAAAAACTGAACATAGAATAGGAAAACTACATCTGTTTGCCATAAAGCAGTTTTGACAAGTTAAGAGACCAACACCTAGTGACTTGCTTTATCGTGAACTGGGTAGATTCCTAATTTCTTTAAATTTCTCCAAAGACTGTATAAATACTAACTTTAAGAGGATCTTTGGAATGTATGTATGAATGATGGCAGGTCAGTTACAAAAGCACATTTTAAGAAAATTATCGACCCTCGGCTTCAGAACTCCGAGGTTCACCAATGGTGAGATTTTTGCGCATACTGCGACCCCCCCCCCCCCCCCCATTTAGGTTGCCGAGAAAAGCATATAAAATATGTAAACACTTTGCATGCAGTTGGAGCTGACCAATTCGCCAGATTTTATAACGTTTGAATTTTATGACGGTATTTTTGCGAGTATTTCTTTTTTGGGGCGGAGGGGGGTGGGAGGTCTGCAGAAAGAAATTTCATGTACACAAATAACAAAAGTTATCTTCCTCCTTTATTTCCATCACATTAAATGCAGCTTTTCCTGCTCTGGGTATTCCATATTCTGCTTATAACTATGGCCCTGTCTCTTCTCTGTCTCTCTCGTCTGTTTCTGTCTGTCTGTCTGTCTGTCAGTCTGTCTGTCTGTCTGTCTGTCTGTCTGTCTGTCTGTCTGTCTTCTCTCTCTCTCTCTCTCTCTCTCTCTCTCTCTCTCTCTCTCTCTCTCTCTCTTGTATTTAAATGCTAGTGTTTAAGCTAGGTGGTATCAAGGTAAGGGGTAGATTTAATTGGGTTTTGGCTTCGTTTGGTGGCAGCAGGGGAATGGAGGAACAGACGGATTTATCAGGGCATTTCAAACTCGACTGAGGATTGCAGTAGCAAGTATGGCCAGGTCACGTTTAGAACAGTAATCTTATGATTTATATAGACATTTTACATTGTGTCTGATGTATTTATTGATAAGAATGAACGGGCAATTAAGATATTTAATGACTAAATTCAAATTTGGGATTTTCTACATTCTTTTTCATATTACTGTTAATAGTACTGCAAAAACGGCTGCATATTATGCAAAGTCTCATCTTTGGTGAACCTCAGACCCCTAGTCGTGGAAAGAAAAATCAACAACAACCCCCCCCCCCCCCAGAAAAAAACAAAGACACAACGAACAGAAAACAAACAACAAAACATTTACACATCAGATAGTGAATACCTCAGATAAAACCCCTATGGGCGACAAAGCCACACAAGTTAAGCATTGGCGAGACATTTGTTAAAACAAAGTTGAGAGTGTTTCGTTTGGTTGGTTGGTTGGTTGGTTAGGTGGGAGTTTTTTGCTTGTTTGTTTGTTGTTGCTGTTGCTGCTGTTGTTTTTACAAGGTAAAAAGCGACATATTGCATTACCGAAGAAAAAAGTTGTTTCTCAACTCCATTATCACAAAACCGGGCAAACTCCTTTATCACTCAAAATGTTATTTTATCTGTCTTCATAGTTATGGTTGTTGTGTGTGTGTGTGTGTTGTGTGTGTGTGTGTGTGTGTGTGTGGTTGTGTGTGTGTGTGTGTGTGTGTGTGTGTGTGTGTGTGTGTGTGTGTGTTGTTTTAGCGCTGTTTGACGAAAGAGATTTCCCCCCTCTTTTTTTTTTTTGGTTCCAGTATTCATCTTTTTATCTTTATAGTTTTCTTCCATTCGTCGATTTTAGCCCCGAGTGGGTTCTTATTCAATGTATGTGGCAAATTGTAAATTGTAGCCCTAAGAGGAATACTTTGTGAGGTTTTTATTCGACTTTCCCCTTAAGCTTCCTTTTTAACGCTATATTTAAACTGTGTGAATGTCTGTGGTGTCATGTTTTTCAGCTAAACGAACACTCGTCTGCAAGGACAGCTTGTAGCGATTTCGCAACCCACACTACCATGTAGTTAAAGTCAGACGGACTTTAAAAATTCATTTATCAAACACATGGCAAGATACCTTGAAAATGGCGAGTGGATACTAAAGGGAAATCATTAAGACAGGAAAGCAATCAGTGAAGGCACAGACGATTCTCTCCCTTGAAAGTTTTGACATGGCTGATTTTTTCGTTCCCCAGAAATTTGGATTCTGGGGTGTTCTTATACTTCTCTTTAGTTTAATGTCCATTCACTACAAGGTAATTTAGACAATTGTGCGTTCAGCTAAGACAGTACATTGGGGGGGGGGGAGGAGAAGGTGTATGAATAGGAGGGTGGAAAGGATGGTGAATGTAATGGATGTTGATCAATTTGTAAGAATACATTTACAATCACTCTCTTCATGGTGACTGACAAATACTTTCTTCAACTGATAATAGGACATGCGCTACGGAATCATACAGAACACTCTGGATTACTTCAATTTTTACAAGAACTGAAATTATTTCAAATGATGATAACTTCACTCTGTGCCATTAATCATGATGGCACTTGTTCATTCTGAGGCACCGCATTTTGCCAAGGAATCTCAGCTATTCCAGTAAAGACCGGAATGTGATGGCACCGAACAAAAATTTATCCCAATATTTTTAGATGTAAGAGAACATGTGAGAATTTTCTAAAGTGAATGATTTGACACAATTTAACGAAATTGGGCAGGCCTCCCGCACTATCCACCAATATTCTAAGTAAAATGAGCCCGTCCTTGTATCACTTTCAAGTGGCTTGAATCCTGACAGTGTAGTGATTTTGAACCTCAGCTGTGAGTATGTTTTGATTCTTGTCTTTTTAAATATTTCTGTGTCGTCAATATCAACATTTGCATATTATGTTCTCTACAGTGGAATCTGGGGAATCACTGATGAAAACTGAAATCTCTCTCTCTCTCTCTCTCTCTCTTCTCTCTCTGTCTCTCTCTCTTTTCTCTGTCTCTCTGTCTCCTCTCTCTCTCTGTCTCTCTTCTCTCGTCTCTCTCTCTCTCTCTCTCTCTCTCTCTCTCTCTCTCTCTCTCTCTCTCTCCTAACTCACATATATATATATATATACCTTATATATTTTTGTTAGTATTTTTTTTTTTATTTTTATTTTTATAACTGTGCAACATGAAAAAATGAAAAAAAGTTTGAAAAAATCCTGGAATGTTTGCTACATCTAACATTTTCCTAAGTAAGTTCTTCGGTATACTTACATACGGGCTGCTAGAAAAAAGATATTCCCAGTTCTTTTTGGATATTCCTTTTGATTGGTAAATATTTTAGCCGGAACGGAATTTGACATAGCAAGACTTTGAGTAACATAATTATTTAGACAGATAACATTTATTGCTCAGAAAGGGGAAGTGTGTGTGTGCGTGTGCGTGTGATGTGTGTGTGTCTATGTGTGTGTGTGTGTGTGTGTGTTGTGTGAGGAGAGAGAGGAGAGAGAAGGAGAGAGAGTGTGTGTGTGTGTGTGTGTGTGTGTGTGCGTGCGTGCGTGCGTGCGTGGGGTGGGTGGGTGGGTGTATACGTGTGTGAATCACATTTAAAATGGACATCAGTTTCTTCCTCCTTCCTTATTCATGTTAAACAATTGTTTGGTCAGTTTGTTCCATGTGTACGTTAGAAACTTGATACAGAGCGCTCAAGAGTAATAGTAGCGCTGCATAGATCGATTTTACCGGCTGTCTGTTGTTTTGGGGGGTTCTTTGTCGTCTTGTTATTGAAACTGAACAAACATTAACCATTTAGGTTCTGTTTTACTTGTAATCTTTTCTTTTCCTGAACCTTGAGCTGGTTACCGGGGCATAGCACCTGAAGCGCTGTTCAGGATATTCCTCCATTTATGTCTGTTGTGTTCCAGATCCTGATTCTCTGCAAGTGAAAGAATTTCTGATTTGCACCCCTAACTGCTGATGATAGATTCTATGTAGGTGAACTTCTTACTTATTGAACGCTTAGGCACCAACTTTTGTGTCTGGCCTTTTAGCGAAAATGCGTTGTGCTGCCGTTAAGCGCCCAAAATGTCAGGACCCAGCGCATCCGACTTCTGCATGGAATATATTTAAGTCTTCTGGAAAAAACAAGGCAGGAGAATGGACCAAGAAGGCAGAAAATAGACAAGAAGGTTGTGGCAGTAAGAAAAGGAACAAGGGCAAAAAGAAAGAGAGGGAGAAAAAGAGGAATTTCTATACAAATTTCAGACGTGGTTTATTTAAACTGACGGCATCTCCAGCGGGGAGATGTGTACTGTGTGTGTTGTGTTGTGTGTTTGTGTGTGTGTGTGTGTGTGTGTGTGTGTGTGTGTGTGTGTGTGTGTGTGTGTGTGTGTTGTGTGTGTGTGGTGTGTGTGTGTGTGTGTTTGTGTGTAGGGGGGGGGGGTGATGAAAGCGCACTACTGATCAGTTTTAAGCTTCTGCCCATGTGATAATAGTGAGGCTGAAGTTGTGGTGGCCATCAGCTTGAAGGTGTGGGGGCTGGTTTGGTTGTTCATGTTTCGTCCACTATTTAACAAGCTGGGCCAGTTGTTGGTCGCTACTGCCAGACCTTCCATGCTGTCACTGAAGCAAATGTTGTTATGTTTCTGCTGATGCTAGCTACTGAAATCATCTTCCCCTTCCTCACTTATGGCATTTTCCAAGGACATGTTATAAAAAAGTAGGAGACAGAAAAGAAACCTAACATGGTTAACTTTGACCAAAGTCTGGATCCACTTTGTAGTAGCAGCTGTGTAGTACCGCCCTGTTTCTTTGGATTATATCCTCGAAGTCGAAATCACTACCTTTATGGTGGGCAAAAACGATTGCATACGCAAGATTTCCCAATTTATTTGTGAAAGTCGGAGCTCTAGACGAGGAACGAAAAAAGGCATTATGTTTAATGGATGGTGTGGCCCAGTTTTTGTCTAATACCACCTTTTTACTGTGGTCTCTGGTACCTCTTGGCTGTGGCTCTGCAACAGAAAATCCTGATTTCCATTACATAATAATTATATTTGTCTGGCTTAAAAACTGCTGTGTTTTCCTTTCAGCATTTTTTTTATCAGGTGTCTTATTTGAAGCATGACTGCATTGTGGAATGACTAGGCTATACTGTGGGTACTAGTAATACCAGCACTGAAATAGCCTCTCTGCTCAGCGGGGCTATAAACAATATGACTGGGACTCTGACAGACTCACATTTGCTAAGGTTTATATGATGCAGCCACCTTGTTTTTTGTTGTTTGTTTTTATTTTTTGCTTGGAATCAAATTCGTGAAGGTCTGAATTTTGAAAAGTCGTATATAGTAATATGGACACAAATTAAAAAAAACAACAACTTTATTATCTCTAAAACAGAGAAATTCCAGTGGTGGACTGGAACTAGCAGATACTAGCAGATCAGACGTGACTAAGATGGGAAATCAGAACATGTTAAACAAGAAATAGGGCCACATTTTCGTGCTTGCTTAGACTGCATAAAATGACTTTTTTCAAAAGTTTTTTTTTAAAGAAAGAGTAGCTCTGTAGGTCAGGTCGATGTGAGTGAAGCTGTAAACTGGGTTGCTGACAGTTTTGTGGGGCAGGCTCCATGACAGCTCTGAGTTATTTCCTCTCCTAGTATTACCTTCCTCCCTGTTGCACAACAGTACAAAGCCTTCGATCTGCTGTGAAAATAGAGTCGAAGGCTGTGTGTGTGTGTGTGTGTGTGTGTGTGTGTGTGTGGTGTGTGTGTGTGTGTGTGTGTGTGTGTGTGTGTGTGTATGTGTGTGTGTGTGTGTGTGTGTGTGTGTGTGTGTGTGTGTGTGTGTGTGTGTGTGTGTGTGTGTGTGTGTGTGTGGGGTAGGGTGGGATGTGTTGCTGTGCGTTGTGTTGTGTTGCGTTATGCTGTGTATATGTGTATATGCGTGGTGTTGTTGTATGGTGTTGTTGTGTGTGTGTGTGTGTGTGTGTGTGTGTGTGTGTGTGTGTGTGTGTGTGTGTGTGTGTGTGTGTGTGTGTTCTTTTATATCGAGGATAATGGAATAAGCACTCTTGTGCTTTTTTACATCCAGTCCCGTGTGTATGCAGTTTTGTAAATGTCATCTGTTCCCACCGGCACACGATGGCCTACTCTACGAAAATCGGAACAGGATTTAACGTGTGCGCAAGATGTTCTGCGTGCGTTCGCACACAAGGCCTCGGTTTAAAGTCTCATCCGAAGGACTATGTGTGTGTATGTGTGTGTGTGTGTGTGTGTGTGTGTGTGTGTGTGTGTGTGTGTGTGTGTGTGTGTGTGTGTGTGTGTGTGTGTGTGTGTGTGTATGTGTGTGTGTGTTGTCTGTGTGTGTCTGTGTCTGTGTCTGTGTGTGTGTGTTTCTGTGTACGTGTGTGTGGTGTGGCGTGGTGTGGTGTGCCGTGGTGTGGTGTGTGTGCATCTGTGTGTGTGTGATGAAGTGTGTATGCGTGTGTGTGTGTGCACGTGTGCGTGCGTGTGCTTACATGTTCGTCGCATGCGAAAATGGGTTAGTGAGGGCGTGGAAATGGGCCTACGCATGTGTCTGTAGTTCTGTTTAGAAGAGAGTTCCTGGTATGCTAAAAAAATATTTCCAATTATTATTCATAATCAAAGTGACAAAAATACTCAGAGCTTTCAAACAGCTTTTTTTTAACCACCAAAATACCTTGACATTTTTGGAAACCAGACTGTAGTGAGGCTGGGAAAGGCAAGGCGGCAGAGACCCACCAAATCATTGCAGAGGCAGGAGTAAAAAATGGAATGGACCCGTGACAGATAGCCGTTAAAAGGGAGTCGCTGAAGGCGAGGCAAGCAGAGAGGCAGAGATGATTGCAGATGAGAGTGAGTCTTAAAACGGCAGACGTTTGTTTTGGATGAAAGAAAATCGAAAATGATGCTCCCAAACAGTTAGTTAGCTCAGCGGGGGTGTGTAGCCTAGATTGGTGTGTCAGACTAGCATTTATTAAAATAGTACGTTTTATATCGAGAACGATGTGCACAGAACGGTATTTTAAAAGAAAATGTGTTATAGAATGATCGAGAACGTTCTGGATTCGATTCCCAGCCTGGCTCTTTTTTTCTAGTTTGACATGAAAATCGAACTGGATGTCAAGTCTTTCAGAGGGGTATTCTAAACCAATGGAATCCGTGAACATACGGACTTGTGCACGTCAAAAGAACCCACGACAGTTCAAACTTGGATAGAGCATGGAGGCACCTCCTGACTGTACGTCCTGGCAAATATGGTACGTTTCGGTTCCCAACTGTATCCCTGAAGTCGGGATACAGCTACCTTTATGGCGGGGGGCGAGGGGGGGGGGGCGGTTGCATATGCAAAAATCTCATCATTGGTGAACTTCAGAGCTCTAGCTGAGGGACAAAAAAAATACAGAGAATGTTAGGTGCAGATGTCAAAACTCACTATGATCAAAATCAAAGGTTTTCTCTGTTATGTGTATCTACAAATGTTTCACATTTTGAGAATTAAAAACATGCGTCAAAGGTCATTTTGAAAAATTAAAAAATATTAATGGTGCTTGGATATAGATCGAGACTATGTGTTTATATCTCACCTTTATTATTCAACATAAGAGTGTTGACAAAAAAAGAAAAAGAAAAACGACAGTGAAAGTCAAAGAAATGTTATGACTTGAATAAAACAAAATGAATCACACCAACAAATCAACCAGTCAACTAATAAATCCACAACTCAATAACAAAACCAAGGAAAATCCAACAAAGTAAGAACACAAGTGAATACACGAAACATAGTACGACAGAAAAAAGAGAATGAACAACCCCCCTAAACAAACAAATAAAAAGATCGTTTTTAAAATGCCCGTCACAAAAAAGTACTGAAATCGTTCCTTCATAGTTTTGTTGGCTTGTTTGCTGTTACTGTTTTGTGTTTTAAAAGAAATGTCTCAACAAGCCTTAACTGTTCGCTTCATGACAACCCATTTTTAAGCACAGGGAAGTGAACTGGCTGTGGCTGGAGTATGAATGCACTTATCAACAAAAGCATGAAATAACTTCGCGGTACAATAAAAAGAATGTCGGATTGTTTGCTTTGTCATATCATTTCCCGCCAATAGTGCCACAAGGTCTAATAACTTTTGAATGAAACCACTTCAGTGCTGAGGAAACTTCTTTCTGAAGACCTGGCAGTCAATGTACACATCACCATTCTCACCACTTTGAATATCTTACATATCTTTGTTTCTTTTTGCCATATGTCTTGACGATGTTAAAAAACAACAACAGTGTACTGATTGTACTGTTTTTCTTACCTTTTTTCTTTTTGTTTTTATTTCTGTCTGCCTTTCTTGTCTTGTATTTTCTTTTTTGTCAGTTTCTTTTAAATAATAAATGGCACTCCAGCGATTTTTGTCATTGAAAACATTGTGTGTGCGTGCGTGGGCACTTGGTGCGTATGTATGTTAGTGTAGGTGGGGAAGTGGGTGTACATATGTGTCTGTAGTTTGTTGTTTGTTTCTTTTCAGAAAGGAGTTCCTTGTGTGCCAAACGCATTTCAAATTATTGTTCATAGTCAAAGTGACAATAATAAACAGGTATTTTAAGCAGTAGACAAGAATACCTCCCCCCATATAATTATATTATGCTCAAAAGGTGTTTCAATCACGACTAATTTGGTAAATTCATAACTTGTACTTCGAGAGAAGAAAAGGGGAAAAAAGAAAAAAAAACTACAGAGCTCCTCTAACATTATACATTATGTATCTGACTATTTTCTGAGTTAAAAATCTGTACTCTTGTAAAATATTTACATTAGTACCTTTAAATACCCCCATTGAGAAAACTCCGCCACATCATTATCTAAACTTAATCACATGCCTTGAAATTCTTATCCCTAGCGGTCCCTTAAAAACAGTCTTCTGCACAAAAATAGCTTACTAACGAGTTGATATAGTGAATACCTAGATTACGTCTTGAAAAGAGTTCTGAAAAAATTATTAGACTTTTGGGTGCTTAAGCCTGCTTTTTTTTTTGCAACAAAACATCACGTTGAATATTCTGCGACTAAAGCCTGTTAGAGAGAGAGAGAGAGAGAGAGAGAGAGAGAGAGAGAGAGAGAGAGAGAGAGAGAGAGAGAGAGAGAGAGAGAGGAGAGAGAGAGAGAGAGAGAGGAGAGAGGAGAGGCAGACACAGAGACAGAAACAGACATATGCACAGACGACAGACACGGGAAACAACAGACAAACAGACAGACAGACAGACACAGGACAGAAGAGCTGTGGCGAAGTCAAACAAAGGCCAGATTGCAGAAGCGCTTGGTAGCTTGTAAGGGTTATTATTTATTATTTTTTATTTCTTTATTCGAGATACAGATAGCATCATGTGCTTTTTCATCGTCCGGGCATGCAGTTTTGTAATATTGTCATCTGTTCCACGGCACACGTGGCTACTTACGAAAGCGACAGATTTCGTGGCGCAGATGTTCTGCTGCGTTGACACGGGGCTCGTTTAAAGTTCATCGAAGGACTTTTGGAGAGTGAGTCAGCACTGATTTAACTCAGGAAGAAATTTCTCGACCGGACTCGAACCCGTCTTCAAATGCCAGCGCAATGTCTGCACTAGCTATCCGCCCCAGGGTGGGTAGGCAAGCCACTTTTACGCTAATTTTTGGTATACTGTTTTTAATTAACAGTAAGAATAGAAACGTCCAGCAGCACTTAAACAGTTCACCCAACATCAGGTCTCAAACGAGAAACGTTTTAAATCATTAATAATAAGTGTATTTTCCGCTTGTGTTTGCTGAAACTGAATAGAGAGTTTTGATATATTACTTGAAGTCCATTTGGTTTGTTACCTATTTATTATCTATCAAGTCAAAGAATCCTATATCAGTACATCAGCTATAATCAAACGCACTTTTTGTTAAAGACCAGTGGCTAGAACAATTTCACATAGATTATGAAGATGTTCTATTTCTTTTTCGGAG
>CM060318.1:61321011-61353511 GCA_030674155.1 Stramonita haemastoma | reverse complement strand
TTAAGGGGATTATAGACTAGCTTTGCCTTGCAAAGGCACTGTCCAAGGGGGAAGGAGAAGAGGCAGACCAAAAAAGAGATGGGAGGACAACATCAGCGAATGGACAGGCCTAGAACTCAACAAAACTCTGAGAAAGGCAGAACACAGACAGAAATGGAGGGAACTGGTTGTCAAGTCTTCAAGGGTGCCCCCACAGTCGCCAGACTAAGGGATGGATAGATAGATAGATAGATAGATAGATAGATAGATAGATAGATAGATAGATAGATAGATAGATAGATAGATAGATAGATAGATAGATAGATAGATAGATAGATAGATAGATAGATAGATAGATATGGACTAGCCTCCTAAACCTTAAGGCTGGGAGAGTCAGGGTGAAACAGATCCCCAAACGGATCATTTGCCACCCAAACGTCTGTCTCCGATGGCTTGCGGGGGCTTCAGGCTCAGCCCCACCCTTAGGAATGTATTCTAGGTTCTAATCATTCTCAGATTGTTTGCTTGCATCCTCCCAGCTAATCAACGCTCGGGTTTAAGCTTGAAGTCGTGTGTGTGTGTGTGTGTGTGTGTGTGTGTGTGTGTGTGTGTGTGTGTGTGTGTGTGTGTGTGTGTGTGTGTGTGTGTGTGTGTGTGTGTGTGTGTGTGTGTTTCATAAGTAAAGTGTACACTACAACCAGGCATCTGTACGTATTATGATGTTAGAAGTGTTCAAACATTTGAAAATTTGAAACAAAATTCAATATAACTTTGACATGATTATCAAAAAATGATTTAAAGAAAGCGACGAACTTGGCTCTTAATCAAGTCTTTCACTGTTTCTAACATGTTAAGATTATCAAACAAAATGACTGTTAGGGATAAACCAGCGATGTCAGTATTACACAACCAAGCTGGCAGATACGACTTCAGCTGATTACAGTCAAAAAATAACATGTAACGCGCAATCCGATCACCACAGATACATGGCACATCTGGACTGAAATAAGCTTTAGGAGGCATCGGAGTCTTAATCTGAATATCAGACTTGTCAACAATCTGCCCCTCAATTTGTTCTCAGCATGAAAGTCCTTATATTTAGACTTGAGAGATTCACGTCTGGCACATCCTTTTGATTGAAATGTAGCATGATACAGTGTATCCAACTGGTCCCTTGAAGCTTTCTTGAGAAGACAGCATCCCTCTTGTAAGGACAGCAGAATGTATATTTTGGTTGTACTTTGGATGTTCATACCCCTTTTTAGCAGTAGGATCTGCGCGCGCGAGCATGCGCGCACGTACGTATGTATATGTATATGTAAATGTATATATGTATATATGTATAATATATTTATATATTATATATTATATATGTATAATATATATATATATATATATGTGTGTTGTGTGTGTGTGTGTCTGTGTGTCTGTGTGTCTGTGTGTCTGTGTGTGTGTGCATGTGTCTGTGTATGTACCTGTGTGTGTGCATTTTGGGGCAGCCTTGTGTATGTGATTATAGTCACGGAACTCGCAGTGACCTTCACTTTACACACCTTCCCTGTAGAAGTTCGTCCTGTTCATACTGAGATTCCTGTTCAAATAAACAAGTTTGAATCGTCCACCTAAATCGCAAGGTCGAAAAGGATCGTGTGTCACTAGCTTAACTAGCGACTTGCCTTCCTGCCTTTCTGCCTGCCTGCCTGCACACTGAAGAATCTGACAGAGTGGGCTTCCGAAAGGCTTCCTGATCTGTTCCAGGTGACACAGGGTGTTACTCTACCTTACACCATCGGCTTACACCACCACCTGGCCCTTGACATGGCGCTGACAGCCCTGCTATGGCCTCCCAGGTCTGTGGAGCGATAAACGTCCTGATTGGATTGACTGGCAGCACCTGGCCTTTCCTCCTCTTTCAGCGCCCTGTGTAAACACTGTAGGTACACTGTACTCCACATAGGAAACGTGCAGAGAACTGCTAGTCTGTGGTCAATAAACATTGTGTATACTCACTTCATTTAGGAAACATGCAGACAGTCTATGGTCAATTAACACTGTATGTACACAGTACTCCACAAAGGAAACAGCAGAGAGTCCTATGGTCAATAAACACTGTAGGTACACAGTACTCCACAAACATGCAGACAGTCTATGGTCAATAAACACTGTATGTACACAGTACTCCACAAAGAAACATGCGAGAGTCTTGGTCAATAAACACTGTATGTACACAGTACTCCACAAAGGAAACATGATGCAGAGTTTATGGTCAATAAACACTGTATGTACACAGCGCTCCACAAAGGAAACATGCAGAGAGTCTATGGTCAATAAACACTGTAGGTACACAGTACTCCACATAGGAAACATGCAGCAGTCTATGGTCAGAACATGTAGTACTCCATAGAAAATCAGAGATCTATGGTCAATAAACACTGTAGTACACAGTACTCCACAAAGGAAACATGCAGAGGTCTATGGTCAATAAACACTGTATGGTACACAGTACTCCACAAACATGCAGACAGTCTATGGTCAATAAACACTGTATGTACACAGTACTCCACAAAGGAAACATGATGCAGAGTGTCTTAGTCAATAAACACTGTATGTACACAGTACTCCACAAAGGAAACTGATGCAGAGTGTCTATGGTCAATAAACACTGTATATACACAGTACTCCACAAAGGAAACATGCAGAGAGTCTATGGTCAATAAACACTGTATGTACACAGTACTCCACAAAGGAACATGAT
Organism: Stramonita haemastoma; assembly: GCA_030674155.1. NCBI lineage: Eukaryota > Metazoa > Mollusca > Gastropoda > Neogastropoda > Muricidae > Stramonita > Stramonita haemastoma. The sequence goes on along the minus strand of CM060318.1, from coordinate 61,350,777 downwards.
GCAGATGTCTATGGTCAATAAACATGTATGTACACAGTACTCCACAAGGAAACATGCAGAGAGTCTTAGGTCAATAAACACTGTATGTACACAGTACTCCACAAAGGAAACATGATGCAGAGTGTCTATGGTCAATAAACATTGTAGTACACAGTACTCCACAAAACATGCAGAAGTCTATGTCAATAAACACTGTATGTACACAGTACTCCACAAGGAAACATGCAGAGAGTCTATGGTCAATAAACACTGTAGGTACACAGTACTCCACAAGGAAACATGATGCAGAGTGTCTATGGTCAATAAACACTTGTAGGTACACAGTACTCCACAAAGAAACACGCAGAGAGTCTATGGTCAATAAACACTGTAGTACACATATCCACAAAGGAAACACGCAGAGAGTCTGTGGTCAATAAACACTGTATATACACAATCCACATAGGAAACATGCAGAGAGTCTATTTGGTCAATAAACACTGTAGGTACACAGTACTCACAAAGGAAACACCAGAGAGTCAGGTCAAAAACTGTAGTACACAGTACTTCACAAGGAAACCGCAGAGTCATGGCAATAAACACTGTAGGTACGTAACTCACAAAGGAAACTGCAGAGAGTCTATGGTAATAACATGTAGGTACACATACTCACAAGGAAACACGCAGAGATCTTATGGTCCATAAACATGAGGTACACAGTACTCCACTATATGAAACATGCAGAGAGTCTATGGTCAGTAAACACTGTATGTACACAATCCACATAGGAAACATGCAGAGAGTCTATGGTCAATAAACATTGTATGTATACAGTACTCCACATATGAAACATGCAGAGAGTCTATGGTCAGTAAACACTGTATGTACACAATCCACAAAGGAAACATGCAGAGAGTCTATGGTCAATAAACACTGTATGTACACAGTCCACAAAAAACATGCAGAGAACTACTTATCTTTGGTCAATAAACACTGTATGTACACAGTACTCCACAAAGGAAACACGCAGAGAGTCTATGGTCAATAAACACTGTATGTACACAGTCCACAAAAAACATGCAGAGAACTACTTATCTTTGGTCAATAAACATTGTATTGTAAACAAAGGAAACATGCAAAGAACTACTATTCTGTGGTCAATAAACATTGTATGGTAAACAAAGGAAAACTTGCAGGGTTCAGTTGGGAGGAGAATGTTCCTTTCATGGGACCAGCATGGATCCTTACATTTTCTTCCATGCAAAGAAGGAGCTACTGTATTTTCTGTCAATACTTTCAGAAATCAAGTTGTCCACTGAATAAGTGTGGTGTAGTATTAGTCCGATTACAAAAAGACATCAGTTCACATAATACAAGATGCTTTCCAGTAAGAGTGAAAAACTAGTTCTAACGGGACAGCTCAAACAATGCCGCTGAAGTTTACCAATGCGAATTTTTTTTTAATTATCTAGAATCAGATAAACTCATTTAGGTTATAAAACTTACACATTGTTCCCTGTTCACCGAGGGGATGCCTGGGGCCTGTCAGTGTAGATAGCATCCCCACCTTTAGGTAATTTTGTGCAAGGATTTTCCTCTTTTTCCATCTCTCTCTTTGTTTCTACTTTGTTCATTTTCTTCTTGCCATTTCCATCTAGATTATTTTCTGCCTTATTGGTCAGTTTTCCTACCTTTTTCTCAGAAAGACTTAAAAGGTAACAATTCTCTTCCATGCTGAATTCAGCTGCTCTGGGCCTGATTTGTCAGGACTTAATCTCATCTGACAGAAAACAATAGTTGCTGTATGAGCATTCGACGAAGAAAAAGCCCTTATTTTGACACTTTAAAAGTACCATAACAGTTTCCTCAAAAATTTACCCTGGCATAATTTTACACAATCCTGGCAGGTATAGTTTGCGTACGCCGCGTGCGTGCGTGCGTGTGTGTGTGTGTGTTTGGTGATGTGGACACTTCACTATACTATAACAGGCTTCACTTGAGAGCAGCTTTCCGCCTCCGTAACCCTCTTACCCAAACAGGCGGGATGAGGGGAATACTGACTGAGACTTCCCCAAAGACCAATCTCTGTCAGGTGGCAGCAGTAGGCGTTGGACTCGAGTGGTCTCTATCCCGATACTCTGACCGTTGAGGAACCGTGGCCAGTGCAGAGTCTGTCACGTGGAATTGACAGACTCGCAGATCCTCTCCCGTACAGTTTTGTTGTCAGAATCAGCAGTTTGTGATCAAGTTAAGCCAGTCAATCAGTCAGTGCAATCAAGTCAAGTACAATCAGGTCCAGTCCAGTCTAGACTGGTCAGGTCAGTTGGACAGGTCAAGTAGGTCAGGTCAGCTCTGGTCAAGTCCAGTCAAGTCGAGTCAAATCAAGTCAAGTAAAAATAAAAAATCATCATGCCATGAAGGGTGAATTATGATAGGACTATCCTATTTAGTTCACTGGTTGTCCTGTCAGGTATGATTGTAGTTTTGTGACACTTTCTTCTTGAACACGTTTTGTTTAAACCACAGGCGAGCATACAGAGTACAACACTGACAGGCACACACAATTTGACAGAAATAAATAGACAAGGAAACATGATTTTTTTTCTCTCCTTTCTTCGGCTAGAGCTCCGGGGTTTACCTATGGTCAGGCTTTGCGTATGCGACCGTTTTTACACCCCATTAAGGTAGCTGCATTCCGACTTTTGGGGTGGTGTCCTAAACGCGACATCTGTGTCAGTGTGTGCATGCATTTTTGAAATGTTGCCATTCGTTCCTAAAAGGTAAAAAGTTAAAGGTGTCCCATTACCTGTGTGGTCGGAAGATAGTGTTGAGGCGTCAAAGACCTCAGCTTCTCTAGGGGGCTAGTATGTTGAGGGCAGCGCCCATCTCTTCTCCATCCTTGCTTTTACTTCCTTGACCCTAAAGAGGGCAGGTACCCATTTACAGCTGGATGAACTGGGGGAACTGTATTGTCACCAAGGCGAGTAAACGGTCACCCATTTAATTGGCAACCACGTTCGACGCTGCTTAATTAACATTGGCTTGGGGAAAGCGAGCGCTCTGACCACTGAGCTATCCCAAATGGCCTACTCTTCCGAAAGGCAGTACGGGTTTTAACGGTTGTGCAAGATGTTCTGCCTGCATTCGCACACAGAACATCGGTTTATAGTCTCATCCGAAAGAATAAACATGAATAAACTATGACTGATATTTGTTTGAACATTTCAAGTTATTGAAATTCAAAGCCACACACACACACACACACACACACACACACACACACACACACACACACACACACACACACACACACACACAGAGACACAGACACAGACACACATACACACACACACACACACACACACACACGCGCGCGCGCGCGCGCGCGCGCGCGCGCAAGTTATTTTTGTTTCTAGACAAATGGCTTGATGAGAAAAAGCAAATGTATTGCTTAATCAATGTACCGTCTGAAATTTAAAAAAAAGACTTTGACTTTGACTTCGACTTTCACACGACACCACACACCACACACACACACACACACACACACACACACACACACACACACACACACACACACACACACACACACACACACACACACAGGTGTTAACGTGTTTGTGTTCGTTCGTGATCTTGTGCGTGCCCACAGATGTGTGTTCTAGTAAAACGAGATTAAACATCCCTACTCTTCCCCCCTTCCCCCTGCTCCAAACATACACACCTACCAAAAAAATGCCATCACTGACCTGGACTGGACTAACCATACTTACATCACACCAATTACGCAAGAAGAGAGAGAGAGAGAGAGAGAGAGAGAGAGAGAGAGAGAGAGAGAGAGGAGAGAGAGAGAGAGAGAGAGAGAGAGAGAGAGAGAGAGAGAGAGAGAGAGAGAGAGAGAGAGAGAGAGAGAGAGAAGAGACAAGGCAAGGCAAGGCAAGGCAAGGCAAGGCAAGGCAAAGTATTTTATTCGAGGATAATAGATAAGCACTCGTGTGCTTTTTTACATCCAGTCCCCGCCCTTTTCAGGGATACATCAAGATGAAAAGATACTAAACAATAAAATTTTACGCAGTACCAAACAACACACAAGAATAAGGACACTATATATGATAAGGACAAACTTTGGCTGCATAATTATGGCGAGGCACTTGAAAATAGTCAAGCATGCAAACTTGTCATCGAGTGCATCTGTACGGTCTCACAGTGATTCGAGGTGGGATAAGAGAGAGAGAGAGAGACAAGGCAAGGCAAGGCAAGGCAAGGCAAGGCAAGGCAAAGTCTTTTATTCGAGGATAATAGATAAGCACTCATGTGCTTTTTTACATCCAGTCCCCGCCCTTTTCAGGGATACATCAAGTTAAAAATATACTAAACAATAAGACTTTACGCAGTACCAAACAACACACAAGAATAAAGGACACTATATATGATAAGGTAATAAAATGCACTCTTTCAGAAGACAAAAATCAAAAGTCACAATAAAAAATTTTGATTATGGAAAAAAAAGAAAAGCGTTAGTAGATAAGGAGCAAACAAGAGAACAAAATGAAATAAACAACCGAAAACATCAATCCTCCACTATCTATCAAAAATTGTACATGTAATATAAATCATACATTTGGATAAAAGGGGAATTTTTTTTTTTTTTAAACCAGCATCCTTATTGGAGGGGGGGGGGGGGGGCATACTACCAATAAAGTTATAATATAAAAAAAGAAGAAGAAAAAGAAACATAGAACATCCTAATTGTTTCAAAAAATATATCATTATTTTCAATCGGATAATGTTTTACACATACTCACACTCACTCACGCACAGACACACACACAGACACACAGATACACACACACAGACACACACACACAGACACACAAACACACTCTCAGAGAGAGAGAGAGAGAGAGAGAGAGAGAGAGAGAGAGAGAGAGAGAGAGAGAGAGAGAGAGAGAGAGAGAGAGAGAGAGAGAACTCGAACTCGAACTCGAACTCGAAAATTTACTGACTTAAGCAAATTGCTCATATCACAACAAACAAAAACGGAATGGGAAATGCATGAAAGAAAAGGCAAACGAATGTGTCTGCTTCACTCACAGCTGAACAACCAAGGAAAACAAAGACAATACTTCAAACTGTAGAAAGCAAATTGCGAATTGTTGCAACACACGCACGCACATCACACACAACCACGCACACATACGCGTACGCACGCACGCACGCATTCACACACGCACACACACACGTACACACACACACACACACACACACACACACACACACACACACACACACACACCACACACACACACACACACGTGCGTACATACACACAAGCACCTCGATCCTTCCTATGCATGCTCTCACAAATAAGCATAACACTAATTGCCCTTATGCCCATGTACACTGTAGCGTGTGCATACAAATATGCAAATGTACACCTGCGCGCACACACGTACACACACACACGCACACACACATATACACACGCACACACGCGCATACACACACTCATACACACAGACACATACACGCGCGCAAACACATAATTACACACGCACGTACACGCACACCCCCACGCACATACACCCACACCCACTACCACACACACTAAACATTCACACTCTCACATACCTTGTACCTAAATGGGAATTAATAACTCGATCTAAACCAAAGTCATGATCATCAGGCCATCAACCCAGACAACACAAAATCAACTGACAAACAAGAAAAATCCCTTAAACTACTTTCTCATCTGATCTCACTTTCAAACTGTGATAAATAAAACGGGCTATGTTGGTCATGCATTTCTCATTATTTAGAATAGTCAATTGTTGTCTATGTGGATTTTGTCTGATTTCTGGGGGAAAGTACTGTAGTCTCAACTGTTCTGTGACTTGGCAGTGGAACAGAAAGTGAAATTCGTCATCACATTGGTTTTTGCATAAAGGACAGCACACATTTACTGGGGTCTCTGTAGAATAGCGGAGTTTATGTGTTTTTATATCTGTAATTCCCAGTCTGAATCTCACATAGATATCTCTTATTCTTTTGTTTTTAATGCACTCGAAATAAGGCTCTAAAGAGTACTCAAATTTAAATTTTCTGTACATTGAATATCTATCGTGTTCCTGAATCCTGCTATGCCAGTCTTGCTTCCAGCAATCAGTCAAACGTTCTTTGAACGCTTTTAAAAACCAGTTAGTATTTTGCACCCCACCATTTATCCACACATAACCGAATCCGTGTTTTGTGAGTAATTCGCGAACATCTGTAACCCAGCACTTTTTGTTGTTATTGTCTAAATTCTCTAGCATTTTATACGCTTTCCTGGGCAGTCTGTCCTCTGTCATCCTGGTAAGACGAAGCCAGTATCGGATGACATTTGTTTTTGCATATATATTCAAAGGTATTCTGCCTGATTCGCCATAAATCATGTCATTTGGGGTTCTTGACGCAACATTTAATAATTTCTTTATTGCAAACATATGGGCTCTTTCTAAATAAGATATATCTAGAGTCCCCCAGATTTCTGATCCATATAGTATAATTGGTTTTATTTGAGTGTCAAACATAGTAAAAAAGATACTGGGGGTTATGTCACCTAGTTTCCACAAAGTTTTGAATATTTCAACGATACCTATTTTTGCTTTGGCTGTTTGTTCCTTGATGGTATGAGAAAAACTTAAGCGGGTAGTTAGCCATACACCTAGATATTTGTAGGAATTGACTGCTGTCATTTCACATCCATTGTAATACCATTTTTCTCGGTTTGAAAGATATCCACCATTTCTGAATACAATGATATTTGATTTTTCTAAATTGACTTGCAAGTTAAGTCTTTTTGCATTTTCATTCAGCAGGTTTAACTGATATTGTAAACCATTGACTGAATACGATAATAATGCCACATCGTCAGCAAACAAAATAATTAATAACTCTACAACATCAGGGTGGAGCTGGATGCCATGTTTGCCTTTCTGCATAATATCAAGAGATAGTTCATTTATAATCATGGAAAATAATAATGGGCTTGTAATTTCTCCTTGCTTTAGACCTTTCCTGCAGAAAAAGAAATCTGTTAAACCTAGACCGCCATTACATCTTACACTTGCTTTTACTACCTTATACATACTTTGCATTGCTCTTAACATTTTGCCAGAAATTCCATTTTTAATCATTATTGGCCACAGAGTACTATGAGAAATAAGGTCGAAGGCTTTTTTAAAATCAATAAAAGCTACGTATAATTTCTTATTGGATGCCAAATGCTTTTTGATCACAGCAAATAGAGTGAAAACATGATCAACGGTACTGTGGTCTGTTCTAAACCCAGCTTGTTCTTCTCCAATAATTCCTTTCTCCTCTATCCATTTAGCCAGTCGTTTATTAAGGATGTAGCTATATAGCTTACTGCAACTATTTAAGAGAGATATTCCTCTGTAGTTGCTGGGGTCATTGGGATTCCCGCGTTTATAGAGGGGTTGTATGATTGCCTCTGTCCAAGAATCTGGATATTCCCCTGATGAAAATATGTAATTGAAGAGGTTTTCTAAGTATGGTAAAATCAAGTGAGCCGAGTTAATGAACACTTCAGGGATTAGTCCATCTGGACCACCTGCCTTCTTTGGTTTTAAATGACGGATTGAATCAGAAATTTCTTCCTTTGTTATCGCTGAATTTAACTCCCTGGTATCTGGATCAGTATTAACCTCTTCACTATAATTGAAACTTGGCTTTGGGGGATGTAGTGTTGCCTCGAAAACATTAATAAAATGGCTCTGCCAGCAGTCTTTTGGTACATTTCCTAAATTACGTCTACACCTACCACTGATAGCTCTCAAAGTAGACCAGAAAGACTTAGGGTCTTTTGTAGCATTTATTAACTTATTTTTTATGCCAGTTTTGTACTCATATGCCTTTACTTTGAGCAGGGAAATATATCCCCTTTTCAATTCTACATACTTGTCAATATTTTCTTTTTTCCTTTCTTTTCTCATAGTTCTAAGTGCTCTCCTTACGGTAAATTTGGTATTTTTGCATTCTCTGTCAAACCATGTTTGCTTTGATCTGTTACGACCAAATTTTAGTTGCTTCAGCATGCATTCTGATGCTTGCCTTAACGCCTCATTAAATACAGCAACCGAACGATTTACATTTTCATTCATTATTTCTGTTGCTTTCTCAATTTCAGTTGTGAAATCCGTTTTCAATAAATTACTCTGAAATGTGTCAGAATATTGGGGGTTCCAGATAAGTTTTTGAACAATATGAGAACTTTCTTCGGGTTCTTTTTTAAGGCAGCTGCCTGTTAGTGTTAGAACTATTGGCATGTGTTGAGAGTCTATTCTTTCATCTACGAACATGTCTTTTACCAAATGAATATGGGATCTTGAGATGGCAAAATAGTCTATAACACTGCAGCCAGTGCTAGAAATAAATGTAAAGTTACCGACTTTATCTCCATTTGTTGTTCCGTTGACAAGAAACAAGTCAAGCTCTGCACCCAGCTCAAGAAGCAGGTGGCCATAATGATTTTGTTCCTTGTCTTGTGAGTTTCTTGTACCTGTTTCCACAAAACATGTTTCTTTATGGGTTTCTGTGTAATAGTTAACATCATTTACCAGAACGGGTTGGGAGTTACCTGTGCGGGCATTAAAGTCACCGCAAACAATAAAAGGGACATCTCCATATCTTTCTGTAATGTCTAACATACAAGACTCAATAGCTGAAATACCGTTTTCAAAGTGTGACAATGCATACAAAGGTGACTGCACTGGAGCTACGTAGGTACAGATCAAGAAAATATCTGGAGAGAGAGAGAGAGAGAGAGAGAGAGAGAGAGAGAGAGAGAGAGAGAGAGAGAGAGAGAGAGAGAGAGAGAGAGAGAGAGAGAGAGAGAGCACATAATATATACATTCCTCATGACCCATCAAACTACTCTGCCAAAGACACATTCCATAATCATATTCCAAATACCTTTCTAGGGAGGAGGAGGAGGAAGAGGAGGAACTATAATTTTACGTAGGCAGTACAGGTAGGAAAGAAGAAGCCGGCAAAGTGTATGGAAAACCTCGGGAGGAATGTGGACTATAGGTAACAAGGGAAACAAGCCCCCCACGCTACCGGAGAGCTATGGACACGGGTCAGCGCTGTGGGCGAGGCGTGATGAAGGGTTAGATATGTGGCCGGCAGGGGGAGGCAGGCGATGGGGTAAGACAGACACACAATACAGGGGTGGGGTGACGAGGGGGTGGGGAGGAGGGAGAGGGGGGGCGAGGTGGGGGGTGGGGGAGGGGGAGAGGAGGGGGTATGTTGGGACTGTCGTCGTCAGGTCAAGGCTCTGACTGTTTTATACTTTAGCGTCTAGGCCTAGTCTGTGCTTTGGGGACGTTCAGCCACAGTTGTTTAATATCATTATTTTTTTGTCGTCTTCGTCTTTTTTATCATCATTACCGTCCTTCTATTCATTGTCGTTTTTAGCATTAATGTCTTCGTTCATTTTCGTCGTCGTCGTTATCAGCATCATCAATTTTTACTGTAGTTGTCGGCTTTGTCATCACCATTAACATAATAACTCTCAATGAAAAAAACTGAGATGTTGAAGATGATGGATTTCTTCTGATAAAAAAAACATTACACACAAACTTAAAGAGAAAGTGGGGAGGACACTCGTAAATAACTCTGCTCAACAATCATCACATTGTTTTGCCCTTTAGGAACCTACTATAATCAATATATGTGACGTTTAGCTCACGTAGAGGAACCCATGGCAAGAAGTGGGGTTGTCTCAAGCAAGAAGATGTAGAAAAAATCTCTTATAAAAAGCAAGCAAACAAACAAACAAGTCAAAAAGAAAGAGGAACAATGTACCTGCAGATAGGGATAAAAAAAAGGTGCCACTGTCTTAGTTGTGACGCGTTCTCTGGAGAGAGAGAGCAGCGACAAATTCACGAAGACAGATGATCAACCATCATCATATGATGACAGGTACAGGTAAAGGTGTCCTATAACCTGTGTGGTCGTTAGGAAGCAAGGTGTCGGAGACCTCAGTTTCTCTAGGGGCCAGCATATTGAGGGCTGCGCCCATCCCCTCTCCTTCGCTGCTTTACCTTCCCTGACCCTAAAGAGGGCAGGTACCCTTTTACTGCTGGGTGAATTGGGGGATCGGACTGTATTGGAGCCAAGGCGCACAAACGATCGCCAATCTATTTGGTAACCACACTCGATGCTACTTAACCTTGGCTGAGGGAAAGCGAGTGCTCTGACCACTGAGTTATCCATTTCCCATGTGATGATACCCATGCCAGAAATTTTGCTGAATGGGAAAGAAACTAATACCGCATATGCCATGCATACGTTGCGTGTTAGTATCAATGCCCCTTGTGCTAAATTCAGGTCTCACTTTTTCTCTTTTGTTTCTCTTTTGTTTTGCTTTGTTTGTTTGTTATTTTGGTCAACAATGCAGTGGAACAATTCAGACTGATAATTCAGAACCATCTTTCCTATAAACTGTACCCAAAACTTTGGCTGCATAATTATGGCGAGGCACTTGAAAATAGTCAAGCATACAAACTTGTCATCGAGTGCTTTCGTATGGTCTCACAGTGATTCGAGGTGGGATACGTGAAACAGAGCGTATATTCTGGATGATTGCCCAGAGTGTAAAGCTTTGGAAGGTGAAACACCAACGACAGCAGCAACAGCAGCAGCAACAAATCCCCTGTAACATATACATAAGTAGAAATTCGAACCTGTATCGTTAGATGCTGTCAGATTACGAGTTTGCACGTGTTAACCACAAGTCTATAATGCCTCATCTTCTTCTTGACTTGTCTGGTGTTTTTACAGGCACCAATGGTAAAAATGGCTGTTGAAATCATTCAGTGGTAAATATGGCTGTTGAAATCATTCAACGGTAAAAATGGCTGTTGAAATCATTCAGAAAGACTTCCAAAGAAAATAAATGTATGAAGTCGTCATGACTAGCTGAACGCAGCTCTTGCAGTAGTCCTAGCTACCTTCCACTGCTTACTACTGCTACTAATTAGTCGCCGCAGTCTAGCGACACCCGGCATTGGGGCTGGATGGCGTCCATCCTTTGAATGTGACCTGCATTTCCTTCTTGTTCTTTTCCCTCAAGCGTGGCGCCAGGACTTTGAAGCTGCTACCTGTCCCGTGGCACGGGGGAGGTGAGGTGTGTTGGTCAGTGGGTGTCCCCACAGGCTGACTGCTGGGATCAGCAGTGTCAAAGGAGAAAGAGAGGGGAGAGTCAGGGACCGTATCGTAGGCAGACACGCTTTTTGGTGTGACATCAGGCGTGTGTTCTTTAAGGGAACGAACCCACGCTATCCACAACACTCACTGCATTAACGTTTGAAAGTGTCAAGTGGAGAAGATAGAAATTCGCTCTGTTTTTTTTTTTAAACCAATGGGACTAGAAATGGTTTGAAATGTGGGATGCGCCTACCGGAACATGAGGGTGTTACTAGACATTTGCGAAAAACCAGAGCAGCTTTGACAAAAGATAATCACGATGAATGTACAAAACAAAGCGATGGACTAAAGACAAAAGTAATGTTAGAGAACAGTATTAGGAATCCTCTGTCATAGTTCAGCACCATCATCTACATGGTCTCTAAGCTTCAGCTTGATGCAGATTAGACATTCTCGCAGAGAGCTTGTCGACAGAAAAGGTCAATTTGATAAACAGAACGTTCAACAACGAGTGAGCACATAGATCTAGACCTAAACTTCACAGCTTACTTATACTGCTACTACAACAAATCACGACCTAAAACCAGTAAAAGTAAACCTTTATCTTAATATATCGTCTGTCCTGCAAGTCTAGCAGATCTTTCCTCTGTGTGGAAATTTCCCTGAAAATGGAGGGGCAAGTGGAGCTTCAGGAGAGACAGACGGAAGACAGACATAACAGCAGTGGTTCGGGATCTGTGTTCCCCTATCCAGGGCTACGGAGCCGAGTGGAGCAGAATGCACAGCGCCTTGTCCGGTCCAAGGTTCGAGCCTCCCTGCGACGTCTGCAGAGAAGGCTGTGGCCCAGAAGAAGAGCTGTGGGGGAGGCCACTGCTGGCATCAAGGTGGGTGGTGTTGTCAGTGCTGTCAGCGTGCAATATACATCGACATTGTGAACGTTGCTGTCGTTGTGAGAATGGATGTGCTTTTACTGAACGTTGTCATAGTGGTGAAATTGGAGGCAGTTTTTACTAAACGTTGTCATGGATGTAAGAATGGAAGCCGTTTTACTAAACCTTGACATGAATGTGATATTAAAACACTTATTACTAAACATTGACATGAATGTGATTCTTAAAGCAGTTTTACAAAACGTTGTCATGGTTATGATACCAAAAGCAGTTTTACTAAACGTTGTCATGGTTATGATACTAAAAGCAGTTTTACTAAACGTTGTAATGAATGTGAGAATGAAAGCAGTTTTACTAAATCTTGACATGAATGTGATACTAGAAACACTTTTACTAACCATTGTCATGAATGGGATACTAAAAGCCGTTTTAATAAACGTTGTCGTAGTGGTGAGATTGGAAGCAGTTTGACTACATTACTTGTTAAGGGATAATCATGTCTTTTATTCTGGTGAGTGCTTTCGTGGCTAAGTAGAATGCTAGTAAGGGTGTCTTGTATGATGTAATGGCTAGTTTATTAAAAAATTTATATACGCTATATTTTTTGTTTTACGTGCGCGCCAACACACACACACACTCGCGCGCGCGCGCGCACACACACACACACACACACACACACACACACACACACACACACACACACACACACACACACACACACAAACATCAAACACTCTCACTATCTGCGATCTTTTATTAATTATTTCCTTTCATCAGTAATGTTTAAAAGACTTTATACGATTTCAAGATACCACTCACAACGTTTTCAATATGGCCTCCCCATGATAATATACACCAACACTTTTCCCCCCAAATATCTCAGAAAAAAATTTGCTCGATACTGGTTCCGATTCACCAGAAACAAAATATTCATCCTAAGTCCAAGTTTCCCCTGAGCGGATGCCCGAAACCTCCCCCCCCCCCCCCTTCTGGAACTTTGTGCTAATATAGGAATCCCTTTGTTTCTATCTCTCTTTTTGTTTCTGCCTTGTTCCTTTTCTTTCTGTCACTCCTTTCTTGTCTATTTTCTGCCTGCCGTCTTGGTCCATTCTTCTGCCTTTTTCTCAGAAACTGAACAATTCCATCCCACGCGTAAGTATGGTTTGCTTAAAGCCTTGACTTGTCAGGCGCTAAACGGTAGTGTAACGCATTTCTCTAATATGATAGACAGCAACGGTTACTGTCTGAGTGTTTGACGAAGAAGGAGAAGAAATAGGAAAAAGGAATTTTCTCGAAACTTCGGGAAATGGAGTACTGTATTTATCCCCGGGAAGCAAAAGTCGACCCAAGGAAGAGAGAGAGAGCCATAGGATCCTACAGCAAGTTTAGAAAGCAGACAGACAGACAGTTTGTGTGTGCGTGCGCGCGCGTGCTGCGTGCGTGCGTGCGTGCGTGCGTGCGTGTGTGTGTGTGTGTGTGTGTGTGTGTGTGTGTGTGTGTGTGTGTGTGTGTGTGTGTGTGTGTGTGTGTGTGTGTGTGTGTACATTCGAATTTGTCAAAACTATAAATAGTTGCTGATTGTGCGTCGTGTAGTTGAATGCAAGCGCTTTGATTTGCTTTTGCAAGATATAGCGCTATACAAATTCCGAATTATTCTATTATTATTATTTATTATTATTATTATTATTATTATTTATTATTATTATTATAGGCAGACAGACAGAAATGGACAGAATCAGAGACAGACCTCGTCAACAAAAGCAGGCACAGGGTGAAAGCAAAAGTGGGGACAAATGCGGGGATGTGACAAAAACAGGTTAAAAAGTACAACAATAACAGAAACAACCTTGAACAGGAGACAAGATATCGAGTGTCACTTTCTGAAGTATAGTACTCAGTAACAGTAGCAAAAGATCAATATTTGTTCTTTGTAGAGCGCGAAAGAATCGAACTGGCGACCTACAAAATCAATAGGACGAGTGTATGCTCAACTTTTGTTTGTGAAAGACTGCTGTCTGTATTCGCCGAGGGCGGTAGTTTCAGTAATTGTCATCCGGCATTATGTTGGGTTTTTTTTGCTGGAATATCCTGCTTACTCCTACAGCCAGACGATTTATATGACAAGTTGCTATGAGTTCCGTGCCTCCCTTGAGCCAGTGGGTGGATGGGGGTGGGGGGCAGAGGGAGGCGCGGGGTGGGGGGGAGGGAGGGAGGGAGGGTGCTAATTGATGAGTGGGCATTCTGAGGGCAGGGTCTGGGTTATCATGAAAATTCTGGATTTAATGATTCTAACAGGGATTAGGTGGGCCAGCCTATGCGCGCGCCGCTGCGCGTGCGTGCTCGTGTGTGTGTTTTTACTTGGATTGTGTGTGTGCTTGTATGTGTGTGTCGTGCATGCGTTGCGTGCGTGCTGTGTTTTTGTCTGTCTGTCTCTCTCTATATATATATTATAAAATATATATTATATATATGTATGTGTGTGTTACGTATATTTTTTTAATATAATATTTTTTAATATCCTCATGCTTATGTACCTATATCCACGACTTTATACACACAGGAACACACAGAGACCGACAGGCAGACAGACCGACAGGCAGACAGACAGACAGACAGACAGACAGAGAGAGACAGACAGACAGACAGACAGACAGACAGACAGACAGACAGACAGACAGACATAACTTGTATACAAAACCATTCAGGGGGAAAAAGTGAGAACAAATGTTGGATATATATAATCTAATCATCACCATGGGAACAACTTGGGTTGAAAATAGGTATGTTTTGCACGTCTAATCTGAACTTTTTCAAGGACAGTAAAACGACATGGTTAGAGAAGGGTGAAGAAGAATCGAACTCTCAGCGGCATTGGCAACAGAAAACGTGGTGCTGCATGCTTCACTGTTGTTTTGGTCTTAAATAGTGGAAAAGCTGAGGGCGGAGATGCGATTGTATCAATCATCCTGTTTCTGTAGAACACCCCGTGTCGTCCCCACGTGCAGAAGAGGCTATGACTAACAACTGCCGGGTGAGTCTCTTCCTAAAAGGCTGTCAACTAATGGATGGGAGCTTCGTTGAAAACATTTCAGTCTATAAATAAATGAAAAAAAAACACACAGTCAATTATATAATCAAACAAACGACAAACAAAAGCACACCAACCAAACAAACACACACCCAAACAAATGAATACAATCAAACAAACACCCAAAGAAATGACTACAAACAAACTAACAAGCATCCATTCAGACACCCAAATAGCAATCATCTAATCAATAAAGATCGGGTGAAACTGGGAAAGACAAAAAAAACTTGGGTTAGTACTAAGTATGTTTCCTTATAAAGTCTCAGTTTCCCGATGAAACATCAAGGCTATACAGGGCGAAGAAGAATCGAACTCAACAACGTACAGCAAGCGAATAACTGGGGTAACCGAGGGTGGGGAATGTCAGGTGTCATGCTCATTTGTCGGTGGAAATTTCCGCGTGTTCTCCCACGTGCAGGGGATTTCCTGACAAACAGCCTAGCACCTTCATCTCCCCTCAAGGGCTTATAACTGATGGATAGATCGAGTCTTCTGAGGGCGGGAGTTAAGTTCCATCTACAGCATTTCTGTCAATTATCAGCCAGGAATTCTCTCTCTCTCTTTCTCTCTGTCTCTGTCTCTGTCTCTCTCTCTCTCTGTCTCTCTCTGTTTGTCTGTCTGTCTGTCTGTCTTCTGTCTGTCTGTCTGTCTGTCTCTCTCTCTCTCTCTCTCTCTCTCTCTCTCTCTCTCTCTCTCTCTCTCTCTCTCTCTCTCTCCTCTCTCTCTCTCTCTCTCTCCTCTCATCAAAATAACGTTCTTTATATTTTCTTGAAATCATTAGTTGTGATTATTAAGGATAGTCCCTTCTCAAAGCAAGGGCCGGATGAAAAAAAGTATGACAATTCTTATTTGTAACCCTTGAGAATATAAAGATTATCAATCAATAAATCAATCAATCAATCAATCAATCAAATCAATCAATCAATCAATCAATCAATCAGTCAATCAACCAACCAATCAATCTCTCATATCTGGAGTTAACTCATGCACGAATGCCACTCCCCAGGAAGTCCTTCGGGTCAACTATAAACCAAGGTACCGCACGCAAAACATTTTGCGCACACATTAAAACCCGCTCTACATTTCGGAAGAGTACGCTATTGTCAGACGATGGGAACGGGTGACAAAATTGACAATACTGTAGACACACGAGGACAGCATACAAAACAACCACTTGAATACTTATTTCATTATTCTAGAAATATAGAACTTTAATAAAAGATCAATCTGCTAGAAATTGATTCTATCTCTCTTGCCCCCGTCTTGATCTATTATTATAGAAACAGCTCAGCCATTTCGGGCCCTTATATTTATATCCAGATTACTCTTCCAGTACAATGACAACACTGGAAATCCTTACAAAATCTAAAGCAAAAAGTGCACACCTTTCGAATGTCCCCAAACTAAAGTTTTTTTCTTTGTTTTCTGTTGTTGTTGTTGTTTTGTTTTCTGTTGTTGTGTTGTTTTTGTTTTCTGTGTTGTGTTGTTGTTGTTTTGGGGTTTACTTTTCGCTCCTCGACAAGAAAGCTGTGAGGTCCACTAATGGTGAGATTTTGCGTATGCGACTGTTTTCACCCACTGTTATGGAGGCAGATTCCGATTCTGCAGATGTTGTTGTTTCTATTTTATCATCATAAACTTTTATTCTTGGATTGTTTTTTGTTTTTTTTTAAACAAAAACAGTTATTGTCTATAATTGGATAGATTTATATATATAAGTATATATATATATATAATATATATATATATATATATATATATATATTTAAATATATATATATTATTATATTATATGTTATATATATATATGTGTGTGTGTGTGTGTGTGTGTGTGTGTGTGTGTGTGTGTGTGTGTGTGTGTGTGTGTGATGTGTGTGTGTGGTGTGTGTGTGTGTGTGTGTGTGTGTGTGTGTGTGTGTGTGTGTGTGTGTGATCTTAAATGAACAGATTAAAGTGATGTCTATATTAGTTTTTTTAGTATTTCTCCTATATTGTTATACGATTTGCATGGTTTCTTTTCCATGTTTCGTTGATTTTCGTATGATATTGATATTATTATGTATGTATGTATATTTACAAGGACATATTGTGAGACTAGTCTTGGCCTAAATTCTCATCCTTGTGTATTGAATCTGATTCAGGCATTCTTTGATTGATTGGTAATTTTCATCCTTTATTATCATCTCTCTCTCATACTCTCTCTCTCTCTCTCTTCTCTCTCTCTCTTCTCTCTCTCTCTCTCCTCTCTCTCTCTCTCTCTCTCTCTCTCTCTCTCTCTCTCTCTCTCTCTCTCTCTCTCCTCTCTCTCCTCAGCCAGTGAAGAGATATAATGATTTGTATCTCAGGGGAAAACAACAACAACAAAAACAACAACTATTCATACTTTGTAATTATTGCAAACCCATGTTATGATTTCCATGCCATGTTGTTCATTTGGGCTCTCATTGACTGAATTCCTTTCCAATTTATGTGTTTTGTGCCCAGTCCCCATTCCTCTGTCCCCTTGTGAATGGGCGTACAGCTTATCACAATAAACTATTGTCATTGTCATTGTCTCTCTCTCTCTCTATCTTTCTCTCTCTTTCTCTCTCTCTCTCTGTCTTTCTCTCTTTCCTTCTCTGCCTTTCTCTCTACACAGACAATTATAGATCTACAATTGCAGGCAGGCAGGCAGGCAGGCAGGCACAGAGAGAGAGAGAGAGAGAGAGAGGAGAGAGAGAGAGAGAGAGAGAGAGAGAGAGAGAGAGGAAGAAGAGAGAGAAGAGAGAGAGAGAGACAGAGAGAAGAAGACAGAGACAGACAGACAGACAGACAGACAGACAGACAGACAGACAGACAGACAGACAGACGAGAGACCAGACGGAGACAGAAGACAGACAGACAGACAGAGACCAGAGACCGAGACCAGGAGACAGACAGAGACAGGACAGACGACACAGACAACAGATAGACAAACAGTTACAAAATCTAATACACAACCTTACTGATAGACACAGACACACGAGAGCAAAAAAACTAAAATACCCTGCTTAAACATTCTCATCATTACGAAGGTTGTCAGAAAAGGAAAGAGGGGAGGGGGGGGGGGGGGGGGGAGGAGAAGGAAAAAGTCCTCAAAATGCTTACCCCCCCCAAAAAAAAAAAAAAAAAAAAAATCCTGATGTCAGCTGATGTGGAGGATTTAGACAGGAGAGAGAGAGAGAGAGAGAGAGAGAGGAGAGAGAGAGAGAGAGAGACAGAGAAGAGGAGACAGAGCAGAGAAGGGCAGACAGACAGACAGACAGACAGAACAGACAGACATGGGTGGGGATCTATTGACAGCTAGTCTCACCAGCACGTTTCATAAATGACTTTGCCTTTCATTTTTCCTCTCATCAATCCCTATCTTGACGCCCGCGCTTACAGCGATATCGCAATAGCTGGATTCGTTCATTGACACTGGCGTGTAGGAAAAAATTGCGCAGGACAGAGTTTTGTAGGAAATTAGCTTTTTTCATTTTGTGTGCCGCAATATATTAGACGGTATATGGTGATAGAAAATAGAAGATGTTTGTGTTGGTGTAGAAAAATTGCGAAGGAAGAGTTGTGTGTGAATGTGTTTGTTGTGTGTGTGTTGATTGGTGTGTGTGTGTGTGAGGTGTGTGTGTGGTGTGTGTGGGGTGTGTGTGTGTGTGTGTTGTGTGTGTGGTGTGTGTGTGTGTGGTACATGTTGTGTTCATACTGATTACTGTCAGCTCACATGACCTCCACATCACCACATGAAAAAAAATGACATTCCTACATAGAGATCTGTTATATGTTAATATATATATATATATATATATATATATATATATATATATATATATATTATATATATATATATACCGTAAAATCCCTAGCATACGCCCACCCCCCCCCCCCCCACCTGTGCACTGATTTAGGTCAAAATTGGGGGGTGGGCGTTTGCTAGGGATAGACCCCTCTACACAAAATAATTTTTGTGCTCATCTGAGAAATTGAGTGAATACAAACCCCGAAAGCATGTAAGTTAGGTCGTGTGAGTAGAAGTGAAGGAAAATAGAAAAAAGGGACTTTGAGGCAAAGAAGGCGCGCCAAGGAGTTCCATCGCTTTCCGTTGTAGGTCCTTGTTTCGCAATACCCTGCCTTCAGATCTTTCATCTTCCAGATAATGCAGCACACCTTGGTCGACATGTTCAGATCTAACTGCTGGTCCTTTTGACAGATTCCGTTTTTGTTTGTCTTTTCCGTACTGCTGTTCAAGTCTATCTCTGTTTTCACTCCATTCCCTGATCCTCTTCCTATCCACAGAAAATTCACGGGCACACTCCGAAACATTCCCACCTGCTTCGTTATCCAGATACTGGAGGGCTTCCAATTTGAAAGATACAGTGTAAGACTGTCCCTTCGGCATTTTGCAAAAATGGCACAGAGAGATTCAAGAACCAACTTCCGGCCATCAGGAAGCGTTGTCAAAGGACTATTATAACAGTCTGCACAAATCCTAGTGAAAGTGAGCATAGTCTCTTTGAAAAAAGCAGGGTAGGCGTTTGCTAGGTAGCTACCCCTGTGCACAACTTTTGGCCCAAAGTGGGGGTTGGGCGTTTGCTAGATGGTGGGCTTATGCTAGGGATTTTACGGTATATATATATATATATATATATATATATATATATATATATATATATATATATATATATATATATATATATATATATATTTAGTGTTGTGTGTGTGTGTGTGTGTGTGTGTGTGTGTGTGTGTGTGTGTGTGTTCAACTTAAGCTCTTTACTGATTATTAGTAACTTTTGATATGTTCATAATCTTAACAGTTGTACGGCGTATTGAGGACAGAAGATTCCTCATTGTGTTGCCAAAACAAACAAAACAAAACAATAAAGTTAAGCTTCCATTTACTGAATCCAAGATGAGGAGGGGGGGGGGGGGAGGAAGATGCTTGTATTCATAGAGGAAAAGCGTCCCTATAGCACAAACAGGTGGTGAAAGGGAAGAGACTAGTCTGACGTCAGTGACACTAACGTCATCAAATCAGCTTTACCTATACATGGACCTCTGTGCCTTTCTCACATGGACAGCTCAGTCTCTGGAATAAAGGCAATTTCCTCTCTACCTGTCTTTGTCTGTCTGTCTGTCTGTCTGTCTGTCTGTCTGTCTGTCTGTATTAGTTCTCTGTCTTTCCCTGTGTGTTGTGTGTGTGTGTGTGTGTGTGTGTGTTGTGTGTTGTGTGTGTGTGTGTGTCTGTCGTCTGTCTGTCTGTCTGTCTGTCTGTCTGTGTGTTGTTCTCTGTCTGTTTTCTCTCTCTCTCTTCTCTCTCTCTCTCTTCTCTCTCTCTCTCTCTCTCTCTCTCTCTCTCTCTCTCTCTCTCTCTCTCTCTCTCTCTCTCTCTCTCTCTCTCTCGCGCGCGCGCGCGCGCGCGGCGTGTATGTGTGTGTGTGTGTGTGTGTGTGTGTTGTGTGTGTGTGTGTGTGTGTGTGTGTGTGTGTGTGTGTGTGTGTGTGTGTGTGATTTCTTTCATCCCTATGTTCTAAATATTATTTTGATTGTGTATGTTAACAAAGACAAAATGAAAATAGGAATAGGCTTGACTTAGGATGATTTTTCCTTATGTAGAAAAGATAATTCATTTATTCATTCTCTCTTCCTTTCTTTTTTCTGAGAGATAGAGAGAGACAGAGACAGGGACAGAGATAGTGTGTGTAGGAACAGGTGCGTTCTCAGAAATGAAGAGTCCACCCGACAATATTTCCTACGTAAATTTATACTTTGCTCACCTAATAAACAACATTTATGTGGAAGAACATTTCAATTCCACTGACATTGATCTGTCTGCTAACTGATGTACCCGGACCTTTTTACTCATATTTCTATATTTCTTTGGGTTTTGTTGGTTTTTTTTTTTATTCAGCTCTGTGTGTGTGTGTGTGTGTGTTTGTGTGTGTGTGGTGCGCGCGTGCACTCACGCCTGCGTCTGTGTATGCATGCACACGCATGTGTGTGTGTGTTTGTGTGTGTGTGTGTGTGTGTCTGTGCGTGTGTGCATCTGTGTATGTCTGTAAGTGCGCACTGGCGCGTGCACGTGCAAGCGTGACATCTTGTGCACGTGTTGCGTACACGTGCCACGTGTTGTTCTGCCGACATCAAGAAGATCATTGAACACCCTTCTCCCGTTAGCCTGGCGGCTTGTTGTCATGTTAAGTAAAAAATAGTCTAATGAGCGCCAACATCTAATCCAGCCTTCGCCGAAACCTAACACGCAGTCTAAGCAAAGCCTTGCCTTGGGAAAGAGAGGAGTGCTCCTGTCCCTGTTGAAACCCAAAAAAGTCTCTCTCTCTCTCTCTCTCTCTCTCTCTCTCTCTCTCTCTCTCTCTCTCTCTCCTCTCTCTCTCTCTCTCTCTCTCTCTCTCTCTCTCTCTCTCTCTCTCTCTCTCTCTCTCTATATATATATATATATATATACATATGCGTGACCGGGAAGGGAGATGTCAGAGACCTCAGCCTCTCCAGCGGCGCCCATCTCCTCTCTTTTGCTACTTTTCTTTCCCTGATCCTAAAGAGGGCAGGCACCCATTTACACTTGGGGTGAACTGGGGGACTGAATTGAAACCAAGACGCGCAAAAGATCACCCCCACACTTTGTAACCATGCTCAATGTTGCCTAACCTTAGCTTGGGGAAAGCAAGTGCTCTGACCGCTGATCTATCCTGTCCCCCATATCTCTCTATATATATATGTAATTAGCAGCAGCAGCAGCAGCAGCAGTCCCTTGAGCAACATGGTGGTGGTGGTGGTGGTGGGGGGGGGGGGGCGGGGGCTACCCAGAACAGGTTGGTAGGTAATTTGCTGCAGGCTGATGTGTCTTCAGCCTTTGGCAGCAGCAACGCCATGAATGTCAAGACTGGTCCAGTCATTCCTGTTCTGCATCCAGTGTTTTCATCTGTATGTCCTTGCGTCTTGCACACTCACATGTCCCTTGTAAGAAAGTCTTGATAAGGGAGTTATTACGCTTGACATGACTAAACCACGCAAGCTTCCTCCTCTTTACAACAGCCAGAAGAGGGGCTCCTGTAGCCTAGCTTTCCTGATCACCTCTGGCCACACTGACTTGTTGGTTATGTGGTCCTGCCAGGAAATGTGTAGAAACCCTCTGAGCTATTTAAATTAGAAGGCTTGGATTATTTTCCAGTTTTGTAGTAAAGGTCCAGTTTTCAGACTCGTACAGCAGTAAGGAAAAGACAAGGACTTTTAACAACTTCAGTTTTGTTAGAGAGGTGACTTCTTTGCTTTTTCACATGCCAAAGTTACAAGGGATAATCCAATCTTTACTTTAGTTGAAGAGCGGCCACCTTTGGAAGCCAAGATACTTGACAGAGTCTCCATCTTCAAATTGTTGATTACTTATGATGATGCTAATTGTAAAGCCACTGGTTCTGTCTACAATAGCTTTGGGGTTTTTTTCTGCAGTGATCTCCATACCAAAAGCGCTAGCTCGTTTTTCTAACATGCTTGTAAGTTCTTGGAGTTCGTTATTACTGCGTCCTAGAAGATCAATATCATCCGTAAGCCCTCCCACTACACTGCCAAGGATCTACAATCAAGAGATACAATGGTGTGGTATTCATAGAGCGTGTCTTGCAAGATCTTCTCAAGGAAAAGGTCCAATAAAGTAAGTGAAAGTATGGAGCCTTGTCTAAGTCTTACTGTTGTTTGAAAGAAATTTCCGATCTGGCTGTTTTCATGACTACACTTCTGGCATTGTTTTAGAGTGTCTGAATGATCTGCACTAATCCTTCCTCAATGTTGAAAGTTGTAAGGGTTTACATAGCCCATCATGCCACACTCTGTCAAATGCTTTCTTAAAGTCAACCAAATTGTGGAGCAGATATGAGATGTTTGTCAATGCTTAGCCTGCAGTTAAAAATCTGTTCAGTTGTACTCCTTCCAGTTCTGAAGCCAGCTTGTTCTTCTGGAAGCACTTCTTCAGCTTGTAATTAAATTATCTTTTTAGTCTGTTCATAATGACTCTGAGCATTATTTTGCTTGGATGGCATATGAGGCACATTGTTTGGTAGTTACATAACTGTCTTGGATTACCTTTTTCAAGATATAGGATTATTAGAGACTGTGTCCATTCTTGAGGCCAAACCTTGGCATCCCAGAATTCTTTTGCAAAATGTGGTTAGCATCTTTACATAAGTGTGTGTCTGCATTGTGTTTAAGTAATTCACTATGGGATATTGTCCACATCTGGTGATTTACCTTCTTTTAAAGCAGCGTACTGCTTCACCCGTTTCTTCTCTCAGCACCAGTAGTAGATCTGGTTTTTCTTGTTGATGTTACTTTTTTTTCTATCATGACGGTGCTGGCTGCATCTGGTGACTGTACAGCTCTCGGCACTATTCTGTCCATCTGCAGAAAACTTCAGCGCTGTCAGTGAGCAGTGCATCTGTTTTGTTTTCGAGGATTGATAATGTGTTCTGTTCGGTCTTGGTTAGCTTTTCAGAACGTTTAATGCTTGCTTACTGCCTCCTCGTTAGCGTCATCTTTATTGATATTGCACTCTTCCGAAATCCGATTGTTTTTACCGCTTTCTTCATGTTTTGCTTGGTTTTGTTGTATATTTTATAGAAATTGTTTGCCGCTTTTGTGTTTGAAATACTACTAGATTGTTCTTCCTTTTTAACAGTAAAACGTACAATATGCTATCAGTGATCCATGGCCGTTTTTTCCTTCTTTGTATTCTCAGCACTTCTTCTGCTGTCTATAATATGGCTTGCTTTAATTCATTAGCAAGTGTGCTAATGTTGTCCACAGTTTTCAATGCTGCACATTTGCCTCCTATCCGAGCTTGAAAGGCTGAAACCATTAAGGGGTCTTTCAACTTCTATAGATTGAACTTGGTGCATGGATTAGCCACACAATGATTTTATTTTAGTTCTAATATTATAGCCATAAGCATTAAGTCATGAATACTGCCAATGCCAGCTCCAGGGAATATTTTCGTCCAGGTCTTGTAAAGGCTAGATTGGAAACATCATGAAGCCAAGATCTCTCTCTCTCTCTCTCTCTCTCTCTCTCCTCTCTCTCTCTCTCTCTCTCTCTCTCTCTCTCTCTCTCTCTCTCTCTCTCTCTCTCTCTCTCTCTCCTCTCTCTCTCTCTCATCCCCTGCTCCACTCTCCTCCATAAGCAACATTCAATGTAAGATTGTCGTTCAGTGTCTGTAATCACCGTCTTGTATGACAGCAGGGAACTAAACAGGATTCCATCCTCTCGTAAATATCTTCTTTTCATGTGTGTGAAAATAATCACAGCTGCTTGAGGCCATTATACCCCCCCCCCCCCCCCCTCCAAAAAATAACAACAGGGCTCACACAATAATGACGATATAATGATCTTAGCAACGACAATGATGATAACAAGGGTTAAAACTAGGACAATTTGTTGATGCTGCTTCTGGTGTTTCCATAATTATGCAGCAATAATGTAACACAGACAAAGATGTTATTAATGATGACGTGGCGACCACAATGATGATAACAATAACGTCAAGACAATGATGCTGTGCTACCTTAATGCAGCAGCGATGAAACAAAATGACAAGGGCTCTATTTTTAGTCACGCTAATTCAATCTGCCCAACGCAAAATTGCCAGCGTCAGAATATCCTGCTGTGGGGTTAATCATAGTAAACAACGCTGCTGCCTCTACCGCTGCCACTGCCACTGCTACCAGTGATGAGAAAGGGGATGGGGAGTAGGGAGAGGGTGAGCAGAGGGGAGGAAGGATGGAGGGGGGTAGCTGTGACGGTGTGGGTGACTCACAGCCTTGGCCGTGGCCAGGCAGCTGTCGCTGATGGTGTTGTGATGGCAGTAGCGATGGTGGTGGTGGTGGTGGTGGTGGTTGTGGGGGCGGAAGCTTTGATGGCTGGCTGTCTGTGTGTAATAACAACAAACTGGAGGCAAGAGTTGGGAAGGATGGTGGTGGTGGTGCTGATGGTCGTGGCAGTGATGGCTAACGACTCTGTCTATGTAGCTCTGTCTCTTTCTATCTGTCTCTGTCTTTTTCTCTATCTCTATGTCTCCCTGTCTCTTTCCCTGTCTGTCTCTTTCTCTATATCTATCTCTGTCTCTTTGTCTCGGTCTCTCTATGTTTCCCTCTCTGCCTCCTTCTTATCTTATCTATCTATCTATCTATCTATCTATCTATCTATCTATCTATCTATCTATCTATCTATCTATCTATCTATCTATCTATCTATCTATTCTCATCAGTTGTCATGTTATACCAGGGGCTGGATGGAAAAAAGCACGTTCAATTTCCTAATCTTATTACCTTGGCAAAATAAAAACTCTCTCTCTATCTCTGTCTCTCTGTCCCTCTCTGTCTCTCTGTCTCTGTCTCTCTGTCTCTCTGTCTCTCTCTTCTGTCTGTCTGTCTGTCTGTCTGTCTGTCTGTCTGTCTGTCTGTCTGTCTGTCTGTCTGTCTGTCTGTCTCTCTCTCTCTCTCTCTCTCTCTCTCTCTCTCTCTCTCTCTCTCTCTCTCTAGCACTCAGAGGCCTCAGTGCCCATGTCGGTGTGTGATGGTCAGAAGTGGGGGGGGAGGGGAGGGGGGAGGGGGTAGTGAAGGACTGGAGGGATTGGCGAGAGGGTGGACAGGTGTAGTGATGTATGTTTTTGGTTGAGTAACTGGAGGAGGCTTTTGTCCATGATGAAGTGGTCAGTATGAAGACAGCAGAATCAAGATGTAGCATTGGATCAGCTTGCATAGATAGACAGGTGAGAGAGGGATAGACAGACAGACGGGCAGAGGGACAGAGGGACAGAGGGACAGATAGATAGATAGATAGATAGAGATAGATAGATAGATAGATAGATAGATAGATAGATAGATAGATAGATGGATGGATGGATGGATGGATGGATGGATGGATGGATGGACAGATGGATAGATATGTAGATATGTAGATAGATAGATAGGTAGATAGGTAGATAGGTAGATAAATAGATAGATAGATAGATAGATAGATAGATAGATAGATAGATAGATAGATAGATAGATAGATAGATAGATAGATAGATAGATAGATAGATAGATAGATAGATACTGAGGATAAATATTAGCTCTGACTAATTCTTTTGTTGAAAATATCTCCAAAAAGACCAGTCAGTAACTTGTTCCCCTGTCAAAAGATGTTTCATTTCTCAGTAATCTTGCAAAAATTACTGCTTTATTTTTTGGCAGAGATCAAAATGATTTTCAAACGTCAGAGAAACTCTGCTTTTTGCACAGTGTATAGTAGGATGTTCAGAGTGTGTTTAGTGGAACATTTTCTGTCAGTTTTCTACACGCATTGGCGTGCAGCTTAATTTGAACGTAGCAGAATCTATAGTTGCAGACAGCGTGTTTTTAAAACGAACAATGAGCTACAGTTAACACAGTTTTAATTAACAGACAATAAAGCTACAAATCACACACTTTAACAGACAATAAAGCTTTATATCACACACTTTTAATAGACAATAAAGCACAAGTCACTAGCAGACGATGAAGCTACAAATTACACAGTGTTAACAGACAATAAAGCTACAGATCACACACTTTTAACAGACCATAAAGCTACAGATCACACAATATGAACAGATAATAAAGCACAGTGTGAGCAGATAACAAAGCTACAGACTACATATTAATGTGAACAGACAATAAAGATACACATCAAACAAAACATAAACAGAAAATAAAGCCACACAGCACACAATATAAACAGATGACAAAGCTATAAATCACAATAATATGAACAGACAATAAAGCTACAGATCACACAATATGAACAGATGATAAAGCTACAGACCACACATAATTTGAACAGACAATTAAGTCACAGACCAAACAGAATATAAACAGACAATAAAGCTACAGATCATACAATATAAATAGTCAATAAAGCTACAGATCACACAATATAAACAGATAATAAAGCTACAGATCACAATAATATGAACACACAATAAAGCTACAGATCACACAGCGTTAACAGACAATAAAGCCACAGACCACACATAACATGAACAGACAATAAAGCCACAGACCACACATAACATGAACAGACAATAAAGCTACAGATCACACATAATATGAACAGGCAATTACAACCAAAAACACACCCTACAGATCACACATAATAACATATCGCCACAAACCACACACGGAATGAACAGGTAACAAGCAAAGTGGCGTAACTGGCGGTAAGGCGGATGAAGTCAATTCCTCACCACCACCCTCACCCCCCACCCTCTCCGCTGGCTGTCGTCTGGTTTGCAAGACAGGAACTGTGTGTGTATCGATCGTGTGGGGGCGATGTGTTGTGGGGCTGGGGATCTTCCCTCCCCCTCTCCCTCCCTGCCTCCCTTGCTTGTGTTGTGGATGAAGCCTGGCACCGCACAGCTATTTTTGGCCTGCCTCTCTCTCTGCCACATGAAGACAGACGCCCACGCTTTTTGGCTTTCTATTCCCACGTATCAGCTTCGGGGAATCTGTCGCCTGTTGCTGCTGTGTTTATACCAGCTTCTCTCCGCTTCACCGTGCCACTTCTTCCACAAACGGCGAAGAGGACAGATGTAAACAATAATAATAATATTCCTGTGCGGTGTCATCCCCCTTGTCGTTCACCGTGCAGATCGAATGTTGTGGAATTGTGGACTGGAGTGAATTTAGCATTCAGATGGTTTTTTGTTTATTGTTTTAAAGGCTGTCTTGGTGAAAACCATATGCTATATTTTGCGTTGTTTTAAATATATAAAAAAAAAACAGACTTGAGACTTCTGTTGAAGGTTATTGTCAGGTGTTTTATCTGGCCTTTTTTATGTTTTGTTGGTGAATGGTTTTTGGACATTTTTAAGTCTGCACAACGAGGCTGGTTATATTTATCATCTTCTGCTTCAGCAGCCTAAAGTACAGGCCTGTGTGTATATTTGTGGGATGAAAATATCTCACTAAGTTAATAAGAAAGTGAAGTTACATGACATTTCCATCTAACAACGAAATGTGAGGTGACAAGTCACGACCTCAGTGACACAAAAGGTCTAACAAGTGACCCTTAACGAGGCCAAGTCTTCACAGATGGTGATTTCTCTTCGCACACTGTCCTGTAAAGATGACCACTCCGCTGACCTCTGATGGTCACTCGCCCAGCCATTGAGTGACCCTGACACGGAGGGCATCGCGCTGGCTGACCGCAGTCCACCCGCTTAACTACCCTGTGACTCAGCCATCCTTGACTATTGTTTCCACACATCGTTATAGCTCCTTGACTTGACGCCTGTAAAGTTTTGTGTATGTTTATCACTTGGCTTGATAGCTGTACAACTTCCAACAGCTAGTTAACCATCTATCACAGAAAAAAGACATCATCACCGTATTGCTTGTTGACTGACGTAACTGGAGCTGTGTGCTTTTGTCATCACTTGGCATTGACACGTCATTGCTGTATCTCTTTCAAGAGTACTCCCTGAATCAGAGAAAAAAAGATTACTCAACCTCCAGACAGAGAGGGGAAAAAATCAACAACATAAGAGCAGTGTCATAGTGAAAGTAGTGGCAGAAGGTGTCAGAATGGTGGACAAAGCAGCGACCACAGTGGTGGGAGGGGTGGGTCAGCCGGTGACCACAGTACTGGACAAGAGCGGTGACCCCCAGTGGTGGCTGTGCTGTGTGCGCAAGTTTCAAGAGTTCCGCTGCTGCTTCCAGATGTGTTATACAGTATGTGGTGTTAGTGTGTGTGTTAGTGTGTGTTAGTGTGTGAGTGTGAGTGTGTGTGTGTGTGTGTGTGTGTGTGTGTGTGTGTGTGTGTTAGTGTGTGTGTGTGTGTATGTGTGTGTATGTTAGTGTGTGTGTGTTTGTGTGTGTGTGTGTGTGTGTGTGTGTGTGTGTGTTAGTGTGTGTGTGTGTGTTAGAGTGGGTGTGGGTGTTTGTGTGTGTGTGTGTTCTAGTGTATGTGTTGTGTTTGTGTAGTGTGTGTGTGTGTGTGTGGTGAGTGTGTGTGTGTGTGTGTGTGTGTTAGTGTGTGTTGTGTGTGTGTGTGTGTGTGTGTGTGTGTGTGTGTGTGTGTGTGTGTGTGTGTGTGTGTGTGTGTGTGTGTTGTGTGTGTGTGTGAGAGTGTGTGTGTGTGTGTGTTAGTGTTTTAGTGTGTGTGTGTGGTTGTGTGTGTGTGTGTGTGTGTGTGTGTGTGTGTGTGTGTGGTGTTGTGTGTGTAATTCGCGCACATGTGTTGTGTTATGCTGTGTGTGTGGTGTGTGTGTGTGTGTGTGTGTGTGTGTGTAGTGTGTGGTGTGTGTATGCACGTGTGTGTGTTGTATCTGTTTGTGCGTTTATGCGTGGGTGTGCCTGCATGTCTTTTGTCTCCCACACTCATTTGGGGGGGGGGGGGGGGGGGGGGTTCAGTT
This sequence comes from Stramonita haemastoma, assembly GCA_030674155.1. NCBI lineage: Eukaryota > Metazoa > Mollusca > Gastropoda > Neogastropoda > Muricidae > Stramonita > Stramonita haemastoma. The sequence continues at coordinate 61,321,148 of CM060318.1, read as the reverse complement.
TCCTCTTCCTGTATGTGGTTGAAGTTGATCATTGTGTTTAACGAGTGACTCACTTTAATTAAGTAATGAATCATTTGCTAAACCATCTCATGGGCTTCTATAAGGAACATAATGCTGTGAACGGACAGCTCTTGAAT
>CM060318.1:61313511-61316011 GCA_030674155.1 Stramonita haemastoma | reverse complement strand
AAAATTCAGAAGAAAAAAAAAGAAAAGAAAAAAACCGAAAAAACATATTTAAAAAAACCCTCCAGAAAATAACGGACATGTTCCTATCGTTACATCATCGGTAACACGTAAGCGCTGGGTTTAGTGGTTGTCACAAATTAATGCGCTGGTGTGTACTATTATTATTATCATTAGCAAGAAAACAAGTGCTAAGCAGGATGTTGCCAATTTCTCTCGAAACAGGGCTGCTGACAGTGAAAAGCAGATTTTGATGAAAGTAGCACCCTCTGGAAAGTTCCTGCTGCTTATTTTTAGCAAACACTTAAGAACCTCCAGCTTCCTAACTCATGAGCAAGTTGCATAGAAGTCTAGCAGCCTCGCCTGTACGTTTCATATCATAACGGAACACCGTTATCAAAGACCTGCTTTGTTTGCAGGGCGAGCTTACATAGCAGTGAGCACAACGTGTGGTGGTTTTCCTAGAAATGTTATGCAGCAAGTGGTCGTTTTTCGTAAATTTGGTTAAGTTTGGGATAGGTATTGCGACATTAAGGCGACGATGCTGCAATATGTATGTTACAGGTCATGTTACAACAATTATAGTGTGTGTGTGTATGTGTGTGTGTGTGTGTGTGTGTGTGTGGAGAGAGAGAGAGAGAGAGAGAGAGAGAGAGAGAGAGAGAGAGAGAGAGAGAGAGAGAGAGAGAGAGAGAGAGAGAGAGAAGAGAGAGGAGAGGGAGGGAGGGAGGGAGTGAGTGTATGTTTAAAAAATTTTTTTATTATTCTTTTAAATCAAGGATAAAGGAATAAGCACTCGTGCTTTTTTCAAACATCCGGTCCCCGTGTATGTGTGCAGTTTTGTAAATCGTGTCATCTGTTCCCACCGGCACACAATGGCCTACTCTTACGAAAAGAGGGAGAGCGCGTCACCACAAGTGCAGCGCCTACCCATTATTTTTTAAAATTCAGTTTCCTGTTTGCTACTGTATTTGTTTTCCCTATCAGAGTGGCATTTTTCTACATAATTTTGCTAGGGACAACCCTCTTGTTGCCGTGGATTCTTTAACGTGCGCAAAATAATGATGTGTAACACACGGGACCTTAATGTATCGTCTCATCCGAAAAACTAGCACCCAGAACACCACTCACGGTCTACGTCTAATGGATGGGGGAAAAGGTTTGGGCCCAAACGGGATTCGAACCACCGCACACTCCGACCCGGACTTTTCGCTTTCTAGGCAGGCGCGTTACCTCTAGACCACCGATCCACCACCTATGTGGTCTGAGAGGGTTGCAAAAGATTGTAGAAGTGAGTAGAGACACAGAGAGAGATGGTGAACCCTGGCGATGTTGCGTGGAGTTCCTACTGACGACTACATACACGGATGGAGACAGTGGAGTTGAGATGAGTTTCAGACAAGAATAGTCATCTTCTGTAGTACCGAACCGCGAAATAAACACATCAAGCAGAGGGGATGGGTTGGAGATTTACTGCGAAGATAAACAGTAAGCCAGAACAGGAAGACAAGAAAGATATAGAGTAATTTTTTTAAGGTGAAGTTTTTGTACTTAAATGAAAATCAGAAGGTGGGTGTTATACTTTATTATTTTTGCAGTCTAAAAGAGGTGCAGGTATTCCTAGAAGAAGGAACTGAAGAGTTGTGAGCAGTTACCATCATCATAATTGTGATGTACAGTTTTTGTCTCACAAAAAAAATGAGATCGCAGTTTCCTTAACAGTTTGATTGGCTGAGTTATTTGATGAAAAAAAAACAAGAAGAGACATACCACTAAGCGAACAAACAAAATATTATCAACCAACAACAACTTACAACATGCATGGATGGCACATAACACACGAGTGGATTCTTACACACACACACACACACACACACACACACACACACACACACACACACAAGAGCGTATGGATGTTGTGTTTCACATATTGAAACAGTTGTGAATGGTAGCTACTTCAAAAGGCTTCGAACACTATTGACCACGCTACAGTTTTTCTTTCCGGCTGGTAACTCGACATCACGACTGAATAGCCAATACAATTTGACTTCAATCCCACGGGCCCATGAAGTCGTGGGCTCGGAATGAGAGTGGGGATTTTTGTTGTTGCAATTTTCCCATTAAACTTAAAGGGCTGACGGGCCACTTTCCTATGGTAGAAGATCAAATAATTGTGCAGGCTTTAAAGTTCCCGTTATGTTCTGTTAGCGTTCGGTGGGTCAAGGAAACACGAATATTTTTTATTTATCTATTCTTGAGTAACCTATCGAGGCTATTGGAATAAGAATTAATATGCCTTTTTTACATTCTGTCCCCGTGTGTATGCAGCTTTTGTAAATTTTGTCATCTGTTCCCACCGGCACACAATGGCCTACTCTTACGAAAAGCGGAACAGCATGCAACCTGTACCTGGAGAGAGATGGGCTCCGCTAGGTTCTACTTGCCCAAGAAACACGAAATGAAAAATTCAGTGCAGGGCCTCAAGGATTCATAAGGGATTTAT
>CM060318.1:61301273-61303411 GCA_030674155.1 Stramonita haemastoma | reverse complement strand
CTTAGCGCAAAAATTTTTATATGTATGAAATTACGTGCTTTACTCTTTTTTCTTCTTCAAAAACCCAAATTTTACTGATAAAAAAAGAAAGTTTTGCATTAAAGGGGAAATGAAAAAAAGGGTGAAGGAGGGTTTTTTGCATTGGTATTTTTGGGGGAAAATCTTTGATTGTGTTATTTGTTTTGTATTGTATTGCTTACCCCCTTCAACGGCGGGTTTTGCGGAAATTGGGGGTCCCCCCCCCCGGGGGGAAAAGGCGTAGCCATAAAGCAGCCCACTTAAAAAAAATAGGGCGGGCCCAAAATAATGTCTATTTTTTCCCCCTGTTTTTTTTGGGAAAAAAAATTTTGCCAAAAAAATTTTTTCCCCTTTTTGCCCACAGGTTTTTTTACATGCGCAAATGTGTTTGGGAAAAACAGAACCGGGGTTTTCATTCTTCTAAAAGACTGCAAAAGGGGCGCTTTGCCTGTGCTTCGGGCGGGGAAAATATGTGACAAAGGTTTTTAAAACGGTCGTCATTTTGTTCCTGTACTTTCAACTGTGACACCAGGGAAACGTTTTTAAACTTGGCCCCAAAATCGGGACTTTATTTTATTTTTGTTGGTGTCTTTTCTTGGGTTTTCTAGTAGGGGTGGCGTCATGGCACGACGGGGGTTTTAATAGCCGGGAAAAGGGGTGAGAGGGCGGGGCCCCCCGCATTGTTTTTTTTTTCAAAGGGTGGGGAAAAAGGAGCATACCCTGGGGTGATTAATTTCTATATAATACAGTCTTTAGTTTCGGTAGACCTTGTGGTGGGAGCACTGATCCTTTTCCTTTTTTGACATTTTTGTAAATAGTGCATTGCCCCGTTGTTTTGTGTTTGGTTTTACAAACAATTTTTTTTTGTTTTTTCTTAAGTTTTTTTTTTTCCTTTTCGTTTAAATTTAAAATAGACATCTACCGGGATTTTTTCTTCTTCTTCTTCTTACTTCTTGCTTCTTCCTCTGTTTTCTGGTTTTGTACATAGTTTTTGGTCTTTTAATAATTTGTTGTTGTTTGTTTATGTTTCGTGGGGAAGGGTGAGAGTGAGTTGCTTTTTTTTGCTGTCTCATCGTCTTTTATGTCACTTTTATTATCATGAGTTGGGCATTTTTTTCGTTGAAATGAAAATAACAAAAAAAGAAGCGGAACTCTCCTACTCTGTCTGTCTGTCTGTCTGTCTGTCTGTCTGTCTGTCTGTCTGTCTGTCTGTCTGTATGTATGTATGTATGTATGTATGTTGTATGTTTCTCTCTCTCTCTCTCTCTCTCTCTCTCTCTCTCTCTCTCTCTCTCTCTCTCTCTCTCTCTCTCTCTCTTCACTAACAATCACCAATGCAATCAGTTAATCAATCATGGTGTTTGCTGTGTGTTTCAGACGGATATCGTGGAAGTCTGTCCAAGTGCTGTGGTGCTGGCGCAACAACTGACTCACATTGAACTGGTTAGTTCTTCTCCGTATGCCTGTCTGTCTGTCTGTCTACCTGCCTGCCTGTCTGTCTGTTTGCCTATCTGCCTGTCTGCCTGTCTGTCTGCCTGTTTGTGTGTGTGGCGTGTGTATGGGTGGTGCGTGTGTGCGTGTGTGTGTGTGTGTGTGTGTGTGTGTGTGTGTGTGCTTGTGTAGGCCTACTTTCAAGCACAATTATTATGTATATCTCTCAGGATTGGTGATGAAATATAACAGCTACTACGCAGAAAGTAGAAGCGTAGCTAACATTACACCAGGAAAAGCAATATTTCCAAGGGACATTTACATTCATCAGTCGGTACTATAAAACAAGGGTGGTGTGTGGGTGAAGGAGAACAGATACAGCTTTAAACAGAAAATCACACTTCATATTCTAAAAGAAGAAAAGGACAGCTTCAGAAGCCAAAAAAAAGATATTCCTTTTGTACTGTTGGGCATTTGTTGTGAAAAGTGGTAGGGAAGGTAGACTTACAAAATCGTGGCAAACTGTTGTGACGAGGGAGGAGCTGAAGAATGGGTTTTGTGTTGTCACAGGAGAGGCTGAGCATGATCGGCCCCGAGGAGTTTATCCAGGCCTTCTGCAAAGAGAAAAGAGACTCGAGGTAAGTACTGGGATGTGAATAATAACAACATGAATAACAACAACAAGAACA
>CM060318.1:61281273-61296273 GCA_030674155.1 Stramonita haemastoma | reverse complement strand
TTATGCTTTTGATGCTGTAATATTTTACACTGTTTACAGCAAAATTTATATATTTACACTGTCATTTTAGTTAAATGATCCTCACAAAGTTTTGATGTTATATTATTAATAATATTAAGTGTGCATAAATAGTCTGTCTTGGTGAGATACTTTCGAAAAGTCTGTGGTTTATTTTTTAAGCAAAACAAAACTAGTTTACAAAAAGTTTGTGCTTTATATGATCATGTGCTGAAAGTTTGTGGTTTACATGAGCTATAGTTCAAAACTTTACTAAATTGGTATGTGAAACGAATAGTATCTGAGTGTGAATTCAGGGGTGTAAAACATGACCTGCATGTTTGCATATCTAGTCTTGTTCACACCATGTTATTAATGAAGTTTTCTCTCTGTTTCGCAGCACTGTCCTTGGCATCTTATGAATGTGAGGGCCCCGAAAACAGCTACGACAGAGAACGTCATAAACACCTCAAGTAAGGAAAATGTGACTGCTGCTATCACCTTTTTATGTTTTACATTGCCTATTGCTTCCATTATTCATTACAGTGGCTGAATTACTTACCTTGGTTTGTGTCATTCTAACTGCTTCTTTGGCGTAAAATTTGCTTATCAAAGTATGGCACATGCTGTGTTCGTTTTTATATATACATATGTCTAATTGTCTTCTGTTATAGTAGGTTTTTCAAAACAAAATTTCTGCAAGGGATAATTCTTGTTGCCGTGCTTTTGCCTTTTTTGTTAGTTGTTGTTTTTCTTTCGCTTGATTGGGTGTGTGTCTTTGTACGTCATAAATAAATCTAAACTTAGAGTGCTGGTGGTAATAAATTACAAAGTATTATAAACATATTTACCATGATCATTATTGTGCATCCAAAATAATGAACACAGTCTATACTTATCCGAGTTAATGTTATATATTTCTTGATCATCCATTTGAGATGAAGAAGGACTCTTACCAGACCAGCTGTTAGCAATGATGATGTAACTCAGCAGTAAAAAAATACACAGCACTATTAATCACAGCCTGTCATTGCTTTATAACACCGTGGATGGATGGAAAATAAGACGTTGACTAGGGTTATTCCTGTTATGGCCTCAACTATGATGATGGAGTTAGAAAAGTGATTCTCTCCCTTGCTGCTTCCAGCTGTGGTCTTAATATTAGTGAGCACTCGAGCCGCACTTCTGTTTTTAGCTCTTTTTCTGTTGTGTCTGAATTTGTATCTGTCGGTCTCTCCCCTATTATATCATTCATCTGTACTTGAGCACTTTCATTCTTGTCTCCAGCACTTGTCTTTGTTTCTTCTTCTTCTTCTTCTTCTTCTTCTTCTTCTTCTTCTTCTTCTTCTTCTTCTTCTCTCCTCCTCTCCTCCTCCTCCTCCTCCTCCTCCTCCTCCTCCACCTCTCTCTCTCTCTCCTTCTCTCTCTCTCTCTTCTCTCTCTCTCTCTCTCTCTCTCTCTCTCTCTCTCTCTCTCTCTCTCTCTCTCTCTCTCTCTGTGTCTCTCTGTCTCTCTGTCTCTCTTTTTCTCTGTCTGTCTGTCTCTCTCTCTTTCTGTCTCTCTTTCTTTCTGTGTGTGTGTGTGTGTGTGTGTGTGTGTGTGTGTGTGTGTGGTGTGTGTGTGTGTGTGTGTGTGTGTGCAGTGCGTGTACATGCTCCATATTTTGATGCCCCACAACAGCGCCTAACCCAGTGCATGTTACTGACTGTGTGCAGGAGCCAGGCCGGGTTGTGACCTGCAGGTTGAACACACACAGACCCCATCTTTTGTGCCATGAACATATCGCATGGGACCACGTCCCTCCACTGTGCCATGTGCTGACGTCACGCCTGCTACGTCATTCTTTCTGATGATCTGACATCACTGTGAGGTCGAGCTCATGATGCTGTTGACACATACAGGTTGTCAGAACCCCTCGCCGAAAGGCTGGTGTGGAACAGAGAATACACAGGCTGATTTGTTGGACTCTATTTCACCTTCTTCATGGTATCTCATTGTACAGCCAACCATCCAGAAATGCGGAAGTGACGTCCTCCATGTGGACTAGGTAGCATATTACACGTCATCACCTTTTCGTGACGTCACTGTAGGGACAGCCAGTTTTTGGAGGTTTTTTTTTTTAGATTTGAAAAATCTTTTTTCAATGGTAATCATTTCCTTTCTTTTTTCTTTTTTTCCCTATCTTCCAGTGAGAACTTTACTGTTGCTCATGACATGGTAGGCTGTGACATAGCCGTGTACAGCTTGATTTGTGGGCATGTTGCTGCCTAAAGATTAAAGTTTCAATGCTTCCTTCTTTAAAAGCAGGAAAGGCTGATAATTATGAGTCTTGACAACTGTGCATGGGAAAACCCACGACACAAAAACTGAAATCATCTAATACATATCTTAACCCTTTTTTTTTCTTCTAAAAGTGAAAATAGTTTTGAAGAAGATTGTGAGAATGATGGGGTGGGTGGAGTGCAAAAAAATACTAAAGGATTGAGGGAGTGGTTTATATTCCATGGTGCCAGAACTCAGAAATATCTCTACCACTATTTCAAAGAAACAAATTGTGACTTTCTAGACTTTGTGCTAGAATCAATCTGTGACTGGTACATTCCAGGTTTTTTTGTGCCAATGATGATTAAAGACTGTTAAGTGTGGACTCGACTTGTTGAAGAGGAGTGACTTCTAAGACTTTGTGCCAGAGTTGTTGTGTGACTGGCATTCACCAGTAGTTGATACCAGCTCTGCACTGATCCTGTTTTCAGCCTCTGCAGACAGACAGCGGTAAATATCAACACAACGTTCATCTTCCTTCCAGCCAGTAGAAAACTGACATCAACTTTATGTATATATCGTTGTGTTACAATTGTGTCCAGTTTAAAAATTGAACGACGGGTCAGGGTAGTCTGCTGTTACGTGTTTTTTATGCTGCTGAATGATTTTCTTTGTGCTGTTTATTTTCATACTGATAAACTAATGTGACTGAAAGTATTGCGAAAAATCTCCCTACATAATAGACTAAAGCCTGCAGAAACACTGCGAGGTACATCTAACCAGTTCTGAGGCCAGTCAGCTTTTTGTGTGTACAGAGAAAGACTGCTTAAGAATTGTAGGTATAGTTCAAGAATGGTGTCAGGACAGATTGTGGTTTGGTGTTACTTATCATGTCAAATTAAAAACTTACACTTTATAACACGTTTTTTCATGTTATAGTACAAGTAGTAGCCAGCTGTCTGGCACGAGTTACTAGTATTAGCCCACATTGGGATTTCTGATGATCATTTGTAGAGACAGCACACTTGAAGACTTTGATGGTCAGTTGCTCAGAATGTGTTAGGTGTGAATTTACCATTCTGTATTTGTATTGTATGTATGTATGAACAAGGATAATTGCCTACAAGGATAAGATAGGATGTGTCACAAAAACTGGTTCTTACTACAAGTCACTGTAATCAGGTTTATACTCTTCCATTTTAGGATCTTTTCAAAGAAATCTTTTGAGACATTTTTGTCAGTGTTTAATTATAAGCTGGTCGCCTACACTGGGGTAGTTTTTTTTTTTGCTGTAATGGCGCTCACACACACACACACAACACACACACACACACACACACACACACACACACACACACACACACACACACACACACACACACACTCGTGCACACACACACACACACACACACACACACACACACACACACACACACACACACACACACACACACACACAGAGTTACACATCTGCAGGGTTGTTGGATGCAGGGGAGCTACTTAACCTGCATAATTAAACAACAACGCTAGTATTTTAAATTTGCTTTATTTAACAAGGAGTTTTTGCCAGTCCTTTTGATCTTGTGACATGCCCAGTACCATTTAAGTTTACGCTTCTTTACGATTGATAGAATATTTTAGGGACCAATGGTTTGCTGGATTCTGTTATGCAGTATCAAGGAGCATCATGAAAGCACTTACATACCTATTCAGAGTTGAGAGGGGGTGTTAGTTAATTTGGGGTAGTGGGGTCTGTCCGTATCATTTTTCTTTTTAATACGGATTGCATTTGAATATTATTGTGCTCAAATTTTGGATTGTGAAGTAGACAAGAATGGGGACAAGATCTCAAGTCCATTATTTGCTATCATTCATTCGCTGTGATCTGAATGTTTTAAGTGCGTGCCTGTGTACTTATGTGTTCGATCAAAAACATAATACTATAATTATGATTGTGTGCTCACAGATGCGTGCGTGCGTGCGTGCGTGTGTGTGTGTGTGTGTGTGTGTGTGTGTGTGTGTGTGTGTGTTGTGTGTGTGTGTGTGTGGTGTGTGTGTGTGTGTGTGTGTTTCTTCGATCATCATCTTTATCCATTTCTTTTGAACCGTTTTAACGTCCTTTTGTAACGGTAGGACAACAACGCACAGTAACAAAATCAACGAAATCTCTCTTCTCCCCTCTCTCCTCTCTCTCTCTTCCTCTCTCTCTCTCTCTCTCTCTCTCTCTCTCTTCTCTCTCTCCTCTCTCTCTTCTCTTCTCTCTCTCTCTTCTCCTCTCTCTCTCTCTCTCTCTCTCTCTCTCTCTCTCTCTCTCTCTCTCTCTCTCTCTCTCTCTCTCTCTCTCTCCTCTCTCTCTCTCTCTCTCTCTCTCTCTCTCTCTCTCTCTCTCTCTCTCTCCCTCTCTCTCTCTTCTCTCCTCTCTCTCACCTCCATCTCTCTGTCTGTCTTCTGCTCTCTGTCTCTGTCTCTGTCTCTGTCTTGTCTCTCTCTCTCTCTCTCTCCTCTCTCTCTCTCTCTCTCTCTCTGGAGTAGAGGAGAGGGCGCCATGTGGGTGGGGGGTGCGGGGGGGGGGGGGGGGGGGGTATGCCTGGACATATGGAATGTACATTATACACAATACTTGCTTCCCTGTGAGACTTGGAGATAACTATTATTATTGCTAACATGTGTTGACTCGCAAGGCCATTTCATAGTGTTTGAAACAGGTGATCAGCTCAAAGAATTGTATGGATTTTTGTAAGAATACTGAATTCAAAAACGACTAATCTATTTAACGAAATTGTATGGGCTATAAAGATCGTGATTAACATATGTGTGCGTGTGTGTATGTGTGTGTATGTGTGCGTGTGGTTGTGTGTTGTGTGTTGTGTGTGTGTGTGTGTGTTCGTGTGCGTGCGTGTGTGTGTGTGTGTGTGTGTGTGTGTGTGTGTGTGTGTGTGTGTGTGTGTTTTGTGTGTGTGTGTGAGTGTGGTTGTGTGGTGTGTGTGTGTGTGTGTGTGTGTGTGTGTGTGTGTGTGGCTGTGAGTGGTGTGTGTGTATGTGTGTGTGCGTGCGTTAGTGTGTGTGTGTGTATGTGTGTGTGCGTGCGTTAGTGTGTGTGTGTGCGCACGCGCGTTTCATGCGTTGTGATAATGATTAACATGTAAGTGTGTGTGTGTGTGTGTGTGTGTGTGTGTGTGTGTGTGTGTGTGTGTGTGTGTGTGTGTGTGTGTTCTACGTGCGTTGTGCATTTACAGTAGTGTAGCTATAACAATAACGGTATAACGATTGAAAATAAACATGAGAATGAAGAAAAGATACTTTCTTGGTTTGTTGTTTGTAAGTGAACATGCGAGTGAAATATTCTGCACTGTGTGGTGTGTGTGTGTGTGTGTGTGTGTGTGTGTGTGGTGTGTGTGTGTGTGTGTGTGTGTGTGTGTGTGTGCTCCAGCTTGAAAAATCTCCGACAGCTATGAAGAATGTAAAATCGTCAAAAAAGGAAACACACTGAAACTCTCACTCTTGCATTTACAAATCAATACATCAATACAAATTACAAAATTAATGGTATTGAAAATACACACTGGATATAAGTGTGTGTGTAGGGGGGGGGGGGGGCGCTGTATGCAAATGCCTCACTATAATAGGTAGTTGTACTCAAACTTCACAGGATTGTTTTCTCTTGTGGAGCTTGTCATGGAAAAAGAAGCAATCTCATCATAGAAATTCAAAACAAAACATCTTGCTATACGCCTTGGCTCTTATCAGTGACTGATATTAACAAAGCTTTTGGACTGGGCTAGAATGTTCTGGTTCCAGTCAAGGCATTACCATGGTATTTGCCGTCCCTTATAGTTGACCAGGGCGTCGATATAAGGAAGGACAGTAGAGGTGGGTTTTTTTGTTGTTTTTTTACCCCGTTTTAATCTGTAGAAAGTTGCAGTTTTATTCTGAAATTTAAGTTACGAGATGATAACCCCAATATGGCCTGTGTGGTCAGCGGGGCTATAAATAACATGACTGGATTGGGCTGGATGGCGTTTCATGTTAATTCCAGGTGAGGGGGGGGGGGGATCCCCTTGAAAGGGTTCTTTGGTGGTGGTTCAAACCAGGGTCAACTGATCATCAACGCAAGGTTCTAACCACTAGGCTAATCCGCACATCCCTGCCTCTGGCAACCAGCAGTAGGCATCCTTCATTCTCGGAAGACTATGGAGTTGTGCTCTTGGTATTAATTCTGGTACAGAGTTGGGTGTGGCTGGCCAGTCCGACACGGGAATGATAACCCCCTATTGGGGGACGGGATAGCCTGGTGGTCAGAACATAGCGCTCGCAATTTGACGACCCGGGTTCGATTCCCGTTCGAGGGGATTTTTCCCCTGGAGTTAACATCAGTGCCGACTACGCTTCCCCAAAAGTCCTTCGAATGAGACCATAAACCGAGGCCCCGTGTGTGAACGCAGCAGAACATCTTGCGCACACGTTAAATCCTATTCCGCTTTTCGTAAGAGTAGGCCATTGTGTGCCGGTGGGAACAGATGACAAATTTACAAAACTGCATACACACGGGGACTGGATGTAAAAAAGCACATGAGTGCTTATTCCATTATCCTCTATAATAAAGGGTAAAAATAAAATAAATAAATAAATAAATAGAGGGCACAGAGGAAGTCTGACGCTGGTCTGTCTGCCTGGTTTGCAGCCTTTCTCCTCATTCTCTGTGCCTTGTGCTGCTGAGAAAGTGTCTCTTTGAATTTGGAGAGACCTTTCTGTATAGTTTGTGTCCACACTGACCGTTCGAGGGCTGTTGCTTTCCATTGTTCTGGTCGATGGTCAGGCTTTTAAAGCCCTCTTGTACACACGTCTTTGAAACGAGGCTGTTGCCAGTCTGTGGTATGTTTTCCCTGCACAAGTTCTCCATAGAGGAGGTCTTTAGGGATACGTCCATCGTCCATGCACACAACATGGCCGAGCGAGCGCATACGTTCTGTTTCAGCAGTTGCACAGGGGACTTTCAGTTTGGTCATTACAGCTGTAGTCTGGCCTATCCTGGATAGAATTTCAGGTCTTGGTCCTTTATCTGATACTAAAGCTCCCAGATATTTGATAATGGACGGTGCCGATTTTCTTACCATCTATAATTATGTCATTGCTGATGGAATTGGCACTACTTGTCATCAGCTGGGTTTTGTCTGCACTAATCTGCATGCCATATGCTGAAGAGACTTCATCAAGGTAATTTACCAGCTGACTAGTTCTTGCTTTTCTCCACCTATACCGTCGATGTCATCGGCAAAACGTAAGTTTGTGATTGTCCTGCCACCAACGCAAGTGCACCAGCCATTAATCTCTCTAAGAATAAGATGAGTTGGAGAGATCAGACATCCTAAGCGTACTCCAATTGTGTTTTGAAACCAATCTCCTACGTTGCTGTCATAGTAGAGTGCGCTAGTTGCCTCTTTTAAAGGCATTCTATAGTTCTGATAAGGTTGGAATTGATGTTATACAGCCTCATGAATGCTCACAAAACTGCATGGCCTGACTCTATTGAACGCCTTCTTAAAATCTACAAAGATGTGGTAATGATCTTGTTGGTGTTGCAACTATTTCTCACAGAGTATTCTAAGGTTGAAAATTTGTTTGGCTGTGCTCCGTCCTGCTCTGAAACCTGCCTGCTCTTCTTTGATGATCTCCTCAGCTTGAGGCTTTAGTCTGTTCAGGAGGATTCTTAGCATGACTTTGCTTGGATGGCTGATCAGGCTTATTGAACGGTAGTTTGGCATACTTGTAAGTTGCCTTTTTTCGGGAGAGTGATAATCAGGGACTGGTCCAAGGTGTTGCCCCCTGTCTTGCAGATCTTACTGCAGATGGTAAGTAACACCTTTATCATGGTCTCCCCTCCGGCCTGGACCAGTTCTGATGGAATGTTGTCCTGTCCTGCTACTTCCCTTTCTTTAGTGATTTTATTGCACTTTCAGCATCTTCCAGTAGGATGGGGTAGCTGCCATTTTTGGAGGGTGGAGGGACATCTAGCACCTTGGGGTCTCCTGATGGTGTGTGAACGTACATCTCAGAGCAGTACTCTGTCCACCTCTTTAAAATACCTCGATCTTCAGTGAGACATTTCCCTGCTTTGTCTTATATAGCAGTGGTTCTCCCGTGTTTTGAACTTGTCAGGTCTTTCACAAGCTGGTAGGCCTTCTTGATGTTGTTTATCTGCAGGTTTCCTTCGATAACTTTTTCATACCCCCCCCCCCCACCCCCCTGCCCCCCTGGCAAGTGTTCTTTTTCGCACCTTATGTGCTTGTCCCCGACCTGCAATTTTGTTTTTACCAGTCTGGTGGGGGGGGGGGGGGGGGGGGGGGGGGGGGGTTATGACCAACAGGGACACAACTGAAGTCAGTTTGCAAGTTTGCTTGTTTACCTCCCTTGGTTCACTGCAGAATTATGTCCTTTATTCCATAGTTCAATCTTAGCTAGTGATCAATATAAAGCTTGTCTTTCGGAATATATATATATAGAGAGAGTATAGATATAGATATATCATATCTGTGTGTGTGCGTGTATGTGTGTGTGTGTGTGTGTGTGTGTGTTTGTGTATGTGTGTGTGTGTTTGGGTAAAGAGGCTTTGTGTGCTGTGCACATTGTCATTCTGTACAAAAAACAAAGGTGACAGAAGTGATTGGAATAACTATCGCGGCATATCCCTCCTCAGCATCATTGGTAAAGTCTTTGCACGAGTAGTTCTGGAGAGGCTCCAGGTACTTGCAGTGCTAATCTACCCTGAATCACAGAGCTGTTCCCGTGCCAACAGATCCACTATAGACATGATCTTCTCCCTCAACAACTTCTAGAGAAATTAGAGAGCAACGGCAACCACTCTTCATTGCCTTCATAGACTTTTGAAAAGACTTTCGATCTGGTCGGTAGTGATAGCATCTTCAAGATCCGCCTCAAGAATTTCTCAGCATCATCAGATTCTTCCACGAAGACATGAAACTCTCCAAGTTTGAAGAGACACTTGCTCAGCAGCACGAGGTAAAGAGGATAAGGAGAAAGGCTGCAGCCCAGGCAGGCAGACAGACCAGAGTCAGACTTTATCTGTGCCCTCTGCCATAGGGACTGTCATTCTCGTGTCGGACTGTACCAGAATTACCTGCTAGTGGTGATAGCTACAACAACAATGATGATGATGATGAAGCTGATCCACGGTAGTCTAGAAGTAACTCACCTATCCGCTGAAAGTAAGAACTTGCACGCTCGATTCCCTTCTCAAGCCCACTTTTCCCCCATGCGCTTAACCGTGACTAGTGCTCTGGGTGCTAGCTTTCGGAGAAGACATAAACCGAGCTCCAGTGTAGTATACATACATTTAGCGCATAAAAGAACACTCTATGGCAAGGGAAAATACTCTTGGGGAAAAAATAACCAACCACACCAAAACAAAACAGCAAAGCAAGGCAAAACAACCCAACAAAAACTCATAAAGCAACAACAGCAGCAACATTGACCTTAAATGGGAAACAAATGAAGCCACACACAGGAAAGAAATCCACCAAAGGGGAAGGGGAAGGGGAGGGGGATAGCCTAGTGGGTAGAGCGTTGTGCTCATGATCTGATGGCCCAGGTTTTAGCCTCCCCGGGGCACTCGGTCAAGGGAATCTTACCTCTGGAGTTAACACCAGTACAGGCTCCACTTTCTCGAAAGTCCTTCGGAGGAGATTATAAACCGATGTTATATGTAAAACGCACGCAGGACATTTTGCACACACGTTAAAACAAGTTCAACCTCTGTGAGAGTAGGTGATTGCGTGCTGGTAGGTATGAATGAATTTCTTTTTTAAAAACAGCATCTTGCATACTGGTGTCATGCTTAAACATCATCCTTGAAGTCAGCATGCGGTACTTACATGGCGGGTAAAAACGGTTGCTTACACAAATTTTCCTCACCCCACCCAGGTGTAAAAGGGGTACCAACCTTGTGTTGGGGGTTAACCCTGCGATAGACTGGCGTCCTATCCAGGGGGGAGTCTATGACTCTCAGTTGCTTAACGCCACAGAAACCGGGATAAGCACCGGCCTGATGAGCCTTAGGCTCGGGACAGACTTTAACTTTTAACATAAAATCTCACCAGTAGTGAGCCTTGGAGCTTTAGCTGAGGAACAGAAAAAATCGAGAAGAAAATGTTTGGCATTAATTATGGCGGAGATCATCCCACATTTCAAGCAGAGAAATCTGCTGTAAGCGTAAGTGGTATGCAATACAAAATATAATAATTATTGCTCCAGTGTCTTTGGAATCAGCAGTCAGATTTCTGTGGCAGTGTACCTAATGTTTCGCCACACTGCATATATAATTTTTAGTAATTTTTCCAACTGTTTTGCCGTAAACTCAAGCACATGCACAGGACTTACCGTTGCAATACCCCCTCCTCTCTCTCACACACATGCAGACCAATACCAATAACTCTGTACAATCTGAGGTAGCTGTTTAGATGAAGTCGCGTCCCTTCCCTTGCATAGTGTCATCTTATGGGTTGAATATGTAAAAGAAGGATATTGCTTGATACCTTATGCCTCTCTCTCTCTCTCTCTCTCTCTCTCTCTCTCTCTCTCTCTCTCTCTCTCTCTCTCTCTCTCTCTCTCTCTCTCTCTCTGACTCTGTCTGTCTGTCTGTCTGTCTGTCTGTCTGTCTGTCTGTCTGTCTGTCTGTCTGTCTGTCTGTCTGTCTGTCTGTCTCTCTCTCTCTCTCTTCTCTCTCTCTCTCTCCTCTCTCTGGGTTTTCCTTTCCTTGTTAGATTTGGTTAAATTGTGAGTTTTTAGGTTTCATTGATGATAGTTTTTTATGTGAAGTGTGAGTTTTTAAAAAATATTTTTGTTGACTGGTTTGTTTTGATGACGATATAATTTGGCGATGCTCTCTCTCTCTCTCTCTCTCTCTCTCTCTCTCTCTCTCTCTCTCTCTCTCTCTCTCTCTCTCTCTCTCTCTCTCTCTCTCTCTCTCTCTCTCTCTCTCTCTCTCTCTCTCTCTCTCTCTCTCCCTCTCTCTCTCCCTCTCTCTCTCTCTCTCTCTCTCTCTCTCTCTCTCTCTCTCTCTCTCTCTCTCTCCTTCTCTCTCTCTCTCTCTCTCTTTCTCTCTCTCTCTCTCTCTCTTTTGCTTCCTTTCCCTCTCCTTTCCCCTCCAACTTCCACCTTCAGATATTCTATCCTAGACTTATTATGGAGAGGAGTATTTTGGTTGTTATGTTGGATTCAAACTGTATTCTTACCATTTGAATATTGAAATGTGTTTTCATATAGTCTTTTGTGTTTAAAGGATTTTATTGTTGTTGTTTTTTAATCTGTTTTTTTTCCCCTTTTATGCCTACTTTGCTTGTTTTTCCCGCTTACACACACACACACGCACGCACACACACACACACACACACACACACACACACACACACACACACACACACACACACGCACACACGCACACACACACACACACACTCACACACTCACGCATTATATATTTGTAATGCCTTCTGTTTCATGGTCCTGAATATTTGCTATTTTTTAAAATGTTTTTTGCTATGTTATTTTTTGTTTAAATAATTATTAGTGTATCCAGTTGGGATGTCGCGTTTTGTTGAATGTATTCTGTTTTCTTTTTTAAAATATTGTTTGAACTGCTACTGGTGGTGATGCTGGTATGTAGAGGTAGGGAGGGGGTTTCTTAGCTTTATTCCCTGATCAGGGCAAGGGCCGGATGAAAAAAAGTATGTAATGATTACTTACTCTGTTACCCTTGAAAAATAAAGATTATTCATTCATTCATTCTCTATGTTACGCATTTTTAAAAAAAATCTGGGACATACGTTTTATGTAGTTTGCTATTGGTAGTACTTTCCCCCCCCTATAATGACGATATTGGTTAAGTTTTTTCCTCCCTTTTACCAAAATATTATGATTTATATGACTTACTTTGTTGATAGATGGTTGTGGGATGATGTTTTCAGTTGCTCAACTCGTTATGTTTTCTTGTTTGCTACTTACTTAAGATTAATAGCAGGTGTGTTTTTTTTATCATGATCGTTTCATTGCTTATTTCTTATTTTTGTTCTCTGAATATGTGCATTTACGTTACTTTATAATTCTATTTTTGCCCTTATTTCTCGTCTTCTGTTTGTTACTGTTGTTGATGTATCTTTTGTTATTTGGTTTATCATTGTTGTTGTTTAGAGGGTTTTTTACCTTCATGTTATCCCTGATAAGGGCGGGGACTGAAATTCAAAAAAAGCACACGAGTGCTTATTCATTATTC
Source organism: Stramonita haemastoma (assembly GCA_030674155.1). NCBI lineage: Eukaryota > Metazoa > Mollusca > Gastropoda > Neogastropoda > Muricidae > Stramonita > Stramonita haemastoma. Next base: position 61,283,729 of record CM060318.1, on the reverse strand, counting down.
TCTAAGTAAAAGAAAACTTGACCCCCCCCCCCCCTCTCTCTCTCTCTCTTATTTTGTTTTCTTATGTATACTATGTAAGTTGGAATGTATGAAATCGTGTTTTACCTGTAATTATTTCTTTGGGCAGACATTGACTTGACATATTTTATTGATAATATTTTTTTAAAGAAGGGTGTCGTGTGTTTGTTTTGTCATTCTTTGTTGATTGGTCTGTTTTGATGAGGATGCAACCTTGACGATGCTCTCTCTCTCTCTCTCTCTCTCTCTCTCTCTCTCTCTCTCTCTCTCTCTCCTCATGTCTTCAACATTATCATATCCTAAACTTATCATTAGATGGAAATGTTTTGGTTCTGCTGAATATGAAATTGTATTCTTGTCGTCTAAATAAGGACAGGGGGGGTTGTTTTGTTTTGGGGGATGGTTTTTTGATTTGTTTGTTTGGTTTTGTTGTCGGTTTTATTTTGCTTTTTGCTTTATTTTGTTTGCTTGGTTTTTTGTTTATTTTTTTTTTTTGTTCACATATTTTTACGCCTTTATACTTTTCAAATTCATTTTCTTTAACACGATTTCAAAAATGTTACATTTGGGTATTTTTATGGGACACCACTGAAGGTTTTTCAACCAGCTTCCTCCACTTCTTGCGGTTCTCAGCTTTCCGTAGTATGTCGTTCCACTCAAGGCCAGTGTAGGCCTACTTTCTGATGTGGTCTTCCCGGCATTTTCTCTGTCTGCCTCTTCGTCTCCCTTCTTGTACTGTTCCCTTTAGGACAGTGTTGGCCAGTCCAGATGTTCATGTGATGTGCCCGTGCCACTTCAGTTTGTGTTATTTCACTGAGGTCTGGAGCTCTCTCCTGGCTGGTTATGTAATCTGTGTATGAGATACCAAGAAGTTTGTGAAAGCATCTCGTCTTCATTGCCTGCATCCTTCGTTCAATGTCTGGTGTTACGGTCCACGTTTCACATCCCTACAAATAAAATGGACATGACCGGGGAACGCATCGGTCTAATCTTGAAGCTGATGACGATGTTCTTGTCGTTCCAGAGGACTTTTAGTTAGGTCATTACAGCTGTGGTCTGGACTACCACAGAGAGAACTTAGGGTTTTGATCCTTCATTCGATTTTATAGCTCCGAGATATTTAAACCTATGGACAGTCTCAGTCTTTTTTGTTTGTATGAGAATGTCGGTGCTGATGCCATTAGTACTATTTTGTCATCAACTGGGTTTTCTCTGCACTGATCATACGCTAAAAGGCGTCATCAAGGGGATTTACCAAGTTAACCAGCTCTTGCTTTTTGTCCAGATAGGCCGTTGATGCTGTCGGCTAAACGTAAGTACACAAGTCTTTATTTTTGTGCACACGTGCGTGTATTACGTCTACGCTAGCTATTGTGCCTACACACGTGTTTGTAACCAAAAATGTCGTATTAAAATAAACCCACATATACACACACACTCGCACAAAAGCCGTTTTGGAAACAGGGAACAAATTTCTTACCTAACACATCGGTCGTAATTCCGGTTGAGCAAGAAACTACTTTCAGAGAATTCATTAATAATTGATCATTATAAATTCGTTGTTGTTATCGTCGTGTCTTCCAGCTGTTTAGATTACTTCATTCTGTTCATTAATGGGTCGTTATGGATTTGTGTTGTTACTGGTGTCTTCATCAGCTGGTCAGTTAGTCCATTCTGCGTGGAAGGAATCCAGCTTGTTGCGAGTTTCGTCCTCATTAATTCTGTTCTTTGTTGACCAGATAAGACTGTTGGGTTTCGTGTGTGTGTGTGTGTGTGTGTGTGTGTGTGTGTGTGCGTGCGCGCGTGGTGGGGGGGAGGGTGGTGCGTGTATGGGGGGGGGGGGGGGTATGTGTGTACGTGCGTGTGTGTGTGTGTGCGTACGTGCGTGTTTGTGTGTGTGTGCGTGCATGCGCGCGAGTGTGTATGCGTGTGCTTGCACGCGCGCACGTGTGTGTGTATTGTGTGTGTGAGTGCGTGTGTGTGCGTGCGTACTACGAGTGTGTGCGTGTTATTCCATGTTTTAATCTATATTTTATTTAGTTGTTTAAATAATGGAAATAAGCACTCATGTGTTTTTATTTAAATCACGTGCCCATGTTCCTGCTGTTTAATAAGTTTTGACATCCGTTCCCACCGGCACACAATGACCTATTCTTCCAAAAGGCGTAACAGGTTTTAAAATGTGTGCAAGATGTTCTGCGTGTGGTCACACACAGGGCCTCGGTCTATAGTCTCACTAAAAAGATTTGTGTGTGAGAGAGTGTGTGTGTTTATGTGTGTGTGTGCGCGCGCGCACGCGTCTGTGTGTGTACGCGCACGTGTGCGTGGGTACATGCGTGGACCGGTGGAAAGACACTCAAGCACGTGTGCGTGTGTGTATGCATGTGCACGTACTTCTGTACTGACGTACATGCTTAAGTCTTTAATTACGACAATGT
>CM060318.1:61266273-61276273 GCA_030674155.1 Stramonita haemastoma | reverse complement strand
TAGACTGCAGGATCTGACAAAATGAGAAACGGGCAAGTTTATTTTCATAACAGGTTGTCAGAATGAGGGCTCGGGTATTTTCAAAATACACTTAAAAGCAAACAGAATGAAAATTATGCCTTGATATTTCATTCCAAGATAGAATAACGGATAAAGTTTAATAATCAATCAAAATCTCAAAATTGACAACTTGACCCCCACCTGCCTGTAATGGCTCCTAGCGCAAAAATGGGTAATGTGCTAAGTGACTCATTTCGTAGTGGAACGTCACATATAAATATAATGTATATAGACATATTATATATATATATATATATATAAAATATATATATATATATATATATATATATGTGAAAATCATTCTTAAAATCAGTTACAATTATATAATAATAAGATACATGTGAAACATTTATATGCGCACGCACACACAACTCTCTCTTTCAGTGGAGAGAGAGAGAGATAGAGAGAGAGAGAGAGAGAGAGAGAGAGAGAGAAGAGAGAGATGAGAGGAGAGAGAGAGAGGGGAGAGAGAGAGAGAAGAGAACACTGAACACTGAACATTTTTATTGTACTTCGGCCTTGGGCCACAATACAAGTGAAAAGGGCAAAGGGGAGTATAATAAGCAGACGAGAAAAAAACACTTCAATCAATTGTCTAGAAATACCAAACATTTAAACACATAAATACATAACATACGACTAAGGGCCTCGTCGTTTATGTCCTCCTCAACAGAGCCAAAACTACGACGCATCATCACTATCAGTGATTATAATCCAAACATTGGTCACCATTATCTTAACCACCTTCAGCATCATTTGTTTTATACATCATGTTAACATTCATTGAGTGAAATCACATTCACTTTTTAAATTTACAGCAGTATAGACAAAATCCCTTTTAATACACATTTTCCCAAAAGCTTTGGGGCCCCTTAAAATAAATACAAAATTTTTCTCAAACGCCACAAAAAAACCAGGGAAGAGAGAGAGAGGGGGGGGAGAGGGGAAGAGAGGGGGAGAAAAAAGAGAGAGAGGGGGGGAGGGGGGGGGGGAGAAGAGAGAGAGGGGGAAGGAGAGAGAGAGATAAAAACAAAAAAAAATAATTTTTTAAAAATTTTTTTTTTAAAAATTAAATTAAAAACAAGTGGTGAACAACGTTTGTTTACGGGGGGGGTTTTCAGGGCCAAAAAAGGGGGGGGGGGGAAAGGGAAGGAGGAAGGGAAAAAAAAAAAAAACTTAAAAACCCACCCCCAATTTTTTCCCTTCCCCTTTTAAAAAAATTTTTTTTGTTGTTTTTATTGTTGTAATTTTTTTCATTGCTTAGAAACATTTTAAAAGGGAAAAATTTAAAAAAGGGGGGAAAAAAGGGAAAAAAAAAACCCCCGGTTTTTTTGGTTATTTTAATGCCCTTAAAAATTTCCCGGAATTTGTCAAAAACCTTTTTCTTTGAATATTTAAAAAAAAAATTTTCCCTTTTTGGGGACAGTTCTTAAAGGACTGTAAAAAATGACGGGGGCGCCTTCGCCCCCTTTGGGGAAAAAAAAAAGTTTATTCAAAGTTAAAATTCTTTATTCTTTTTTTTCCCTCCCCTTCTCCAAAAAAATTATTTTTTCCCCTAAAATTTTTAAATTTTTTAAAATTTAAAAAATTTTTAAAATTTTTGATTACTATTTTTGGGGGTTTTTTAACGCAAACCTTTTTTTTTTTTGTATGTATTTTACAAAATTTTGGGAAATTTTTGTAGAGGGTGTTTTTTTTTAAAAATTTTTTTTCCCCCCAAAATTGGGAAAGTGGTTTTTTCCTGTGTTTTTTAAAATTTTCTTGGTGGGGTTTTTTTTTTAAAAAAAAAACAAAAAAAAACACAGGGGTTTTAAAAGGGGTTGAGGAGGTTTTTGTGGGGTTTTTAAATCCCATTTATCAAGATTTTTTTTACAATGGTTTTTAAAACTCTCTCTCTTTCCTTCCTTTTTTTCTATCTTCCATTTCCAAATCAAAAATTTAAACAGGGATTTTAGAAAAAAATAGTTTGGCCCTATTTTTAAATTTGAAATTGTTTCTTCCCCTTAAAAAAGGAAAAGATTTTTTTTTTTGTTTTTTTTTTTTTTTTTGTTTTCTCCCCCCCACATAATTGGGGGGAAAATTTTTAGTGTATCTTTTTTTAAACCTTTGCCCCCGGGGTTTTCAGTTGCGGTTAGTGTTTATTGAATACACAGCTATCTTTTTTGTTTAAAATTTTAATTTTTTCAATGTTTTCCCAATGGGGATTAGGGGGTTTTGGACCCCCCTAGTTTTCCTTTCTTTCAATCATATGTTTGAATTTTTTTTTGTTTGTGGTTGGGGGGTTTTTTTGGGGAAAAAGGGGGGTTTCTTTCTGTATTGTTTTTGGGGTTTTTGGGGTTTTTTGTTTGTTTTTTTTTTAAATTTGGGGGGGTTGGTTTTTTTTTTTTTTTGGGGGGGGGGGGTTTTTTTGAAAATTTTTTGAAAAGGGAAAGGGGGCCCCAAAAAAAAAATTATTTTGGGAAAGTTTTTCTTTTTCCCCCTTTAAAAAAAAGTTTTATTTCTCTTTTCTCTCCCATTTTTTTATAAATTTTTATGTTTATTTGTGAAAAATTTTTTATAATAAAAAAATTTTATATTATTTATATATAAAAACTATGGAAAGTATAAAAAATTTTCTCTAAAATGTACATGCTTTTCTATAGATGTCTATGGGGTTATCTTTTGTTTTTAAAAAAATCATAAAAATTTTTTTACATGCTTTTTTTTACATTGGGGGTTTTAAATTTATGGAAAACAAAAATTTAAAAAACCGGGTTTTTTTCGTATTAGTTTCACCCAACCCTTTTTTTTTAGCCCCTTTTTTTCCCCTTTTTTAAGTAAATATATTCTTGTAAAACCCCAGATTTTAAACCCCCTTTTTGGGATTATGCAAATAGTTTAAAAAACCCCAAATTTTTGGGAAAAAATACTGTAAATCATTCTGAAAAATTTTTTTTTTGGCATTTGATGTTGTGTGGTGTGGGTTTGGTTTTGTGGTGTTGGGGTTGGGGGGTTTTGTGTTGTGTGTGTGTTCCCCTTTTAAAGGGGGATCCATAAAAAATGATTTTAGGGGGAAATTTTAAAAAGGGAAAAAAAAAAAAAACGGTGTGTTTGTGTGGGGCAGGGGGAATTTTGGGAAAAAAAATATAAAAATAATATAAAAAAAAAGGTTTAACTATCAGAAACCCCTTGAATTTTTAAAACAAAAAAAAAAAATAAAAACATGTAAATTTTTTTAAGATAAAAATTTTAAAATCCGTGAGGTTTTTTCGGGCATGTTTTTGGGGAGCTTGCCCGTTGTGTGGTTTTGACTGTGTGATTTTGACCTTTTTTGTGGGGTGTGTTGGGGGGTGTGTTTTGGGGTGTGTGTGTGTGTTTGGGGGTGGTGTGTGTGTGTGGTGTGTGTGTGTGTGAAAAAGGCAAAAATTATCTCGTAAAAAAAAAATGTTTTAAAAAAAGAAAAAGGGAATGTCCAAAAAAAACTAAACGGGCAACTGAACTTTGAAGTTAAAAAATTCCCCCAAATTTTTTAAAAATTAATGAAAAAAAAAAATGAAAAAAATTTTTTTTAAAGAACAAAAGGGGGGAAAATTGGGGGGGAATTTTGGGTTTTTTTAAAACTTTTAACATTAAAAAATCAAAAGAAAAAAATTTTAAATGTTTTCACCACAACAGCACGTAACGCCCCGGCAAAATTTTGCTTAAAAAGCATTTTGCTTTAGTTTTTAAGTAGCCAGATTTCTTGCTGAGCTTTGCCCCTAATATAAAAGTGGAAAAAATTTTAAAAATATATTTTTAAAGTTATAAGCCTTTTCAATATGTTTTTGAAATGCTACCAAAATCTTTAACTAAAAATTTCATTTCATTCTTGGATTTTTTTTTCCAATGAAATTTTTAAGTTCAGAAATTGAGGTGGTTCATTTAAAAAAAATTTTTTCCTTTCTTTTTGTTTCGCACCCTTTTGGCGGCGCGATTCGCCCAAATTTATTGCAAGGGAAAAAAAACCCCCCAGAGATGGGAAACCAAAAGAAAAATCACTTCTATTCCTTTTAAAAGAAGACAATGTTTTTAAATGATGAATTTTTTGTCAAAAATACTAGAATGCTTTTTTTTAATGAACAGAATTTTTAAATGAGTGTTGGGCTGGTTTTAAACGGGGACAAAATAAAATTTGGGTTTTTTTGGGTGTGTGGGTGTTGTGTGTGTGTGTGTGGGGGTGTGTTTGTGTGTGTGTGGGGGTGTGGTTTTTGTGTGTGTCTATGTTGTGTGGGTTTGCATGTGTTTGGGTTTGCATTAAAACAAGATTTTTTCGTTCTTGAAAAAAACAGGGAAAAAGATTGTTTTATATTCACAAAACACATTTTACATCACACACCTTTTTTTTTTTTTTTAGTGGGAATTTTTATCATTCCAAAGTAATTTGGCAGGAAAAAGTTTATAGATATTTCACATTTTTGTTCTTCCCAAACACACATTTGAATTTTTTTAAAAAAAAAAAGATGGTTTTCAAGTGAAAAAAGCATTTTTCCAGTTACAAAAATGGGAAATTCTCAAAACCCCAAAAAAAATTAAAAAAAAAAAAAAAAAAAAGGGACAACAAAAAAAGCCAAAAATTATAGAACATGATGCATTTTCAATAAAACATGTGTAAACAATTAAGAAATACATAAAAATCATTTGAATTTTTAAAAATTCCCCTTGAAGGAATCAAATCATTATTAACAAACACCAGAAAATGTCAAGGGTCATACAAATTCTCACAAAAAAAGGGAACCCCAAACTAGAATTTTGATTTCTATGAAAAAAGCCCCCCAAAAAACAAACCCTATCTTTCATGGGAAATTTTTTTAACCCCCTACCCCCGACATGTATCTTTTAAAACCAATCCAATCCCAAACTTGTTTCGCTCCACCCAAACACGAATATCTGGGGGTGTCACCTCCCCCCCCACCCCCCAAAAAAAAAACCACTTTAAAAAAAAAAAAAAAAAATAAAAAAAAATTTAAATGAAAAACAAAATCATAAAACACAAAAAAAAAACAAACAAGAAAAATTTTTTTTGGGAAAAAGATGTGGGGGTACATTTTGCATTGTTAGTGAAAAAAATGATGGTGATGTTAGGGCAGGGGAGGGGTGGGGAAGGGGACCCAAAATTGGGGGGTTTAAAATTGATGTTAAGGGGAAGAAAGATGATGAGTGTGTGTAAATAAGGGAATGTGGCCACATCTGCCTTACTGATGATGGGTGATGGGTGTGGGGGAATAAGGGAATGTGGCACATTTTGACATTTTAAAAAAAGATGATTGATGATGATGAGGGGGTGTTTTTAAAAAAAGGGAAAGTGGCCACATCTGGGATTTTTGCGAGATGAGATGATGGGTGTGTGTTTAAATAAGGAAATGTGGCCACATATGTTTTAATGATGGGTGATGATGATGATGTTGATGAAGGGGGGAGGGCACAAAAAATGAAAATAGGACCACTTTTTCATTGATGATTATGAAGTGGGGTTGGGCAAAAGGATTTTTGGCCCCACATGCATGATAATTGTAATGATGATTTATGGGGGGTGGGGCCTAAAGGAACTTTGGCCCCACTTGTTTTATGGGATGTGGGGGATTTATGATGATGTTTATGATGATGATGATGATGATGATGACGATGATAGTGATGACAGGTGTGTTTTGACCATGGGAAGTTAGCCCAATTTCAATGGTGATGGGTGATTTTTGATGATGATAGTTTATTTAAAAGAAATGCCCGGACCTTTGGAAAATAGACCACACATGTATTTTAAAAAAAGTATTTATAATAAAAGATGGAGGATTTTGAAAAAGGGAAAAAATGACAATATTTACAAAATGATTAAAAACCCGGGAAATGGATGAAAAAAAGCCCTTGAGTGCTTAATCCATTATCCCCGATATAAAAAAAAAAAGAAAAAAAAAAGGGTAAATTTTCATTTTTTTCGCTCCCCCACATGAGGGGAAATTACAAAAAAAAAAATTGAAAATTGGACGATTCTACCAAAAGGTTTTTACAAAAAAAAAGGGTTTCACTGCAGAAAATTTTAAAAAAGAGAAATTCCAAGTTTAGATCCCAAAAGGTGGTCAAAAAATGAGGTCTTTCCCCGATTTTTTAAAACAGTTTGTATTGATGATGTTGGGTGTAATGATGGTTAGGGGGGTGTGACCAAAAGAAGTGGGCCAAATTGGGTGATGATGATGAAAAAAATTTTAAAGGGAAATTTTTTGTGTGACCAAAAGGGAAATGAGCCCCCAAATTGCATTGATGATGATGATGATGATGATGATGGGGGGGTGTTGGGGGGGGGGGGGGGACCAAGAGAAGTGGGTACACTTGCATTGATGATGATGATGATTTATGATGATGTTTAGGGGGGGGGTGTTTTTGACATGAGAAGTGGGGGCCCCATTTTTTCATTGGGTGTGGGTGATGATGATGATGGGGGGAAATGTTTTGGGGGGGGAGGGAAGAGAAGTGGGGTCACTTGCATTTATGTTATGAGGTTGGGGGGGGAATGTGGGGGAAGTTTGTGACCAAAAGAAGTGAGCCCCAAATTGCCAATTGATGATGATGATGATGATGATGATAATGACAGGGGGGTGTGTGACCAAGAGATGTGAGCCACACTTGCATTGATGATGATGATGATGATGATGATGATGATGATGATGATGATAGTGATGATGATGATATGATGACAATGACAGGGGAGTGTGTGACCAAGAGAAGTGAGCCACACTTGCATTGATGATGATGATGACAATGACAGGGGATTGTGTGACCAAGAGAAGTGGGCACACTTGCATTGATGATGATGATCATGACAGCAGTGTGACCAAGGGAGTGGGCCACACTTGCATTTATGATGATGATGATGATGGTGGTAGGGGTGTGTGACAAGGGAAAGGGGCATTCTTGCACTGATGATGATGATGATGATGATGATGATGATGATGATGATGATGATGATGGACAGGTTGTGTGACAAGAGAAGTGGGCACTTTTTCAATGATGATGATGATAGTGTTGTGCGACAAAGAGAATTGGCCACACTTGCATTGATGATGATGATGATGATGATAATGATGATGATGACGATGATGTTGGTGATAGGGGTGTGCGACCAAGAGAAGTGGGCCACTTTTGCATTCATGATAATGATGATGATGAAGTGTTGCGTGACAGAGAGAAATGGGCACACTTGCATTGATGATGATGATGATGATGATGATGATGATGATGATGATGATGATGATGATGATGATGAATGAATGAATGAATGAATGAATGAATGAATGAAATGATGAAATACCTGACTGAAGGGGCAGACCATATCTGCATTAATGCTAAAAATGATGATGATGATGATGATGATGATGGGGGGCATTTCACTAAGGGAATGTGGCCACATGTACATTTATAAAAGTATAACAATGATGATGATTTCACCAAAGGAATGGGGACACATATACATTTATAAAAGCATTAATAACAATGATGATTTCACCAAGGAATGGGGCCACATGTACATTTATAAAAGTATCATAAAAATGATTGATAATTTCACAAGGAAATGGGGCCACTTGTACATTTCTAAAGTATAATAACAATGATGATGATTTCACAAGGGAATGGGTCCATGTGTACATTTATAAAAGTGTAATACAATGATGATATTTTCACGAAGGGAATGGGGCCACATGTACATTTCTAAAAGTATATTAACAGATGGTCAAGGGAAATGGGCCACAATAATAATGGTGATGATAATTATAACGTTGTGTGTGATCAAGTGGGCTGTACTTGCATTTTATGATGACGATGATGAAGATGATGATGTTGATGGTAGTGCTGTGACCATGGGAAAGGGACCCCTTTTGCATTGATAATACTGATATGATGCTTGGAGAGAATAAGATCAAGGGAAGGGGCCCACGAATGCATTAGTTATGATGATGAGGAGAATGATAAGGGAGCGTGACCAAAAGAAACGGGCACACTTGCATTGATGATAATGTCGATGATGATGATGATGATAGTGCTGTGTGACCAATGGAAGGAGGCCACATTTGCATTGATGATGATGATGATGATGATAATGATGATGGCAGGGGTGTGTGACAGGGAAGTGAGCCACACTTGCACCGTTGATGATGATGTTGATGATGATAGGGGTGTGTGTGACCAAGTGAAGAGGGCCACATTTTCACTTATGATGATGATGATGTTGACTAGGGTGTGTGACCAATAGAAGTGAGCCACACTTACACATGATAATCATGATGATGGTGATAGGGCTGTGTAACCAAGAAAACGGGCCCCTGTTGCATTGATGATGATGATGATGATGGATGATGATGACAGGTGTGTGACCAAGAGAAGTGGGCCACTTCTGCATTTATGATGATGATGATGATGATGATGATGATGACAGGGTGTGTGACCAAGAGAAGTGGGCTACTTTTGCAATAATGATGATGATGATGATGATGATGATGATGATGATGACAGGGGTGTGTGACCATGGAAGGGGCTACACTTGTGTTCATGATTATGATGATATGGGAGTATAACCATGGAAAGGGGGCTACACTTGTGTTCATGATGATGATGATGATGATGATGATGATATGGGGTGTGTGACCATGGGAAGGGGCTACACTTGTGTTCATGATGATGACGATGTGGGTGTGTGACCATGGGAGGGGGCTACACTTGTGTTTATGATGATGATGATGATGATGATGATGATGATGATGATGATGATGATATGGGTGTGTGACCATGGGAGGGGGGCTACACTTGTGTTCATGATGATGATGATGTGATGATGATGATGATGATGATATGGGTGTGTGACCATGGGAAGGGGGCTACACTTGTTCATGATGATGATGGTGATGATGATAATGATATGGGTGTGTGACCATGGGAGGGGGGGTTACACTTGTGTTCATGATGATGATGATGATGATGATGATGATGATATGGGGTGTGGACCATGGGAAGGGGGCTACACTTGTTCATGATGATGATGGTGATGATGATAATGATATGGGTGTGTGTACATGGGAGGGGGGCTACACTTGTGTTTATGATGATAATGATGATGATGATGATATGGGTGTGTGACATGGGAGTGGGGCTAAACTTGTGTTCATGATGATGATGATGATGATGATATGGGTGTGTGACCATGGGAAGGGGGCTACACATGTTCATGATGATGATGATGATGATGATGATATGGGTTGTGTGACCATGGGAAGGGGGCTACACTTGTTCATGATGATGATGATGATATGGGTGTGTGACCAGGAAGGGGGCTACACTTGTGTCATGATGATGAGACGATGATATGGGTGGTGCCATGGAAGGGGGTAATTTGTTCTGATGTTTGTGTGATGATGATGATATGGGTGTGGCCCTGGGAGGGGGGCTATACTTGTTTTTTCATGATGATGATGTGATATGGGTGTGTGCAGGGGAAGGGGGCTACACTTGTGTTCATGATGAGTAATGTTGATGTGTTTTGGGGTGGCCCATGGGAAGGGGTCCCTTGTGTTCATGAGGGGATGATGATGAGGGGGAAATGATGATGATATGGGTGTGGGGCCCTGGAAGGGGTACATTGTTTCATGATGATGTGATATGATGTGGGTGTGTGACCTGGGAAGGGGGGGCTAATTTGGTTTTCATGATGAGATAATGATGATATGGGTGACCGGGAAAGGGGGGTAATTGTTTTATGACGATGATGATGATGATGAGATTGGGTGTCTGACCACAGGGGGGGGGTACACTTGTGATTTGTGAGGGTGATATGGGTGTGGACCAGGGGAAAGGGGAATTGTGTTCATATATTTTAAGGGGGTTGGGGACCAGGGGAAGGGGGTACATTTGTGTTCATGATGAGGGAAAGGGGGGTTTATTT
>CM060318.1:61260596-61266173 GCA_030674155.1 Stramonita haemastoma | reverse complement strand
GGGAGGAGATGGGCGCCCCCCCTAAAAAAGCGGGCCCCCTAGAGAAGCTTTGGTCTCTCTGACACCTCGCTTCCTTACGACCACATGGGTTTACCCCTTTTTACCTTTATTATGGTGATGCGCTTTTCCTGATGCGTAGCTGCCTGTATTGCTTTCCACACTGGAATATTTTCAATGTTTGTAAAAATGATATATACAAAAATATAGTACAGTAATAATAATAATGATGATATATATAATATATATATATATATATATATATCTTGTGTGTGTGTGTGTGTGTGTGTGTGTGTGTGTGTGTGTGTGTGTGTGTGTGTGTGTGTGTGTGTGTGTGTGCGCGCGCGCACGCGTAACTACGGACAGGTAACAGGTATATGGCTTCAGATATCCCTGCTGTAAAATGGGTAGCCTACCTGCATTTTATAGGGTCATGGAAGGTAAAGCAGCGAGGGGGAGGAGATGGGCGCCGCCCTCAAAATGCTGGCCCCTAGAGAAGCTTTGGTCTCTCTGACACCTCGCTTCCTTACGACCACATAGGTACACCTTTACCTTTATTATATGCCAGCCATCCAGTTGTTTTCATGAACTTTCCCAGAAATTATCGACATGTGAAAACAAAAGGAAATTTACTTTTTAACTTTAATCAGTAGTCTGCTAGTCTGTCTTTGTCCCTACATACATATATGTCGAAGTGTCTGTGGTAAGCTGCAAGGAAATCATTAAACAGAATGATGATACAGTCTTTCCGTAATGCATCATTATAATAGCGATAATATCAAGGGTGCTGGTATATGACAGATTTAATGTGTCCTTGTTAAACTTTTTTTTTTTTTTTAATTGTAAAGTGCATGGCATTGTGTCGTGAAGTATGGGGTATTTTTGTCGTTCATGTTATGTTGTTGTTTTTAACCCCATGCAAACGTTTCATGCACAAATGCAAAATATTACCACATTTAAGCATCCAGTGGGTCAAATTGTATAGAATTAAAATGAGAAAATGACGGAACTTATGTTTTCAAAGAGAGGAACAACGTGCGATATTTCTAATGAAATAATAATAATATGATAAATTATGGAATTTGTATAGCGCTAAATCTTGTAAAGCAAACAAATCGAAGCGCTTGCATTCAAATCAGTCACACGCGTGCAACTATTCACTAATAAATTAACAAATTGATGATTAATTGATGATTATATATTTCCTTCTTTCGTAAACTTTATATTTCATCTACATCATTTATGTTATCTGCTCGGTATACCTTCTTGTTTTCAGATTATTTTCTTTAAAAAAAGTGGTAATGTGTAAAAAAAAAATATTTAAGAAGAGAAATCATCTCAGAAAATATTTAGAGCAAAAAAAAAAAAAAAAAAAGCTACGAAAGGAAGATAAACTCCAAATCCAATTCAAAAGCTAACTACTGTAAAGAGAGACAACCACATGCGCGTGACTTCAGGTTTTTGCGTTTATCTTAAGTTAAAAAAAAAACAAACAAAACTTATCACCGTGTACTTTGTGAAGGGGAGAGTACTCCTGGTGTAGACGGCAAGATAAAAAAGCAAACAAAAAAAACAACAAAAGCAAGGCTACACATTGGTTGTTGCCATTCAGAGTCGGGGTTTTGTAAACCCCTTTCAAACATAAACCTATTATTTTTTTCTCTCCTACAGCACAACATCAAACACGCAAGCAAACACAGTTAACAGATCAGGATTTTCGACATATTTATATTATATATAAAAAACCCAAAACATTTGACTGTGATCAAAATAATTATGATCTGTCAGAATCACTTATGACATTAAATTTTGTGTTTGCTTAAAATCTCCGAACACCGCAAACCGGACATGACACTCAGAAACATCGCCCCCCCCCCCCCCCCCCTCCCCGACATGACCTTGACCTTTACTATGGAATGAATAAAATCCTACAGGTGATTAGCCGTTGCAGGCAAACAGAAGCAGGAAGCATCAGATTATACACATAAACAATAAAGTTAAAAAATACTAAGAAAAACATTGATCAAAAAACTGAGAAGTTCTTCCGCCACTGTGAAGTTGAACTGATGATTGCCCACACTCCGTTACTGTTAGCCAGTGTCTGTTTTCAAGTCCTTAATACAGTGTAAACTTCGTCAGATTCAATCCGTAGAAAAAAAGCAGTCTATGATTATAAACAGACCCATCAGGGAGCAGTTCATCACATTAAAAACTGGTATGAAGTCAAGGCTTAGGTCATGTTTGAGGCTTTTCCCTAGCGCTTTGTCCAGCCAATACGAATAACCTGGAACCTTGTGTTAAACAAAGGACAATAATAAAATTAAAAAAAATAAAAAGCCTGCATGACAATCTGTGGCATCTTTCTGTCTGAAAGAGTCATTTCTGAGTTGAAGCATTTTCGTGAAATGTCAGTGGTTATTCAGCTGTCATCGTTATGTCTGCTAGAACGGTATGGGGCTACAGTGCAGGAACAGGAAGTGGCCTATCATTATCACCATCATCACTTCTATTATCATTATCATATTATCATGATACAATTACCATAATTATTATTATGCTTTATCATCATCATCATCATCATCGTCATCGTCATCGTCATCATCATCATCATCACCTATTATGATCAACATCATCATCATGACCATCTTAGTTTTAAAGTTTTCAAAAACAGGTAATATAGGTATATAAATGAAAAGGACAATGGTGATCTTAACATTGAAATCCGTTTTTCAATATCATGTACGAGGCGTTTTAGTTGTTGTTGTTGTTGTTTTGTGTGTTCTACTCTAAAGGAGATCAGTGGATCTCTTGGTGTGTTTCATTTCTGCCTATGTGGCTTGCAAGAGACCTGTGAAAGGCTGTACTGTGTAATCACTTCAAAGAAAGGACACTGAACACAAGTGGATGTACAAAAATAGGGATGAAAGGCTGCGATGTCCATTCATCAACATTCTTTCCAGAACCCTGACAAAACGTTCCTTTAGCTCTGCAAGTAGAGGTTTCAATGTATGGACAAACGGCTTTTTCAAATGTAAAGGAGAGCAATATGGACGCTTAATTTTCATTTACCAAAGTAATCTGCCCAAGTGCTTTAAAAAGGTGTGTGCCCCCTCAAACACACACCGCGCGCGCGCGCGCGCGCGCGCGCGCGCGCGTGTGTGTGTGTGTGTGTGTGTGTGTGTGTGTGTGTGTGTGTGTGTGTGTGTGTGTGTGTGTGTGTGTGTGTGTTCCGTGCATTTCATAAACACATGCAATCGTCAAGTTAAAGAAGTTGAAATTTGCAATATATATTGAGTTGTATGTTTTCTTTTAATCAAGGGAAAAACCCTTCAGAAAAAGCAATAATTATTAAGATTTTTTTTAAGGGAGTAGAAGCTATGAACATTTTTTTCCAATTCCGTATTTTGATATAAAAAAAAAAAGTTTTTCAAAATGCCTTCTTTGAGTCAGTGAAAAAAAAATCTTAACAGCTTCTTTTCCCTCTTTAAGAAGAAGCAGAAAACAATTTGCGTAGTTTAATGAGCTAACACCTATTCCAACTTCTCCACAGATTGAAATGACCTTTGACTTACCTATAAGCATTTTTCAAAATCTCTCTGACACTGTATACCACTCGTCACCCTGCCCTTGGTTTGTTGGGGTTTCTTTTTTCGTTTTTCTGCTCCCATTGAGCTCCGAGCTTCACCAATGATGAGATTTTAGTATAGTTATGCAATCATTGTAGCCCACCACTAAGAAAGTGGCACTGTTACTTCAGGGATCATCGCATGCACACATATAAACGCATGTACAGTGGTGTCGTGTTTAGACAATCATCATGACTGTCTAAACACGACACCACTGTGCATGCGTTTATATTTTTTGTCATCTGTTCTTACTGACATGAATGGCCTAGGCCTACCCTTCCGAAAAAAGGCAGAACAGGTTTAAATGTGTGCGCGAGATGTTATGCGTGCGTTCGTGCACAAGACCTGGATTATAGTCTCGTCCGAAGGACTTGCAAGGGAGTGGAGTCAGTACTGATGTTAAGTCCAGGGGAAAAATTCCCTTGAACTGGTGTTTCGAACCAGGACCCTCAAATCGCGAATGCAACGCTCTAACTACCAGGTTACCTCTACTCCCCTTTCCACGCCCCCCTTCTGGCTGTTCTATAGATCTACCTAGACACCACTGGATTGTTCTTTGCATTACACAAGACCATCAGACATAATAAACTTACGTTCAGTACCTTAGGCCAGCCGTTTTGTTGTTGTTTTTTCACCTAGAGATGTTAAGGAACTGATTCTGATGTCCTGTCACGGCAAATCAGCAAACGAAGGCGCTGACAATAATCCTTTCTTATACTGCTGACATGCCATCGTCAGAATGAGAGAGAGAGAGAGAGAGAGAGAGAGAGAGAGAGAGAGAGAGAGAGAGAGAGGAGAGAGAGAGAGAGAGAGAGAGAGAGAGAGAGAGGAGAGAGAGAGAGAGAGATGAGAGAGAGAGAGAGAGAGAGAGAGAGAGAGAGAGAGAGAGAGAGACAGACAGACAGACAGACAGACAGACAGACAGAGATAGAGAGAGACAGAGAGAGACAGAGAGAGACTGACAGAGTTAGAGACAGAGACAGAGACAGACAGACAGAGCGGTTGTGTGACGTAAAAAAAATTGCATGCAAAGAACTGGCTAGGGCAATAATAAAAAAAACTTTCATTTTTGGACATTGATAGAATAGGTTTGTATTTCCCTTTCCCTCTCACAACAACGATTCATGAAATGAAAAGATAGTCACAGTAGATGAGACTGCTCTGCTACAACACAATCAAATTATGATTTAAAATAAAAAAAGGTCTACAAACTATGTAATACAGACACCTAACTTTACATGGTGATTACATGAAGAATGGAGTTAAAATTAGATTCCTTTAGGCCTACCGTATAAAACCAAATGATTTTATTTCGTAAAAAAAACCAAACGGATTCAAAGTTGCTTGTACACCTGAGGTAAAACAAAGTAAAATAAACCAAGACGTAAATATAATCACTCTTTTCTGTTTGATCTTTTAAACTATCCGAAACATGTCTTATTAAATTAATCTTAAAAGTTTTCAAAGCCATTACATATTTTGTGGTAAGTTCCTAGAATATGTTTTGACTTGTAATGAAAACAAGATGAAAGACAGATTTACAATTCTAGTTTTTATGAGACATAAGAAAAAATCGACTAGGCCTAAAGCGCGTAGTCCCGCTACAGGCACATCTGTGAAAGACTTTCCTCTTTTCTGTACAGTCCCCAAACTGACAGTTTTCTCCCTGTGGGGATGCCGGGGGCTCTTATAGTGCAGATAGCATTCCCTCTTTTTGGAAGTTCTGTGCCAGAAATTTCCCCTTTTCCCATCCTTTGCTTTGCTTCTCATTCTGTCTTTTCCTTTTCCTCTCTATGCTCTTTCGTGCTTGTTTTTTTGCATACCCAGCTTATTCTCCTGCCTTTTTTCAAGCAGATCTGAATGTTTGTTTTTTTTATGAACGTTTTAATGAGTTGCCATGAAGTCGGAATGTGTCGGCTAAGGTCAGTGTACAGACCACCTCCTGCAGAGATCT
>CM060318.1:61243096-61255596 GCA_030674155.1 Stramonita haemastoma | reverse complement strand
ATTGGTTTCTATATGATGGACTAAGTGTTTATTCATATGTTTTTCCAGGGGTTTTGAAAGGATAGGTATAATAGAGATTGGTCTATAGTTTGAAGGATCTGAAGTATCACCTGACTTGTAGATGGGGATCACTTTAGCACATTTGAAGGCGTTGGGGAAATAGTTCTTATCAAGGCATAGGTTGTATATAAGGAGAGAGAGAGAGAGAGAGAGAGAGAGAGAGAGAGAGAGAGAGAGAGAGAGAGAGAGGAAGAGAGAGAGAGAGAGAGAGAGAGAGAGAGAGAGAGAGAGAGAGAGAGAGAGTTTAAATGAATAAATAACACAGACACAGACACAAATACACACACAAACAAACACACACATACACACACCCACACCCACACACACACACACACACACACACACACACACACACACTCTCTCTCTCTCTCTCTCTCTCTCTCTCACCCTCCCTTATCCTCCATATGAAACAATAAATCAATTTAAATGAATAAATAACTAACACACACATACACGCACAGCTCTCTCTCTCTCTCTCTCTCTCTCTCTCTCTCTCTCCTCTCTCTCTCTCTCTCTCTCTCTCTCTCTCCTCCCTCCCTCCCTCTCCCTCTCCTCTCTCTCTCTCTCTCTCTCTCTCTCTCTCTTTTCTCCTTTATCCTCCATATGAAATAATGAATCAATTTAAATGAATAAATAACACACACACACACACACACACACACACACACACACACACACACACACACACAGTGAAAAAGGGTGTGGGGCGGAGGGGAGAGGGCAGGTAAGAGAGGAGGAATGTTTAATTTCCCAGACTCATCTGACAGGGGATGGGAGTAAATTGTACTGGGAATAGAGCTATGAAGAACACAGTGGAACAGCATAGAGTGAAGAGAAGGTGAGATATAAAAAAAAAAAAGAGGAGAGGAGAGGAGAGAAAAGAAGAGAAGGAAGGAAGGAGAGAGAGAGAGAGAGAGAGAGAGAGAGAGAGAGAGAGAGAGAGAGAGGAGAGAGAGAGAGAGAGAGAGAGAGAGACAGACAGACAG
Source organism: Stramonita haemastoma (assembly GCA_030674155.1). Taxonomy (NCBI): domain Eukaryota; kingdom Metazoa; phylum Mollusca; class Gastropoda; order Neogastropoda; family Muricidae; genus Stramonita; species Stramonita haemastoma. The sequence continues at coordinate 61,254,550 of CM060318.1, read as the reverse complement.
ACAGACAGACAGACAGACAGACAGACAGACAGACAGACAGACAGACAGACAGACAGACAGACAGAGCAAAACAAAAATATGAATATTCACCTCTTTTAAGCTTGTTAAGGAGGAAAACGGAAAGCTTCCGTGATTGCAAAACACAGATCTTACACTGAGAGACAGATGAACGAACATAAAAACAGGCACATAGACAGTCAGACAGACAGATAGAAAATTTGATTTTTATGTCACATTGCTTAAAGCCCAGCTGATTTCAAAGACCGCTTCAGAGCTGGTATCATGTCATACACGATAAGTGAAATAATAGAATTTACTGTAGAACACAGATCAGTGAAGACAACAAGGAATACTCAGTCAATGGCTATAAAATGGAAAAGTATACTTCTGGCACATTCAGTCAGACTGGATATAAAGTCAAGTCATCAAGTCAAAAACACTTTAATCATCCCAAAAAGGGCAATAATAATCTATCATCATTTCGGAAACAGTATATTTTACATACATGGTGGGCAACAAGTGCAATATTTTAGTCGTAGAGAATTAGAACGTTTCCTTAAACTCTATACAAACAGAGGGCTGCAGGTGCCATTAAGTATTCTTTTTTAAAATAAATGAATAAGTACAACTTGAGGGAAAACAATGAGTAAGTACAACTTTAGGGAAAACAATGAGCATCATGACACAGAGATAAGCAATAGTGAAAGAGGTGGAGTTTACGTAATGGGCATTTTTTAACAAAGACACAAGGGAGACAGGTGGACAGAAAAAGAAAAAAGGTACACTGAGCATGTTGACAATGAGAAGGCAAGCAACAGAAATGGACAGAGCAACATACATACAGGCAGTCAGGAAGCCAAGAAGCATGGCACATAGACAGACAGACAGGAAGCCCTGCACATAGACAGAGAGTCAAATAGACAGGCAGACAGACAGACAGACAGGAAGCCAAGAAGCCCTGCCACATAGACAGAGAAACAGACAAACAGACAGACAGACAAGAAGCCCCCCAAGAAGCCCCCCCCCCCCCCCCCCCCGGGCACTGACCTACACACTCGTGGGCATCAGTGGAGGTGGCCCTCTGCCAGGGTCGGTCATAGTGGAAGGGCTTGCAGCGCTCGCAGTCGTTGCCGTCCGTGTTGTGCTTGCAGTCGCACACCAGACGCCCCTCACGGTTGGTGATGCAGCGCGAGGCGTGACCGTTACACTTGCAGCGGCCGCCCACGGCGAAGTCGGAGAGGGCGTAGTAGTAGCTTTCCCTGGCGCTCTCCACCTCCACCACCTCGTTCCCGTAAGTGTTGAGCTTGTTGAAGACCACGATGATGTCGGTGGCTGTCACCCAGTCTTGCAGCACGGGGCTGTTGTCGAAGTCGTAGGCAGAGGGCCGGCCCTCCAGCGTGCTGAAGGCCACCCTGGCCCCGGAGAGCGGGTCGATGTTGCTGTAGGCCTCAGAGCACAGCGCCTCCTGCTCGTTGGCCTTGGTGATGGCGGCACGTGCCGGCTTGTCGTACATCCTCTGACAGTCGCTGGAGTAGTACTGGAAGGGCACCCAGGTCTTGCCGTAGTCCACGCTCTTGTAGATGGCCATGGAGTCCGGGCGGGCGGAGCAGAACTGTAAGGAGATGTAGGTCAGCTCGTACTTCTTGCTGAGGCTCAGCTTGAGGGTGACGTTCTGCGGGTACTGCACGAAGGGCTCGGACATCCAGCAGGTGACGTTGCTGGGGTTGTTGAGGTCGGTGAGGTAGGAGGCGGGGTGGCGGCGCTTGACGTGGCTGGCGTCACAGATGTAGCAGTTCCTCTTGATCTGCCCCAGGGAGTCGGCGCTGGAGCGGCAGTAGCGGGAGGGGGGGTCCCCGCACGTGCTGGAGGCCACCACCTCCTTGCTGAAGGCGGCGTTGACGAAGTCGGGGATGCAGCGCTTGGCTTTGTTGCTGTCGTCGTAGCAGGGGTCCGGCAGGGCGGGCTGGGTGGCCAGCATGGGGTCGTACTGCTGACCGGACACGGGGCACACTGCCCAGCTGAGCGTCAAACACCGCCGTCATCACAGTCAGCGGCCAACACCACCCGCCGCCCCACGACCAGCAGTGTGGCGAGGGGGCCGTGGTGACGGTGTCCATGGTGGGGGTCCTGCAGCTTTCCTCAGGGTCACTCACGACACCTCCCTGCCGCAGCCACCTTTTGTCCCCAACACACAGACAGCGCTTTGCTCGCTCTCAAAGAAGAGATTATTTTCTGGCCGGATCGTTTCCACAACTAGCTTTTTTTGGTTTGTTTTTTAAATGACAGCTGTCATTATGCAGATAACAAGTTCCAACTCCATGAGCATTTCATCTTATATTCTTGATCACTCCAATGAAAGTGTTTGTCACCGAAAACTGTAAGATATTTTTTTTAACTTGGCGGTTATATGAGTTAGGTCTATATGGAATCAAAAGACAAATAACGTATAAGCATTGTTGCAAACTGCATTTTCCACACTCAATAACTGGAAACAGAATACCTTGAAAATTAAAAAAGAAAAACAAACTATTCACAAACGATGTACAAAAGCTAGTCTATCACCAAAACTTTTTCTTATAGGGGGAAGCCTAGCTCCCATCACATGGCTTCAGCAACTCCAGACGCAGCACAGCAGCCAGCAGCAGCAGCAGTTCAAACATCCCACAGTCATTACCTCCACCCTAATCAGGACCACGCAGGTGATCGTCCTCCTAGTTCCAGACTTTAAAAGACTACTCCTGATAACACTGATGAACAAATTGTAGTGCAGCGATACCGCGCGGGGCTCTGAAAGTAAGCAGCCCACACGTGTACACACAAACACACTCACACACGCACTAGGCCTAGGCCTAAGCTAGACCTACAGGGAGAAGAGAAGAAGAAGAAGTAGAAGAGGAGGAGGAAGACACAGAAACGGTCCGACTCACGCCAGTATTAGTCTTCTTCTCTTCTCTTTGCCCCACTCCTTGCTTCTGCCTTGCCTTGCTGGTAGTAGGCCTAGTAGCCTGGGCCCGCTCCACTCTATCCCTGCAGGCAGCCAAGTGGCAAGGAGCAACCAGAAATGAAGCTCGCCGTCTTGCATGCCTGTGTGTGTGTGTGTGTGTGCGTGTGTGTGTGTGTGTGTGTGTGCGTGTGCGTGTGTGTGTACGCGCGCGTTTGTTCAGGGCTTCGTCTGCCTTGTCAGAGAAGGTGGCGCTGATGATAGGGTGATGGTGGTAGTGGTGGTGGTGGTGGTGGTTTGGGGGGGGATGGGGGGAAAGGGGGAGGGGGGGAGGGGGTGGCAAACCGAAATTCCAGGCCGATTGTATGAGGGATTATGCTCGGGCTATGGGGGCGGAAGGCAGGGGAGGGAGGAGGAGTGACACGCGATAGGGCCGACAAACACAATTTCTCGCCCCCTCTTCACACTTGAGGCGAAAAGAGTGTCGGGGGAGTAAGGCGCTAGGGATAAGCGGGGTCGACAAACCCTCCATTACAGATGGTCTGGGGGTAGGGGGCTCCTCTGCTCCTCTGCTCTGTTGTAGTATTGTATAGGGGGAGGGGAGTCTGTAGGGAGTGAAAGATGGGGGTGGGGTGGGGGTTGAAGATGAGGAGGAGTAGGAGGGAGGGAGGGAGGGTCTTTGTAGTGCAGTCACATCGATCAACTGCTTCCTTTCTCCCTCCTGAGCTGTATGTATCCTGGGTTATACAGGCCTAACCTAGCCTAACCTAACTAGCGGTGCTCACAGGTCTTGTCTTTCTCCAAGTAGTAGTCACCTAGGCCTACTACAGCAGCACGTCTAGCTAGCCTGGTAGGCTAGGTTTCAGAGGTTTCAGAGGCACACCACACAGTCAGTACTACTCCGTCACGGTATTCCCACGCTGCTCCCTCTTCACTAGGCCTACTAGGCTACCAACCACCTCTTCTTCACGCATCGACGCGCACTAGGCCCTACTACTAGGGGCGTTCAGCGTAAAGAAGAGTGTATTGTGCTTGTCGTGTCCTGCCTGGTAAGTCACACCACGATGATGCATGTCAGCCCTTTTAATTGATAGAGGCTACCACCTACACCACCTACATTGTCGATTTAGCCCCATTTTTTTCATGTAAAGGTAACATTTTTAGATCTGGAATGTTAATAGGTTGAGTGCAAGCGTTTTGATTTGTTCAAATATATATTTTTTGTTCAAATATATATATTTTTTTTAACCAGGTATAGCACTAAATAAATTCCATGCATTATTGTTACTACTATCAATTTTGCTATTTGTGTTCTATCGAATAGATCTAGTTTCCTTTTTGTTCACTTCTGCTCACACATCTTTTTTTTCAGAATTCTATTTATCGGTCCAGTCATTAAGGATCGTTACAGTTGACTAAGATTATTCAATCCGGGGATTAATGTCACGACCATCACCATGATCATCAATTGTTTTCACTCTCATCACTGTGACCGTGACAGCATTCGCACACCATCATCATCAATGGCTTTGAACACTCTCATCACAGTCACAACATTTACCCACCACCATCATCAATTGCTTTCACTCCCACACAGTCATAGTCAAAGCATTCACACACCATCATCATCAATGCCAGTGCAAATAATAATACCCATTACAGTTTTGCACATGACAATACTAAAACGATACTAATGTTCCTGATAGTTTGTTTGATGGACAATATCATTTAGTTTAGGTAGTTACCCACTGACTCCGTGACTCACTCACTCACTGACTCACTCACTCACTCACTTACTAACTATGTTTGTCACTTAATTAATTGATTCATTAGTTATTCAGTAGGCTATTTTGTTTATTGGTTAGCATCCTTCAAATTTCCCTTTTCCATACATATTCCTCTCTCCCTGATTAATTCGTCCTTGTCATCTTCATGTTCAAAACCCTGAGTGATAGGCAAAAGTCATCTGTAATTACACGCTCAAGCAACGAGGCAAATGAATAAGAGGATAAGAGGCTGCAGACTACTGAGTCCTACATTGAAACTAATTGTTACAGACATAGGTAGGTGTTACATGACTACACATCAATAGTCACTTCCATACCACAGCCACTGTTTTGGGATTACTGCGTCTTTTTTTTTTTTTTTTTTTTTTACATCATTGATCCCATGGCCAGGTTTTGAGGGGGAAATAGATAAGGAAGAAGCCAACAGTGTGCAAGATGGTGTTTGAGATGCAGAGTCCAGAGGATTGACTGGTGATTCATGGCATACTTTCAGAGGAAAAGAAGCACAAAAAACTGATGGATTCGAGTCTCTGGCTGTGTGATAAGGGGCTGAAGAACCTGTCAGGTAAACCTAAAATTATTAGCAGAAGTAGCAACAGCAGTGAGAGTTGGGGTTCGCCAGGGCTGCCTTCTCTCACCTGTACTCTTCAACCTCTTCCTCGAAAACATCATGACGGAGACACTGCAAAACCACCACACTTCCATCTCCATTGGTGGAAGACCCCTTTGCAACCTCAGATTTGCAGATGACATTGACCTCATGGGCAGCAGCAAACAAGAACTGCAAATCCTCACAGACAATTTAACAGATCGAGCGAGCGCATACGGCATGGAGGTCAGTACAGAGAAATCAAAGATCATGGTCAACAGCGCGAGTAATGACATCACGGAAATAAAGATGAATGGAGAAACACTAGAAGAGGTGAGCCAATTCAAATACTTAGGCTCCATCCTAACAAAAGATGGCACATCAGACAATGAAGTGAAAGCTCGCATTGCAACAGCAACATCTGCTCTAGTCAGACTCGAGAAGATCATCAGAAGCAACAACATCAGCTTCTGCACCAAATACCACCTTTACAAATCCCTCGTGATATCTATACTCCTATATGGCTGTGAATCATGGACTCTGACAGCAGAGTTAGAGAGGAGAATCCAAGCATTCGAGAACAAGTGCCACAGAAGACTCCTCAAAATATCATACAAAGAACACAAGACCAATAACTATGTGAAAGAAGAAATCAAAAAGCGTGTGGGCCCCCAAGAGCCTTTGCTCTCCACCATAAAGAGGAGAAAGCTGATGTGGTTTGGTCACACCACAAGACACAACACCCTAGCAAAAACCATCCTGCAAGGAACAGTTGAGGGCAAGAGAAGAAGAGGCCGCCAAAAGAAATCATGGGTTGACAACATCAAAGACTGGACCGCCCAACCCCTGCAACACCTCCTACTAGCCACACAGGATCGTGAAGCATGGAAAAAGATCTCTGTTGCGTCTTCTCTCATGTCCCCCCTACGTCCTTTGGGACATGGGATTGAGTGAGTGTAAGTGAGTGAGCAACAGCAGTAGCTGAAGCAGCAGTAGTAGCAGCAGCAGCAGCAGCTGTAGCAGCAGTAGCTGTTGCAGCAGTAGGAGCGGCAGCAGAGGCAGCAGCAGCAACGATGAATTGTATTGGATTGTTTTGTATTTTATTGTTTTGCATTGTATATATTGCCTTCAGCGCGGCGCCTGGGCTTAATCCCATTTCTTGATTAATCCATTGACACCAGGGGCAACAGCAAAGCGAGAGGCTGTATGAGCAGTGGCTTTCCAACTCATCGGACTCCACTTTACAGCTTAGTCTGTAGGCCTAGTGATCGACTATGACTCTCTGACTAGGAGGCTTGAATTTCTTTATCCTTATGTGCTGTGTAGCCCTGAAAGCTAATTGGCCTTTGTAAAACATTTCCAACGCTGACTGTCCGTATGCTCACTTGTACCTGTACTTATTCATGGTTCTTAATGTCCTAAGGGATTTTGCAAAATTTGTTTTTTTTCCAAATACATTTTTATGCTGATGTGCAGATTTCACAGCGTGAAAATTAGGCTGCTCTCCCCTGAAGAACTAATGCAGCCCCAGCCATTTAAAAACATACTACCCTACACACACACACACACACACACACACACACACACACACACACACACACACACACACACACACACACACACACGCACGCACGCACACACACACACACACACATTTTGTTGTGTGTGTTCTTTTAAACTCATATGGGCAACACGGACACACACACACACACATTTTGTTGTGTGTGTTCTTTTAAACTCATATGGGCAATTAACATCACAGTTTGGTTATTATTGAAACTTCCCATTTCTTGAGGCTTCACTTTCATGACACATGAAATTTCTCATTCAGTCATTAATAGCGAAATCATTATCATTTTATGGTAAGATTAGATTTCCCATGTTTAGTTGCTTTCCCTGCTTCCTCTCTACACCCTCCCCTCCCCCTCCTTCGCTCCTACCCCCTCCCCTTTTCCACCCCCTCCCTCTGAGCTCATTCATCCTTCTCCACCAGTAAAGTCAACAGTCTTCTATTTTCCATGCTAATCACGCCATAGACATGAAGTAATATACCAAAGGATTCTGCGAGAATGATCGGATTAAACGGATGCGAGAGTCAGAGGAGGAAATTGGACGGAAGATGGCACAGACAACAGATTCAGCCTCGGCCTCCTTCTGTGCCGGGATGATTTCCATGACCTCTGTGATGATTCTTTCGCCATGCACACTTGGAAGAGATGCTCCTGGTCAGTAAACAGACAGACGATGAAAGGAAATCAGCGATGCCTTTCAGTTATTATAGGTAAAGACACCGTGTTGTGATCTAGATCTACACCTTGACTGAAAGAGAGAGAGAGAACACTGAACACTGAACACTGAAATTGTTTAATGTACATCGGCCTTAGGCCACAATACAAAAAGTGGTGGGCATAGAGTGTGTGCATATGACATCACTATCACCAATATCTTCAGCATTTACATCACCGTCAACATCATCTTCAGCATTTACATCACCATCATCTTCAACATTTACATTACCATCACAATCTATTCAGCATTTACATCACCTTCAACATCATCTTCAGTATTTACATCACCATCATCTTCAGCATTTACATCAACATCATCTTCTACATTTACTTCACCATCACCTTCAGCATTTACATCACCATCACCATCGTCTTCATCATTTAAATCACCATCCCCGTCATCTTCAGCATTTACATCACCATCACCATCATTTTCAGCATTTACATCACCAACATCTTCGACAAGTACATCACCCTCATCTTCATCATTTACATCACCATCAAGAGAGAGAGAGAGAGAGAGAGAGAGAGAGAGAGAGAGAGAGAGAGAGAGAGAGAGAGAGAGAGAGAGAGAGAGAGAGAGAGAGAGAGAGGAGAGAGAGAGAGAGAGAGAAGGACAGACAGACAGACAGACAGACAGACAGACAGACAGACAGACAGACAGACAGACAGACAGATAGACAGATACAGAAAGACAGACAGACAGAGACAGAGACATAGAGAGAGACAGAGACACAGAGAGAGAAAGAGAGAAAGAAAGAGAGAAAGAGACAGATAGAGAGAGAGAGATAGATAGATAGATAGATAGAGACAGAGAGAGACAAACAGACAGACACAGAGACAGACAAGCAAAAACAGAGACAGACATACACACACACACACACACACACACACACACACACACACACACACACACACACACACACACACACACACACACACACAGAGAAAACACCAATTTTTATGCTGAGTGACTGGTATATAGCATGATATCTCTAGTAGAATACGGTTCCAGTGGTGTATGAAATGAACCAAGCAAGCATCCCGTGTTGTTGTGAAGCAAGGAAGGAATCAAGCAAGGAAGGAAGGAAGGAAAGAACACCCACCCCCCACCCCCCCACCCCACACCTCCCTGGAGATGGTCACAGCTTTAATTGCTCGCCCAGCATGACCCAGTGCTGGAACAACACAGCCCACTACAGAGCATGTACAGGACGCTTGACTAGCCACTGGGCCACTTCCCATCACTGATGGCAGGAAGCGGAGGGAGGCTCTTTGATGGATGAAACCCCGCTAGTCTGGCTTCTCCTCCCTCCTCTCTCTCCCAGATGCGCGGAAAGCCTGCCTGCCTTCTTGCAATAACAGCCAGCCTCCCTCCCTCCCTCCCTCTTTCTTCCCTTGTCCTCCCTCTCTCGCCTGGCTGCTCCAGTGGACAGGTCCGGAGCCCTCACTCATCACAGGAGGCTGACAGCAGCCACAAAGGCAGTTCTCGCTCCCCTGGGTCCTCCCTGCCAACCGCAATTTCCAGGCCGTTTGTTGGCGCTAACCAGGGCATCGGACTGTGAAATGCCCGGCCACGCTGAGGAGTCTCTCTCTGTTGTTCCTTTTCTGTAGTAGGCCTACACCCCTTTCCTTCCTCCCTTCTATTCCTTCCTTCTATTCCTTCTATTTCCTCTTGTCTGTTGTTTTGTTTTATTGCCTGTCTTGTTATTGTCAGTGCTGGTGTTTGGTTTGTGTTTGAGTGTTTGTTTGTTTGTTTGTTTGTTTTGTGTGTATGTGTGTGTGTGTGTGTGTGTGTGTGTGTGTGTGTGTGTGTGTGTGTGTGTGTGTGTGTGTGTGTGTGTGTTGTTTTTGGTGGTGGTTTTGTTTTTGTGGTTTGTGGCCTGTGTGGGTAGTGCTAACGTTTGTTTGTACGTGTGTACTTGCTTTGTTTTTGTTTGTTTTTTAAGTGTTCCCGTGTAAAGGGTCAGTCATGCTTTTGAAAATGTTGTATTTTAGTCATGTGTGTATGTATGTATGTATATATGTATGTGATCTATCTTTATTGCACCATGCAACAGTAACGTTGGTATATTGTTGTGGTGTTTTGATTTTTTTGTTGGTTATTTCTAACTAGTTCTAATTGCAAACGAAACAACAGTTGCAGCCAGCAGTAGCAGTTTTTCCTCCATAAACATCCAGGCATTTTCTTTTTTTTCGTAAGATATCAAGGCCCTAAACTCACAGTCAAAGAAGATAGTACTACCTGTAAACTAGAACTGATTTGAGGTGCAAACAAACGATAGGAAAACGTTCATCCAAGAGAAAAAAAAGCCTCATTGTTTTTATTTTATCAGTGTATCTCTTGTTTTACATTCACACATGGTATCATTGACACTTGCAATGTACAGAGACATTAGGAAGGACAATTTTTTCTTTCTTCTTCATTTTTTAAAATTACTTTTTGCCTTAGCATGACCTGTGTGACAAAACTGAGCCTGTTTTTGTTTTCCTTTTGACTAACTGGTTATTGGTCAGTGCCCACGCGAGCATGTGCATGTGTATGCGCTTGCATGTGTGAATGGAATATTGTAATGATAATAGTATAAAATCTACAAATACTGTCTCAAAAAGCATTTTGATTTAAACTCCATTGTGAAAAAAATTACAGGCATGATGATGAGAAAGGGACTAGGCCATTACAAATCAGACTACTCTTTATCAAGTGGCAGTGACAGATTAGGCCATCACAAATCAGACTACTCTTTATCAAGTGGCAGTGACAGATTAGGCCATTACAAATCAGACTACTCTTTATCAAGTGGCAGTGACAGATTAGGCCATCACAAATCAGACTACTCTTTATCAAGTGGCAGTGACAGATTAGGCCATCACAAATCAGACTACTCTTTATCAAGTGGCAGTGACAGATTAGGCCATCACAAATCAGACTACTCTTTATCAAGTGGCAGTGACAGATTAGGCCATCACAAATCAGACTACTCTTTATCAAGTGGCAGTGACAGATTAGGCCATCACAAATCAGACTACTCTTTATCAAGTGGCAATGACAGACTAGGCCATTACAAATCAGACGACTCTTTATCAAGTGGCAATAACGGACTAGGCTATTGCAATTCAGACTACTCTTTATCAAGTGGCAATGACAGACTAGGCCATTACAAATCAAACTACAGTATGGCAGGATTAATAAGACGTTTGCCTGCCAAAAAGTAAACCATGAGGTTCTGGGTTCAATTCCTACCCTCGTCCTTTCTTCCCAGATTGACAAAAAAAAGAGCGGAATATCGAAATCATTCGCTTAAGACTAGACTATAAATCGAGGCCCCATAATTTATGCGAACACACGCAGAACATCTTGCGCACGTTAAAAACCCGTTCCACCTGTTGCAAGAGCAGGTCATTGTGTGCCAGTAAGAGTGAATGACAACAAAATGAAAATCCCAGCATGCACACAGGTGTCGTGTTCAGGCATCATCCCTGAGGAAAAAGCGGGGAGTTGGAGTCCCCAGGGCGGTTTGGGGCTGTATATGGCAACGTTCTGGCGGCTCCTGCAATGACACTGAACCATGCATATCAACGATTACCTTTCCAATGGATCATCCCTATTTTCCATGGAAAATCCCTATGACTTTTATGGGATTCGAACCCCCGACTTTCCATTCCAAAATCCAACCAGAGTTTTATCTATCAAGTGGCAATAACAGACTAAGCCATTACAAATCAGACTATCGTATTTCAAGTGTCAATGACGGACTAGGCCAATACAAATGAGACTTTATCTATCAAGTGGCCATGACGATGAAGCCATGGATAACCATACTGCAGGCAAAGGAAATGCTAAATGTT
>CM060318.1:61230596-61235596 GCA_030674155.1 Stramonita haemastoma | reverse complement strand
AGAGAGAGAGAGAGAGAGAGAGAGAGAGAGAGAGAGAGAGAGAGAGAGAGAGAGAGAGAGAGAGAGAGAGAGAGAGAGAGAGAGAGAGAGAGAGAGAGAGACAGACAGACAGACAGACAGACAGACAGACAGACAGACAGACAGACAGACAGACAAGAGACAGACAAGAGACAGACAGAGACAGACAGACAGAGACAGACAGACAGACAGACAGAGCTAAAGGATCAATCTTTTTTCTTTTCTTTTCTTTTCTTTTTCCAAGCGAAAAGCAAGCAGCATGTTGAATGCTGATAGTGAACAGCATGTGCCTCACACCCACGAGACTGGAGCTGCCATGAAAGAAAAAGGGGATGAAGGGACGGGGAGGAGGGGAGGGAGGGAGGGAGGGAATGAAAGGTCACAGGTCAGACAGCCAGTCACATCTAGTTCCTGTCATTGTCGAGGGAAAATCGGAAGCAATCAATGCAAGACAATACAATGCAATACAAGACCATGTAAAATGACTCCTTCACATCTTCTTGAGCTGCCTGAAATGTAAGAAGCTCTCTCCCCCCCCCTCCCCCTCCCCCCCCCCCCCCCCCCCCACGTATACAAGTGTCAGTTATCATAGCAAGGGTTGGCAGCTAGTTTTTCTTTCTTTCAGTTTTTCTTTCTTTCAGTTTTTCTTTCTTTCAGTTTTTCTTTCTTTCAGTTTTTCTTTCTTTCAGTTTTTCTTTCTTTCAGTTTTTCTTTCTTTTAGTTTTTCTTTCTTCCTTGTTGTCTTAGTTATTGTCGTTTTGTTTTTCTCGTTGTTACGTTGTTTTCGCTTGATGTTTGGCTTTTGTTATGTTGTTTTCATGATGTTGTTTCGTTGTTGTAGTTTCTTTTCCATTGATGTCTTCTTTTGTCGTCGTGGGGTCTAGTTTTTCATGTACAAGGTTGTAGGTTCTTGTTTTACATGTACATTTTGTAAATTCTGGTTTTACATGTCCAAGGTTGTAGATTCTCGTTTTAGATTAAAAAAAAAAAGTTTAATGGCAGATTTTGGTTTTACATTACAAGGTTGTAGATTCTGGTTTTACATGTCCAAGGTTGTGGTTTTACAAGTACAAGGTTAATGGCTGGTTGTGGTTTTACAGTATCAAGGTTAATGGCTGGTTGTGGTTTTACATTATCAAGGCTAATGGCTGGTTGTGGTTTTACAAGTACAAAGTTAATGGCTGGTTGTGGTTTTACATTATCAAGGTTAATGGCTGGTTGTGGCTTTACATTATCAAGGTTAATGGCTGTTTGTGGTTTTACATTATCAAGGTTAATGACTGGTTTTAGTTTTACATGTACAGTGTTGTAGGTCGTAGTTTTACATGTACAAGGTTAATGGTAGGCATAAGTTTTACATGTGCAAGGTTAATGGTATGTTGTAGTTTTACATGCACATAGGTTCTAGTTTTACATTTAAGATTCTGGTTTCACATGTGATAAGTTCAAATTTTACATGTAATAAGTTCTAGTTTTACATGCACTAGGTTCTTGTTTTACATGCACTAGATTCCAGTTTCACATGCACTAGATTCTAGTTTTACATGCACTAGGTTCTGGTTTCACATGCACTAGATTCTTGCTTTACATGAACTAGATTCTAGTTTTACGAGTACTACATTCTTCTTTTACATTACATAGTACATAGTTTAAAGTCCCACAACATTTTAAGTCTTTTTGTTTTGGCTGATTCGTAGAGCTAGGATCGCGGTGACAATGTTTTCGAAGCAAAGAAAGTAAATCACTCGTAACAGTGAGACGTTACATGTACACACTTTTCCCTAGATGAAGACAATCTCACATAACAACTCTTGGACTAAAGTGAAGGTGATGCTCTTCAATCTTCTAATCAGAAGTCTTCTCCAGACTGACTAGTCTCTTTAACTGATGATCTCCGTCGATCACATAGTCAATAAAAGTAGTTAGCGATGTGCAAAACAAACTTCTAATACCTTTCAGCTCAGTTCACTAGATCGCAAACTTGCCATTCGAAAAGAGTAAGTCCGGATTTCCGATAGTCCTCGCATAAAACTTGGGATTTTACAGCCTGTCTTTATGTGTTAGTCTGACGGCGCAGCTCAGAGACTTATTAGCGACACAAGCTAGAGCCATACCTTCCAGGCTGAAAGGATGCCAGATTGATGCTGATGATGGTGTTGTAAACGTGGGTATGGAGGCGGTGTTTTTCTTCAAGAGGAATGCTAAAATCGGTTTGTTGCGAGTACCGTGAAATGTCTGTAGTCAATGTTTTTGTTGTGGATTAATTAACAGGGAGTTTTTGTTTTTGTACAAGGGGGGGATTTTTCCTTGCAGAAAGACACGCATTTAAACAAACAGACGAAGAGACAGACATACATAATCAAACACACAGACATAGAAAGACATAGCCACAATGACAGACGCACAGAAACAGAGACACACACAGAGATACACAGGCAAATAGATAGGCGAAGACACACACACACACACACACACACACACACACACACACACACACACACACACACACACACACACACACACACACACACACACACACACACACACAGAAACACTCACACGCTCGCACACACACACAAACGTCTTAGGGTTATATATATAATGTGTGTACATATATATATATATATATATATATATATATATATATTATATATATATATATATATATATATATATATATATATATATATATCGAAAACTCGAAACTGCTATTGACTTTTCTTCGCATGAATAATCAAATCCAAGCACTGGCATTCCAGTGATGGATTGTGTTGATACGTGCAGAAGTAACCTGACCTGAAAATTTGTGAGCCAGTTTCGAATCAAAAAGAGGACTTTTTACACTCTTTCTTTATCTCGGCTGTTGTCTGCTGTGAAAATAAAGGCCATTTGCAATCAGTCTTACGTGCTTTGTTGTTGCTGCTGTGGTTGCTAATGAGGATAATGCTCTCTCTGTTGTCGCCCTCCTTTGTTTTTGTTTTTTCTGTTGTTGGTGTTGATGCTGATGATCATGTTGTGTTGTTGTTGTTCTTCTTCTTGTTATTGTTCTGGGACTGACTCTTGTTCTGGTCATCGTCGTCGTCGTCGTCGTCGTCGTCGTCGTCGTTGTTGTTGTTGTTGTTGTTGTTGTTGTTGTTGTTGTTTTCTTCTTCTTCTTCTTTTTCTTCTTCTTCTTCTTCTTCTTCTTCTTCTTCTTCTTCTTCTTCTTCTTCTTCTTCTTCTTCTTCTTCTTCTTCTTCTTCTTCTTCTTCTTCTTCTATGCAATTCGTCTTCTCCTTTCTTCATTACAGTTCTTTGACAAAAGATAAACACACCGTACCAAGTCACACGTCAAAGCTGTCAATGTTCATTGTTGTTCAATGTAAAACACCCAGCGCTGCAAGACACCAATAATCGACTGGCTGATTTGCGAGAAACAGTATGTGTGTGTATGCTTGTGAACTTTGTGTGAGAGTAAAAACAATTAAACGACAATCCACCCAGCCATTTATCTATGCAACCATTCCATCTATCCAACCAACCAGCCAGCCAGCTTACCAGCCAACCAATCAATTAATATGTCTTAACACAATACTGCGCACTTAAAAGTTCGTCTTTTAAAAAAATAATTCAGTCTTGAATACATAATAATTTATTTTCTGCTGGCGATTACTATGGTCACACGATCCTTAAAGAAAACTGTTTATTTAATCAGGAATGGAGAGAGAGAGAGAGAGAGAGAGAGAGAGAGAGAGAGAGAGAGAGAGAGAGAGAGAGAGAGAGAGAGAGAGGGGGGGGGGGGGGAGGGAAGAGGGGTCCATATCGATCATGCAGAAGACAAGGAACAGACGACATGCATGTACCAAGAAAACAGCTGAGCGTCAGAACTGCATACGCTACTGCTCGACTTCAGTATCACAGTGTCAAGGGAGCAAGTCGCTGGCTTTATATCTGCTGTGCTGGTGGGTGTTCGCGTACAGGCTTCCTTGTTTATGTACTTATTCGCATGTGATGGAGTGAATCATAGTAGCAAAAGAAAAAACAAACAAAAAGAAAAAACCAAACAAAGAAAATAAAACCAAACAAGCAAAAAAAAACCTGAAGCGAAACAGCAACAAGAACAACAACAAAGTCCACACAATACACACGCACACACAACACCCACCCCCACACCCTATAAAAACAAAGCAAAAAACGCTTGCTGCAATGAGAGGTGTCTACGGAGTTGTAGGCTTCTGTGTGCTGTGTGCTTGTGTACTGTGACAACTGAGGCGATTTGTTGAATACGTTGTGGGGATAATGGTGGTTGGATAGAAGGTAAAAAAGCAGGTGATAAAAAATTAGAGAGAGAGAAAGCGTGATTCAGAATAATTTTTGGTGGTCATTTTTTTTTCGTTTTTTGTTTTTGTTGTGTTCTTTTTGAGCGGGCTTGCTGAGACTGTCTGAAGCTTTGGTGTGAAGGTAATGAGTGCTGTTTGTGATTCTTTGAGGGTTTTGTTTGTCTGTCTGTCTGTCTGTGTTTTTCTTCGTTCTGTAAGTCTCTGTTATTCATTCATTTTTTTTCTTATTTTTTTCCTACTTCATTTCTTTTTTTTCTTTTCTTCTCTTTTTCTCTTTCTTTCTTTCATTCTTCTTCATTTCTTTTCTTTTTTCTTTCTTTCTTTCTTTCTTTCTTTCTTTCTTTCTTTTCTTTTGCTTTTTCTTTCTTTCTTTCTTTTGCTTTCTTTCTTTCTTTCTTTCTTTCTTTCTTTCTTTCTTTCTTTTCTTTCTTTCTTTTTCTTTCTTTCTTTTTCTTTTTCTTTCTTTCTTTCTTTCTTTCCTTCTTTCTTTCTCTCCCTTTTTCTTCTTCTTCTTCTCTTTTCTTTTCTTTCTGTCTATTGTTTTTTTTTCCCTTTCTTTCTCTCTTTCTGTGTGTTTATATGACTGTCTCTCTTTTTTCTTGTATCCTTTGTTTGTTTCTTTTTTCTTCTTCTTCTGCTAACTGCTATGACTGATTCTTCTTC
>CM060318.1:61225596-61228096 GCA_030674155.1 Stramonita haemastoma | reverse complement strand
CACAAAATCTCGTTATTGGGGAACCTCGGAGGTCTAGTTTGGAAACGGAGAGAAACAATAGGCGTGTGGAGGGAGTACTGCAGAAATCTGGTCTCATACAGAATAAGCCAAGCCTTGGGCGACACACGGCGTGTAAGGCAGAGAGCTGTCAGAGAGAAAAGAGAAGTGTAAATTTAAGCTGTGCTGAACTGGACAGTGCTCTGACAGAGAGAGAGAGCCAGTGTTCTGACGCAGTGCGTCCTAACGACGCAGTTTGTCCCAATTTGCAACGAACTGCGTTAGGCCCCCCATTGTCAAAAAAGAAAAGAAAAGAAAAGCATATCTTTAAGCAATGTAAGTTCGATATAATGCACTACTTCAGCATTTTAAAAGCTCCTTATACATTTTTGTCAACTTTCTGACTTCAGTTCCAAGTTGTGACAACGTACGTTGTCACACATTGTTACCATTTTTTCAGCACCAAAAAGCATGCATTTATAAAAGTTCTTAATATAGAAAAGAAATTATAAAGAAGCTGATCTGTAAAAAAAAAAAAAAGCCCATGATAAATAAACAACAACAACAAATTTGAATCCTTAGCTATTACTTTTTTCAGCTGTTTGACATTACTTTCAGATTGCAACAAAGTGTACTCTTCATTATCTAACACTTTGCAATGTCATAGGGGGCCTAACGCAGTTCGTCGCAAATTGGGACAAACTGCGTTGTTAGGACGTACTGCGTCAGAACAGCCGGCCCGGCACCGCTATGCTCTCTCCAGGGCGAGGTTGACACTGGTGGAGGTAGAGGAGAGAGGGAATGAAAGAAAAGAGTAAAAATAAATACAGTAGAGGGAGATGAGAGGAGAGAACGCAACACACAAACGCAATTACTATATTTCACGAGGGTAATAGATAAAGTAACAGAAACTTAATTTTTTTTATCATTCAGCCCTCACAAAACGAAAGGAAAATATGCTGAAAAGAAAAGTATTTGTATGATGGCGGTGATGATGATGAGGGGTGGGGGTGGGGGTGGGGGGTAGGGTGAGTGGGTGACGAAGTGCCCTTTCTGGCAGCAGTCACCGCCCCGTTTATCTTCTGCTGTCTCCGAGGAGAGTGTGTCGCCATAAGAGCAGCGCCATCCATTAGTCACCTATTTAATACAGAAATCCTTGCCGCATGTGCATTTGATTCCTTTCCAGGGTGGCTTTTCTACAGAAAGGGACAACTTCTGCGGATTCTTTAGCTTGCATTGTATATACTAATATTATGTTAACACACTGACAATAAGCTTTATTGTTTTATCCGAAAGACTAGTACTCAGAGCATCAACGTCTAGTAGATGGTGGGAAAATTCAGGTTCAAACAGGGATCAAACCCACGATTTCTTACTTTCTTGGCAAGTGAGTTACACCCTAGACAGCTGATCCACTGTTATTTACTTATTTATATTTTTTATACTACTTTATGTCACAGCAGATTTATCTGCGTAAAATTTGGGCTGCTCTTCCCGGGGAGAGCGCGTCGCCACAAATGCAGCACCACTCATTATTTTTTTTATTTTCCTGTCTGCAACTGTATTTGTTTACCTATCAAAGTGGCTTTTTCTACAGAATTTTACCAGGGACAACCCTCTTGTTGCCGTGGGTTCTTTTACGTGCGCTAAATAATGAATGGTTACATTACACAGACAAACAAAATGCTGTCTTTTTCTCTACATGACCTTCTCATGGGATAAGGTTCAAACTAAATTGTAGCTTGATGCCTTGCTCCTGCTGTATTGTTGTCTGCTTATGATGTGTGTACAAGGTAAAGGTGTCCCATAACATATTATGTGGTGGTAGGGGAGCGAGGCATCGGAGACCGCAGCTTCTCTGTGGGCCAGCTTATTGAAGGCGGCGCCCATCTCCTCTCCCTCGCTGCTTTACATTCCCTGTCCCTAGAGAGGGCAGGTACCCATTTACAACTGGTTGAACTGGGGGAATGTACTGAAGCCAAGGCGCGCAAACGGTCACCCATCTAATTGGTAACCACGCTCAATGCTGCTCAACCTTAGCATGGGGAAAGCGAGTGCTCTGATCACTGAGCTGTCCATTCCCCATAAATGTATATATGTTCATCGAATAAACAGTGTTTAAACCAAACAAAAATGACCATCAGCGTTTTAGGGTGGACAGGCTGGATCAGGGTGCATTCTCTAAATCTTATCAGCCCACAGTAACCTGCTCTGGGTCCTATCTTCAGTATGTAATCTTGTTCTTTATCATTCTGGTCCATCCCTGAGTTTTTAGCACATGACTCGTAACGTCTTTCATGGTCAGTTTTTTTTCCCCCCAACATCACTATCTTATTCACAACAGCAATGGAGGCATCTAAAATGTTTACCCTGTTCCCCAGCTAGAGTTCCTAGGTTCACCAATGGAGAGATTTTGCGTATGCAACCGTTTTTTCTTTTTCTTTTGCCAACCATGAAGGTAGCTACATTCCGACTTCGGGGATCTATGTATACGCTGGGTATA
>CM060318.1:61215596-61220596 GCA_030674155.1 Stramonita haemastoma | reverse complement strand
GTCAGTGGTGGGAGCGGGAGAGAGAGAGAGAGAGAGAGAGAGAGAGAGAGAGAGAGAGAGAGAGAGAGAGAGAGAGAGAGAGAGAGAGAGAGATGTTTGTGTGTGTGTTTGGGGTGGGGGGGTGGGGGGAGTGGGAGGGAGTGGGGAGTGGAGTGGGGGAGGTGGAGGGGGAGGTGGAGGGGGAGATTTTTTAATTAAAAGAAAAAAGCTTTTCAGAGCGGGAATAAAATGGCTTGCATAGTAATTCAAAAGAAACTCCAAAAAGAAATTCGGGAGGGTAAACATTTTATTGTACAAAGAGAAAGAAAGTTGAAGAACAGTTCCAAAGGGGTCATCTGGCAAAAGCATGGAGGGGGTTAAAGGTACTTTCAGGGCAGGCAAACGCAAAAACATCAGCACAGTCAATGCCATTAGAGGAACAAAAAGCTTTATCTGATAAACTTAATGATTTCTATTGCCGCTTTGAGAGTGAAGATAATAAACATGAGCTTGAATCTGTTCTTTTTAATCTGCAAAGAAAACGTCCGTGATAATGATTCAGATGATGAAGATTTTATTGTTGATTTTAAAGATGTGAAATCAGTATTTAAAACAGTGCATGTGAGGAAGGCTGTGGGTGTGGACGGTATTTGTGGGCGGCTTTTAAAATCCTGTGCTGAACAGGTGTGTCATGTTTTTAGTGATTTGTTTACTCTGTCTTTAAAAGCGTGCCATATACCTAGTCTCTGGAAAAAATATCAATAATTTGTCCTGTTGCGAAAAATAATCACCCCAAATCTTTAAATGATTACAGACCAGTAGCTCTCACACCAATAGTAATGAAATGCTTTGAAAGAATCATTCTGAAACAGCTTCTTCTCTCCACTTCCTCAGATCTGGATCACCTACAGTTTGCTTACAAATCCAATAGAAGCACAAATGATTTACTTGCTGCACAACGCCTACTCTCATCTAGAAAAACCTGACTCTTTTGTTCGTATACTTTTTGTCGACTTTTCCTCTGCCTTTAATACCATTCAGCCCCATCTCCTAGCACTTAAACTACTCTCTATAAACATCTGTCCTCGGCTTATTCTCTGGAGAATGAGTTTTTTGACGGAACGAACACAGATTTTCCGTTTTTAGAAAGCAAGATCGACTGAAAGATCAACTTTTACTGGTTCTCCTCAAGGCACTGTTCTGTCTCCCACTCTATTCACCCTTTACACTAATGATTGCACTGGGCTCTGATCTAATACCTTTAATCAAATATTCTGATGATTCTGCTCTGGAAGACTTGTCTAACTCCCATGTCATATATTTTCAACTAGTTGAAGAGTTTGTCTCCTGGTGCAAAAAATAAATTGTCTAGATTTGAACGTTAAAAAGACAAAAGATAGGTCATGGGTTAAAGTTTTTGATGGACCAAGACCAGACAACCCATCTCTCTTTTAATGATAGTGTTTAGTTGATCACACACATAATCGATTGCTTCAGTGTGCTTTGTGGGAGCCACATTCTCATCCTTCAAACTGTAAATAGGCCTACAGTCCGGTGGGTTGTTTATGTTCTGAAGTGGCATGAAAGTGCGTTTATTTAGCACTGCACTATTTTATTTATTTATTTACTTATTTCATTCTTTTATATCGAGGATAATGGAATAAACAGTCTTGTGCTTTTTTTTTTACATCGAGTCTCCGTGCGTATGCAGTTTTGTAAATGTCTGCTCATCTATTTAAATGTGTGTGTGTGTATGTGTGTGTGTGTGCGTGTGTGTGTATGTGTGTGTGTGTGTGTGTGTGCGTGCGTGGTGCGTGCTTGTTTGTTTGCGGCGTGCGTGCGTGCGAGCGTGCGGTGTGCGTGTGTGCGTGTGTGCGTGTGTGTGCGTGTGTGTGTGTGTATTTTCCAGATGGATTGTTTGCCACGATTCCTTGACGATCCCGTTAGACTTTGCGACCAGGTGAGAATGCTTATCTGTCTGTCTGTCTGTATGTCTGTCTATCCGTCTGTCTATCTGTCTGTATGTCTTTAGAGAAGAATTAGAGGGAAAAGAAGAAAAAGAAGATGACAACGACAACGACAACGACAACGAAGAAGAAGAAGAAGAAGAAGAAGAAGAAGAAGAAGAAGAAGAAATGAAGAAGGTTGCAGGGGACGATTCTTTTTTACCCAATAATCCCATCGAAGCCTTAACCATTAAAACCAACAACAAAATCTACACTTCCTGTATTTTACCAAAGTAAGTAAACTTTGAAAACAGCGACTTGAACATAGTTTTCGAAAAAAAAACCCCATCAGTTTCCAAACGACAGATTACTGCTAAATTCACCAGTCAGCCAGGTTTTCATTTGTGAATTATATATATATATATATATAAATATAATTATGATAACAACAACAACATTTGTGGCATACACTGCAGAAATACTCGCACTGAGTTTAACTTAGATGGCACAAAACGGAATGTTACACATCATTGTACATGCAGTTTCGCAGAGACTAGGTGTGAATAGTGAAATTCACAATGGCAAGCTTGTTTGCTTGCTTGTCTGCTTGCTTTTCCATTTTAGTTTGATCGGTTTTGTGTCTTTGTTTCTTTGAGTTTGTTTCTTTAAAAAAAAAGTAGGGTTTGATAAGATAGAGTGATTAATGATTGTTGCGATCTAACGGCACAAAACCTCTTTGGTGATGACAGAAAAGGAATGATGACTTTAAGGCAGCGTGGCCATTTTGACCAGTTGTCAGAAGCAGCAGCATGTTACCTTCCCCTTCTACTATTTCGACTTTGTCCAGCATTACCACAACAACTACACACAGGCAGAAGCACAAACACAGACAGGCAAAAATGCAAACAGATGAACAAGCAGACCCACTTGACAATCAAGCCTGTGTTTGCCTACCTTTGGAAACGAAGTCAGTACAGACGACAAGACAAACGACAAAACCATCCCAGTCAACGTTTTTACGCGGTAGGAGGGTGATCTCTAGTATGTGTATAGTAAAGGGGGACGCGAAGTGAAGGCTGAGAAATGCTAGGGCAGGGTATGGTAGAAGCCTCTTGGAATTCCACACAGCTGCCAGGCTCGTTAGCTAACGAAGCTGCTGCTGCTGCTACTGTTGCTGTTGCATGCGCGCTTGATTGCGGGGCGTCTGGAAGAGTCACGATTGTTGTCTTTTGGTTCCTACTGTCCAGCCCGAGTCAGAGTGTGGAGACATGTCATTATGCTGAGCAGACAAGAGGCCGAAAGCAGCGGGTAGAAAGGAGTTCAGATTGGTCAGATGTTGGACTGTGCACAGGGAGTGTCAGGACTGGCTGGCAGGACTGGCTAAGATAATCCTCGTGCTGGTGGTAATGGCTGTGATTGCCTCGTGGCTGCTGGCAGTCATCAGGGCCTGGCTGGCTCCATTGTCCAGATGCATACTGGCTGGGTTTTTTTTGGGTGAGAAATTCGGTCGTGAAGGAAAGGGGTCAATGTACAGGGGAGACTGTTTTGTTTTGTTTTGTTTTGTATTGTGCCGTCTATGCTGTTATGAATGGATATCTCAATTAAAAAACTGATTACCACTGATAGAAATGAGGATGAAAAACAAAGACACAACAAACAATTAAAAAAACAAAACCATCCAAACAAAGCAAGAAAACAGCCCATCTAAAAATAAACAAGCAAACAAAAAACCCCATAGAATGAAGATGATGATAAAAAATATTGCAGACATACTCTTTGTCTTCATGAGAGCAGCAGTTTATTTATTTTTTTTACAATTTGCTGTAGAACAGGCGTGACCTAGAAATACAGATATCACCAGTGGTGGTCGATTAACTTGAAACAGAAAACTTCTAAGGGCGTTCCCTCGTTCAGCGAATAATACCGGAGTGTGCAGTGCCAGACTTTCCATAAAACTTACAGCTTACTCTGCCTCCAGTGACGACTGATATCGTATATGACAATTTATTATTACTGTCGTTGTTAAGTCATGCCACATCAAAAAGTATTTCTTTTAGAATACTGCATCATTTTCTGCGGTTAAAAAATGGTCGAGTTTTTCTTACCACACACAAAAGGAAATGTTATCCAAGACACCATTTTTGTTCACAATGGGCCGTAGAATATAAAAACAGAAACAAACAAAGGACACACCACCCAAAACAGACAAGAATAAAGAAATGAAAAAAAGAGGCACTATTGATTGCCAAACTTCAAAATTCTTTTTACAGATCAGTTTTTCAAGATATGTTTCTGAAGAAATCATACCAGTAAAAGAAACTAACGATTCTTGAGGCAGAGTATGATTACTGCAAATAATATTATAATTATGTTTTGTGTGAATAAAATGATCATGACCATGCTCGATGTAAAGTGTGTGTGTGTGTGTGTGTGTGTGTGTGTGTGTGTGTGTGTGTGTGTGTGTGTGTGTGTGTGTGTGTGTCTGTGTGTGTGTGTGTGTGTGTGTGTGCGTGTGTGCTTGCGTGCGTGCGTGTGTGTATGTGTGTGTGTGTGTGTGCGCGCGCGTGCGTGCGTGCGTGCGTGCGTGCGTGTGTGTGGAGGGGGGGGGGGGTGAGGGAGCGTGTTCACATAACGGGAAATTTCCGTCGATTTGTTTCATGATCCAAGGGGAAGAATCTAAACCAGACACATCACTTTAGTTTCAAGCGGCTATTTCCCCTTAGTGTATAGAGCCGCGCCAAACCAGCCAGCAATCCCCGTGTAGACAGACTGCAGTCAATAGTCAGCGGTTCACTACCATGCCAGCAGTAGGTAGCCAGTGGTCATGTCACTAGTCCTACTGCTATCTGCACTGTAACCACAAGTCAAAGAAACAAAAAAAGTTTGAATACAGAAGTAAAACAGAATAATGAAAACTTAAACAAACCAAAATATAGTACACACACACACACACACACACACACACACACACACACACACACACACACACACACCACACACTCTCACACACACGCACACACACACGCACACGTGCGCGCACACACACACACGCACACACAAACACACAGACAGACA
>CM060318.1:61209032-61215496 GCA_030674155.1 Stramonita haemastoma | reverse complement strand
GGAGGAGAGAGAGAGAGAGAGAGAGAGAGGAGAGAGAGGTTTGTTTAATTAAAAGATGCAGTCGTTTGGGAAATGTATTCTGTTATGGCTATCGTTGAAGATGGTAGGAATGATGGTGGTGGTGGTGGTGGTAGTGGTGATGGTGGGGTGGTGGTGGTATGATATTGATGATGATGCTAAACTTGTTGTTGTCGCTATTCTTCTCCTTCCTTCCTTTCCTTCCTTTCTTCCTCCCTTCCTTCCTTCCTTCCTTTATGTTTGTCTTTCTTTCTCCCTTTCCTTTCTCTCTGCGTGTTTGTCTTTCTCTCTGTTTGGTTGCCTGTCTTTCTGTGTGTATGTTTGTCTGTCTTTGGTTCATTCTGTCCATCTTTCCTTTCTCCCTTTTTTCTTTATATTTCTTTCTTTTTTTAAGGTCTAAACAGATTTAAACTTCTCTAGAAACCAGCCAAGAGAAACAAAAAAAGACTTGGACAAAACAGTATGAGTTTCGCTGCCATGCTGCGCTAACACCAGGATTACTAAAAGATCAGTGAAAGAACATGCACATTGACACACATCTCTCCACAGAACTACCTTCCAAAAAAAAAGAAGAAATATTCTGTTGCGACACATCACCTATATCACTACAGGATTTCTTTCTTCTTTTTTTTTAAAAATGTGCCAGTGAACAGACTATCTCTCCACAAAACGACCTCTCAAAAAAAACAAAAAAAACCTTTTTTTGCAGAAGAGGAGGACGGGGGCTTATGGTAAAGATTTTGTATTCTATGTTAGGAGTTTGTTATCGAGTCGAGGATTACACCTTACTTTTTCTCATTAAATTTTCTAAGAATCCTCAGCGGGCTTTTGCAGCCTCTGCTGCTGGCACTGGTGCTATGATTGAAGTGGATATAGCGTTTGCCTTCCATCGTTGTAGATCCATGAGGTCATGGGTTTGAGACTCGACAGTGTTCTTCGTCGAATTTTGAGTGTGGATATTGTTTTGTGTCGTTGATCATGTACTGGGGTCAACTCAGAGTGCAGATCTACCCAGTGCTTTAGTTCCTTTTGTATAATTATAATCTGCAGGATTATATCTGCACGTTAAAGGTAATGTCTTGTGTAAACCGAAAACTGGAAACTGAAAATTAAGTAAAAGAGTGTCGTGTGTGCTACGACGTATCTAATTAGGACAGTTTTATACCATGACATCAGACATGCACAAATATAGCTGTGCAGAAAAGGAAATTCTATACAGAGATGTCTCGTGACTGATTTGATTCCTAGTCAGTCCTGCAGCACTGTAACAGTGAGTGAGTGAGTGAGTGAGTGAGTGTGTGTGTGTGTGTGTGTGTGTGTGTGTGTGTGTGTGTGTGTGTGTGTGTGTGTGTGTGGTGTGCGTGCGTGCATGCGTGGTGTGTGTGCCTGCCTGCCTGCCTGCCTGCCTGCCTGCCTCTGCCTGCTTACATGCATATATGCAAGCGTGCGTGATTTTAATAGATAATATTCTTGTTATGTCACTCATCTCTGTTTTGTCGCCATAATAAAGATCATGACGTGGGTTTTGTTACGTTTACGTGACGTGGTGTTTTTCTGTTTATCTCCCGTTATTTATTGGCACATACTTTCCTACAACCTATTAAGTTCGTTTCCATTGTGATGGTTGACAAAAAAAAATGTAACCCAAATATGCCATTCCTATTGTTATTGCCGCAGCATTCATACCATACTCTTCAGCTCATCTAAAACTTTTGAGCTGCACTTCTGATTGTCTCCCCTGCTTTCATTTCCGGTATATGCTAACATAAACATTCACGCTTTTTTTTTCTTGGATTTTTTTTTGTTATGGCTTTTGCATTGGCTTTGTGTTCGTTTAGTTTTTGCTACTATATGAGCTTTTGTAACAACATTGTTCCTGGCGGATTTCTGGTCGTGTTGACGTTCGTGGCAAGAAAGTCATTAACCAGTGTACCAACGCAACAAACAGATTAACCGACCGACATTTTAGTCCTTTGGGTGCAAAACCCTCAGTACAGGTGCTAACCACCTGGTGAGAGGAGTGAAACACTCAGGAGGACGTACGTCAATTAAAAAGATAAGTCAATGTTTTCCTCTCACGGAGATTGGAAAACTAGAAAGCGTTTTTTTTTTGTTGTTGTAGGGTTCCTTTTTGTTGTTTGTTTTGCTTTTTGTAGGTGGGTACACAAATCAGAGAGTGGACAGGCCTTGGGTGGAACGACCTGCATGCTACGGAGGGCGGAGGACCGTGGGGAGTGGAGGAGGCTGGTTGCAGAATCTTCAGTTGTGCCCCCAAGATCCACGGGGACTACGGGACAGGTGAAGGTGAAGGTGAAGACACTAATCTCAGAGTTAGAGAAAAACAAGAATGGAGGTCAAAGAACTGAGAGAATCCATTTACTCAAGACGAGCTGGAGAAGGGCACACTGACTTTACATCATTCTGAATCAGCAGCAGCTTGTGGGCAAGGCGACTTATAGCTTGGCGGGTTATTTTCTCTCTGCTTTTACCACCTGAGTTCTCTGTTACTCCAAGGACAGTGTTCAGTGCATGTGTCCCAGCTGTTAGAATAATTGAAACAAACACTTTTTTGCCTGCAGTAATTCATATTGCATTCTGAATTCATCAAAGCATTGACTACCTCTTGAATTTTCCTGGAGCATTCATCCAGAATGTGCTGTCGTTGGACGCTATAGCCGAGTGGTTAGGACCATTTGTCTTCAGTCCTGTGGATCCATGAAGTCGTAGGTTCGAATCTAGATCTCGGCGGTGGCATCTGGGGAACTAAGGGTAGGGATTTTTGGCTATCTCCCAGGTCAACTTCAAGTGCAGGTCTGCTAGTGCTTTAATTCTTAATTCCTTTCGTGTATATATATATATATATATATATATATATATATATATATATATATATATATATATATATATATATATATATTATATTGTGTGTGTGTGTGTGTGTGTGTGTTGTGTGTGTGTGTGTGTGTTTCACCTAAAAGAAATTGGACATTGCACATATTCTTATAAAAAGATGTCTTTTTCTCCTGTGTGATATCATCTTTAAGATTGTTTATTTATTCTGAAGTAGGGATTTTTCAAAAGCATTGGAATATGCAGAATTTAGCAATTTATGAACAGATACTTTATCAGGGATGGAAGCGTCTTGAAGTTTCAGATGAATCAGTAGGCCTAATCTTTTTTTTGTTGGCTTTGATTTTTAATGAGTTCTGCTTTTTTTTTTTTACTTGAAGTATTGTAATGTGGACTGAATGAAAAGTGTACCCAAGACTGACGTACGCTGGTCTTCGAGTTGTGAAGCCATGTTGTCCTGAACCTCCAGTGGATGCCAATGTCAGGAGTTGTCTGGTTTTGATGCTATTCTTTCTGCAGTCAGTGGGGGGGGGGGGGTTGTTGTTGTTGTTGTTGTTTTTTTTTGGGGGGGTTGAATTTCCGACTGCCTGCTGGTCGTTGACACATATATTTTAGTGAAGAGGAAAAAATCTTCGCCATTTTTCTCACACACTAGGATCCGTTATGTAGCCCCAACATGGCCACTGTGGTCGGCGGGGCTATACACAACAAGAGTGGATTGAATGTAAGCTTGACATGCCTTAAGTCATGATTTACGATGTATGTGCGTTCAATTACAAAACATACAGCCATTGGAATGGCTGCTAATGTTTTTTCAACACAGTAAAATGAAATGAAAAACGCCTTTGCTGTGTTCAGTAATGAAAAATACATATTATGGGGAATTCTACAGAAAGCGATATTTGTGCTTTTCTTTTACTGCTACATGCATTTTCACTGCGGAATCGGAAATTGGAATGTCAGAGACTAATCAGCATGAACAAGAAATACGTCTCTCCGAGTACAGCAGCTCTCTCTCTCTCTCTCTCTCTCTCTCTCTCTCTCTCTCTCTCTCTCTCTCTCTCTCTCTCTCTCTCTCTCTCTCTCTCTCTCTCTCTCTCTCTCTCTCTCTCTCTCTCTCTCTCTCTCTCTCTCTCATTGATTCTATTCTTGTTCTTTGATTATCCCCCTTGTGTAAGGGCTGTAATGCTATAGACAATAAAATATTCTCTCTCTCTCTCTCTCTCTCTCTCTCTCTCTCTCTCTCTCTCTCTCTCTCTCTCTCTCTCTCTCTCTCTCTCTCTCTCTCTCTCTCTGTCTGTCTGTCTGTCTGTCTGTCTGTCTGTCTGTCTGTCTGTCTCTGTCTCTCTGTCTCTGTCTCTGTCTCTGTCTCTGTCTCTGTCTCTCTCTCTCTCTCTCTCTCTCTCTCTCTCTCTCTCTCTCTCTCTCTCTCTCTCTCTCTCTCTCTCTCTCTCTCTCTCAAAATATCGGTCTAGCATTTTGAACTACATTGCTGACCTCAATCAGCCACATTCATTTCCTTCTACATGTATGACTGCATTATGTTTCCCTTTGTCCTCTAGATTTTTCTCCATTTGAATTGTTTCCTCTGTAGACATTGTTTCTGTTATAACGTTGTCTGTGTAACTGGATATCTGACTGTTAATGGAAAAGTTTGGAAACATTATGTGGTGTGGTGTGGTGTGGGGTGTGGTGTGGTGTGGTGGGGCTTGGTGTGGTAAGGTGTGGTGGGGCTTGGTGTGGTGTGGTAATGTGTGGTAAGGTGTGGTGTGGTGGGGTTTGGTGTGGTGTGGTAATGTGTGGTAAGGTGTGGTGTGGTATGATAAGGTATGGTGTGGTGGGGTGGGGTGTGATATGGTGTCGTGTGGTGCAGTGTTGTGTTGTGGGGTATTTTATTTATTGTTTCTTTTTTTTCAAGGATGATGAAATAAGCCCCTGTGTGTGTTTTTTTTACATTCAGCCCCCGTGTGCATTTTGTTTTATAAATTTTTGGTATGGTGTATATATATTTTGTGAATGGATACATAGGTGTGGATGAGTCGTCATGCACATACTCTCTCTCTCTCCCCTCTCTCTCTCTCTCTCTCTCTCTCTCTCTCTCTCTCTCTCTCTCTCTCTCTCTCTCTCTCTCTCTCTCTCTCTCTCTCTCTCTCTCTCTCTCTCTCTCTCTGCATGCATGCATGCATGCATGCATGCGCTCATGTATGAGTGAGAATGCAAGTGCGTATGTGTATGTTTGTGTGCGCGTGCACACACACACACACACATATGATGAAAAAAAAGCAAATTTATAGCTTACTCAATGTATCATCTGGAAATAAAATTTTTCACTTTGACTTTGACACACACATGCATGAACTTTCTTTTATATTTAAAGTAAAGCAAAGATGCAAAAAGTTGCTTTCTAGAGAAGAAAGGTAACAGCACAGCAGCGGGAGGTCAGGGTAGGAAGCAACCAATTTTACGCTGCTGTCTGGACAAAATCTCTGGGGAGAGAGGCTTTTATTTTGTCCCTTTTAGTGCCTCACTCCTTCCCCTTCCCTCCTCCCCTCCCTTCCCTCCCCTCTCCCATGTCCCCCCCCCCCCCCCGCCCCCACCTCCTTCAATTTCCACCATCCACTCCCTCTGCAGCGTTGCGAATTGATGGCCTTGCGACAACGCATCTGTCTGGAAAGCAGAAGATAAGAGGTTCGATTCTGCTTGGAAGTTGGACTTTTCTTTGTCTACTAGATTTTTTTTGTAGTACGAACTATCTAGGGGCTGGGGGGGGGTGTTGTTGTTGGTTTTGTTTTGTTGTTGTTGTTGTTTAGATGAGAAGCTGATTGCTGATCCCGTGTGTAGTTTAGATTTAGCTAGAGCATGTAAAGGAACCCACCCAACAGCTGGAAGAGAGAGATTTGCGGGACATTTTTTGTAGAGACAGGTGTAGGTCAGTCTCAATATAGAAACAAATGCAACTGCTGACAGGAAATAAAGTGGCGCTGTACTTGGGATGCATTTTCTCCAAACAATGGGGTCTGCATTTCACAGAGAAATGTACCGTGACTTAAAGTGGGGTGCAATATAATACAATACATGCAATACAGCTCCGTTGCTTGTGTCCTTCTTTCAATGTCTGCTGTTTTGGTCCATGTTTCACCTGCATACAAAAAATATGGACATGATCAGGGAACGTATCAGCCTGATCTTGAAGCTGATGGCGATGTTCTTGTCATTCCAGAAGACTTTCAGTTTGGCCATTGCAGATGTGGTGGGCTGTTCTGAGGAGAATATCAGGTTTTTGTCCTTCATCTGATACTATTGCTCCCAGCTATGGACGGTCTCAATTTTCTTACCATCTATAATTATGTCATTGCTGATGCCATTAGCACTATTTGTCATCAGCTGCGTTTTCTCTGCACTGAGGCTTCATCAAGGTGATTTACCAGGCTGACTAGCTCTTGCTCTTCTCCAGCTAGGCCATCGATGTCATCGGCAAAACGTAAGTTTGTGATTGTCCTGCCTCCAATGTTTACTGTTCCTTCATGATTTTCGAGTGAATCAGCCATTATTTGTTCTAAGAAGATGTTGAAGAGGGTGGGGAAAAGCAGACATCC
>CM060318.1:61201532-61204032 GCA_030674155.1 Stramonita haemastoma | reverse complement strand
TGTGTGTGTGTGTGTGTGTGTGTGTGTGTGTGGTGTGTGTGTCTGTGTCTGTGTCTGTGTCTGTGTGTCTGTCAGATGTGTGTGTGTGTCTGTCTGTCTCTGTCTGTGTCTGTGTGTGTCGTGTGTGTGTGTGTGTGTGTGTGTGTGTGTGTGTGTGTGTGTGTGTGTGTGTGTGTGTGTGTGTGTGTGTGTGTGTGTCAAGTCAAGTCAAGTCAAAATGATCTTTATTGAGGGTAAAAGATTAAGTTTACACAACTTTTTTTCATCCTGCCCTCGCAAAAAAAATCAAGAAAATTGACTTCTAAAACAATCAAATACAAATATCAACCTTGGTTGAAAACTAAAATAAAATGAGGATTTTCATCCAAACAGAATCTCACAACAACTCAAAACAGTAACATACTCAAGTCATACATACAAAATAATAGAAATACAAAGTAACATGGGTATGAATAACAACAAAGCAGCCAAATGTGTCAAGCATAAGGGTGGGCTTACAATTTGTCCATCAGATGTTTCTTCAAAAGTTTCTTAAACATTTGTTTTGAAGGAACTGATTTTAGAAAGGATGGCAGTTTATTCCACAATGTTTTTCCTGAATAAACAAGGCTGGATTTATATAGATTGTTATGGGGCCTGGGCAAAAACAGTCTATGGGTAGGCCTGTTTTTATTAACAGCAAATTTTTCCAAGATTTTCTTTGGGGCTTTCCCGTTTAATATATTGTACATACATAGATACTTGTTGAACTGCAGTCTTTCTTTGAGTGGAAGAATATCTAGTTCTTTGTAGTTGGTGGTGGTCAGTGTATTAGGATTCAAACGGATTAGTTTCACAGCTCTTTTGTGCAGGCGGTTTATATGCTTTAAGTTTGTTTCGCTTGCACTATCCCATATGGTAGAGACATAATTGATAAGAGATAGAATATGGGCGTGAAAGAATAGTTTTCGTGACTGTAGATTTAGAAAATTCTTGATTTTTCTAAGTTGATATAATCTTACTGAGATTCGTTTTCCTAACGTGGCTATGTGATCTGACCAAGACAAGTCGTTGTCAATCACTGCACCTAGTACTTTGTGTGAGAGAACTTCTTCAATTTGTTGTCCATGGACATATATTGGCCCGAATGGAGAACGCAATTTCTGTCTTTTTTGCCGAGTGGTTATAAACATACATTTTGTTTTATTTGAATTAAGAGACATATGATTGAGTTCTGTCCATTCGATAAGTTTATTGATATCTGCCTGCATATCATTCACAAGCTGGTTTGGATCATCGTTGTTACATTGAATTGATGTATCGTCAGCAAACATTTGACATGAACAATGGATATGCAGAGGTAGGTCGTTAATATAAATAGAGAAAAGAAGTGATCCTAGTATTGATCCCTGTGGTATTCCATATTTTATGGGTAGTAAGGTTGACCTCCTAGGCCCGATTTCCACAAGTTGATGGCGATTAGTGAGAAATGAGTCTAAAAATGACAATGCTTGGTTGGAGATTTTATAGCATTTTAATTTTTTGATGAGGAGAGAGTGGCTAATAACGTCAAAGGCTTTCGCAAAGTCTAGAAAAAGAACTCCTGTAAATTCATTATTGTTGATATTCAAAAGACAATGCTCAATAAGTTGTATTAAGGCTGTATGGCAGGAGTGGTTTTCACGAAAGCCTGACTGGTTTTCATTAATTAGATCATATATTTTAAAATGAGAATGTAAGTGAAAATGTATATGTTTTTCTAATGGTTTAGATAGGACTGACAGTATGGATATTGGTCTATAATTCGACGGATTGGTAGGGTCTCCTGATTTGTGTAAGGGTATTACTTTTGCTCGTTTAAATTTCAATGGGAAATAATGTTTGTCAATACACAAGTTAAATATGTACGTTAGGGTATTGCTTATAGCATATGCACTGATTTTTAATATTTTACTATCGATTTTGTCAAGGTCTTTTGATCCTGATTGTTTCAATTTGAGTAAGCTATTTAGCACTTCTGTTACTGTTATTGGGGGTATGGTAAAATCAGATGAGATGCTCTTTGATGAACAGTATTGTTTCAATTCTTTCAGCTCATTTGTTTTTGTTTTATCATTAGGTATTATAGAGTCAGCAATGTTTGC
The DNA here is from genome assembly GCA_030674155.1 of Stramonita haemastoma. NCBI lineage: Eukaryota > Metazoa > Mollusca > Gastropoda > Neogastropoda > Muricidae > Stramonita > Stramonita haemastoma. The sequence continues at coordinate 61,201,909 of CM060318.1, read as the reverse complement.
AAAGTGAGAATTCAGGTTTTCAGCTGATATTTCTTTTATGACTTTTTGGGTGCTATGTTTTGATTTATTAGTTAAGGTATTAATGGCTTTCCAAATCGCTTTTGGATTCTGGGCTGAAGACAGCAAGTCTTGAAAGTATTTTGTTTTGGCTTTGCGCTTCATTGAATTGACTTTGTTCCTTTGCTTTTTATATTCATCTTTTTGCTTTGATTTTAACAAATAGTCTCTTAGAATCATTTCGTTTTCGATTTCTTTTGTTAACCAAGGAGGCTTCATGAAATGTTTTATTATTTTCTTAATAAATGGAGCGTGTTTATCATAAGTAGCTATAAACGTCTCTATCCAGTAGTTAATAGCATCATCTGGGTTTGTAAGCT
>CM060318.1:61173696-61193932 GCA_030674155.1 Stramonita haemastoma | reverse complement strand
TTTTAAAAAAATGATACCTTTTCGTATGAAAAATTTATGCCAAACCTTTTTGTGGGGGGGGGGGGTTTTTAAAAAAATGTCATAATTTTTAATGGTTTTCTTGTAGAACGTTTTTTTTTTTTTTTCCCTTTTTTTGCTTTTAAATTTTGTGCCCGTTTTTTAAACACTTTTGTTTTTGTAAGTATTATGTTTTTGGATCCCAAAAAATATTTTACATTTTTTTAAAAAAAATTTTTATTTTTTACACTGTCTTTTTTTTTAAATGTCCTCCAAAGTTTTGATGTTTTATTTTTTTAAATTTTTTAAATGTCCCAAAAATTTGGGTCGTCTTGGTGAGATATTTTTCGAAAAGTTTTGGGTTTTTTTTTTTAAGAAAAACAAAAAAAGTGTTAAAAAAAGTTTGGCTTTATATGATCAGGGTTCTGAAATTTTTTTGGTTTTTAAAATGACCCTAAGTTAAAAATTTTTAAAAAATTGGGGTTGTGAAAACGATAGTACCCCTGGTGTGAATTCAGGGGTTTTAAAACATGCCTGATGTTTGCTTTAATTCTTTTTTGTTCAGACATTTTTTTAAAATGAATTTTTCTCTTTTGTTTCGCGACTGTTTTGGCATCTTTAAATGTGGGGGCCCCCAAAAAACAGCCCCGCAGAGAAGTTTTAAACCCCTCAAGAAAGGGAAAAAATATGACTGCTGCTTCTCCTTTTTTTTAAATTTCCCCTTTGTTTCCCTTTTATTTTTTACGGGGGAAAATTTTTTTCCCCCGGGGGTTTTTTGTATTTAATGCTTTTGGGAAAAATTTGTTATCAAAATTTTATGGAAACTGCTGTTTTCCCGTTTTTTTATTATTTTATGTCAAATTGTCTTTTTTATGGGGGGGTTTTTTCCCAAAAAAAATTTCGCAAGGGAAATTCTTGTTGCCTTTTTTTTTCCCTTTTTGTATTTATGGGGGGGGTGTGTCTTTTTTACGTCCTAAAAAATCTAAACTTAGAGTTTTTGGGTGGAAAAAAATTAAAAATTTTTAAAAAAATTTTTTTTCCCAAATGTGATTATTGTGCATGCAAAATAATGAACACAATCTAGACTTTTTTTCTGAGTTGTTTTATTATTTTTTTTGTTTTCCATTTGAGATGATAAAGTACTCCCTTCCAGACCAGCTGTTAGCAATGATGATGTTTAAAACAGCAGTTTAAAAAAAAATTTTAAAAACACTATTAATCCAGCCTGCTTTTTTTTTCATAACCCCCTGGATTTTGGTGGAAAATAAGACGTTGATTTGGGTTTTTTTCCCCGGGTTTTGGCCTCAACTTTTATGAGGAGTTAGAAAAATGATTTTCTCCCTTGGCTTCCGCTTTTTGTTTTAAATATCAGTGAACACTCTACCCCCACTTTGTTTTTAGTCTTTTTCTGTTGTCTCTAAAATTTTTATCTGGGCGGTCTCCCCCCTATTATTTTATTTTCTTTTTTTGGCACTTTTTTTTCTTGTCTCCAAAACTTGTTTTTTTTCATCTTTTTTTTTTTCTTCTTTTCTTCTCCCCTTTTTTTCCCCCTCCCTTTCCCCTTCCTCCTCCCCCCTTTCCCCTCCCCCTCCTCCTTTCGTCTTTTCTTTTTTCCCTTTTTCTTTTTCCCTTTTCCCCTTTTTTCTTCTTCTTCTCTTCTCTCTCTTTCTCCTCTCTCTCTCTCTTTTTCCCCCCCTCTCTTCCTCTCTCTTCCCCCTTTTCTCTCTTCTTTTTCCCCTCTCCTCTGCTGTGCAGTGCCCGTGCAGTTTTCAGTGCAGTGCCGTGAGTGCAGTGCGTGTTTCTGCCCATTTTTGATTCCCCCCACAACAGCGCCCCAAACCCCGTGCAAAGTTAAAGACTGTGTGAGGACCAGGGGGGTTGTGACCCCGCGGTTGAACAAAACCACAGACCCCCCCCCTTTTTTGCCCCCTGAACAATCGGGATGGGACCCGTCCCTCCTTTTTCCATGTGGGGGGTCACGCCCGTCGTATTCTTTTGAAAGATTGCATCACGGGGGAATAATCATGACGTGGGTTTTTAAAATACAGGTTGTCCCGAAAACCCCCCCCCAAAGGTGGTGTGGAACAGGAATGTACACAGGCTGTTTGTTTAAATTTTATTTCCCCCCTTTTTTTGGGTTTTTCCATTGTAAGCAAACCCCTCCAGATATGCGGGGGAAATGGTCCTCTTTGTGGATAGTGAAAATACACGTAAACCCTTTTCTTTAAAATCCCCTGTTTGGGGCAGCCAGTTTTTGGAGGTTTTTTTTTTTTTGATTTGAAAAATCTTTTTTCAATGGTAATCCTTTTTCCCTTTTTTTTTTCTTTTTTTCCCTTCTTCCGTGAGAATTTTTTTGTTGCTAAAGACATGGTGGCTGTGACTACCCCTGTACCCGCTTGATTTTTTGGGATGTTGCTCCCTTTTAAAAAAAAAGTTAAAAGTTCCTTCTTTAAAAGCAGGAAAAGGTGATAATTTGGTTTGCAACGTGCATGGAAAACCCCGACAAAAAAAATGGGAAAAATCTAATAATATTTAAACCTTTTTTTTTTCTTCAAAAGTGAAATATTTTTTAAGAAGGGTTGTGGAATGAAGGGGGGGGGTGGAGTGCAAAAAAAAATACTAAAGGATTTTTAGGGGTGGTTTTTTTTTATTTTCCTGGTGCCAGAATCAGAAATTTTCTCTCCATATTTCAAATAAACCCAAATTTTTGAAATTCCCTTTTACTTTGTGCTAGAATAAAACTTGAATGATACTTCAGGTTTTTTTGGCCAAAAGAAAATTAAAGACTTTAAGTATGGACTCCCACCCTTTTTGGAGGAGTGACTTCTTTTGACTTTGGCCCGAGTTTTTTTGTGGGGGCATTCCAGTAGTTGATTAAAACTTGGGCTGATCCTGTTTTCGGCCCCTTTTTGGGCAACCCGCGGTAAATATCAAACAAAAAATTTTTTCTTCCCTTTTCCCCCCCCGTAGAAAAAAAAACATCAACTTTATGTGTATATTGTGGTTTACAATTGTGTCCAGTTTAAAAATTTAAAGGGGGCAGGGTTTTTTTTCTGTTACGTGTTTTTTTGCTGCTGAATGATTTTTTTGAGTGTTTTTTTCCCACGATAAACTAATTGACTGGAAAGTATTGCGAAAAAAACTTCCCCACATGATAGAAATAAGCTTGGGGGGAAAAAAACCCCGGGAAAAGGAAAATTAACCGTTCTTTGGGGCCCGTCAGTTTTTGTGACGAGAAAAATGCTTTTAAAAAATTTTAGGTTTAGTTCAAAAAAGGTGTCAGGACAGATTAAAAGTTTGGTGTTACTTTTTCATGGGGGAATTAAAACTTACACTTTATTTAAAAAAATTTTTTTATGTTATAGTCAAGTTTTGCCAGCTGGGTTTGGGACGGTTATGTATTAGCCCCCTTGGGATTTTGATGTCATTTGTAGAGGGGGTCACTTTAAAATTTGATGGTCAGTTGCTCAGAATGTGTTGGTGTAAAATTTTCCTTTTGTATTTTTATTGTATGTTTTTTGAACAAGGAAAAATTCCCCAAAAAGGGTAAGTTTGGTGTGTCAAAAAAAAAATTGGTTCTTACTACAAGCCCCTGTAATCAGGTTTTTTATCTTCCTTTTAGGATCTTTTCAAAAAAAAATTTTTTTGGGAAACATTTTTGTCAGTTTTTAAATTTTTTAAACTGGTCGCCTAAAACGGGGGGAGTTTTTTTTTTGCTGAAATTGGCGTTTCCCCCCAAACACACCCACACCACACAAAAACCACACACACACACACACAACACCCCCACTCGGGGCCCACACCACACACACCCCACACCCCAAAAACACACACACCACACCACACACACAAAACAAACCCCAAAAAACCACAGAGTTACACATCTGCAGGGTTGTTGGATGCGGGGAGCTTTTTCCTGCAAAATTTAAACAACAACGCTAGTTTTTTTTAAATTTTTTTTAAATTTAAAAAAGGAGTTTTTGCCAGCCCTTTTGATTTGTGACCGCCCGTACCTTTAAATTTCGCTTTTTTCGATTGGAATTTTTTTGGGACCAATGGTTTGCTGGATTTGTTATGCATATTAAAAGGGGAGCTTTTTTGAAAGCCTTCATACCTATTCAGAGTTGGGGAGGGGGTGTTATTTTAAATTTGGGGTTGGGGGGTTTTGTCCTTTATATTTTTTTTTTTAAAGGATTGCATTTGAATATTATTGTGCTAAATTTTGGATTGTGAGTACTTTGACAAGAAGGGGGGAAAAAATTTCCTCAAGTCCATTATTTGCTATCATTTTTTTTGCTGTGAAAATTTAATGTTTTAAGTTTGGGTGCCCCGTGTACTTTGTTTCGATCAAAAAAAAAAATACTATAATATGATTTTGTGCTCAAAATGCGTGCGGCGTGCGGGGGTGTGTTTTGTGTGTGTTTTGTGGGGTGTGTGTGTGTGTGGTGTGTTGGGGTGTGTGTGGTTTGGGGTGTGGGGTGTTTCTTCGATAAACATCTTTATCCCTTTTTTTTTGAAAAAGTTTTTTTAAAGTTTTTTTGTAACGGGTAAAGGGCAACAAAAACACAGTTTAAAAAAACCCCGAAAATTTTTCTTCTCTCTCTCTCTTCTCTCTCTCCTTTTCTCTCTCTCTCTCTCCTCTTTCTCTCTCTCTCTTCTCTCTTCCTCTCTCTTCTTTTTCCCTCCCCTCTCTTCCTCTCTCTCTCTCTCTCTCTCTTTTCTTCTTCTCTCTCTCTCTTCCCCTCCTCTCTCTCTCTCTCTCTCTCTCTCTCAAACCCCCCCCTCTCTTTTCTGTCTGTTGTCTCTTGTTTTCTGTCTCTGGGTCTGTTCCCCTTTTTTCTCCCCCTCTTCCCCCTCTCTCTCTCCTTTTTCTTCTTCTGGAAATAGAGGAGAGGGGCCAGTGGGTGGGGGGGGGGGGGGGGGGGGGGGGGGGTATGCCTGGACATATGGAATTTTACATTATACAAAAATTTGCTTCCTTTTGGACTTTAGATAACTTTATTATTTTAACCCCTGTGTTGGCTCGCAAGGCCCCCTTTTGTGTTTTTAAAAAGGTGTTAAGGGTCAAAGAATTGTTTTGGATTTTTTTAAGAATATGAATTCCAAAAAACGAATTATTTTTAAAGAAATTGTATGGGTTAAAGATCGTGTTAAAAAATTTTTGTGCGGGGTTTTGTTGTGTGTGTATTTTGTGGTGTGGTTGTGTGTTGTGTGTTGTGGGGTGTGGGTTTTTTGTGGGGTTTGTTTTGCGTGCGTGTGTGTGTGTGTGTGTGTGTGTGTTTTGTGTTGTGGTTTTTTGTGTTGTGTGTGTGGGGGTTGGGGTGTGAGTGTGGTTGTGTGGTTTTGTGGGGTTTTGTGGGGGTGTGTGTGTTGTGTGTGTGTGTGGCTGGGGGTGGTGTGTGTGTATGTGTGGGGGGTTTTTTTTTGGGTGTTTGTTTTGTGTTGTGTGTGTGGTGCGTTAGGGGTGTGTGTGTGCGCACGCGCGTTTCATGGGTTTTGATAATGATTAACTTTTAAATGTGTGTGGGGTGTGGTTGTGTGGTTGTGGGGTGTTGTGTGTGTGGTGTGTGTGTGTGTTACGTGGTTGTGCATTTAAAAGTAGTGTAAACTATAAAAAAAAACGGGGTTTTTGTTGAAAAAAACCTGAGAATTTAAGAAAAGTTTCTTTCCCGGTTTGTTGTTTGTAATTTAAAATTTTCCGAGTGAAATTTCTGCATGGGGTGTGTGTGTGGGTGTTTTGGTGTGGGGTGTGTGGGTGTGGGGTGTGTGTGTGTGTGTGGGTGTGTGTGTGTGTGCTCCCGCTTGAAAAATTTTCCAGCTTTAAGAAGGGAAAATCGTCAAAAAGGAAACACACTGAAACTCTCACTCTTGATTTTCAAATCAATTCTCATTTCAAAAATTTCAAATTTTTGGTATTTTTTAAAAACACCGGATATTAAAAATTTGTGTAGGGGGGGGGGGGGGGCTGTATGCAAAACCTATATAATAGGTAGTTGTACTAAAAAATTTAAAAGGATTGTTTCCCCTTGTGGACTTGTCTTTGGGAAAAAGAAGCAATTTTTATATAGAAATTCAAAACAAAAAAATTTTCTATAAACCTTGGCTCCCTTTTCCCGTGATGTTTTTAACAAAAACTTTTGGGGTGGGCTTTAATGTTTGGTTCCCGTAAAAGGCAATTCCATGGGGTTTTTCCGCCCTTTTTTTGTTGACCGGGCGTCGTTTAAAAAGGAAAAGGGCAAATAGGGTGGGTTTTTTTGTTGTTTTTTTACCCCGTTTTAATCGGGAGAAAGTTGCAGTTTTTTTCTAAAATTTTTTAAAATTACGAGATTTAAAAAACCCCCCCCAAAGGCCTGTGTGGTCAGGGGGGGTTAATTTAAAAGAATGGTTGGGTGGATGGCCGGGGGTTTTTAAATTTTTAAAAACCAGGTGGGGGGGGGGGGGTCCCCTTGAAAAAGGGTTCTTTGGTGGGTTTGGGTTTAAACCAGGGGCAACTGTTTATTTTTCGCAAGGCTCTAACCAACCTTGGGGTAATTTCCCCCCCTCCTGCCTCTGGCAACCCCGCGTTGGGGATCCTTCATTTTCGGGATTTTGGAGTTTGGTCTTGGTTTAATTTTGGTCGCGTTGGGTGTGGCCCCGGGCCCGTCCCAAAGGGAATAAAAACCCTTTGGGGGACGGGATAGCCTGGTGGTCCCAACATAGCGCTCGCAATTTGACGGGCCGGGTTCGTTTCCCCTTTGAAAGGGGGTTTTTCCCCCGGGTTAACATCAGTGCCGATCGTTCCCCCAAAAACCCCTTTTTATGAGGGGCCATTTAAAACCCCCGGGGCCCCCTTTTTGTGAACGCGGGAGAAACATCTTGCGCCCACGTTAAATCCCGTTCCGCTTTTTTTGAGTAGGCCATTGTGTGCCCCGGGGGGAACAGATGAAAAATTTTTTAAAAACGCATACACCTGCAGTATCCCAAAGGGGACTTTCAGTTGGTCATTACAGCTGTAGTCTGGCACTTTATGGTGTGATTTTAAAGGTCTTGGCCCTTTTAAATTCTGTTTACTAAAGCTCCCAGATATTTGATAATGGCGGTGACCGATCTTTCTTCCCTTTCTATTATATGTCATTGCTGAGGCATGGGAACTACTTGTCATCAGCTGGGTTTTGTATCTGCACTAATCTGAATCCATTCAATATGCTAAAAGAGCCCTTCTAAAAGGTTTGATTTACCAAGCTGATTAGTTCTTGCTTTTCAAAAACTATCCCGTCGATGTCATCGGCAACAAACGTAAGTTTGTGATTGTCCTGCCCCCCAAGCAAGTGCACCAGCCATTTTTCTCTTTTAGTAAGTTGAGTTGAGAGGATCAGAATCTAAGCGTACTCCTTTGTGTTTTGAAACCCCAAACTCCTTCGTTGCTGTTTATAGTAACGAGTGCCCGCTAGGTTGCCTCTTTTAAAGGCAATTCTTTAGTTCTGAATTTGGTTGGAATTGAAAAATTAAATTTGCCTCATGTGCTCCAAAACTGCAGGCTGAATCTAAATTACGCTTCTTAAAATCTACAAAGGAAAGTGGTTTTTTGATTTGTTTTGGGGTTGCAACTATTTCTCACGGTATTTTTAAGGTTTAAAATTTTTTTGTGGCTGTGGGTCCGTCCTGCTCTGAAACCTGCCTGCTCTTCTTTGATGATATCCCCAGCTTGAGGCTTTAGTCTTTTTCAGGAGGATTTTAGCATGACTTTGCTTGGGGGGCTTTATCAGGCTTATTGACGGTAGTTTGGCATACTTGTAAGTTGCTTTTTTTTGGGAGAGTGATTTTGGGGCTGTGTCCAAGGGTGTTGGGCCCCCTGTCTGCAGATTTTTGCGTGGTTAGTAACACCTTTATCATTTTTGGGTTTCCCCCCCCGGCCTGGGCCTGTTCTGATGGAATGTTGCTGTCCTGTAATTCTTTCTTTAGTGATTTTATTGCACCCTTTTAGCATTTCCAGTAGGATGGGGTTTTGCTGCCCTTTTTGGAGGGTGGAGGGACATCTAGCACCTTGGGTCTCCCCGATTGGTGTGTGAACGTACATCCAGAGCAGTAAATCTGTCCACTCTTTTAAAATAAAAACGAATTTTTCAGTGAGGGCATTTCCCTGCTTTGTCTTATAAGCATGGTTCTCCGTGTTTTTTAAATTGTAGGTCTTTACAAGCTGGTAGGCCTTCTTTATTTGTTTATCTGCAGTTTCCTTCGATTACTTTTTTTTACCCCCCCCCCCACCCCCCCCCGCCCCCCCTGAGTGTTCTTTTTCGCCTTATGTGCTTGTCCCCGACCCGCCCAATTTTTGTTTTTAACAGTTGGTGGGGGGGGGGGGGGGGGGGGGGGGGGGTATGACCACAGGACACAACTGAAATCAAGGTTTTCAAAATTTTTTTGTTTTTCCTCTTGGTTAAATGCAGAATTATGTCCCTTTTTTCCATAGTTCAATCTTAGTGGGGATCAATATAAGTTGTCTTTGGAATATATATATATAGAGAGGATTAGATATAGATTATCTATCTGTGTGTGTGCGTGTATGTGTGTGTGTGTGTGGTGGTGTGGTTTGTTTGTGATGTGTGTGTGTGTTTGGGTAAAGAGGCTTTGGGGGGGGGCTGTCCCATTGTCATTTCTGAAACAAAAAAACAAAGTGACAGAAGTGTTTGGGGGAAAAACTATCGCCGGCATTTTCCCTCCTCGGGCTTTATTGGTAAAGTTTTTTGCACGAGTAGTTTGGAGAGGCTCGGGTTTACTGGCAGTGCTATTTTTACCCTAAATTTCACGAGCTTTTTCCGTGCCAACAGATCCACTATAGACATGATTTTCCCTCCTCAAAAAAAACTTCTGGGAAAATTTTAAAAGAGAAACGGAAACCATCTTCATTGCTTCTTAGACTTTTAAAAAGGGACTTTCGATCGGGTTTCGGTATGATAGCATCTTCAAGATCCGCCTAAAAAATTTTCGCTTTCATAGATTTTCCCGAGACATGAAATCTCCAAGTTTGAAGAGACACTTGCCCCAGCAGAAACGAGGTAAGAGGATAAGGAGAAAGGCTGCGCCGGCAGGCGGGACAGCCGAGTCAGATTTTATCTGTGCCTCTGCCATAGGGCTGTCATTCCTCGTGTCGGACGTTCCCAGATTACTGTAGTGGTGATAGCTCCCAACAACAAGATTGATGATGAGCTGATCACGGTAGTCTAGAAGTAACTCACCTTCGCTGAAAAGTAAGACTTGCACGTTTCGTTTCCCCTTCTCAAGCCCCCCTTTTCCCCATGCGTTTTAACGTGACTATTTGCTCTGGGTGCTAGTCTTTCGGAGAAGAAAAAACCGAGCCCCAGTGTATGAATACATTTAGCGCAATAAAAGAACATTATGGAAAGGGAAAGAATTTCTTGGGAAAAAAAAAAAAACCCACAACCCAAAAAAGCAAAGCAGGCAAAAAACCCAAACAAAATCTCAAAGCAACAACGCAGAAAATTTTGACATTTAAAAAGGGGGAAAAAAAATTTAAAAGCCACCCCCACAGAAGAACCCCAACCAAAGGGGAAGGGGAAGGGGGGGGGGGTTGCCTAGTGGTTAGAGCGTTGTGTCATGATCTGAGGGCCCCGGGTTTTTTTGCTCCCCCGGGCACTCGGTCAAGGAATTTTTCCCCCGGGGTTTTAAACCCACCAGTACGGCTCCACTTTCTCGAAAGTCTTCGGAGGAGATTTTTAACCGATGTTTATGTAAAAAACGCACGCAGGCATTTTGCACACACTTTTTAAAACAAGTTAACCTCTGTGAGAGTAGGTGATTGCTGCTGGTAGGTAGAATGAATTTCTTTTTTAAAAAAGCATCTGCATAATGGTGTATGTTTTAAACATCATCTTGAAAGTAAACTGCGGTACCCTTTAAAAGGCGGGTTTTAAAAAACGGTTGCTTAAAACAAATTTTCCTCACCCCCCCCAGGTTAAAAGGGGGGGTAAACCAACCCTTTTGTTGGGGGGTACCTGCGATAGACTTGGCTTTCCCATCCAGGGGGGGGTCTTGCTTCAGTTTTCTTAACGCCAACAGAACCGGGATAAGCACCGGTGATGAGTTAGGCTTTGGGACAGACTTTTTAAATTTTAATTAAAATTTTCCCCCAGTAGTGAGCCTTGGGCTTTAGTGAGGAACAGAAAAAAAAACCCAGAAGAAAATGTTTGGCTTTTAAATTTGCGGAGATCATCCCCCCATTTCAAAACAGAGAAATCTGCTGTAAAAACTAAGTGGTTATGCAATAAAAAAAATATAATAAAATTTGCTCCAGTGTCTTTTGGATCGCAGTCAGATTTTCTGTGCATGTTAAATAATTTTTTCGCACAAGGGAAAATTTAATTTTAGTTATTTTTCCAAAATGTTTTGCCCCTAAACTCAAGACATGCACAGGACTTACCGTTGCAATACCCCCTCCCTCTCTCACAAAAAAGCAGACCAATACCCAAAAACTCTGTACAATTGAGGTAGTGTTTTTGTGAAGTTTGGTCCCTTCCCTTGATAGTGTCAATTTTATGGGTTGAATATGTAAGAAGGATATTTCTTGATACCTTTGCCTCTCTCTCTCTCTCTCTCTCTCTTTTTCTCTCTCTCTCTCTCTTCTCTCTCTCTCTCTCTCTCTCTCCTTCTTGACTCTGTTGTCTGTCTGTCCCGTCTGTCTGTTTCTGTCTGTCTGGCTTGTTGTCTGTCTGTCTGTCTGTTGTCTTTTTTCTTCTCTCTCTTTCTTTTTCTCTCTTTCTCTCTGGGTTTTCCTTTCCTTGTTTTTTGATTTGGTTAAAAATTTTGAGTTTTTAGGTTTCATTTATGATAGTTTTTTATGTGAAATGTGAGTTTTTTTTAAAAAATTTTTTTGTTGACTGGTTTTTTTTTGATGCGATATAATTTGGCGATGCCCCTCTCTCTTTTCTCTCTCTCTCTCTCTCTTTCTACTCTCCCTCTCCTCTCTCTCTCTCTCTCCCTTTTCTCTCTTCTCTCTTCCTCCTCTCTCTCTCTCTCCCTCCTCTCTCCCTCCCTTTTCTCCCTCTCTTCTCTCTCCTCTTCCTCTCTCTCTCTCTTCCTCTCTCTCTCTCTCTCTCTCTTTACTCTCTCTCTCTCTTTCTCTTCTCTCTCTCTCTCTTTTGTTCTTTCCCTCTCCTTTCCCCTCCAAACTTCCCTTCAGATATTCTATCCTAGCTTATTATGGAAAAGGAGTATTTTGGTTTGTTATGTTGGATTCAAACTGTTTCTTACCTTTTGAATATTGATTGTGTTTTCATATAGTCTTTTGTGTTTAATGGATTTTATTTTTTGTTGTTTTTTAATCTGTTTTTTTTCCCCTTTTATGCCTTACTTTGCTTGTTTTCCCGCTTACACACACACACACGCACGCACACACCCCAAAACAAAAACACCCCAAACACACACCTCACACACACACCACACACACGCAACCAGCACACACCCACAACCACACTCACACACTCACGCTTTATTTTTTTGTAATGCCTTTGTGGGGTTTTGGTCATGAATATTTGCTTATTTTTAAAATGTTTTTCCCTATGTTTTTTTTTGGGTTTTAAAAAATATTAGTGTTTTCCATTTTGGGATGTCGCGTTTTGTTGAATGTATTTGTTTTCTTTTTTAAAATATTGTCTTGAACTCCCTACTGGTGGGTGATGCTGGAAATGTAGAGGAAAGGGAGGGGGTTTTTTTGCTTTTTCCCTGACAGGGAAAGGGGCCCCGGATGAAAAAATGTTGTAATTGATTACTTACTCTGTTTACCTTGAAATAATAAGTTTATTCATTCATTCTTTTCTCTATGTTTCGCATTTTTAAAAAAAATCTGGGACTTAGTTTTTTGTAGTTTGCTATTGGTAGTACTTTCCCCCCCTATAATGCGATATTGGTTAAGTTTTTTCCTCCCTTTTCCAAAATATTATGATTTATATGACTTAAATTTTTGTTGATATGGTTGTGGGATGATTTTTTTAAGTTGCTCAACTCGTTATGTTTTCTTTTTGCTACTTACTTAAGATTAATAGCAGGTTTTGTTTTTTTTATCTTTTTGATCGTTTCATTGTTATTTCTTATTTTTGTTCTCTGAATATGTGCATTTCGTTACTTTATAATTCTTTTTTTGCCCTTATTTCTCGTCTTCTGTTTGTTACTTTTTGTTGATGTTTCTTTTGTTATTTGGTTTTTCATTGGTTGTTGTTTAGGGGGTTTTTTTTACCTTCATTTTTTTCCCTGTTTAAGGGCGGGGACTGAAATTCAAAAAAAGACACACGAGTGCTTATTCATTTTTCCCCTCTAAGTAAAAGAAAACTTGACCCCCCCCCCCCCTCTCTCTCTCTCTCTTATTTTGTTTTCTTTATGTATACAAAGTAAATTTGGGAAATTGTATGAAAATCGTTTTTTTACTGTAATTTATTCTTTGGGAAGACATTGACTTGACATATTTTTTTGAAAATATTTTTTTTAAAGAAGGGTGTCGTGTGTTTGTTTGGGATTCTTTGTGGATTGGTCTGTTTTGATGAGGAGCAACCTTGACGATGCTCTCTCTCTCTCTCTCTTTCCCCTCTCTCTCTCTCTCTCTCTCTTCTCTCCCCATGTCTTCATACATTATCAAAATCCCAAAACTTATATTTTTTTGGAAATTTTTTGGTTATGTGAATATGAAATTGTATTCTTGGGCGTTTCTAAATAAGGACAAAGGGGGGGGTTTTTTTTTTTTGGGGGTTTGGGTTTTTTTATTTGTTTGTTTGGTTTTGTTGTCGGTTTTATTTTGCTTTTTGCTTTATTTTGTTTTTCCCCCCCCCTTGGGTTTTTTGGTTATTTTTTTTTTTTTTTTCTCTTTTTTTTACGCCCTTTTTTCTTTTCAAATTCATTTTCTTTAACACGATTTCAAAAATGTTAATTTGGGTATTTTTTGGACACCCCCGGGAAAGGGTTTTTCAACCAAACTTCCTCCCTTCTTGCGGTTTCAGCTTTCCGGGAGTATGTCGTTCACTCAAGGCCAGGGGTTTGGCCCCTTTTTGATGTGGTCTTTTCCCCGGGATTTTTCTGTCTGCCTTTCGGGTTTTTCCTTCTTGGGACTGTTCCCTTTAGGGCGTGTTGGGCAGTCCAGAAGGGTTTATGTGAAAGTGCCCCCCGTGCCACTTCAGTTTGTGTTATTTTTACTGAGGTCTGGAGTTACTCTTTCCGGGGTGGTTATGTAAACTGTGTATGAGGATACCAAGAAATTTGTGAAAAATCTGTTTCATTGCCGCATCCCTTTTGTTCAATGTCTGGTGTTTTGGTCCCCGTTTCCATCCCTACAAATAAAATGGACATGGATCCGGAACGCATCGGTCTAATCTTGAAGTGATGACGATGTTCTTGTCGTTCCCAGAAGACTTTTAGTTAGGTCATTACAGCTGTGGTCTGGACTACCACAGAGAGAACTTTGGGTTTTGATCCTTCATTCGATTTTATAGCTCCGAGATATTTAAAACCTTATGGACAGTCTCAGTCTTTTTTGTTCTGTATGAGAAATGTCCGGTGCTGATGCCATTAGTATATTTTTTGTCATTCAACTGGGGTTTTCTCTGCACTGATCATTCGCTGATGAGGGCGTCATCAAGGGGATTTACCAAGTTAACCAGCTCTTGCTTTTTGTCCAGATAGGCCGTTGATGCTGTGGGCCCTAAACGTAAAGTACAAGTCTTTATTTGTGCACACGTGCGTGTATTACGTCTACGCTAGCTATTTGCCTACACACGTGTTTGTAACCAAAAATGTCGTATTAAAATAAACCCACATATACACACACACTCGCACGAGAAGCCTGTTTTGGAAACAGGGAAAAAATTTCTTACCCAACAATCGGTCGTAATTCCGGTTGAGCAGAAATGCTTTCAGAAAAATTCATTAATAATTGATCATTATAAATTCGTTGTTGTTATCGTCGTGTCTTTCCAGCTGTTAGATTACTTTCATTCTGTTCATTAATGGGTTTCGTTATGGATTTGTGTTGTTAACTGGTGTCTTCATCAGCTGGTCAGTTAGTCCATTCTGCGTGGAAGGAATCCAGCTTGTTGCGAGTTTCGTCCTCATTAATTCTGTTCTTTTTGACCAGATAAGACTGTTGGGTTTCGTGAGTGTGTGTGTGTGTGTGTGGTTGTGTGTGTGTGTGTGGTGCGCGCGGCAGTGCGTGGGGGGGAGGGTGGTGCGTGTGTGTGTATGTGGGAGGGGGGGGGGGGGGTTATGTGTGTACGTGCGTGTGTGTGGTGTGTGCGTACGTGCGTGTTTGTGTGTGTGTGCGTGCATGCGCGCGAGTGTGTATGCGTGTGCTTGCACGCGCGCAGGTGTGTGTGTATATTGTGTGTGAGTGCGTGTGTGGTGCGTGGTACGTACGAGTGTGTGCGTGTTATTCCATGTTTTAATCTATATTTTATTTTGTTGTTTAAAATAATGGAAAAAGAAACTCATGTGGTTTTTTATTTAAATCACGTGCCCATGTTCCTGCTGTTTAATAAGTTTTGACATCCGTTCCCACCGGCACACAATGACCTATTTTTTCCAAAAGGCGTAACAGGTTTTTAAAATGTGTGCAAGATGTTCTGCGTGTGGTCACACACAGGCCTCGGTCTATAGTCTCACTAAAAAGTTTTGTGTGTGAGAGAGGTGTGTGTGTTTATGTGTGTGTGTGCGCGCGCGCACGCGTCTGTGTGTTGTACGCGCACGTGTGCGTGGGTACATTGCGTGGACCGGTGGAAAGACACTCAAGCACGTGTGCGTGTGTGTATGCATGTGCACGTACTTCTGTACTGACGTACATGCTTAAGTCTTTAATTACGACAATGTGAACGTGTATGCCTACGCCACCTTCTGTACCTACGCACACGTGTTTGTCATTTCTTTTTAAATGTCAAAAAGAAAGAAAAAGAAACCTTGGTGTTTTACGAAAGCCTAATTGTTTTTGTTGGTTTTTTTTCTTAAGTCATAAACAGGCTATGGTCCCTAGTTAAAGGGAAAAAGCCTGCTTTCAGAACGTTTTGCGTTGAACAATACAAACTCATGATTGTTGTTGTTTGCTCCAGCAGGTGTGCTTAACTTCATTGTTTGCACTGACTCCAACCAGCTGAGAGTTTTCCTCATTAGTTCTCTTCCTCCTGACCGGGGTAAGGCCACTGGGCCTGTTTACTTTTGTTTGTAACCCAACATTTTGTTTAGATGGTGGAGTGGAGAAACAGAAAAGCACCCACAAACACCGATTTTAATCTTACAGTAGACTGGCTGCTAATGAATGTCAACACATCACAGATGAGAGAGAGAGAGAGAGAGAGATGAGAGAGAGGAGAGAGAGAGAGAGAGAGAGAAGAGGAGAGAGAGAGAGAGAGAGGAGAGAGAGAGAGATGAACTCTGAACTAGTTTAATTGTACATCAGCCTTAGGCAACACTGCATCAAAATGGAGTGACGGGGAGGTGGGGTGGTCACAATGGGAAAGAATAGTGATTTTACATAATTAATATTGAATTAGCTGAACATTTGCACTCGTATGTATGTACACATCTTACTATGTCAGCAACAGAGAGGTTTATCTGGTACCTTTGTACACATACTCAATTCCATTTCGATCATCAAGCACCAAACATAACTTATGATGACAGAAGAAAGACAGAGAAATATCCAGAGAATATTGATCATGTGCCATAAATCTAACTTACTGTAAAACATTCGAAGATAACAAGGCAATTTTTCATAAAGACAAATATCAAACAGACATCATTCTCACCCTGCAGTACTGTTTAGCGAGACTGGCAACTCAATGCAGGTTTATGGCATCTAATAGTCAGTAGTAAAATAATTATATATAACATAGATTCTCCTTTCAAATTCAAAGTTATAAAAGTTGTCGCTGATTAACATTGAAAACAGGACGACACCATTATCAAATATCCTACCACATTCCCAGTGATCAAATATCACTACAGGGCAATACGTAGAACTTAAAAAAAAACCAAAACAAAAGAAAGACTCATATCCATAGAAGACAGAACACTAATTCAACATAGTGATTACATAGCAGAATGACCCAGAAGGACTGAATTACAGTATCATCTGGGTCCTTCGATTGTTAACAACACATTTTAAGGACGTATGACAAGATCATTAAGGATTTTTTTTCCTGAGAGAGAGAGAGAGAGAGAGAGAGAGAGAGAAGAGAGAGAGAGAGGAGAGAGAGAGAGTGAGAGAGAGAGAGGGGAGGGGAGGATAAGATTAGTGAGTAGGAAGATTGGGTGGGGGTGGTGGGGTATTATAATTATGTGATTGTTATGGTACATTGCGGTTGTGCTGTTACGGGATATCTATATAGAGGAGTGGTGGAGTTGGTGGGCGATGGATAGTAGGAAGGGTGCAGGTGATGACTATTAGATATCACAACTGCACAATAACTTAAAAACCCTAATATCATCATCATCTTCTTCCATCTTCTGTCTCTCTCTTTCTATCTCTGTTTCTCTCCCCCCCCCCCCCCCCACCCCACCCCCCCCCCCCCCCCCCCCCCCCCCCCCCCCCCCCCCCCCCACCCCCCCCCCCCCTCCCCCCGCCCCCCCCCCCCCTCCCCCCCCCCCTCCCCCCCCCCCCCCCCCCCCCCCCCCCTCTTCTCTCTCTCTTTGTGCTAGTTTCGTTTATTTGTCTTTGATACAGATTGCTGATAACAGCAATGATGATGATGATGATGATGATGATGATGATGACGACGACTATGATGATGATAACGACAATGATGAGAGGGGTGACGACAATGATACCATACCATATTGTTTATAGCCCTAAGGACAACGAAAGCCATATCAGGGCTATCACCTTGTTTAGTTTCAGTGGCTCCCCTATCACTACCACCACCACCTTTACCACCCCCACTACCGTCACCACTACTAGCCACCTCACAACCCCCACCACCACTACCACCATCACCATCATTTTAATGATTGAAAACACCAATACGGACAGTTACATTGTATACCTCTTTATAAAAGAAACAAGAAAAGAAAGGGGAAAATGACCAGAAAGACATCCAAAAAAAATCTCTCACCACGCTACAAACACGTGCCGCTCCTTCAACAAGAGAAGTAACGTCACGTGTATACGTGGTGAGAATAATCCATCATAAATAAGTTGGTGGGCAGTTAACAAGGCTTTCAGATTTGAGAAAACAATAATCAAGGATGGTCTTTTTGTTTTAATGTAAAAAAAGAAAAAGAGACGTAAACATGCTGATGGTAAGCTTTATATCACAGAGAGAGAGAGAGAGAGAGAGAGAGAGAGAGGAGAGAGAGAGAGAGAGGAAGAGAGAGAGAGAAGAGAGAGAGAGAGAGAGAGAGAGAGAGAGATCCGATTTAAAACATAAAACTTGTTATTAGCTCTTTGTCAGCAGTGACGACGTGTGTGTGTGTGTGTGTGTGTGTGTGTGTGTGTGTGTGTGTGTGTGTGTGTGTGTGTGTGGAGAGAGAGAGAGAGAGTGTGTGTGTGTATGCCTCTGTGTGTGTGTGTGTGTGTGTGTGTGTGTGTGTGTGTGTGTGTGTGTGTGTGTGTGTGTGTGAGCGTGCTCGCCTGAGCGCGGATATGATGTAGGAAAGGCGATTGTGTTGTGTAGAGACGATCTAGCGAACCATCAGCCATAATTCGTTTTCACATCGTTCAATATAAACACGTACATATTCAAACACACAACTCCTGGCTGTTCCCTCTCTCCTTTCCACACACGTGTGCATGCACGCGCGTTCGCACATTCGCATGCACGCACACACACACACATACACGCGCGCGCGCACACACACACACCACTCACACACAGGCACGCGCGCCTATTCACATGCATCTGCACAAGCACACACCCAAACGCACACGCCCCAGGCCAAAAAGTGTCAGCTAATGGTGTAAGGTAAGTGCCAAGGCCTTTAAATAGAATATTGCTATGTTGGAAAAGTTTTATGTTGTGATGTGTCTTCAGCCATGACAAGCTTTTATTTTGCATAACACTCGCCATTATAGAAGTACAAAACAGTCCTGTGAAGTCGGAATATAGCTGCCTATGTGGTGAGGTACTTAAAGAGTACACACACACATTTCTTATCCAGTGTGTACTACTGTTAATGTCACAGTGATTCCCTGTAAAGAGTACATGTCTGGGTGACCCTCAGGGTGTTAAGCTATGAAACGCCCAACAACAATAACAACATGATAATGCAATATTTGAATCATGTAACATTCTTCAAGGACATAGTGATTAGCAACAGTTCTAACAGAAAAATAAACCAATAGCGATTAACCTGCATGCCTGTAAATTAAACATTAAAATGAGTAAAGGAAACAAACTAATCCCTTATGAAACAGAATTATTAGTATGGGAAAACACAACCGAAAGGTTTGAAAAAATAAAACAATCCCCCACCCCTTCCCCCCCTAAAATGGGAGGCTTGTATAGTAATGCATATACATACATATATATGCACGAACGCACGCAAACATGCTCGCACATATTTATACGCTTATATGCACGAGTTGTACACACATGCATACACACACCCACGCACGCACACACACATACACGTAGACAGACAGACAGACAGACACAGAAGAGAGAGAGAGAGAGAGGAGAGAGAGAGAGGAGAGGGAGAGAGAGGAGAGAGAGAGAGAGAGAGAGAGGGGGGGGAGAGAATGAATGAATGAATGAATGAATGAATGAATGAATGAATGATCTTTATTTTTCAAGGGTAACAGAGTAAGCATTTACATACTTTTTTTCATCTGGCCCTTGCCCAGATTAGGGAATAGAAAAAATAAACAGAGAGAGAGAGAGAGAGAGAGAGAGAGAGAGAGAGAGAGAGAGAGAGAGAGAGAGAGAGAGAGAGAGAGAGAGAGAGAGAAGGCAAGGCAAGGCAAGGCAAGGCAAGGCAAGGCAAGGCAAGGCAAATTCTTTTATTCGAAGATAATAGATAAGCACTCGTGTGCTTTTTTACATCCAGTCCCCACCCTTTTCAGGGATAACATCAAGATGAAAATAATAAACCTTTAACTACACAACAGCAATAATAATGATCCAAATACCAAGAACGAGAGCAAGAAACCATACCAAGTATCAAACAGCATGCAAAAAATAGGACAGAGATACAATAATAAGGTAATGATATAAAAAGGCACACATTCAGAAACAAGAAAGAAGTAAGAATCAATGATAATTTTGATTTGGAAGAAAAGAAAAAAGAAAAAAAAAAGAGCAAACATGAGAATTTGATGAGGTAAACTACTGAAAACATCAATCCACCACCATCTATCAACAAAAAAGTCATATAAAATATAACATTTTGATAAATTGGGTAGTGATTCTCACACACACACACACTTTACAGGTTCTCGTGCATGTCATCATTAACTTGAATCTAAGGGAAATAATCATATGCCTTGAATTCTAAATAAAATCGTATAACGAAAGATAAGAGTAATCTATCCACTATAAGGCACATATTTAAAACATATAATCTAATACCTAAATCAATCTTATGATAATAGTCATAAAATTATGTTCATGATCCTATCATAACCATGACTAACACAGTTATTCAGCTTTCTTAAAAACATCATTAATTAAAAGTTAAAACCAAACAAATCGACACACGTGATTATTAAGATATAGTACATAATACGAAAAAAAAAACCCAAACATTTCTTAATATGGATGATAAACATGTTTAGACAATAGCTGAGACATTCAGGGAGAATAATTGAAAAAAAAATATATATATGTGACGCTCCACCACATAAGGAGTCGCATTGCACAAGAGGTCAATTTTTAGTTATTGACAAGCTATTAATCTGAAATAAAATGGCTATTCAATACAAAAAACAGATTGAAAATCGGACAATTCTGTGCAAAGTTATTACAAATTGAAATGATAGACTGCAGGATCTGACAAAATGAGAAACGGGCAAGTTTATTTTCATAACAGGTTGTCAGAATGAGGGCTCGGGTATTTTCAAAATACACTTAAAAGCAAACAGAATGAAAATTATGCCTTGATATTTCATTCCAAGATAGAATAACGGATAAAGTTTAATAATCAATCAAAATCTCAAAATTGACAACTTGACCCCCACCTGCCTGTAATGGCTCCTAGCGCAAAAATGGGTAATGTGCTAAGTGACTCATTTCGTAGTGGAACGTCACATATAAATATAATGTATATAGACATATATATA